>JAKCOX010000001.1:9110814-9781126 GCA_022605575.1 Laterallus jamaicensis coturniculus | reverse complement strand
TGCTCTGCATCTTCAATACTGCAAAGTGCTTCAGAGCAATTTGGCTCTCAGAACAGTTCGCTTACGGTGCTGGTATTAAAAGTTAAAATACAGAGGGTGCAGATTACAATGCATAAGAAAACAAAACCTATAACTGGATGCCAATCTTGAGTCTTTGTCTGGCAAAATGAAATGAAGTGGTAGAAGACTGAGAAAGGTACCATATAAAATATGCCAGTCAGCATTTTACTGCTTGAATCTTAACATAAATGCAAAAAAGAAACCCTGTTAAGTTCTTCAAAGATTTATTTTCTCAATTACCAATCAAAAGAACTCATAAAGGTAAAATCAGTGGACCATGAAGGATTAGAGCTGTCTGCTGAGAAAGATGCACACATGGCATGCCCCGTGCATTAAATAACCCTGCCTGACACCAACCCTTGGCCAATATGATGGCTGACAAACTTGTTTATCAAGAACTATTTTGATTTTAAAACAAACAACATCTATCCCCTCTGCACCCCACCCTACCACTCCCCAAAAACCCCATGTAGTGCAGACTTTAGTTAAAACTTAGCGGGTAAAGGCTGATTCTTAAATCCTGTTTATGAGAACCCAGGAATTCAAGCCAATGAAAACTGAAAGCTAAAGACTTTTCTTTTTCATTTTTCTTTTAGTAAATGTCCAAAAGATTGGTAATATTATAGTAGCGTCTATATAAATTTAGCCTGGTAATTACGTAAATAGATATTCCAGCAATGTATTATATGCACATTTAATTTGAGGAAGTTTCATTTGTTTTCTATTAAGGAATCTTTATTTTCTTTCTTGGGTTGCAACAAAGCAATTAAGGATGTTATATTGAAGTATAAGAGTATCCCATTTACTTAAAGGCTAAGTGGCAAGCCTTCTTTATGGGCTACACAACTTGCATGCCTAAATTGAACAATATTTCACTGGACTGGGGCTTGCCCAGTGAAGCAGTCTATATGTTGTTTTTCATCTCCTAATGCAAGTGTGCCATTTTCCATGGATGAAGAATATCTGAAAAATACTGCAAGTCGCAGAACGGCTGAGAAACTTCAGCCTGTGAAAATCACCTACTCCACCCCCTTTGCTCAGAGCAAGGCCAGCTAAAGCTCAGGGCTGTTATGTTTTGAACACCTCCAAGGATGAAGACTCCACAGTCTCTACAGGTAGCATGCTCCAGTAATTCCTTATAGATTATTTGCTCTTCCAGGCAAGGAATACATAATCTAACAAGGACATATCAAAAGCTGGTTGACTGTTACTTGTTTGACTATTATTTTTAATGGTTGTCTAGGAGCTTTGTGGATACTGATCAGTTGATTATAGTTTGTTATGAATTCCTATGTAAAATTGCAAGCATATGTAAAAGCTGGTCCAATGATGGGGACTATGCATGCTTTTTCCTTCCTCAAATTGCTGCTAATTATGTGCAAACAGCTCTAAGAACTGCATCTAATAGAAAATACAAGATGAACCAACTGGGCAGGATATTTTCATACCAGACAGGAATTTTGCTAGGATTCCAATGTTCAAATTCACTCACTTTTGGAAACAGCTGGAAATGTATAAATCCTCAGCATATTACCTACTTGTTTCATAAAATACACGATGCATCGATGAGAAAAGGGTTCTGGCATGACACAGAGTTTTCCATCCGACAGAAAATACTACCTTGTGGGTTACAAAGCTATTGCACTGTGGACATGTCCACAGTGACAGTTCAGCAGAAGCTGTTCTGCTAGCAACACCTCTGCTAGCACTTGGCTTGCTTTCAGTGCAGCTATCCTGGGTTTTTGATCAAAGCTAGCACCTCAAAATGACACTACACGATGCCATCAGGTCGACTTAACAGAGGAAAGGTCCAGCTTGAGCGAGTCACAATGATGCCTCATTGAGCAGTGTAGACTTGCTCACTGACACTGGCATTCCACCACAGGCCACTGCCAGCATAAACCCTCTTGCTTCCTTCCCTGAAAAGTTGGCCTTTGCATTAATTTCATGGCTTTCTGAAGGAAGTAATATAAACTGTCCTCAGAGATTTTAGTCATAAATCAAGAGGCAGTGTGGTCTCAAATGTAGCACTGGACCAGGAGTCAGATGACTTTGCTGTCACTGCACTTCCCTATTTCTATCTCCCTTTCCTTGTTTATTCAGTTCATAAAGACAGTCCTAACCATGTATTATGCACAGCTGCTTTACATACATAAAATAGCATTACTTTGATAAGAACAATATTTATCATTCAATTAATAAAAGATGCTGAGCTATATAACATTAAGACATAACAACCATCTGAAAAACACAACTTTATCATAAAGTCTATTCACAGAAATTTTTCTCTTGGTAACTGATGTCATAATATCCTCCCATTCTAACGAAGGGCTTTGCTATGTTGAAAGGATCCACTCCGTATTTATGTCCCTTTTTCCCCCAAGAAGATCTTTAAAGAGCTATTTTGTCAAATTGTGCTAGAGAAGAGCAGTACTTTAACTATTTCATTACATTAAGTAGGATTCTAAAGCAATATAATTTTTTAAGATAATGGAGGCTCTTTTTCCTTGGAAAGAATAGAAAGAAGCTAGCATATTCTTTTCCACTATTTTTTTTCCTCCCTCTATTATTTGGAGCATCGTTACTGATGAGATAGCAGGCAACATATTGCTGTATTAACAGGGTCACTCCGTCACAAAATCCCATTAGTGGTGAAAATGACAGAACTGAGTTGTGTAGTGACAAATAAGGCAAGTTCTCACCTTGCATATAGAAGGTCCCAGGTTCAAATTTACACAATGTGGAAGTAGAAGAAAATGCATCTGCAGCTCATGTCCACGCTACCAGAGATAGTCTCAGCTTTGTTACTGAGACAAAGAAAATTCGATGAAGTCAGTCACTTCTTTTAAGCTGTACCTCCAAAACCCCTGCATGTAACCAGAAATGCTGCAGAATATTCAGGAAAAAACATGCCCTTTTTCAATGTTTGTGTTATACCAGTACAGTCACAGATTTTATAGCAGGGAACATGGGAAGGAAGAGATCCATAATTCAATTACAGCAGGTGTTGTACAAAAGCTTTGCTATCCCATGGGAGGATGAGCTAGCAACTGCTTAGGCACAGCCCCCAGCAGTAGTCTGGTCTGTGCTGCCACCAAACCTCACCAAATGGCAATTCCTTCTATGCTTCCTACTCGCTCTTGTGCGTAGCAATACGTCTCTGGGATTTATCTCCAGCACAGGGCAGGGTCCTCCTGCTCCAGCTAACCTGGGTGGCTCAGGGAGGAAGGACAGGAGCCTCACCAAGCCCCACTGTTGAGTGGTGCCCCAAGGGAGCTGCATGACCCAGCTCACCCAGCTCTGGGGAAGCTGGACGGATAGGATGAGATGAGTGGTTTCACCCCAATACAGGTTTGTAATCAAACAGCACAAAGCAAATAGCAGGCACCACAGAGAACAGTTAAATTGGTAATAGATCGACATGAAAACACAAACAGATTAAACCCTCCTGCAGCCCTGCTCTCTTCTTCAAAGTTTGCAAGTTATACAGATTGAAGAACTCATGAAAAAAAATCTCTGATCAGAGTCTTGATTAGAGCTAGATGAAAAAGGCAAGCTGTCTTTCTTGGATTCCTTGTCATATCTCTAGTCCCTACAAATTTTCAAGGAACTTCTCAGCAACAGATGTGCAGCTGCTTTTTCAGGAAGCTTTTGCTGCTTTTAAATAATTAGCCCCCTTTTGTCTTTGTTGAAAGATATGTTATATGAATCCTTTAATTTGTTTAAAAAGATATTCTTAAGAAAAATATTTTAATTGTTACTCAGCTAAGCATTAATATTTATGGAGTAAAATGAAAAATAATTAGAAATTAAATCAAGAATAATATAAAATATGATCCTCAGCTTGGAAAGCACTTTGTTACTCTCAACGCCTACTGACTCCATCTGAAGTCTATTTCAGAGACATGATGCAGCCAGTCCAGAAGGACCTGACCACTCAAGAAACCTACCTACCACTGAGACACTCATCTTTCCTAGTCTTGTTTCTTCATGAGACATATCCGATCTAAGACTTACAGAGACCACAAATTCCCTCCCCAGGATCTTACTGAGTTTTTCTTTTTAAGAAATTAGGCTCAATATGGTCCCATGAGGTCTCCATTTAGCACAGAAAGAAACCACACCCAGTGGACATTAAGAGATACTCTTAAACCTTTCTGCTTCCTTCTAAATTCATTTGGAACATTAAACGTTCAGCACTTGTTTCTTCTTTCATAAATCATGCTGCTTACCTGCTCTATTCAGAAGCAGCCCTCTGGGAAACCAGAGTGCTCCCCACTTGCCAAAATCACCAGGCACTACCTGCTGCAGGAGCATCCATGGACAGAAGGGTGTTCATTCATTAAGTCCCACAGTTCAGGCATGCATTAAGTCACACACTGAGCCTGACACCAGGGCATGAACAGACCAAACACCATCTCACCCAAAGGCACCCAGATGAACACCAGACTCATTCTGCTACAGTAAGAGCTGCAGATTCTCCTGTGTCCCCACTTCTGCTTACAGGATTAGGTGAGAGGAGGAAATCTGATGTTCGAGGAAGGGCTGAGAAGAGAATATAAAACCTCCAGCTCCCCTGAACCTTGTTGCCCCATCTGTTCTTGCCTGGCATGACTGAAGATTCATTACTAATGCCCATGTCTGCACAGGCTGGACGTGGCTGCAGATATTGTAAAAAGCCTAGCAAACCACAGCAAATTCTTTCCCTTTATTAACGCTCTGCTGAAGCTTTTAAGCACCATTATCCATCCCACGCGCAGGCTTCGTAGGCACAGCTGCCCTTTCACTGAGAGAGGAAATATTTCCATCTCAAAGACATTTGCTGCTTATGAACTGTCCCGAAGACTTAAGATATTGTTAAGGCACACTCCCATTTCAAAGAAATTTACATAGAAACATGAACACCCTTGTAAATGAATCGTGCATCATCTGTAATGAAAGCAGTTCAAGGAGTCTCACTGAGCACCTACGCAACTCAAGGAGGGATTGATTCTCATTAGGTACCTACTCAGTGCTTAGGAAAATGGCATCAAGAACACAGCACAGGCTTTACAGGCACTGTCCTCTATCTTCTTAAATTATTTACACTGAAAAATTTTGCAAGTTTTAAGTAGATTTAATGCAGTAGAGATTGAGGTTTTAAAGAAAACCAAGAATGGAGCTCTAATTCTGGTCACGTCAGGGTGAGGTTTGGCCCTGGCAACTCCATCGCAGAGGAGAATTAAAAACACCACACAATCCACAAACAGCTTGGTGACTTCGTAAAAATTTTCACCTCAGAATAATTTAGACACAAAATTAATACAGACTACAAGAGGGGATAGCCAGGCAGCTCACACATCCAAATAGCAGCACGGGAGAGGCCCTACGCTGGGATAGTGATTGTCCCACACAGATTGTCAGACTGCAAAGTGAAGTTTTTGGTTTACACACTCTTCAGGGAAGAGGCCATTTTCTTTGTTGCATGCTCATTATTGGTCTCTGGTAATTTATATATGCCAGTCTTGTACTGCACTTAAGGAGTGATTTCCTCCAGGTTCTGGGAGATTCCAGGATCACCCAAGTGCTATACCAGCTCTGAGACTCAGGACCAGCAGGTACTTAGGGAAATCACAGAATAACAGGGGTTGGAGGGAACCTCCAGAGACCATCGGGTCCAACCCCCCTGCCAAAGCAGGGTCCCTAGCTCATTTACATAGATAGGCATCCAGACAGGTCTGGAATATCTCCAGAGATGGAGACTCCACACCCCCCTGGGCAGCCTGTCCCAGGGCTCACTCACCCTCACCGGGAAGAAGTTCTTCCCCAGATTGGTGTGGAACATCCTGTGCTCCAACTTGAGGCCATTGCCGCTTATCCTGTCTCCACTGGCCACTGAAAAGGGGCTGGCCATTTCCCCCTGCATCCCACACTTAAGATATGTATAAACAGTAATAAGGTCCCCCCTTAATCTTCTTTTCTCCAGGCTGAACAGCCCCAGCTCTCTCAGCCTTCCCTCATAGGGGAGATGCTCCATGCCCTTAGTCATCTTCATAGCCCTTCTCTGGACTCTCTCCAGGAGATTCCTGTCTTTTTTATCCTATGAGCCCAGAAATGTCTGTTCCCAGGACACACAACGAGGGGGTTTGCTGAGAGCAGGTAGTGTCCTGTCTATCTGGATACCTAATGCCCTAGAGAAAGGCCACTTGGGACTCCGGTGGGAGCCACAGCAGTTTATCACCTTGTGAAAATCAAACGGCCTGATTTGATCTGACTGCTGGGAGCAGAGGTTACGGCTTCCTGCTGCTTCCCCTTCGGCTTGGGACCTGTCAGTGATGCACACAGCACAACAAATGTACTGGTAATGGCTCTTTGGCGAGTCACTCACAGGGCAGATTTTCACCTTCGTAAGGCAAAACTGCAAAAGGGGGCAGGTATATTTAGTTAAAAACCATTCCACCTAATTGACACAAAGTGTAATAATTCTTCCCTGTGTTACAACTTCAGGCTGCCAACATTTTTAGCTGGACTTGTTAAGACAAAGTTGAAGATAAAGTAGCTATTGGAAGAAATGTCCAATTAGCTTCCCTTTCTGATTTTTATTTGTCCTGAAATTAGATTTTATTGCAATTGTATTTACAAAACATGTGCTGTGGGATATTTTTCCTCTGCAGTCTGTCATTGCTAATGAGCAAAGGACACGTAGAAATTTCTTACAGTCCTTTTCTCTCTTATCATTCTTCAAGGTGAAGTATGATTTCTTTCAAGAGCTTTGCTTGCAGAAAAGTAAGGATTTTGTGAAAGACAGAGGCAAAAATATTAATTGCTTTTTTCCCACTTTACTGACAGTTCCAATAGCAGCAAATGTTATTGCAAAGAGGAAAAAAGCTTCCCACTGTCAAACTGCAAGATCACATCAGTCCTGAAGTAGGCTCAACTTTTGCTGTTCCTCCCACCTTCCTTCCCCAGTAAAGCCTTGGGAGGGCAAAAGGCATCATATCCAATAGAACAATTATGGAAAAAGTCAGAGAAGATTACAATCAGGAGGCAAATTAAGTGAGGCAGTAAAGGTGATTCCTGCAGGAACATAATCTTTCAGATCCTGGAAAGGAAGGGAGGGGATAGCAGTAAGAGGAAGCTAGAACAGAAATTACATTTTTCCCTTCTTCACACGAGATGAACTTTCCTCCAGAATGTCTGATTTCAAGACAAAGGTTGCACTATTAGATGTTGATTTCATGCCTTATAAATATTGGGTAAGGCAAAACCATACAATATTTGCCATCTAGAATAGAATATTGATTTATGTTTTTTTCCTCCCAGCCTGCCAAACACAGTCTGAGTTAAAGCAGACTGCGTGGCAACTTCAGGTCACCATAATTCTCTTTAGTTCCTTTCCCTGCCAGAAGTCATGATATCAAAGCTGCCCTTTTGTTCCCCTTAATTCTATAAAACACAGTCCCCATCTCTAAGCTTCCCTACCTCATCACACAAAGATGAAGAATAACTCAGAGACTTTGACTCAGGTGTGTCTATAATGAGGATCTGAACCCAAAGAGCCAATGGAGATCTCTTTGCACAGCCCTACAGATAAGCTTGGATTTTCTGGGGAGAGAGGGGGGGTAATATGGATGAGAATCAGGCTCTGCAGCACAACCAATGTCAAGAGCAGGAATAACGTGACATTTCACTTAACTTTTTCACACAATATGGTAATTTTGAGGATGACTTGAACCCTCACCCACTCCTGCATAAATAGTGAAGGCCACAAGAAACTATATGTTTTGCATTCAATGTCTCCAGGTACTTACACAGAAAAACCTCAGACTGGAAACGAGCCGAGCAGCTCAGTTTTAACTTAGTTTTGCAGGACATCACAAAGTAAAAGGCGTCCTGCTCCTGTTCCCTGAGGATCTGCCAAGCTTGCTGTGTGCCTGTTCCCTTGGGCTTTGTGAAAACCAACAAAAAACCCCACCATGATCACCACCCCCCAACCACCAAACCTCTCCGCCCCCCCTTCGCCAAATCCAACCACTGATATCACTGATATTTAGATTGAATATTAGGGGGAAGTTTTTTACAGAAAGAGTGGTGAGGTCCTGGAACAGGCTGCCCAGAGAGGTGGTGGATGCCCCATCCCTGGAAGTGTTCAAGGCCAGGTTGGATGGGGCCCTGGGCAACCTTGTGTAGCTCCACAGGCCTGAGGTTGGTGTCCCTGCCTGTGGCAGGGGGTTGGAGCTTTATGATCCTTGGGGTCCCTTCCAACCCTTGGCATTCTATGATTCTATGATCACTTCTCTTCAAATACACAACCAGCTGCAAAGATGTTGCCTCCCATCCCCAGGCCATGTTGAAAGGCTAAAGTACATCCTGTGGGTACTTCACTTCATTCGTCACCTCAGTTGAAGGGGGATTTAAAGTTGCTTCCACCACAGGAATGCATTTTTCTTGCTGTTGTGGGGTGGAAGCAGATTTTTTTCCCCACAGGCGCCCCTTACTGGTATAAAGGTGGAATGTAATTCAAGTTTCTGAATATTCTGGGACAGAACCAGAACTAAGCCTTGTTTATTGCTGGAAAGGCACATGAAGGTGAACAGTTAGCAGGTTTTGAGTATTTTTTCTTTTTTTGATATTGCCTTTTCACATCTTAGAACATTTATCTTCTCTCCAGATGTATGATACATTATGCCTAATGGGCTATTTCTTTTATTACAGACAGTATGAGATAACCACAATTTTGACATGGCACATGAATTAGTTAGCACTTGCCCATCATTCCCCATCCATCAGGCATTTCTGTTATCACAGAATCATAGGGGTTGGAAGGGACCTCCCGAGATCATTGGGACCAACCCCCCTGCCAAAGCAGGGTCCCTAGGACAGGCCACACAGGTCGGCGTCCAGATGGGTCTTGATCTCCAGAGAAGGAGACTCCACACCCCCTGGGCAGCCTGTCCCAGGGCTCCCTCACCGGGACAAAGTTTCTCTGCATATTGGTGCAGAACTTCCTATCCTCATCCGTGATGAGTCCCAGCCCCAAAATTATTATCAGTACAATCACATTACAAAGTGTTGTCCTATTGTTTTTACAGTTTTTGTGTCCACAGTTCCTATCTGTTTTTTCCCCTCTAAACTACAGCCCAAATAATTGGAGACACTGGTTACAGTGCCTAAACACTGATTTCTTGGAGTTGTCACTGGGAAACTTATAGCACAGGCTGAACCAGAGATCTTTTGCCATAGTCTTGGATGAAACAATAAAAGTTTTCAAATCTCAGAAGAAAAAAAATAGAGGATGTTAAAGTAAAGTATAGAAATAAGTTTCCCCTGAGGAATATCAGCATTATCAACATGAATGTTGCTATCATTAATAAATCTTTAATATTCATAATATTGACAAAAGTTTATATGATAGTTCCTAAAGGAGAGGAAGATAAGACTAAACACTGCTTTGGATTTAGTTAGGACAGAAAGATCTGAGTGTAAATCAGAATCCAGATTTTGCCAGCATGCAGTAGTCATGTTCAGATCCACTTTTTCTTTTAAAATAGCCTTTTTTTAAAAACAAATCAGACAAACCCTAACATTTCCATAAGTTACTTTACCCAGGTCATCTCAGGAAGTTTGATAGAAACTATTTTCTCTGTTCCCTCCTCACTCCAATGGCGAGAGGCAATACCTTATAAAGTGACTGTAGGAACCAGTGCTTTTAGAATAGAATGTCAAAAATCATGAGACTTGTCAGCAAGGCACTCTGCATCTTAGGCAAATAAGATTTGGTAGAGCAGGAAATAAAGCCTACAGAAGTCCAAGCTCCCACTAGCCTTTTCTAACGTTGGACGAACTGCTTCTCAAATATGGAAGCTGCTTGCTTCCTGCTGTCATCACCAAAGTTCTGTTGAGCAATGAGATCCCATCAAAACACAAGCCTTTGCACTATGTGGTCACACAAAAGTTGGACTCAAACTGTCAGGCAATCCAAACTTCAACATCAAATTTAAGATTTCTTCTTTTTTTTCAATTGTTAAAATGTTAAAAGGCAAACACATTCCTTCCACCAAAACACTATGCGAGCTCTGTGTTTTCAGATAAATGACCTGCTGTACAATACTTGAGAGCGCTGGCTGCTGTGTCCTTCACAGTTAGCCTCGCTGAAAGAACTGGCCCATCACTCCCAGTGTCATGGTGGATGAGAAACTTCACACAAGCCAGCAGTGTTCTCTTGCAGCTCGCAAAGCCAATGGGATCCTGGGCTCCTTCAGAAGAGGGGTGGCCAGCAGGGACAGGGATAGGATTGTCCCTCTCACCTCTGCCCTCATGAGGCCCAGCTGGAGTCCTGTGTCCAGATATGGGCCCCCAATACAAGAAAGATGTGGAACTGTTGGAGAGGGGTCAGAGGAGCCACAAAGATGCTCAGAGGGCTGGAGCACCTCCCCTATGAAGAGAGGCTGAAGGAGCTGGGCTTGTTCAGCCTGGAGAAGAGAAGGCTGCTGGGGGCCTCATTGCAGCCTGCCAGTCCCTGAAGGGAGCAGAGAAACAGGAGGGGAATCAACTTTTTAAAGGGCAGACAACAGCAGGACAAGGGGGAATGGATTAAAGTTAAAGCAGGGAAGGTTTAGATTGGATATTAGGGGGAAGTTCTTTACAGAAAGAGTGGTGAGGGGCTGGAACAGGCTGCCCAGAGAAGTAGTGGATGCCCCGTCCCTGGATGTGTTCAAGGCCAGGTTGGATGGGGCCCTGGGCAACCTTGTGTAGCTCCAGGCCTGAGGTTGGTGTCCCTGCCTGTAGTAGGGGATCAGAACTCTGATCCTTAGGGTCCCTCCCAACCCAGACCATTCAATGATTCCACTTGATCCCCAGGACTTGGATATGCTGTAAACCTTTGCTCATGCAAAGTTGTTTTCTTAACCACAAGCAGTAGACACGATAAAAATATATTTGAGAAAAAGATTTTCCTAGTGACTAGTAAAGTGTGAATAAATAGTTCTGGCTTACTGTTTGCAGCAGTTATCAACCTTTTCAGGCATTATTAAAAGACTTCAAGTGACTCGTGTGTCTTCAATTATGCTGCAATCCAGAAATAGTTTAAAAAGATGGCAACACTCTTCTTGGTTTGAGTTCTTCAAATACAGAAACACAAAAATTTCTTCTTCTAAATATGCAATAATTGCAAAGCAGTTAATTTACTGCAGGCTAAACTATTTGTTTAAAATGCTTATTTTGTTTTCAAAATGAGAGCTCCTGGCCTAGGGAGCTATACAAAGGAGGTGTGTTCTTTATTGTTTTAATATACCTTAACTACATAATTGTTGAACAGTTTCCTTCTCAATATTTAATGCTTCTGTAGCCACAAGATTATAGTTAATCAGAACATGTGTAACAGAAAGCCTACGCTAAGGACAGGCAAGAGCAGGAAAAGGTAACTATTTGCTTCAGAAAAAAATGTAAATCAAGTCCACAGCCCCCCACGTCAAACTGACAACATAAGCTCAAATATTTAGTCAGTTATTCATGTCAAAACTGGAATTCCCCAGGGTGAAATCCCACCACCAGACCCCAGAGTCAGTCACACTACTCCCTCCTTCAGGGCCAGCATTTAATTACCTGAGACTTCAAGCAAGGGGAGGGTCAGAGCACAGCACAGATAGGCAAATTGTTAAAATTAGCTATTCCTCATGTCCACCTTCTTATGATCTCCACCAACATTTCTAATCAACTGTGTTGCAATTAATTGCTGAAATATCCCCTATATACACAGATGAATATTTCCAGATGTGTCCATTTAAGAGGAAAATTTAGGAACTGGCATAAATCCACCTCTCTCAACATGCCTTCCCTTTTTTGATTTATTTTTAATCTTGCATCTCTCCCTTTTTCCACTACCTTTCATCCCTTGTTCCCTACTCCTCCTGCTCAGGGAAAATGCACGATGACAGTATAGACTGTATGGCAGCAGGAGGAATGAAAGGTTTATTTCAAAGTTGCTCTGTTCTTTTGTGTGTGTGTGGTTTTGTTAAGTACATACCATATTTCTGAAATCCAGCTAGGAAAACCTAGAAAAGTCTTCCAATTATAATCCTTGATATTTCCCCTGAAGCTAAACCAAAGCCCCTTTGAACTAGAAAAGTGTCTTTCAAAAATGAGAAGGGCAAGACCTGAACTTTTCTACCTGTAGTCTTCCAGCTCAAGATTAGAGTTGGGTGGGTTTTTGGTTTGGGTTTTTTTCTTTTCCTTTTGCTTCCTCCTCAAGAAATACACTGATTTTTAATACAACTATTTTTAGCTAATCCAGCTTTCCTTTTTATCCTCTGTAGCCAATGCCTGCACCAGTCATTTGAGTATTAAGTTATATGTCTACATCAAAAGTAACAGCTTCCCTGGTGTATATTTGCTGGCTGTGCAGAGGAAGTAAATAAGATTTTGCAGTGGTTCTTGTCAAAAATCCCATTGTCACAGGCATGTTTATTGATTGATTTTCCCAAGTATGTAAGTTATGGATTAGCCTTTGCTCATGTTAAAAACAGTTTCCATTAGGAAGTCAATGCTTCATAAGGTGCAGATAGATTTAGCCTGTGTGTATTCTTCTGGTGCTCTCTCAAATGGCTCTGTGGTGGGGTTGCAGGGTGATTTCAGGGAAGAGAGCATTCATCATTCTTGCTTATATGGTAGCTAATAGGCTTCTCCCTGCTGCCCTAGGTGCTACTCATAACAAGACCATAAAGATCGAGACTCTGTATATGTTGGTTAGCATAACTACTTTAATGCAGGTGGTTTAGAAAACTTATAGGTAGCATAAATGTGAGTCTTCTAGCATGAAGTACCATAACAAGGTGCAGCAAGGGTTTAATGCACAGAAAGGGAATCATTCCAATTTCTCTAATGGGCTTTCATAACCATATGAAGAAAAGCAGTTCAGCTTCCTACATCTTTTAAAAGTAGCATGCTTTACATAAAACCTATTGCCTTCCTGCTTGATCTATGGTTTTAAACATAATATTATGCCCAGAATCTGAGCGAAAAAGGTAATAAAGATACTGTCTTCTGGGAACAGGACAGCA
This sequence comes from Laterallus jamaicensis coturniculus, assembly GCA_022605575.1. NCBI lineage: Eukaryota > Metazoa > Chordata > Aves > Gruiformes > Rallidae > Laterallus > Laterallus jamaicensis. The sequence goes on along the minus strand of JAKCOX010000001.1, from coordinate 9,768,029 downwards.
ATGAAACTTCCATTTTCATAATTCACCAGCCCTGAGTACAGCTTATCAAATTTATTCTCATGGAGTGCTTAACAAATAAACCAAGGGAAACACATTCAAGTGAAATAATGTTCAGTATTTTAATTCGAGGTCTGTGTGAGGACAAGTAATCATGCATTTTGCTTAATTGCTTCACACTTATTCCTGTTTTTAACACCTTGCCAGCAAATTAGACAAGAATCTTCAACGTGTTACTGGAGTTGTGTCAAAGATCTATATTACCCGCTTTGTACACTCCAGCAGAAGTCCAGAAGTTACAGAGAGGACAGACTGGACCAGAGTGAGTGGAAAAGCTTATGAAAGGAAGTCTCATGGTGCATTACTGATGTGAAGAAATAAACATTCCTATTACAAAAGCACTCAAAGGCCTTAACTAATATAAGTTTCTTGCTATATCCAGGAGAGCCTAGATAGACTGTTGGTTAAAGTACAAGTAAAAGCTTTACATTTGAAGGCACCAGACATCTCATTGCAATAAAAGAACTAAAAGTCCTCTGCCAACTAAAGTTTTTCAGTATTCTTAGTTAATGCACAATTTTAGCTTAAGAGCCCCTTTCCAGCACACAAGGAGGAGTATTGCTGCTACATGGAAGAGACAACTTGGACTCTCATGGTGGAACTGGTACTTCTTCACCTCCCAGACACATTGCAAAGATGTGTATACACTCAAGACCAAAGAACAATCAGGTACTCTGGTTTCTTATGGTACTCTTAGCTGGTTTGTGCTGGATACATCTGGGAAAGAATGAACCTGAAATGTAAGAACTGAAGAGAAGAACGAGAGTGTAATCAGTGGATCACAAGACACTATCTGACCAGAATCATCCCTGTAGTTCTCCCTCACAGTCCCAAAAAGCAGAGCTAGGTGCTCAGTAGGCGTTTTAATTCTTACAAGGAGCGCAAGAATGTCAGTGGGTGCTGGGCTCTCTCCTTTGCACCTTCTAGCCTTTGAAGCAAAGGCTAGCACTGCCTTTGCAATGGTCAGCCCAGGGAGATCTAAGGATGACTCCTGTTGGCCTAATTAGCATGTGAAAAATCCACCAACACATCATCTTTAGGTTAAGGGACGAGCTATAATGACACTGCAGTAGTCAAAGCCACTTTTCCAGACATGACGAACATGACATGGAACAGCTCAAAGATTCTATGGCCACCACCAAAGGGAAACAAGAATCTCATTCAGGACTTCAATTACCTACATCTGAAGGTATAGATTAAAAAAAGAGGCATTGCTTTATGACTGTGGCATTGACAAGCTGGACAATTTCCTCCACTTAGCAGGCAGCATCTCAGTGAGAGGTAAGCTTGGTGGAAGCTTTCAAGCTGTCTATTGTAAGGTATGCACTTCAAAAGAATATGTATTTTAGCAAGTACAAATTAAAACATGGGCAACAATTTTGTATGGGAAAAAAAAGCAAACCACTGTGACAGCAAAAAAAAAAAGACTGGCTAGCATTCAGAAGCACAGCTCTTTAAGCTGCTATTGATTGACTGATTCATTAGATGTATAGAAGTGCTATTAATAGGGCAAGGGCTACAATGCAGATGGATAGACACTGACAACACAACTTCAGAATGCATCCTGAAAGCAACCATACAGACTAAAGATATCCCATTGCAAGCAAACCCAATCACATCAGCTCCATACCCTTTCAATTTTCACTTCCCTACTGTCTCACTGATTTCAGGGGCTGTTGGTGGGGGAAAAGGCTGAATTCTGTAATCTGCCTTGACTTGACAATGTGCCCTGACTCAAACTGTTTTGTTCAGACTGAGGAAAAAATGAGGCCCTATTAGACCAAGTGGCAAGAACTTTTGTCAGTAGGTCAGCACTTGTCCCATCTTTCTTCATCCATTTTAATCAAGGTGGCTCCAATTCAGACAACCTCTCCTTATCACAGGTAAGACTAACACTATAAAAAACCCCCAGGAGAACGTTGCTAGTGAAATGGAGATACTAAGTATATTATTCATAAGTGGCAACACATACACACCTCCTGGAACACGCTGAAATTGCCTTGAGTTCATGTTATTTTCTGACCCAGACAAAGCTTCCACTGAACATTACCAGGAACATTATTTAACTTGAAAGAACAAGAGCAAATTTTGTACACCCACCCATCAATGCATCTCAACATGAAATCAATTCTGATAATGCCATTGAACATAACTTATCTGAAAATTACTTGCTTGTGCCATAGTTTTCCCTGTGAAACCCTGCAATGCTTGAATTGATAACGTTGGATCTAAAGTCTCATAACTATTATGCAGTATTACTCTCCAGCTGGGAGACTTGGCAAGGCAACACATTGACATCTTCATGAACTTAGCACTTCACATCAAGGAGAGGATGTAAGCTTGTCAACTTGACACTCGTAGTGCAATCTCTTTCAAATTGGCCCTTAGAAATCATTACAATATGACTGGAAGCTCTTCTCAGTCATATAAATAGGATACATTAGATTCAGCTGTTACAAAAAAGTCAAAGGGTACTAATCTTGTCCTTTCACCCAAATTAATATTGTCACATATACTTCCTAGCATTTAGAGGATGTTGGTGAAATGTCTTTACCATCTGTTTTGGTTTATATGTGCATCATTAAGAGGAGTCTTTTACTTTACGTTTATTGTAGCTGTCCTTCAATCAACACAGAATTTCCTCCTAATTTACCAGATCCTTTTACAAGTGTGAGTGACACTAGTGTCCAGTCCTCAAAAAATGCCTTTGTCTCATTAAATGGAGTCTTGTCCTAGGTTCATAACAATGGCTGGATTTTATTTTATTTTAAAACCATAATCGTTTAGAATTCTAAGGGAAATTATCAGAAGTATTTACAAAATATTTGTCAGGGTTTTAATGACCAGAAATTCTTAGTGCTTCCTTCTGCTCACGGAGTCCACGTGGCTTCATAAATGATTAAACATAAACCAAAACCAACAGGAACTTGACATTTAAAAAAAACAAAATCAGAGTCCACTTAATCTCATAGGCCCTTGAGCTGGTGGTGTACTTAAAATTTCCTCTTCTGTATATAAGCTAAAATGCAGATTATTAAGTCACATTCATAGAATCATAGAATGGCAAGGGTTGGAAGGGACCCCAAGGATCAGAGAGCTCCAACCCCTCTGCCAGAGGCAGGGACACCAACCTCAGGCCTGGAGCTACACAAGGTTGCCCAGGGCCCCATCCAACCTGGCCTTGAACACTTCCAGGGATGGGGAAACCACTACTTCGCTGGGCATGATCCACATCTCAGAAATTCTCTGAGAATCATGAAATTCTGGGCATGAAGAGGATACACCCTACAGGCAAAAGCTATCTGCCAGATATTCCCTGGACAGTCATTCTCTGTTAACACCAGGAAGACCTTAACTCCAGTACTTCACATTGCAACAGTATTGGACAAGGACATAGAATCCCAGAATGGTCTGGGTTGGGAGGGACCCCAAGGATCAGACAGTTCCAACCCCCCTGCCAAAGGCAGTGCCACCAACCTCCAGGCCTGCATCTACACAAGGTTGCCCAACTAACCTGGCCTTGAACACCATAAACAATAAACTTTTGTTATTCAGCACTCAGAATCTCTACGATTTTATGGTTTCATAGGCATACCTGCAATGTAAGTACAACATCATTTGTGTAACAGGTATGATTTCTTCTATGTGAGAACTGAACACACGACAGCATATGAGCTATCTGCAATTGTCAAACTGCACAAGGACCCCTCCCATGCACAACGTGGTGGCAAAATCCTCCTGGACCAAAACTAGAGTGTAATCTTCATGCAAAATACAAACTTTGCCAGCATCTCTGGCTACCTGAGACAGTTCCCAAGGGTCTCAGGTAAAAAACAGAAATCTGACATCAAACACCCAGCCATCCTTTCATCTAATTACTTCCTCTCATTTTATTAGCTCTCTGCTAGCTGAGTAGCATAAGCCATTCCACTGCATGAAAAGGATCTGTAGCCATGGAAATATTTTTTCTCTGAAAGCATACTTGCTCATTTAATGAAAAATCTATAATCCTCCCTGGCAGAGCAGTGGGGATATTGGATGTTTGAAGTATGCAGATTGAGCCCAGAGTATAACTTTAACACCACCGATCAGTGTGGGACAAAAAAAACCACCCCAAAACCAAAACTAAAAACCCAGCCCTGTACTCAGGTCATAGGTGGGAAATCCTGGCACAGCTTTTGTCTCAAGACAGCCCTGCCAGACAGCTTTGCTTGGAGCAAATGGGGAGTGCCTGGCTTTGCCTGCCAAGTGTTGGGAGCCAAGGTAAAGGATGTAGGGGGAGTACAGCAACTACATTTCTGCCTCTCTCTCCTTTTGTAGAAGCTGACACCTGAAGACAGGTGAAGAGGAATCAGTTGCTTCATTGATCAAAACTCAATGAGTGGTGTCTCCACAAGACTATGAGGAAATGGCACCAAGTGCCTTAGTGTAAGGAAGAATCTAGTCTAGAATCTTTGTCAGTTCTGTGAGTTTGGGTACCAACTACAACCTACTAGAGTTTTAGATATTAATCAATTTTTTCCTGTTTTATTAGCAAAATAGCTAGAAATATTATCCTTTTTTTCAGCTATTTTTCAAGCAGCAATAAAGTACACGCTATATTTGATATCTTATTGTGTTGGTAAGAGAGAGTCTAGCAGAAGAGTCCAGGTTATGACTTATGTGTCAAAGGTGCAAGCCACCACAAGACTTAGTTGTGGTTTTGGAATCAAGGGGTATAAGCCTCTTTGTAGCACCCTGGGGAAAAAACCCAACTGACATTTCCTTAAAGCTGAGCCAAAACATCTGCATGCATCCCACAGACAGTTCTTTCCTTTCCTTCCACGAATCGCACTCAACTGCAGTTGGCTGTTGAAATTGGGAGCAGGACGTTTACTGCAGGTGAAGTGATGACTCCACAGATCACAGTCAATCATGAAGATTCTGGACAGACACAAAATATATCTGTTTCCATCACTTCAGGTCCCCCACAAATACAGTGATAAATTCATGGAATAAGGCACCTGGGACTTGCCAAGTTTTACTTTTCGTGGAAGACACCACAAAAATCATTCTTGGCTCCTGTGACTGGATTGCAGTGAAGTGCCATATCAGGTTGGACTCAGTTAAATTCAAGTGTCCATTGAAAAGTTACAGTATTTCCCATTTCAAGAGCAATTGCTAAATTCTGGGCTCCTTGTAAGCTCCAAGGAAGCAACAACTTAAGCCAGTACTGCAGAGGACCAGGAGTCAAACCAAGATCCTGGTTAATTACCCTGATTACCCTGCAGCAGAGCGATCATCCAGAAGAGAAAGGCTTGAGTCCACTTGAATGCTAAGATAAAACTTTTGGTATTTGAGTGTAGCTGGTTTGAGTGAAACACACATCATGACTTCACCTGCTCAGGTAAGGACACCTAGGGAGCTAGGTAGTATTTTATTACAAACCGTTGACATTTGGGGTTCAGCCCAGAAATCAACCTGTGATTTTCTCAAAAGGACTTAGTCTAGTGCCGGGCAAGGACTAATTCTTCCTTCTGACAACCACCCTGGGGAAGAGAAGGGAGAGAACATGGGCTGAGATTTCAGCATCATGTTTTTCAGAAGCTGTTCTAACTTCTCATTTCCTATAGACTCAAGCAAGCTCATAAGCTGCTGGTGAGCTGTGATTTTTTCCTCTCCCAGATAAACAGTTATTGAACTAAACCAAACTACACAGCCAAAAAATAGTTGGGCATAGGTAACATCACACTAAACATAATTATCAATACGAAATTTGGCGTGATTCATTTTTTAATTTTTGTTAACCTTTAAAAAGAGCTGCAAAAGTATTCAAGAGGCAACATATACTTTCCTTTAGTATAATCTTCTCCCACTATCCCTCAGCCTTTGTCCTGATGATGGGGATGCCACCTCATGGAGCAACAGACTGTTCCTTTCCCATCATTATTACCTGCCGCAAAGTAACATTAAATCTAGATGGGACCTGTTTAATGCTTTGCTGAAGCAGCAAATACTCCTTTGCCACATGCAGAGATTGTGAAAGTAGTAAGGGCTGATGTCCATTCAAAGGCAGCACTGAATGGATTGCTTTGTATTCTGCAACCTAGAGACCATGCAGCAGACATTGCATTTGTGAAGAGCAAAACGTCTTGTAGTCTCTACCTTTTTCAGTACTGAGCTAGAAATTAACTGGGGGGGAAAAAAAACAACACAAAAGCCAGGAGCAAAAGCAGAGAAGGAAAGAGGTGCGAGACAGTCAAATGTGATGCCATAGGTGGTAATTTTGCAAACCACTCCTGCAGGACACTCAGCCTTAAGTATACATAGTTTCTTCCCCAGCAGCATTTCTTCTGCATTCTTTTGTCCTGCTGCATAATATCTAAGTATCTGACTCTTTTGTGATAAGCATTACACACTTAGTACTAATCGCTGCAGATTTTATTCCCTTGTTCTTTTTTGAACTTCCCTTAATTTCTCTTCTTGTTTCTGATTGGATCAGCTATAATTGTTATATTGATTTTATATTTTTCTATCTGCAGTTTATCAGCAGTATCTTTTCTATTTGCTACTGCTCTTGACTGCAGGAACAGTCTGAATGAATCAGAATTAGGTCTAGTCACAGCTAAGCTGTGGAAACCTGCTGAGCCATCATAGCTAGAACCCTAGATCCCAGAAACTGTCATAAATAAAAGCCATTATGACTAGTACCTCATGCCATTTCTGACTGTGAGCATATGGCAGCGTACTCTGTATGGCCAGGAAAACAATAACTACCTCATGCACCTATCTGAATGTTAATACAAGGAGCTCTTCCCTGATGTTACACAAAACCATCAGAGTTCCTAGTTATTGAACAGTACAATTTCTAAAATCTGCTTCAAAGCATCAGTGAATCTCACTCCTCCTTTTTGTGAGCTGAAAAGCCAGACCCAGTGTGAAGGAGAAATTCTTTTCTGTTAGAAAAGCATCTGACATGATGAGCATAGCTCCTACACATGATTACAGGTCTGAGTGAAGTACAGGAAGTTTTGTCCCCTTTTCTGAGGCAAGTATATCCCAGAAAAAATTGGCCCAATCACATGCAGAATAAGCAATGTAAATAAAATTAATAAAGGAGATCTGTGCAGCTCTGAAGATGGGAGCAAGCAGGGAGGAAAACAGGAGATAGTGGGAGCAGGGGAACGGGGTGAACAGGGATCTCCAAGGTGAAGCTCAGAGCACAGGAGTGAGAGGGTTATCTGCATGCAGCCTCATGCTGCCCCAGCCAAAGAGGTTTAATAAGCTCTTATTAACACATCAATTTCTATCTTAAAAAACAGTTAAAGGAGTTGTGCTCTCTTTACTATAGGAAATCTCTCATAAGTGCTTTGCCTCTTTTCTAACATGAAAACACAGCTATGCCAACACGGTAATTTCTGCCCAGAGTTCTCTCTGCTCCCTTCTTACTTGGAGTCTTCCCCTCTAACTCTATAGATGACAGGCATATCTCCTCTCAACCTTCTCTTTTTTTTCCTAGCCTGAAGAAGCTGCACTTTCAATTTCCTTTCATAAGACAGGCTGCTGAGGCCATCGCACCCTTCTCACTTGTTCCATCTTAAATTAATTTTTGAGAGATTATACACAGAGATCCACACAGTATTTCAGATAAGGTCACACTGAAACCTTGTACACAGCACAGAAATCACTGCACTAAAACCAGAACATAATAGCTTACGACCCCAGTGAGCTTTTTCACAGCTACGTCTGTAGCTGACTAAAACACATGACCTGGCTTCTCCTCTGCTCCCAGCTCAGGCACCAGTTACTGCTTGAACTTGTTCATGGTCCCAAAGTGCATAACTTTGCATTTCGTACTATAATGTTCCATCACATTTATATCATTCCTGATCTCAAGGTCATCTAATTATTTCTATATAATATGGCAATTCACATTTTTATTGCTAATGTGGCCCACATTTATGCCACCAGAAGAAAAAAAATCATTAATTCACCCCTACTTTTGATATTGTGGTCATTAATGAAAACATTAAATCAGATTATACCCTAATCCAATAATTGTACTTTGCTAGACACTAACAGCTCCCCTTTCAGCATGTTCTTTTGCCAGCTTCCTCTGGGCCACCTTCCACCATCACTTCATAATTCTTATACATCAGTCTCCATCTTAACATAATTAAGTTACTACAAGTTCAGCTAATATTTTCCCATCTAGCACAACAGCATATGTTTTACAGGAGCCTAGAATACTGCTTACACATGTACTTTTTCCCACCCTCAGCTTTTCCACGCCTTAGAAATGGGGAAGACTGAGCCAAATCAGAGTAGCCTGCAATCCTACAGATACATTGGAGCTGTGCTACCAGGAAGATGCAGCAGTTTGGGGAGCAGGAGACAGACAACTAGAACGTTATTGCCCTCCGTGCAACCAGTTCTGCCTCTCAGCAGGCACAGGACATCAACCAGGTTGGTAATTTGCCCTTCTCAACATCCTACATCATGAGGTTGGGAGGGATGGCTTCTTTTTCTCCTCCCGGATGCAATGAGAACAGACATCACTGCAGGAAGATGCCTTTGAATCCTTCCTCCCTAACAATCAATTTGTCAGGAAAGGGAAAGAGATTAAAGAGTTCATCTGGAACTAGATTTCTTCCTGAACACACTTGTGTGTGTTTCTAAAACATCTTTTTTGTTATACACAATAGTAATTCCTGAAACTTCGTTTGGTGCAAATGGAGTTAAGTCCCAGTTGCTACATAGCTGCCAATTCCTTCAGTGCATGCAGCTTTCTTGTAGCCTCCCAAGTTGTTCAAACTCCTGTTCTGCTTATTTCAAGACCATAGGAGCTATTCAAGATAATCAAGTCATATTAAAAGCCTTGGCATAGTGCCTTTTTAAAAAAGAAATGTCAGAGCTAAGACTTGCCCTTTGTGCTGTTTTCCTCTGGTGTTAAACAAATCCTGTGAGATTTTCCTATTAGACCTGATGACCAGATACCTCAACCTGGCAATAAAAGGTCTATTTGTGCATGAGTCAGAAACATAACTGTTGCATTTCTTGGCCTTTCTGTTAATGGTGGAGTTCACACTCATTTAGGCTTTTTATCAAAATCTATAACATCCACATTACTACCCCAGTAAAGGGAAAAATAACATTAGGTGTATGCAAGTGCAACAAAAAAAGCTTTTTTGTATACTGCACATCCAGTGAACTACCAAGTTTGTGACTGATTTTCATTTGTCAAACATTTAGGATTTATGGAGTTTTGTTTTATGCTCCAATAATACTCCCATCTACAATTCAAGTTTGCTGGTATTTTTTATTGCAGCTAATGTTCTCTTATATCAGAGCATGACATGAAAAACATTTAAAGAGATAATAAAAAAAGATCCTTTTTGTTCAAGACTATCCTGCCCTTTGAAGTCATTTACAGTTGGGATGTTGAAGTTTTGGGGCTGATCTCACGTTACTTGTGCCACTTCTTTTGTTATGTTTTACCTTCCTGTCTAGGTTGGCTCAACGTAAAACAAAGTCCTTGACCACATCCTAGCTACAGGTACTATGGTCCCAGTAAAACTTCACAGAATGGGTTCTCAAGTACCCATTCAAGTTCAGAGAGTCTGGAAAGTTTCTGAGGTCCTTTATTCCTCTTTTTTGTTTTATGCATGATGCAGTGGTTAGCATAATGTAGGCTCTTGTACAACAAGAAACAGAGAAAGTTGAGGTGGTGAACTTAATCTCAACACCGATGCCTTTTTCATTTCATTCTTTATTAAAAAGGTCAGCTGTAATTAAGGTGCTTACTTATTTAAACACCTATAGATAAGGACAAATGATCTCCCAGAGAGGTGCCATGAATACTTAGATAAAGATAAGCTAGATGTTTTCCAAATGACTGGGTCTAATTAAATTTCTTCTGAGATACTTTTGTAGAACTGTCTGAAGCAGTCTCAGATTGCCTGGCTGCTATCAGTGAGAATTTCTGAAACATAGGGAGGGACTCAAAAGATTGCAGGGGGATAAAACCAGGGCTCCTTTACCAGTAGCTAAGAAAGAATATTATTGATCACAAAATTTCAGCTCTTGGAAGAACAGTGAAATAAGGAGTCAAATAATACCTAAACAATTAAAATAAGGAAGACTAGAAACAGAGAAAAATAATTGATTTGGAACAAATTAGACAAAACCATTCCTTGGCAGGATAAAAAGCTTGTACTTAGTGAGAAGTTGCAGTAGATATATTTTTATTTATATGTATATATATTTTTATTTTAATAAGATTTCTGATGTTATCTTCCATAGGATCCTCACAAGAAACTTAAAATACATAGTCTAAAACTAAAGGATGGACCCTAATATGACCCAAAAAGCCCATATCCAGCAAGTATACGCTGCCAGATTACAGTCCCATGAAATACACCCCTCTAAAGAGATGTCTTTCTTATTAATTATAGGATACTTGTTAGATTGTCTAGTCTGCAAACTCACTAAGAGACAAATGCAAAACTTTATATTTAGGTTGGAACAGTGTCCACAGCTAGAGGATACCATACAGGCTAGCCAATACTCTCAAAATACAGTTAGGAGACTGTGAAGAGAAACAAGATGAACAAGGTTTGGCAGAAGCACAGCCCTTCTACAAGGCTGTCATCATTTTAAGGGATAAAAAGGGCCATAAAAATCATCCTTCCTTTCTCTCCTCAGGATTACTAGTGTGTCCAGATTTTGCTAACATGCTTCTCAGCAGATAGGAACATTCAGAGAGAATCAGTAAGCAACAAAAGATATAAGTTTTCTACAGAAATTTGGGCTAATTGCCTTTAGGGAAAATGCTAAGATGAGGCATATGATAAGTGTTCATCTATGTAAAATAACACTAAAAAAGCTCTTACCCATGTTAAAGGTAGACTGTAAAAGAGCTAATGAACTTCAACTAGAACAGGGTACATATTGGGGAAAACTTTCAGCAGTAATGATAGTTAATTATCTACGAATATTGTAGGAATTCCATCTCTTAAGGTTTTTAATAATAAATTCTGGTAAGTACTCCATTAAATCCAAATATACCCTTAGGAAGTAAAAGAAGACGCCCCACTTTTCATCTCCTTGTACTTCCTAAGTGCAGACTCCTCTTCCCTCAGCACCCATTAAATTCCCCATGTCTGCAGCTGTTCCCTGACCAAAGATTCTACCATGCTTTCATAGCTCCTTTCTACAGCAGTTCATACCATCATCCCTCCTCCTTCCACCTTCTATTGTAACCCTTTCACCAGATTTTTAGCATGCCATATTTTTCCTGCTATGTTAAGCTCTTTGCCTCAATGGGCCTCTACATGTGCTTTCATCCCCATACAACCTGTATGTGCTTGTCATCTACTGGGCAAGGGACCATGCAGTCCCTGAAACATAGGTTTGAGCAGCTAGAATATATATTGCTCCTGCCAGTTACAAGCTGTATTTGGATGCACCATTTCCTCACCTTTCTGGTGGGGAGGAGGAACATACCTATTACTCTGGACAAGTCAAGCAACATGTGTCATCTCTGACTTGTCAGCAGTTCAGAGAAATTTCCCCACAAGCTAGTTTAGAAGACCTACTCTGAGTAACAGGAGTGTTATTGGTCCTGGCTGGTAAGAAGATGAATTATCTAGCCCCATCCCTGGAGACATTCAAAGTCAGGCTTGATGAAGATGTCCCTGCTTACTGCAGGGGGGTAAGACTAGATGACCTTTAAAGGTCCCTTCCAACCTAACTCATTCTATACTTCTATGATTCTACCTGACTTTCTGACCTTCTTGTCTCTACTTCATGTGGCTTGGCTGTCTCATTCAGATGAAGCTCTATTCCTATTTTCTTTACCATACTCCATTTTGCTTGCAATAGGAATGGAGGGTGGTAAGGCAGCAAACAAATAGAGGGAGCACCAAGCAGGCTTCCTCAAGCAAGTCATGCAAAAGTATGCTTTGCAAAGTCCACTGTTACCCATAAGAGGAGCAGCAAAAGCCTTTCACTAACAGACAGACCTTCTTGTGATGCTCAAATGCAGATTGTCCTGTCCTCATTGTTGTAAAGGAACAGGACAGACTCCGTATTTACGGTGAAGGCAGAAAATAACAGTGAGTTACTGTTCTTCACCTGAGACTTTGTTCATCAGGTAAACTTACTGAGCTAATAGATGGCAGGTTTCATCTCCAGGTTTTACTATAACAAAAGTTAAGTGAACACAGACTGCTGTACTGGTTTGAAGACCAATGTCTCCATAAAGACTTTTCACTCATTGATTTCAGAGGCCTGCACTGAGATTGCCAGGCCTGAATTTTTAGAAGCATTGAATTTTAGTGATTGCCGATTATTTACACTGAAATCTAGCCCAAACACGTCTGCAGCTTCAGTGCCAAGTAGAAAAATAAGTCATATTCATCGGAAGTTATCAATGTGTACGCTTCCCTGTTAATATTGCCTCACTTCCAATACATGCCTCCAAATAAGCTTTGCAAATACAAGGCATATGCTGGAAAATCCTGTGAACATTTCACTGAAGCTGTACACTATAATTAAATAAAATGTGATAAAAAAGAATTAGCTGGTAAAGGAACCAATAAGTCTTATTTGAGTCTGAAAATTACAGACACAGGTCTTGGACTTATCATAATCTATTTTAGAAGCTTGTACTTTTTGACTATGGCATACTTCACTTGGACATGCCCATCATTTTTCAATTGGATGTATGCTGCTATCCAAAATCCATTACTTGTGCCATGAATTGCATAATGTCCTATTATTTACTTCTAGCGTGGTATAATCAGGCACATGCATCTTTGTGGGCTTTGTTACTGGCTTTCACTTTCTAATAAAGGAACCTGAATACATTAACTTAACATTTTAATGAATTGGTAACAGTAATGGGTGCTTGGAGTATAGATCACTTTTGCTATTGTGTTGAGAAGTATACTGAAGTGTTGTCCAATCTTTACCAAGCAGTTAAGAAAGCATGATTTATTTTGGACTAGTTTTATTAGGCAGTTATTGATAGCAATATAATGAATGATCAGTATGCAAGGGAAGGCATTCGATTGCTTCTTTCCAACATTCTTGTCGTGTAGTGTAAGCAAAATAAACAACATCCTTCCAGTGACTGCTTAAATCAAAGAAGAAAACCCTACCAGCACTAAATGAAGGGCCTCTTTTCCCCTCTTAAAGCAATCATTGTTCGAGCATATTACAAAATACTGGGTATTTTTCACTCACATGTCCATAACTCAAAATTATTCTGCTGGTGCTCTGAGGGTGGTAGCATCCCTTCCTCTTTATTCTTTGCACATGAGTGCAGTTCAGTGAGACAAGAAAAAAAAGCCCAAACCAAAAAACCCCACACACTTTCCTCAGAAAAAAACCTCAGTAACAAATCTAGACTTTGTTACTAGCAATGGCAATCCTCCATCCCACATTACCACGCTGCTCAGAGCCATAGCAAAACTACAGCTGAAACTGAATTTCAAATAAAAGTAAGAAAGTGGTTTTAATCTCACCCAATTCAAAAAAGCAGGGAGCTACATGTAATTTTGAAAGAGACTGTGATGCCTGACTACCTGCTCTCCCACCAATATCTGCTGTCACCAACTAGAAAATTATTAATCAATCACAGATTTATTCAAATTCATAGTTTGAACAACATCTAAGCATGTTTGTGAAATGCATCACCAAGAAGCCATCTGTGCATTTGCAACTATATGGTTTGTATTTCACAAAACCAAGCAGCTGTTTTGCTGTGATTTTTCTGAGCCTTTAAAATTGGCTTTCAAGACCCAAAGCCATTGAGGTTATAGAACATAAACCACAAAGTGTCTGTTTCTATGTTTGCCTGGAAGGGTGATGAGAAAAACACACACACACAAGATGCATAAGGAAATTCTTAATGCTAAGTTACGTCTTCACAGTCTCAATTAGAAAAGTGCCAGGATTATTTTGCCCCTCCAGCCTAATTGCCCAAAGTGTCTCCTCCCATTAGAAAGAGTCTGATATTAAAGGTGGGAATGCAAACCTGTACTCCTGATAAAGAAATTCGACAATGTGTCATCAGGATGAAAGGCATAGGTTAGTCCTGAACCATAATTATATGGGTAAATAATTGGAATAAAATGCATTTTATCTGCTGTCTACTGCATTTTTAAGTACAGACTAGTTGCATTTACTGGAGGGTGGATAATATTTATGTTGCAGGCAGAAAGTAACAGCCAGTCACTGTTCTTTATCTGAGACTTTGTTCACTGTTACTGCCTGAACCACTATAAGGCATTTTGTTTAAAATGGTAATGTATACCTCAGTACAGGAAAGTATAACATGCACTTTAAACACTGTCATCCATGATTAGGTACATTTTATCCAAATGCAATATGTTCTCCCTCCTTATAGAAAAGAAAACCCCTAATATCTTTGTAGATGCTTCACAAGATGTCATAAGGATGCAATCTTAAGAGATTAGACAGGTAGGAGGAAGAGAGAAATTGTCTCTCCTGGTAAAATCACAGAAACGAGAGAGTAATTCCAGTTGGGAGGTCCCTGAGGAGGTCTTTAGCCCAATCTCTAGGTCAAAGGAGGATCAACACTGAACTCAGTGTTGGTTAGGGCTTTGTCCAGATTAAAAGCCTCCAAGTATAGAGGCACCATGACCTCTCCGTGCAGCCACTTGCAGTGTTAACCTTTATAGGGCAAGTGCCCCTGCCATTCCAGCGGACTCCTCTAAACTCCCTCCAGTTCAGTGATGTCTTACTTGTACTGAGGCAGTTCCCCAATTTGGATTCAGTACTCTAGATGGGGTCTAATAAGTGGTTACTTCCAACCACTTTCCCCTTCGTCTGTCTAAAAATGTCTTCTGAAAGGATATCTTCCCAGAAATAAAGTCCAATTGCCCTATCGTTTCTCTGATCATATTTATCACCTTTTTTAAAAGCTAGTGAGACCCAGCTGTCTCCCACGGGATCTTACCAGCTAGTTTCCTAACCTCACCACAGCCTGCTCCCCTCAACTACAGAATTCACACTGTTGCTTTCCTCCCTCACTCCTGCCAGCATCGTGATCTCTACCATTTCATGATGGCCACAGTCAAGCTTATCCATGAGCAGCAGATCCAGAAGAGCATCACATCTAGCTAGCCTATACAGCATCTGCATTAGGAAAGTACTCAACACACTCCAGATGCTCCTCACGCTGCTATCCTTCCAGGGAGAAAGGTTAAACTCTCCCATAAGGTCTGTGATCAGCAGACTTCCTTTAACTGCTGGTATACTTGCCATCACAACCTGTTTCCTTATGTAATCGCAAGCTGTTACCACCAACCCTCATATAATTCCTTTAAAGCCCTCCCTACCAGGCTGCCAAGCCTGCTGGCAAAGGTGCCTTTACCCACCTTCGCAGCTGCCTGTGCAGCCAGTTGTTACCTTGCAGGCTGTGCCCACTCTCATTCCCTCACCTGTTGGATCAAGGAGGGCTAACCAGGTCCTTCACTTTTGCCCCTAAATCTCTGCAGTTCTTTGTTTGTTCCACACCACTGATAGCAGCATCACTGCTGCCCGTGGCTGAATAATGGGGCCAGAGCACAAAATGAAGAGGTGCTTTCAGAGTCCAACATCCAAGCAAGTTGAGAGCAGTACAAGCAAGGAAAAATGTGGATCCATGTGCTGAAGCAGAAAAATTGCATTAACTGGAACAAGGGAGAGCTTCACCCTCACAGCTTATAATTTTTTGGCCCGAACCCCAACTGGCTTCACTTGTACCAGATGTAGTCTGAAGTTATATCCTTCCCAAAAGAGGCTGAGGCAGAGCCAGCACCACTGTAAATAGGCAGCCTTGGGCTCAGGGTGCTACTGACACCAGTGCCAGCAGTGCTGACACAATCACGACTTTGTTAGGTAAATTAGTAGCTCTGAAGTGAGCTAATGCTCAACTAAATTTTTTTGAAGTTCTTTGTCATTCAGTTAGTTTCATATGATGCCTGTAATGGGAGCAATACCCAGGAGCTCTACAATAATATTTAAGCAATCAGGTTTATTATCTGCTTGTTTTAATTAAATGCTGCTATTTTTTCCCTAGGGAAGAATTTTTTTTTAACATTAAACAATTTAATTTGAAGTAAATGGGCCTCTAAAAGATATATCATTTACTCTGATTTGATTTATCCTGCACTGAAGATTCCTATTCATGAACTATTAATGTGACTTAGCCCAATCAGATATGTTTCATTTGTGTCCTACTTCAAATCTTTAGGCTCTCCCATCTGTCAAAAATGTTCGGGCTGCTGAATGATAAAGCCTTGTTGCTATGGCAATTAGTTCCATTACCTAGGTGACAGTGCTGGCATGATGTCACCACTAAAGCAATCTAACTCCTGAAATATTTTTAGTGTCTGTTGCAGATGGACCACAGTATAAGCACCATTTATCAATGACCCAAAATACTCACAGGTGATGGGAAAGAAGGTGCAGCTTGACCACAGCCTATACTACCCAGAGAAGTGCATGTAAAGAGGACACTACACAGGAGTACCATCTGCATTCAGCAGTGCTACCAGAGAATGACAGGGAAGCATAAGCAAGAACTAAAAAAAAAAATTTAAAAAGAAAAACCACAGCTTCCTTGTTTGGGCAACAGCTGGATGAACTGCACCACTCTGCTCCTGCCACATCACCCTCTCCTAATTTGCTTAAGTAATATGAAGGCACACTCTACAGCTGTACACATTCACATATTTAAGCCTTAGTGTTTGTTTTCATGTAATATTTAGTCACACCTTGAGAACTCAGTCAGGGTCAAAGCCTCATTGTACCACAAAAATCTACAGACAAGGACAAATCTACAATACTCAATATTCTCCACCCTCCCAGAGCTTACAGAGGAGTTCTGGGGATGGTGGTGAAAGGAGCAGTTGCTGCCATTTTCCTGGTTATCTGCAACTTATGAAAGCTTTTATCTACTAGTCACACCAGTTCATAGAGCCCACAGTGCAACTGAAGCCAACAGGTAGCGAATTTGGCAGTGATTAAAAGGACAATTGTGGTAGCATCTGTTATGTTTTGGGGTTTTTTTCCTCCTCCCTTGGCTTTGCCTCAGATTTCTGAAGCATGCTGAAGCGAGCTGTTTCTAGTTGCATAGTCAGCAACTGGATCGCACCTGCTTCAACCAGGAAGCCTGTGTAAAATGAGGGAGAGTTTTGCTTCTACTTCTTATTTGGATTAAACTCCATGTTTTGAAAACTAGCCAGGGAACCAGTAGTTACAGGAACACCAATAGCTGCATTAATGCAGATGAAGGACTTCATTAATCTTTAACTGTTCAGGCTGATCAACAAAAACAATGTTATTTTCACTGTTGCATGTATGAGGTTTCTTCTTCCCCTTGCCAGACTAGTGTATAGGCAACTAAATACAACTGAGTGAAGAATTTGCATCAAATAACCAGTGAGAAGAATTCTCATCCCTTTTTCTGATGAATTGCTCCCAAAATTAATAAATTATTGGTTTATTCATTATTTAGAATCACGAGGCTATGCTTACAGCAAGTAATCCTTGATCCATAAATCACTGGCAAACCATTATACACACCACTGGCTGTCTTAGAGAGTCATATAAATCACATAACACCCTGAAGAGGGGAAGGATGGCTCCCAAGCATTGCTATTTGTTGCCTTTTATGTCACTTCCCTCCACGCATGCATCAGACTTTGTCAAGAACCCTACACCCCCCTTGCATATCAGCAGCCACCTTCATCCTTTCTCTCCAAGTATTCAGTGATACTAATCACATTGGCAGCAAACTCCTGAACTCGCCTCATTCAGGATGTAGCTTGTGTTCCTCTTGGTGCTCTCTGCCTGACCAGCTACCATCATGAAGCTAAAAAAAAAGCCACAGCATTAATGTTGTTGTAGGGGAGAAAAGAAATAAGAAAAAGGAAAAAAGCTTCTCTGATGAAGATACAAACTGACTTCACAGTTATAGGGACTGTGCTGCCCTTGCTCCAAATTATCAGACTACCAGAGGAATCCTACTTCTGGACACACTTCTGACATGGTCAAAGGCCACATGTGTAATTTGTCTTTCACAGGGATTAGTATTTCATATTGGTCTTCTGCAGGGACATTCAAGTAAGTTAACACTGATGACGTGCCCTTTGCTTACTGGTCTGCAGACCTTCATTAGGGCTGAAGAACACTGTTTTCT
The DNA here is from genome assembly GCA_022605575.1 of Laterallus jamaicensis coturniculus. Taxonomy (NCBI): domain Eukaryota; kingdom Metazoa; phylum Chordata; class Aves; order Gruiformes; family Rallidae; genus Laterallus; species Laterallus jamaicensis. The sequence continues at coordinate 9,749,779 of JAKCOX010000001.1, read as the reverse complement.
ACCAGAAGCCACAGCAAGCATGCCTTTTACTAACCTGCCCATGTATTACCTCTTGCATTTGATCCCACATTGACACTCCACCCTCTGAACATTCATTTCTCTTTCCTCTCACTGAGGATGAGAGATGTACAAGTGTCAGTAGCCCACATTACTGTGGATCCAGGTCTGCAGTTTTGCAGCACAGTTCAAGAGGTGAGAGAGGTCACACAATTCTAGCCTTGTGCATCTGTTCAAAAGTGTATATAATTTGACTAACTAGTTTTCCATGAACTACTGAGAAATAGAACAAGGATTTCCATGTGTGATTGAGAAAGGGGGAGATATTAAATCTCATTTGTAAACAGTCTTAGTACAGATGGACCTACAGCAAATATAATAGAGGTTTACCTAATCTAGCTGTTCAGTTGATACTCTACTCCCCTGCATTTTGGGAGCATCAGTATTCACACAAGGAGTGAGAGTTCTCATACTCAATGTCCCAAGATTGTATGGACTATTTTCCACTTCTTTATGTGGCAAAGTCCCCATTTTGGGCTCCTGACAGCCTTCACCAGATTGCCTGCTTCAGGTAGAGTAGAACGTTCAAGTTAAGAGTTTTCTAGAGAAGGCAGAGGACTTCCGTTTTTCTTCAGTTCCAAGGATGCATCTTTGTCCTGGGTTCTTTATGAGGATACTTGGCACCAAGTGTGCAACCCTGAGGCAGTTACTGAGTGCTTAGACTTGCCCCAGCAGGTGGCAAATCCAAACAACCCTTCTGCACTACACAAAGTGCACAGAAGCATCCAGTAGGAACTATCAAGTCAAGAATAGGCAATAAGGTGCTTCAAAGCCACCCCAAACTACAACCTTTGTCCTTATCTCAGGGCTTGCTCCTCAGGGATCTCAGCAGCATTGCCTCCCAGAATCCATCATTAAGCAACCGCGCATGTGCTTTGTGAATCAGGACCTTTCCAAAGAAAATGCTCAGACTTCACCTAGGGATCATTTAACTAATAAGTAACACTCAGATACCCAAGGTAGAACCATCAGCACCACATTATGTTGTGCAGTGGTTTGGTTTTATGAACTGAAAATTACAATATTCAATCAAAACCTGCAGAAAAGCATCTGGGTAGTCAGGAAAAAAGTCACCCCGAGCTGGTCATCACATGGTCTATGGGGACTGAAGGTTACAAAAAGTGTTACGAATCACAGAATCATAGGGGTGGAAGGGACCTCAAGAGATCATCAGGTCCAACCCCCCTGCGAAAGCAGGGTCCCTAGGACAGGTCACACAGGGAGGTGTCCAGATGGGTCTTGAATCTCTCCAGAGAAGGAGACTCCACACCCCCTGGGCAGCCTGTCCCAGGACTCACTCACCCTCACTGGGGAAAAGTTCCTCCACATGTTGGTGTGGAACTTCCTGTGCTCCAACTTGAGGCCATTGCCCCTTGTCCTGTTCCCACAGACCACTGAGAAGAGGCTGGACATTTCCCCCTGTGTCCCACACTTCAGATATTGATAAACATTGATTAGGTCCCCCCTCAGTCTTCTTTTCTCAAGGCTGAACAGCCCCAGCTCACTCAGCCTTTCCTCATAGGGGAGATGCTCCAGGCCCTTAATCATCTTTGTAAGCCCTTCTCTGGACTCTCTCCAGGAGATCCCTGTCTTTTTTATACCAGGAAGCCAAGTGTGAGGTGTTCAGTTCTTGCTCTTACCACTATTTGAACCTATGTATGCTTCCTACATGACAAATTCTAGTTTACAGATAAAAACCTTTAAAAGGCTGTTAACTGCGTAGGACCAGGTGCCAAATTAAATTCCTGCTATCCTCACACCTTGTCATGGGGTGCTCATTAAAAGCAACTGATAGTAGTGTCTAGCTCCTGTCATGAGACATCAAAATAATTTATTTCCCATGGAAGATACCTTCAGTTCCTCTAAAGTAACATCCCACAAAGAACAGGTTGCACCAGCAGTACCTGTGTTAGAAAAGAAAACACAGCCACCTTTGTACACTGCAATTTATACACAGTAGCCATAATATACCATCTATAAAGAAATTCAGCCTGAACATGCCAAAAGGTTTCTATAAAAGATATGAAGATATTGCCCTGTGCTAGAGTAAAAGCAGCTCTTGCTACAAAGCTTTAAGAATATTACTGACTTGCTTCCAGGAATATTAAGATTAGGCAATCTTTTAGCTTTTCCTTAGAGACATTTGAATTCAAGCTGTACAGTTATCATATTAACACAGGTACAAGCATATCAGAAGCTACTGGCTATAATATAGACTTGCTTTATTTATTTTAAATGTGTTAGTGGGAGACCATGGGAAATATGCTGGTATAAATTCCTTATGAGCTGCTCCTGGTTTTCAGAGATGCCCAATTAACTCTTTCATTCTTCCTTTAAAGGGAACATCTCAAAAACTGACATGGTGCAAGCATTAGGTCATCTGGCATCCACCTAGAGAAAATGTAAAGTGTTTGCAATACCAACAGAAATGCCTTTAATCTACACTTTGTGCTGCCCTTGGTAACCAGTAAGAGACACTGTCACACTAACATATTGGTCTTTAAGGCTCTTTAGAAGACTACAGCCCTGGCTATTTAGGGGACAGACATGGGCACAAACCCATTATCCTGGAAAGCCTGTGGTGGACTCTGCCCACTGCTTTAAGGGCTGAGCACTGCTGTCAGTGGTGCCAAGCATGCCAGCCATTCTGGGTTTAGAGACCTGGCTCTCTCAGAAATCACATCTTTCCTGGGTTTTGTTTACAAAAATGAATGCTTCAGCAGGGTAGGAAAAACCCAAACCAGGATTGTCCAACATAGCAGAGGCAAAAATCCTCTTTTTTGCTTCTCCCATCTATGCTACAGCCCAGAAAGTGATTGCTGATAGAAGTACTACTTTTAAAGTAAAGCAAAGGGCTTGTTTTTTCCCCTTAACCAAGCAGACAAACAACAGCTAAGCTCTCCCTCCCTCTGCCTCATCTCTTTTTCAATTGTAATCCTCCTGCATAGTACAAATTGCTGTATATTTACTTGTGCTTCCCCACTGCCCAACAGTCACACCAATTATAAAGGGATGAAAGAAAGAGACTGCTTTTTCTTTTCTAGACATAACCTTCCACAAATCTCAACTATTCCTGCTACTAATACGTGCCTTGGCTTCTGTGCACTTCACTCAATACCATCTGCACACATCCAAGGACAAAAACATCCCTTTGTTACTCAGAAGTGGCCTTGTACAATTCTCAAGTTGCTGAGGGAGTCTGGCTACACAGGAGATTAGTTTTCTTGCTGAGGAATATCCTATTGTGTCAGCTGTGTTATTCCTGTCTTTTTAGAGAGTGGAGACAAGCAAGAAGCAAGGCAGAGATTACTAACTATGCCTAAAAATAATGAAGTGTTATTCAACACATTAATATGTCTCTTTAGAGGCGACTGCAGCTACACAGTACTGAAAGTGTTCTCACTGATAATCTCACCTATACCACTCAGTAGACCCTATAGTGGTGCAAGGCACAGCCCCAGCAACATATTTTGAAAAGGAGTATTTCTGATAGGAGTTTGCCTCTCTCCTATCAGCATCTTTTCTCAGCACAAGCAGCCTAAATAAGTGTATCCACTGAATTTTGCTCCAAGCATACTGTGCTTCCATGAGCCACAGCCCAAGACTACCATGAGTAGCAGAAAGACAAGAGGGACCAAAGGCCATGACTGTTCTGGAGAGGTTTTTCCAGTGCTGAGTGTAGCTCTGGTTTTTTGCACACATAGAAAGGTGTTCGCTTGACCTTCTCCTGGGAAAAGGGAGATGATTCTGATGGTATTACAACAGGAAAAAAAGAAGAGGAAGCCTGACTAATATTTGGCTTTGATCTTGAAGGAGTAGGACTGGTTTTCAGCTCACCAGTATTCAGCAAGTCTGATATGCAAGAGGACTCCATCTAAGGGAAAGGCTTAAAATCCATGGGAGGAAACCTGGAACAGGCTGCCCAGAGAAGTAGTGGATGCCCCATCCCTGGAGGTGTTCAAGGCCAGGTTGGATGGGGCCCTGGGCAACCTTGTGTAGCTCCAGGCCTGAGGTTGGTGTCCCTGCCTGTGGCAGGGGGGTTAGAGCTCTGTGATCCTTGGGGTCCCTTCCAACCCATGCCATTCTATGATCAGGAAGACAGTGATGTCTGGCATATAAACAGCATGAACAGGAAAGCAGACTGAAATCACAACTCTATTATTTTAATGTCATGTTCAGTCTCACTTGAGGAGTAGAAAATTAACAAGCACAGCTTGTCAAAAGGGTAACAGTAAAATCAGAGTGTTGGTTGCACTCCAAAATAACAAGTCCAAATATTTTAGCTCCCTTTCTTCCTTCAGTGCAAATACTTTCAACTGCATTTTTGAGTACACTCCTTTCCCTCTGTTCTTTTCATCTGAGATACATAGAGCTATAGCATAAGAGAATTAAAAATTAAGTGCAGATGAATTAAAGGGTTTGGTTCAGTTTTGCTGGATTCACATCAGCTGAACACTTAAACATGAGACCATTCAAAAGCTTATTGACACATTAAAGATATATTGGCTGCAGGTCTTTGCTACGACACTTCTGTTATAGTCTAAGTTCTTAATGTTTTTCCTTCTCCAGAAGTAGCCTGCTTAAGTTGTATGGGTGATCTTTAAACACACACAAAGGAAAAAGGTCCACTAATGCAATTTCACCACCATTGTTTTCAAAGCTATTGAGTTGTAAACTCTGTGTGTTAGGCAACTGATGTGAGAACAGCTCATCTGGCAATCTGAATAAAATATTTCAGTAGGTTAGTTAAGTTAAACTATGTATAATTTGAACATGAAAAAACAACTTATTTCATGAAGTATACGAGACTAAAGTAATAGTTATGTAGGGTAAACAGTTTATTTTTGTTGGGTCTTCCAATGTATAAATTTATACAATATACCTTTTGACAATATCATCTATAATTCATGCTAAAATTGAGTTTCTCTTTAAGTTATGCTATGAATTACTTTGCTCACTCCACATAAAAATAACTTGAGATATTCAAAAAACAAAGACCAAGCCTGGAATCTGAAGTTTTGTGCTAAATTGTGAAGTCCACAAGAATTACTGTTCCATGTATATAACCTAGATAAACAATGATTTTTGAATATCACTGGAATTATTCCTTTTGCACCACTTGTGCAGAGCAGCAAGGTAATGACACCACAAGTCATCATGAATTAACACAAACTTCTGAAATGCACTCAGTACACATTTTCAGTGACATGAAGGGTTTTTCCTTGTCGTTTATTTTTATTTCAGTTGGTCTATAAAGATTCAGTATGTTTAATATTAAAGAGGAAGACACATAAAATAGTTGATTCACCACACTTACCAGTGCTACAGTGGCAATTATGGAAAAAAAAAATCTTTACATCAGCATTCTTGAATGTTATTAGATGATCATTAGCATTCATTTATTGAAAAAGGATTTGTGAATTATATGCTAGAAGTAGTGATACAGATGAGAAAATAGTAAAAAGATGTGGGTTGGGAGAACATAAGATTAATGGAGAAAATGTGAACATAGAGTCTGAGCTAATTGCTACCCAAAAAATATCCTACACATAGAGCATCTGGTTTAGTCAGTGAGATGAGTCACTTTAGTTCACTTGGTTATCTAAATATTAGACAGTGTCCAGACTTGAGTAAATATTCTAGAACACAGAAATACATTAATAAGAAAATAAAAGTCCCAATGAAGTCCTCTTTCAAGACTTTGTAAATATTAACAAAGACAACACTCAGGCAGTAGTCAGCACACTATGACTTTGCTCTCACACTGACCAATAAAGAGATTCATCCCTTCCAACCCAAGCTGCCTGCAATGATGTACTGACAACCTTCAGCCCAACACTGTGCTCTCCAAATCTTTTCTCAGCTTTCCTAAGCTGACTAGATGAGTGAGGAATGCCACAGTAAAACCAGACTGGAATGTCTCTGATGCTCGTACCCCTTCAACTAAATCTCCTTTACCAGATTTTCTTTTTTCACTACTCCCTCAGCCACAAATCCTGGTATATTTCAAAAATACCTATGAACTTGTAATAAATTGTGCAAGTTGTCATAAGATATTTTATCATTGCTATTCACTCCTACAGAAAAGCAGAAGCTGTCTGCAAGTCCTATGTGTTCTCTCTAGAGATGATGTGAATGAGTACAGGAAGATGGGAAAGGAAAGGACTTCTATAAGTACAGGAAGAAAACATTTTACAGTAAAACATAAATGTAATTTCTTTTACCATTCACAGAATCACAGAGTTGTAGGGGTTGGAAGGGACCTCAAGAGATCATCAGGTCCAACCCCCCTGCCAAAGCAGCTCCCCAGCTCATACTGCACAGACAGGCATCCAGACGAGTCTTGAATCTCTCCAGAGAAGGAGACTCCACACCCCCTGGGCAGCCTGTCCCAGGGCTCCCTCACCCTCACTGGGGAAAAGTTTTTCCCCATGTTGGTGTGGAACTTCCTGTGCTCAAATTTGCAGCCATTGCCCCTTGTCCTGTCTCCACTAACCACTGGAAAGGGGCTGGCTAATTCCCCCTGCATCCCATGCTTAAAATAATTGTAAACACCAATTCCTCAAGTTATTTTGTAGAAGTGTGACTCTAAAAGGAAGATTCCAGAACTACTGTATCTCACTCAAAAGCAGAGTGCTCAGTTCACAGGTGAAAACATGTGATCTTGTGATAAATACTGGAATCTACTTAGACTGGAAAGCAATACAGGAATTTAAAAGACAGATAAAAGGATGCCTGCGAGTCAGTGCAAGGCTTCAGTAAGCCAATGCATGATGCTTCCCTGTAATACTCTCCCAGGCTCCCACTTCCTTAGCTGGAATGGAATCTTTGTTATTTAGCAGCCTCACAACTGTGTCCGTGTTTCCTGGAAGACTACCACAGCTACGTTCTGTAATGCTAACAAGAAGGCAACCATATAAACTGCATTTTGGCATAAGAAACTAACAAACAGTTAAGTTTAAAATAGGACAAAATTTTTGTCTTTAGCATAATTGATTTTTGAAACAGAATAATAATGAAAAGTAAAAGAGAAATGAGCAATTTCAACCTTCTTTGGAATTTTTAGATCTGTACTGGCCAGACAAAAATAGTTCAGCAAGATGTTAAAACTACTGCAGATCATAACAGAGAAGTGATGATAAATAGCAGCAGTGATCAGAAAAGTTGTGAAGGAAAGAAGGAGGAAATGAAAGAAAGAAAAATCAACTCCCAAAAAACACACAGTATTAACACTTTTTCATCTAGAAGCTAATTAGGAAAAAAAGCATTGGATTATACCACAGCAGTGACCACTCCACATCCCACCCTCATGGATGGTCAGAAGATGGGACCGGAAAGAATCTCCTGGCTTAACTGAGATCAAGCTTATTTCATTGCAGGCACCATGTTGTAGAAACACTTGAATGAATGCACCAGTCATCAAAAATAAAGGTTCTTTTTGCCTCTGTTGGACAGCCTGCAGCTGGAATAGCAAAGTTTGAGACCATCATTTTCCTTGAATAATTTGTGCCACTCCCACTCATGCCCCTCCCAAAGTATTGTTTTGCCAAATGGAACAAGGAAACACTTTCACTTCCCCTAATTTAGGTTCTCCATTCCTACAATCCCTCTTATCTTTTCCATCTCGAATGCTTTCCTCACAAGCACTCATGCCAAGCTTCATGTGATATTCCAGCTAACAAAATTTCTCCAAACAGGAAAATTTTTCTCCTGACATCTTTCAACCATATTTGTCTAGTTTGCTTAATATTATTAACATCATCAACGTTCCTGTGACCACCTAAGGGACACACCTAAGAGATGCACCTGAGCAGTGTTCCATCAGTGTCTACGTACCACGGACCCTCTTATAACTAGATCACTGAACAAACTGCATAAAAGAGGCAGCTCTCTCACCTAGCAAGGTATCACTTTCTGACGAGTGACATGAGAACAATACTTTGTACAAGCGACTTACAAGTGAAGTTACTGATTAGTGCAGATGTTGAAGGCAAAAAGCCGTCAGAATTTGGCAGGAAGAACTTTGTCATTAAGTAATTCAGTCTTCAAGTGACAAAATGATTTGTAGATGGCTCTGCTGAGCTCCCTGCCTTTCCTTCTCACACTCCAATCCACTATGAACAGGAGTGTCATTAGGGATCTTTTTTCCCCTCAGCTATACTTCTTTCTCTCTGCGCATCACAAGTTTGCCACAAGTCTCCTGTCATCTTCTAGCAAACACAAGAGTAAGAGGTTTGGATGCCACCTCTGTTTAAACATTGTGAAGTGCAGCAGATGCAGAGTTGTTGATGATGGAGATAAAGCACAAGATAAAGTAAGGAAAAATTAAATGGAAGGATTCAGTGTAGCTGGAGGTTTGGAGATATCTTAAGGAGACAGGTGGTCAAGAATGGAGCAGAGCCTTATCCTAACCTCATGCTCTAAATAAAGTCTGATGGCACAGGCATAACACATCTTCAAGTCCTTTTTACTTGATTTTACTGGGGATGAAGGTTAAGGTGTGAGTTCACACTCAACTGTGGCAAAGGCAGACTGTGTAGAAGTCAACAGAGAAGCTACAGATCAATGTCACAAAGCCTACTGCTCAAGAACTTCATTTGAACTGGGAGAAGATGTGACAGGAAAACCAAGAGGCAACCACAGGAATGCATTATCCAAACAGTCTCTTCTAGTTGTCCAGAAAATACACAATAGACTCAACCCTGGAATTCAAGGGTTCTGCCTGCAACTGAGTTGGTTCTACTTAGACAGCCACTGCTCTTGCTTCAGAATGGGATGCAAATATCTCTAAGGAAAACACTATCCCTTTTAGCATGAACATCATGCCTGTCATTTGCGTCCATTGCTGAAACTTCTGAGCTAGCTGGTGAGCACAGCTACACTGACAGCACCTGCACTCTGCATGTACTGGCCCAAGATAGTGCATTGGGCATTTAGAGAAGAAAAATGCAATTCTGAGAAACAAGTTATTTGGGGCAGTGACTGTCTGAGGGGAAAAATGAGTTACAAACTATTGGTACCATGATATAAAGCTTCAAAGAGACAAGTAAACCATCACTGATCTCAGTATTTCAAAGATACTTATTTAAAAAATCCAATTTTTTGCCATAAAAACATGAGACATGGAAATATTCTGTTCATACAATTTTGTGATATGTAGAGAGAGGGATGTTTACATCCCCAGAACCCAGCCCCACCAAAGGAAGAATTTATCCCAATACACATTCATGGTTTCAGCGCTGCTGTATACTCATTAACCTGAAGTGCCCGTTTCTGCTCTCTCCATGGCTATGATCACTATGCCTGCTTTGAAAAGCAAGCTGCACTGTGCCAGTAGAACTCTGAAGGTGTGATGCTAAAGCACACACCCACAGACAGACAGACCTTCAGTCTTCAACTGGATCAGGTCTTCTCAAAAGCTGTGACAGCATATTTTGCCACCCTGGTCTGAGCACCTGAGTCCACGTGTCTGTACAAACCTGCCTGCTCCTACTGCCATTACACCTGCCCTTCTCTAAAGCAAAGGGGCTGCCACCACTACCCTGCAATTCAGCCAGCTACATGCTAACTCTGGAAACAAATGAGTGAATAAACATAAGCAGAGTGGCCTCAGTTTCAGCTGAGTTAAAAAAACCACCATACAGCTGTCAGTTACCACGTAGAAGAGTCAGGATTCTGTCTAAGTGCCTAACGCCTGAGCATCTAGATATGAATATTTTTGTCTTAATTACCTGCATGAAAATAACACATCTGCAATTTTACTGCTCCAGTTTTATTCTAAAGAAACTTTTTTCTCATCTTTCAGGCTATGAGCTCTCTTCTGCAAATCTGGGTTTGGCTGCATAGGTTGGTCCCTGAAGAGCCATGTCTGTATCAGATGATTAATTTTCTGCAGATAAGACAATCACAGCCACCAATAAACCACCCCCACCCACACACACACACACAATTTGCCTTATATAATTGGGAGTTTCACATATGAAAAGCTACTGGTTGATTTTCCCACGCAGGTGCAGACTCAGTTTCTCTGCAGGCAGAGAATTCACATGTAAACATGAGTAAAACATCGCTCCATTTTAGGGCTTGCTTGGATTCAAATGCCGCTGAGGAACCTATCTCCCTGTACTAATTTATGGTGTGGGACTTCAGACAGAGGAAGAAAAAAAACCCCTCTTTTTGGTCTCTATGTAGAATATACCAAAAAAAAAAATTGGCAGGGAACTTAACTGGAGATTAAACTCCAAATGAGAGGAAATTCCAGCATTGCCCATTATAGTTATTTTACCACTATTCGGATTTTTACTACTGGGATTCCTACAATGACTGTAGTCTCTTACAAATAAAGCTGTTTACCAGGAACCCATCAAAAAGGCATTATCAGAAAAATCAGTCAGATAGATTACTCTGGCTGTAGCAGAGTGTACAATGCTACCTATCTTAAAGGCTCAGATTTATGAGGCAGAAACATTGCTTCAGGCAGTTTTCAAGAATAGGTACAGGAGGCGGAGATTACAGAGAGGAGGGTGTTGTGGTTAAAGGTTATAAAGCTGCATTTACACAGTGCTCCTCAATAGCTACAAAATTAACTTGGATATTTCAGGAAAAGGGACAAGCAGAAAACCATCAGTGCTGCAGAGACAAGGAGGGGGGGAAGCCCCATAACTTCCCTCCTCACCTCCCTCTTCCCCTCCCCCCCAAGCGAAACTCCTGTCAAAATGGAAAACAGGCGATTTATGTAGAGGTATCAGAGACAAAGTTTCATCTGCAGAGACTTCAATTTATAAGCAGACTGTGGGAGATGGGGAGAGGATGACGCGTAGGAAATGTAGCATGCTTCCCTGGCACATGCTGTGACAGTATGATTCTCACCTCCTCGAGCCCATGAGTCAAGGGTATTGAAGATTCAAGCATTTTTCTCCTTGCAGTGGGTAGCTTTGTCCCAAAATCCAGCTGTCTTTCTGTATGAGAGACAGCTGAAATCATTTTCATATACACTGGATTTACGTTATTACGCAGATCATACAAAACATATATGCTCTTCTGAGTTTTCTTCTGATGTAATTGCCTCCTCCTCCAAGCTGAGCACAAGTCCCCATCACAAAATGCCATAGCCATACCCCCCAAATCAACCAAGTTACCAGACAACTGCATATTGCCATTTTTCTTTCTTCTTTCCTCCCTCTCCACTCTAAATTCCATTTAGTTCAGACTTCCCCCCCTGCCCCTCCAGTGCTGACCTGGAGCTCAGCTCTCTTCAGAGAAGCAGAAGATGGCTAAGCTGAAGAGATGTCCACCTGAGTATCTACTTGATTATTTGACTTCAATAGGATGGATCTCTTGAGGTATTTTCAGGTAATTTAAAGGAAATACTTGCAACAATGGACAAACCCTACAGATCCTAGAGGTACCTTCCAAATTAAAGACAGAGCAGTTGGGGCAGTATGGTCAATACCAGCCCTTGGGAACCTGCCTGGCTCCAAATGTGGGTTTCATCTCTAACCTAATGCAGGATACAGCCCTGGATGCCCAGAAGTAGTCACAGACAGCATCAAAGCTCCAAATAATTAAAATAATAAATTCTTGTTTTATCCCCAGTGCTGTCCATAACCCCTACTGAACCCAGTGATATCGAAGAACAACACACACAGGGAAGAGAATTCATCAAAACACAGCAGGCTTCACAGCACCTTGCTGTATTTTGGGAGAGTTTTAAAAGAAACTTAGCATTCCTTACTACATTAATCCTGAATAGAATAAATAAGTGAAACTGAGGGCAAAGCTATCGAGTCAGTGCCACAGATCAAAAGGAGCTGCCAGCATGACTGGGCACAGCAGTTGGTGGGGTTGGGCAAAGCATCCTCAACACTGACCAAAACAGGCTCCTTGAGGGGAAAAATCCCCTTGTGAGGCAGTTGCACAACAACACGTGGTCTCTGAAAGTCTCCCCATTTATGCCAAGAAGTCCCATGCCAGAACATTCACATCCCTGTCCTTGCTGCTTGTTTCTTGACCTGCTAGTTTTCAGTTTGGAAATCTTTGCTGCCCATACCGTATCTGTTTGTTTTTTTCCTCTCAAAACACCACTGGTATGAGCTCCATAAGCTGGGCACACTTCCTCCCTATGTATCTTTTCACTTGCATTGGTTTGGGTTCACAGCTTTCCCTCTTGCTTCTGTACCATGGGAGACAGGAAACAAAACAGCATTAGACATGTTGGTGAGAACAGCTGTGTGCTATCATAACACGCCCTCATTTTCACCTCTTCCTCTTCAGTAAAGGGTTCAATTATACATACAAGACTTGCCATAGCAGTAAATATTCTCATTGTCTGCCTTGGAAGACCCTCAGTACACCTTCCCCACTCGAGGAGGTCTTGCCATTTCTGTAAAGAGAAATTTCTGTCTTTACACCAAGGAGTCATTTATGTCACGTAAAGAGTCATTTTCCATCTTTACACCAAAATGCTAGTGCACCAGGGCTTAGCTTTTCAAATTAATTCCTTATCATTTGCTTAACAGCACGGGAGAATCAGCACACAGGCTCCCAGTGCTTCCCCTAATGCTCACCTCTCAATGCTGTGGTTCTGCAACAATTTAGAGGGAACAGTTTATTACTTAGTGATAGCTGTATTAGCCACGTTAGCTTTTATGCACTGATAATCCAAAATGGGGATAGTGTGAGTGCTGTACCCCCATCTGTGTCTACAGGGGTATGATTTAAAGATGGGTGTCTAAATAAGGATTTAGGGGACTAACTGCAGATATTTGCTTTCTAAAATGGCACCATTAAAAAGCTGCCATTTCACTTTGCAATTAGCACCAGGCTTTTTTAGTAATTTTCCAACTGCAATTTACCAGTATTCTTTAAAATATCTTCAAACTTTGAATGAGTTCAGCACCTAAAGATCCCACCCCAATTAGACACAAGGAGAAGGGGAGATAGAAGAGCAGGAGTTCTCATTTGAATATCTGGCCCTTGAGAAAAGCAGCCAGAACCCAAGTATTAGTACAGCTTCATTTAGATGCTGAAGTAGGGTCTGAGCTCTTTTGAAAAAACAGATATTTAGTGGCAAAAAAATCTGTGAGCGTTCAATTCAGTACAAATTATTGTCTCTGTTGGGAAGGACACATTTGTTTTACTAGATAAAGCACCAATCTTAGAGCTGTTTTTCCTCACAGCAAGAAATCCCATGTTCCATGAATTTATGGGAGCGTGGCCAAACCGGGCGTGCTGTATCTTCCCTCTGTACCTGCTGCATGAAGGAAGCAGGTAAGGTTAGCAACAGGGCAGAGGACAAGCTGAAAAGCTTGCAGATTTCAAATAAAACAGGTCTTCTGGAAGGCTCTGTTAATTCTGCAGGAGTAAATGAAGCCTGATGCCTAAAAATACCCGCTTAAAGAAAGCCCTATATAAAGCCCGTGCTATTCTGTTAAAGTGTTTCTACTCAACCAGTGCCATTAGGGTTGTATTTTAATCATTGCTATTAAGAACTTAAGTGTATTGAAAGGATTCCTTAGTTAGGGCAACTTATCCAACATCTGTGAATGTTGCATTTATATATTACATACATAGCAAGTAAATATTGATTTATTGGCATAGCAGGTTCTTAAATAGAGTACTTCAGCCACATGTGCATTCAACTCTGATTTATCTGCTACCCCCTGGGAGGGGTAAGGGGGCATAGCTCATGCAGCTGAAGTAGTATTTGCTCCATGCTGTTTTCTGAAAAAAGCCTGTACTTCTACAACCCCTGCAGATAATGAACAGAATTCAGTGCTGAAAATCTCATTGCAGGCTGACATTGACAGGGCTTTAAACTAGATGTGGAGGGGGAGGGCAATAATGTTATCAGGACTATCTGTGACAAGTGACAGGATGGTGTGCCAGGGTTGGAGGGATGGGGATATAGAAAGGGTGCCCAACCTGTTGTCCTGAGGCATGTAGTGGGCACTGCATCACAGGCTGTTTTACAGAAAAAAGCCAGAGGCTCCAGATGTAATAGGAACGGCTCCCATGGAATGCCTTGAGGGGAAGAAAAGGGGTGTCCCTCTAAGCAGGTGACAGTCACTGGCCCAGCTGAAGAGCCTCTACACAAATGCACACAGCACAGGCAACAAGCAGGAGGAGCTGGAAGCCACCATGATACTAGTAAGCTACAACATAGTGGCCATTACTGAAACTTGGTGGGATGAATCCCATGACTGGAATGTGCCTATTGATGGCTACAAGCTGCACAGAAGGGACAGACAAGGAAGGAGTGGTGGAGGTGTTGCTCTTATGTTAGGAAATGGATGGAGTGTGAAGAGATATCCCTAAAGAATAGTCATGAGCAGGTTGAAAGCTTGTGGGTAAGAATTTAGAGACTGCGACAAGGGGACCCTTGTGGTTAGTGCCTACTACAGGTCACCCAAACTAAAGGAGCTTATCAACGAAGCCTTCTTGCTCCAGATCCAGAAGGCACTGACCTCCCAGGCTTTTATACTCATGGAGGATTTCAACAGCCTTGACATCTGTTGGAAAAGCAGCATGGCAAGCTGTAGGCAATCAAACACTCCTGGAGTGCCTAGAGGACAACTTCCTGAGACACAAAATTAACAGCTTTGAGGGGAAGTGATGTTGGAACTGATGATCACAAATTCAAGTGAGTTCGTCAGGGATGTCAAGATTAGAGGCAGCCTGGGCTGCAGTGATCATGAACTGGTGCAGTTCATTGTGCTAAGGTGTATGGACCAAATGAGAAGTGTAGTCAGGACCCTGAATTTCAGGAAAGCCAACTTCCAGCTCTTCAAGGAGTTAATCAATAGGAGCCCCTAGGAAACAGCCCTTGAAGAAAAAGGAGCAGAACTGTCAGATCTTTAAGGGCACTTTCAACAGAATGCAAGAGCTCTTGATCCCAGGTAGGAAGGCAGGCAGACAAGGGACCAGCATGGCTGAGTTGAGACCTGCTGGTCAAACTAAAAGGCAAGAGGGGACTACACAGGCAGTGGAAGTAGGGACACATATCCTGGGAAAAGTACAGGGATGTTGCCCATTTGTGTAATGACAAGGTCAGGAACAGCCAAGGTGCAGTTGGAGCTGAACTTGGCAAGGGATGCCAAGAACAAGGGTTTCTACAGGTACATGAACCAGAAAGTGAAGGTTAAAGAGACTGCCCCCCCCACCCCAATTAGCAACAATGGAGAACTGGTGACAACAAATGAGGAAAAGGCTGATGTTCTCAACTTTGTTCAGCTTGGAGAGAAGGCTTCTTCCAATACCTGAAAGGTACATACAAGAAAGCTGCAGAAGAACCTTTCACAAGGGCATGTAGCAATAGGACAAGGGTTTTAAACTTGAAAAGGGGATATTTAGGTTGGATATTAGGAAGAAGTTCTTCAATATGAGGGTGGTAGATCACCAGAAGAGGTTGCCCACAGATGTAGTAGCAGCTCTACCCCAGGAGATATTTAAAGTCAGGCTTAACGAGGCTCTGAGCAACCTGATCTAGTGAAGATGTCCTTGCTTACTGCAGGGGGGTTGGACTACATGGCCTCTATAGGTCCCTTCCAACCTAACACATTCTATGATTCTATGTTTTCTAGCCTCAAACTTTAATGGTACCGAATGCAAGGGTGACCGCCCTCTGCCCCTTCACAATATAAGATACCATCTATCTTATTAAGTAACAGTTTTAATGCTTCAGGCTGGTACATAATCCTGGAGGAACAAGACTGCCAAAGCTTTCCATTTTATGGTGTTTCATATGCTATTTACCATTTCTTCTTAAGGCCATAAGCCTGAGAATATTACACGCCTACCCACACATACAAACACATCTTTCTTCTTAATTATGCTTCTAGCCCTCAAGATTACAGATCAGCTTGGAACTGTAAACTAGGTACCTCCTAAAATACCAAACCAACCCAAGATGCATACAATCTTAGGATCTTTTCACTTGCTGCTCATGATTTTCTTTTTTTGGAGGAGGGCAAGAGAAGACTTTTGCTTTGGGAATGTTTTTGGTAGGCCAATTTTACCACCTTGCAGCTTATGCAACAGCTCTGACTCACTCGCCACAACCCATCTGCCAGGATGCCTCCTGCTCCCAGCAGCTGTGCTGATGCAGAGTGGGGCTACGGATGCATCCTGCCTCTTGCCAGCCAAGGATGACACAGCCAGGAGAGGAAAACGCCATTGCAGGGGTAGGGGTGGTAAAAGTAACCTGGAAGGAAGACACATAGGAAAAGGCAAGGAGGACCTGGAAGCGGCCTAGGAAGACCCAGCTTCCTGTAAATGGCTTGTTGGGGGATGCAGCAGGTCTGCATGATGAACAGGTCATGATGACTGAAGAAATTGACCATGGCAACATTCCTGCATTCCCCTGAGGTAGAGAAATCCCTCCCTTTGTACCAAGCTCACAGAACAGGGTGATAATGCAGTTCAGGTGTGGACGGTCCAGAACCAAGGCAGCAGCAGAAGAAGGACAAAGTGTAAAACGACCCCTTAGCCTGTAGTGTTCTTATATGTGGTTTGGTTAATACTATAAAGAGTCTGTGCAGTTGCAATAAGGGGGGGTGGAGCACATTATAATACATTGATCACTGAGTGGTGTGTCGAGTCCATCTCTACAATGACAATAGCTAACAAAATGCCTTTCTGAAGGGTGAACACACAAACACCACATCTGTTCCCTTAACATATTTGCAGGTAGCATCAGCTCAGGTAAATTCAGAGCCCTGAGACTAAAACCATTGTGGTGATGTGTCAGTTGCCATTACAGCCAATGTCTCCCCTTGCTTAAGGCTTGCCATTTTCTTCCTAGCACAGTAAAAAAAATGCCTTTGTTTTGCATTTATTGAAGTGTAGTTTAAAAGATTTACTTTCACACCATTTTTCTGGCAGCAGAACATATTTTGGAGGTTTGTTGGTTGGGTTGTTTTTTTTTCATTTTTAATTCTTTCTTTAAAGCCGGAGCCTTTAACAAGCTCTCAGTTTTAATGAGAAGAAGAATGTTAATGACTCGAATAAATACAAATTATGAAAGAAGTGAAAAATTGAACTTTCTCCCCTCTTGGAAGCTGGAAATAATTTCATATCTGTGGGAGGCACTGACTGCCCAACTGTTTGCTCAAACATGTTATTTAAAGTATTCTTAAAAATACCATTCTCTCATAGCATTAAACACCCCCATTACCCTAGCCATCAAAGTTATTTTCATAGTGAATGCAGGGCAGCACATGCGTCCTCACTTGATTCATTACAAGAGACAAGGAAACGACAAAGCAGTTAGAAAATCATGAATGGTTGTACAGTGCTTCTGTGATGCAGACAGGGTATGAATGGCCAGAAAGGCCAAGCTAATCATTTTTATATCTCCACCATTTTGAGCCATCCTTCCTAGTTACTCTGTGAATCAAAGGTACACTCAAGATTTATTGATCATCCCCGAAAAATAAGCACGTACCAGCAGCCTCAGTATATGATTCAGCCCTCAAGTTCTAAGCTTAAAAAAACCCCACATGCTAAAAAAACCCCTTGAAATACAATAAAGGTAGGAATACATCTGTCTTTGTAAAGAAATCACACCGATGAATAAATAGCATCCATGCTAGTACTGCCAAAGGCAAAACTGTGACCCAAGAAAACACATCAATCTCTTCCATGTTGCTCTACTCTCATTGGGATCACCATATTTATTAATATCCAGATTTCTCACATAGATCAATCGCTACCATGACCTCATAATTTCTCCTCTACAAGGTCAAAATGTAGCCCATTGAGGCTTGCCATTACAAACAAAAGAAGAAATATTTGTTTCCCAGTCAGACCAAAGTCACCGTGAAAGGAAAGACACACACACTATGCAACCTAGAAAAAAGCTCCCAACTGTAAGAGCAGGGCTGCTAAAACAGAGACACACTGAAAGGTCAGAAACGGTTTAATTTCCAAACAAAAAACTCCCATCAAACACAACAGAACCTCCCCTGAGTTTCCCTGGACATTCACAAACACCTGAGGAGCAGAGTAGCTCAGCAGTGATACCCAAGGCTATATACAGCCACCACCTTCAGCTGCTTGTCCAAGCCTTCGTAGCAGCATAGTACAATGTTCATCTGCAAACTGGCTTGCAGCCCTGCTTGCAGCCCAGCTGCCCCTCAGCAGACACCACCATCCCCTCTGGACACATAAAACATCCTCCCAGTCCAGAGGCACCATCAAATGACTGAGCGAGTAGAAGAGGTTACAGCAGTTAGCTCATCCTGGTGATTTCAGTAAGTGCTAAAAGATGGTATCTTTGCTGTTTATCTTTGTTCACAGTTTATTTTCAAGCATAAAGCAGTCAAATTAGGTCACGGCCATGGTGTACGTGATACACAGAATCACATGGTTGGAAAAGACCTTTGAGATAGTGTCCAACAGTACCTGACCTCTACTAAACCATATCCCTAAGCACCTAGTCTACCCATCTTTTAAATACATCCAGGGTTGGCGACTCAACCCCCTCCCTGGGCAGCCTGTGCCAGTGCCTGATAATCTTTTTGGTGAGAAACCTTTTCCTAAAGTCTAATCTAAACCTTCCCTGGCACAGCTTGAAGCCAATCCCCCTCATCCTGTTGCTTGGGCAGAGACCATCTCCCACCTCTCTACACCCTCCTTTCAGGTAACTGTAGGCAGTGATAAAGTCTCCCCTCAGCCTCCTCCTCTCCAGGCTGAACACCCCCAGCTCCCTCAGCTGCTTCTCATAAGGTTTGCCGTCCAGCCCCTTCCCCAGCCTGGTTGCCCTTCTCTAGGCTCACTCCAGGACCTCAATTGTTGTAGTGAGGAGCCCAGAACTGAACACAGTATTTGAGGCGTGGCCTCACCAGTGCTGAGTATGGGGGGGGGGGGGGGGGATGGGGAGAGGCGACACCATCACCTCCCTGGACCTGCTGGCCTCACTATTTCTGATCCAAGCCAAGATGCCATTGGCCTTCTTGGCCACCTGGACACACCGCTGGCTCACGTTCAGTCAGCAGTCCACCAATGCCCACAGGTGTTGCCTGCTCCTCCAGGCAGCTCTCCAGCCACCCTTCCCCAAGCCTGCACACGAGTTTGTTATTACTGAAGCCATACAAATTCACCACACTAACTTTTTTCAATGTAAGTTTACCCCAGATGCAATGTGGAGTCACAAACCATCAGGTCTAACAATTTCAGTCAAGTTGTCAACTATGACTGACTCAAAACTTTACAGAAAAGAACTAAATTTAGGATTTTAACAAGGTTCAGGTAGGATGAGTTGTGTTTGTTTTTAGATGTGACATCAAAATTCAAACACTCACAGCTGTTTGTAAATTTCAGCAAGAGCTATAAATCTCTCTCTCTCATTTGTCAGTTCAGTTAAATTCCAGTTCCACTGCTCTACTCAAATATTTGGCAGGATTATACTTCTGTGTTTTATTTCCTAATCTGACTATTATGGCAACTAATTTATTTGTATGTAATTTAATTATCTTTAGCTGTTCTGCATCCTTGGTGCTCTCTGAATAGCCCATCTCCAGTTATTTAATTTTCTTTTCACTCTTCTCCTGCATTGGAATGATTGCTCTTTACATAGATTGCTGGCACAGAAATGTTGCTAAACGCTTAGCATCCCCAGAGCTATTATTTTATTTCAATACATTGTCTGGCCAAGGGGACAAACACCAGGACTTTGATCTTTGATCCTTAGAGCTCACATTCAGAAGCTGCTATAGTCTCATTGATGCTAATGAAGCTGCTCTGCTCCTTTCTTCTGTAGATTCTGCTCCTGTTCCATCACCAGGTACTATTCACAAAGCAGGAAAGTTCCCTTGATCCTTGCAAGCACACCTTTAATTCCTTTGCTTCTGGTTTAAAATCCTGCCAGGCTACTGCTGGGAGATCCAAGGCAGGGATCTTTCCTCTCAGGCACCACTGATGCTAACACAAGTTTCACAGCTGAACTGTGCTGAGTCTAGATTTTACTCCTACCTGCAATATATATTTATGCCATCTCCAGTGGCCTCATTGGAATTATAATACCCACCCCAGCAGTACATTTAACCCATGTTGGGCCAACCTTTCTACCCAGCTCCCCCCAGCTCCTGAGTGCTCCCCAGCCACATCTGTCCATCTTCCCAAAACACAGCAACCACAGAATGCAGGCATCATTTCTCTCATCTAGCATTCTCCCTGTATCACCTTTCTTGCATGCATTCTGCTGTTGAAATATTTGTAAGAGTATAACAACATGAAAAGTGGCATTTGGATAACACAGGCATTTCTCATGGTCTCCTTGTCCTCAATTTAGCCAAGTGTATCAATTTAGCCGAGTGTATTTGTGGCTTAGAGGGAAAAAAACATCCCCCACACCTTTCTTTTCCACTTTTTTTAAAAATTAATGAGCTTCAAAATAGAACAACAGTAGATAAATATACTTATTAGATAACAGCTGCCAAAATTTGCTGCTAGCAGACTGGAATTACCACAGAGAAATGCATTCTACAAAGAAGAAACACAATCTGCAAAAAGATTTCATTTGGCACTAGGACAAGAATTCTTTGCTCCAAAGACACATTTACAAGGTTTCCATGTAGGTTTTACCATTACTTGTGTTATAAAAAAAAAAATCCTTTATCAGTTAACATGCTGCTGTAAGGCCAAACTCCAATTGCCAGATTAGATCTTAAGTGTACAAAACACACTCCAATTAGCTATAGACCCTTGAGAAAACATACACACCTCTCCACTTTAATGCCTTCTTCTGCCTACTTTCTTTCTCAGCTGGTTTCATCTTAACAGAGTACATAATACCCCTTGCCTGTTTTGTTTCAAAACTAAACACTGCCCGTGCTCTCTCAAGGGGGAACTGAGGGGCCAGAGGTCCCAATTTAAATACATATTTCAAGGGTGAAAGCTTATTGAGTATGCAGTGAGATGATGGGACAGGCAATTCCAGCTGGGTCTGGCCAAATTGTTGGGCAGTATGAGAAAACATTGTCAGTTATTCTGGCTTGCAAAGAAAAAAAGAAATAAAACCCAAAAGATAAAATTCATACAGTGATTCCCTAGTGTGAGTTTTCCAAAATCATGTGCTACCCACAGCAAAGAAAACCGAAGTGAATACAAGTCATCCATGGAGAAACTGGCAGGGTGAGGTCTGATGAAGGCATCTGCTGGCTGGATCGACCCTGCTCCCCTGTGGCAACCTTGTTGTGTATGCACAGCCTTCCCCAAGACAAAAAAAATCAGAGGATCAGCCCAATTTATAGAGCAAACACTGCTCCCATCTGTCAGAGGGGGCAGTGGGCTTGAATCAGAGCAGCACAACTTCCTTCCTACATCCCTCAGTGGTGCCCATACAGATCTGAGGAAATTCCAAACAGGAGATAAGCATCTGCAAGAACTTTCAGCTGGTACCAGGAGCCAATTGCAGACACAGAAGGAACAATAAGCAAGTTGGTATTTATGTGGGGTTTTTTAGACATACAAAAGCAAATTGGCACTGCTCTCTACTTTGCAATCAATCTGGGAACACTAAAAACTTCCATGGGTAAATTTAAAGCAGGTAATATCTGGAAGTGATATTTTTGCATAAGTACTGGAAATGTTTATTAAGAAGATACAATATAGTATTAATTAGGAAGTGTTCAGCAACTGGCTAATAATAGACAAAATAATCACCTTTGGCTCTTCAGCTGTCTTTGCAAGTGTTTAATCATGAAAACATCCAAGTTAAATGAGCCTAGTTAAAGAGACTCTCTCACCTAGCTTTCTGTCCTATGTAATTCATACAGATAGATCAAATATTTAGACCTCAAAAGGTACAAGCTAATTACACCTTCCCCTTTGCTCCTGAACCATCACAATATGCTGCCAGGGTCTACCTAACAACAAAAGCATCTCCAGTTCAGGGTGAGACCAGAGCATACAGCTTTGGCTGTGCTGAAGGGGTGACTTGCTATATCTTGACTGATTTATAGCTGCTGTAGCCACAAGAATGTCACAAGCTCTCAAGGCATCTCTATTTTCTTGTTTTCTCCTTTCCCTCCTACCCCTGTTCTGCACAGCCCAGGCCTGGTTCACAGTATGTCTTTCCCAAACTATGAGGAACTGCAGCTCAAGATGATGCTGGAATCCAGATGCTGCATCCCAGGTCTGCTTGGACAGTGCACAGGGTTCACAGTTTGGGCAGGGAGCATTTTCCCCAGGCTATCACCACTGCTACCTTCCTTGTAGCTTTTGCAGCAACACAGTCTCCATATCAGCCCTCTAGTACCAACACTGTGAAATGCTGAAGTTGCTACTGGGTGTTGTGAGAAACACAACAGCACCTCTTCAGCTGCCTGTTTCTGTTCAACAAGGAACTGTCCAGAGGGATGCTTCAGATGGTTACAGGACCTTTAAGCAGAAATCCCTACCTCTCCAAGAGAAACACCCTCCATGCCCTCACTGCCCTGACTAGCATTTCAGTTCATTACCCAGCACTTCCACAGCCAGACATTGGAGAATCACCCATCCTTCAAGGCATATTTAGTTGAAATTCGCTGTCATTTACTCACACCATGGGAACAACAGTATTTCATTACTGCTGCTTTCAAAAATTAAGTGAATTACAAGAAATACTAACATAAAAGATCTGTTTTCCTCTTCCCCCCCTTCAAATCCATAGCACCAAGGGCTCCTGTTCTTTAGAGTCCTCCCCACAGGCTCCCATGTCACAGAGATTAGCAGACAATGCAGACTTGTATAAGAGCATGTTGGCAGGAAACAGTTAGTGTCAAATTAGCCAAGTTAACATGATAGATTGTAATAAATTGAATGCTTGAGGTACTATATACTTGAACTGTGTGGTGCTGTGTATCACAGCAGATCTATTTCCTAAAAGTCTCTAACTGGGAAATTTAATCCATTAAAAAACGCTACTAAACATGCCTCCACTTTGTCAGACAGATTCCTCTCCTTTTCAGCAGCTATAAAACATATGGGGTTTATGCTGCTAAGTGTCTTTTGTGAAGCATGGTGTAATACCTATGGGTTAAACATAGATATAGACATGCCTTCAGCTGATGTCAGTTGTTGGAGCTGCGTCCCTGTCACAGCCAAGGTTATTTACAGCAGCTGAGCATCCCTTCTGCTGCACTCAGCACTTATTAAGGTAGGCAAATGAGATGCAGATTTGCTTTAGGTTTAGAAAGAGTTTTAAGCAGAGCTCAGTCTTGAGAAAGTAAAGCCAGGCAGTTGCTCTGGTCTGGCCCTTGTCTGTTGGAACTGTGAATGAGCAGACACCTAGATACCAAGCAGCCCGTGCTGACCCTCTCCTGCTCACCACTCTTGCTGCCCTTCACCTTACACAGCACAAGCCTAAAGAAACATCTCTCACAAGAACATTAACACATACATATATAAATCCCTTTAAAGGTGTTTACCAATTGTCTGTGAAAAAGAGATGACTACAACCACCTTTAGTAGGAGCAGCTAGAACCATGCTGAATCATCTCACCAGCTTCTCAAAGCAGTCAAAAGCAAGCACTGAAGAGGCACCTCCACACTGTAATTCACTCCCCCTAAGGCAATCTTCATCTAGATCCTACCTCCCAAGGATGGATGGGAATGCCTCCCAGATTGTAATTGCAACAGAAGTCCAGACATCTTCCCTCCCCTTGGGAAAGGTTTAGTACAAGCTAAGGTTCCTTCTCAACTGCAGATATGCTACAGGTGCCTTGAACCACCAGTTTAACGCAGATCCATCCCTGTGTGTCCTTTTCAAAGCTTTCTTTATCTTTCCTTACACACCAATTAGCAAGTAATTGCTGAAAGGTACGAAAGAGATTGAATTTTTTTTTTCCAAGGGTTTAAGTCTGATAACTAATAACAGAAGAATAGGTCTAACTCTCAGAATATTGCTTTTGTATTTTTAGTTTGCTTATGAGGTGCATAATCACAGCTGAACTGCTTTCCAGAACTGCTTCTGAGGCAAAGCTCCAGCCAGACCTCACAATATTACAAACTTTCACCTTATACACCTCACAGGAAAAAGGGTTTTTTTTTCAACTTCCATACTTCAGTTTGATAATAAGGCAACACAATAAAAAGCCGGGCAAAAAACTCCACCAAAAAACCTCACACATGACAACAGGCTGGTTTCTAAACAACCTAAATACCTACCTGTAGGAAGCATGAGGCCTCACAGGGTTAAATATTATTTTGCAGTCAATCTTGTTATGCATCCCACACACTAGAACTTACCTGACATGAAAGGAGATAGATATAAATATAGTACATAAAGTACAGTATTAATTTTAGTACAGACAAATCATGTTTAAAGACTGTCAACCACTGAGTCTGGCACAATTGCTATACAGCTACCACATTTTGGGGAACAACAACGAGGGAGCCAGGATGGCCTCATGTGTCCTGCAAATAGGTCACCTAAGATTAAATCCTATGTTAACCCCACCCTAGGCTTTGGGGAGCCTCAGTCAAAGGAAATTATTTCTAAAAGCACTTATGCAACACTTCAGAAGGACTTTATCGTGGGTTCTGCATCAGGAAGCAGCACTACTTTGTAGAGCTCCTTGTGGGAGTGTAATGGCTCATCTGGGAGATGCCTACACTGCATCAACCACCATGGATGGCATCTCCTGCTTGTGTAACTCTGCTTTCAGAAAGTAGCTGTAATTTAGGTGTTCTTGCTTTTGTTTCTGTTTAACAGTTCTAAGAGCTTAACAATTCTTTCATTTAAAAGGAGAAAAAGCAAAAAAAAAGAGAGCCAGAAAACCCAATTTCCTACTTATTTTTAGTGCCACTTAATGTGCATCCTGCTAAGCCAACAATCATCCCAGCATGAGCTGACTAGAAGCAGCAGCAGGTAGCTGCTTGGCTGGCTAGCAGGGATCAGATTGGAGGAAAGAGAAGACTATGTTTACCATCTAGCATAAACCCCATCAGGGGATCTTGCTTGCACTCCCACCTACTTTTTTTCAAGATCTTCATTTTGGTATGCCAGCATCCCTTAGCTCAGGATATAAAAAGAGTCCAGAGGACCCCCAGAAAGGGAACAGACCATACCCCTCTCCTGGGCTCTGCTACCAAGACTGCACAAGACCAAATAACTGAGCCCAAACCACTGCTGGTACCAGATTCCAACTTCTCTTCCTCATCTCTGCTTGTTGCAGGCACCTTACTTTCATTATACCCTGGGGGGAGCAGCAGGAGCAGGTTCTGCCGGACTGGAGGGGGAATTTCTGCAGCAAAGTCCCTGTACCCTGCAGAGATGCTCCAGATGGGACTCGCTTCTGCCTGCTGGCTCACCAGCAGCTGCTTGATAATCTCCAAGCCAATACTCAGGGTGGAAGTTTGGGTTTAGTATCCAGTGCTCAAACACTGCCATAAAGCTTTTTCTTTTACAGGTACCTTCCCAGTGGAAGAGCGTACTCCATTACCTGCACAAACATGCATCAGCTTTGAAACTCTGAGGTCAGGTCTCTATTCAAAGACAGACATACCCATATATGCAAAAACAACAGGGGAAAAAATATATGCAAAGGCAACATTTATTTTTTACAAGAGCAATTTCAAGTTATCCCAACAAAAAGAACCTGGTATCAGTATAAGCTTTGACTACTGCAGGAGGGCTTGCTAAAAAGACTACAGTGACAAACCTTTGGGGTACAAATCAGGCTGAATTCAAACCAGGCTCCTGCCCACCAAAGCAACGCGCACACACAAATGATATAAGGAGCCATATAGAAACAGAAAGGATAAGCTAAATGCAGCTATATGTGTATACTGAAAAGAATAGTCATAGAATTTAAGTAAGGTAACCATGTAGTTTAAAGGAACAGATAAGGGGGAAGGAAGCCTGTTTCTCATTACAAAGGTGTGATTGTAAGGAACAGGAATTTGAGAACAGGAGGGTACCCATTACAAACATGTCCATCAAAGTCCTCGCAGAAGGGAATCAGATGGCAAACAAGGACCTCCATTAACTCAGGAGGGGAGAAACATTGCAAGCTTGCAAGACCATCACATTCCAGGAAAAAGGTTAAGAGTACACCGTGAGGAAGACATCTGGCCTTCCTCCCGAAGACCACCGCCCATGATCAGAAGACCCTTGCCCACAATTTTGGGAAGGATCTGCACAAGTGCAAGAGACTGATAAGCTAATTAGCATGTGAAGCGAGAGTAGGTGGGTTTAGGTGATGAATACGTATAGGCGACAAGAAAACGTTCACTGCTTCATTGTATAAACACGGGACCGTTTGCTACCTCTGCATGCATGCTTTTGGTGGAGTGATTCCCCTGTGCATCTGCGCACAATAAACATACCTACTTTATAACTTCTGAGCTATAGAGTCTATCTCTGCACGTCACAAATACCTTGTTATCCAAATCAAACTAGGTTTAGAATATAGAGCTTTGGAGAAATCTAGACCCCAGACTAAAAGTTCCATCCTCTCTTTTGCCTTTGGTCTTTCAGCAAGAAACCTCACCACACTCTTTTCCAATGGAACCCCCTTACTGATGTGGTTTGTGGCCAAACTCACTGTACCAGTTTTGCTTCACTAACCTACCAAAAATATTTTGTGAATTCTGTAATCCTGTAGATTCGAGCACAATTTCTTTCAAAAAAACCATATACTTAGAGCTATTTATGCACAGCTCTATCTGCAAATTAATGAAACTTTTTAGAGTCAGTTTTGGGCAAAAATCAAAATAGAAGTACAGACAGGCTAGCTGAAGCTGACATGAACTTTTCCTTGAAAGCCCTATTCTGTAATGTACATACCTTAACGTTAAATTATGCACATCCTAAATAATACCAGCTTTCTTCATCTCATTAGAAGAGAGTTACTTGCTAGAAGAATAAATTAAGTACTGGTAAAGCACTCTGCAACTTCTCTGCATTCAGTAGGACTCCTGAAGTTCTCCTGTAGGTTTATGCTAGGCAACAATATTATTGTAATATTGCAAACTTTCTGCACTATAAACACAACATTTGAACTGTAGAACATACAACACACAGCAGAAATAGACTGCCTAGCCTGTCTATTTCTGGCAAAAAACCCCACACACCGACCACCTAATAGGATGAAGGGAGGATCCCCACCACATCAGCATCCCCATCACACAGCAGCATCTCTTTTTCTACAATTGACCTACAAGCCACACCGCACCATATCCATCACAGACTGCTAACTAGCTATTAACTAGATTCAATGCAATAACCTATCAACAAAACCAAACAAACAACCCCCCCCCCAAAAAAAAAAAAAAACCCACATATGTTTGACCTAATATTTTATCCCCTTAGGAGATCCCGAGCTGAGGCTTTGGGGTACACAGTTGACATTCTATACAGACAGTCTTCACATAGATCATACTTTCTCTACAGAGCTAAGGGTCCCTACTACCCAACAACCCATCGCTGGCACAAAACAAGTAAAATAAGGTGAGTAAAGCACAAAGACACACAGCAGTATCTCACAAATCTGAGCTCCTTAAGGCTGGAGCAGTAGAAAGTTACAACTGTGCATTTTTGTTAAAAGCAAGTACACAGTCTCCAGACACATAATTAAATCTTTTCACTGTAAATTAGCATCTTGGGACCAAGCACAACAAAAGAAACCACACTTTGAAAGTGAACTCACCAATCACAGTAATTCCTACAGTAGCAAGCAGCAGGCTTACAGTCTGCTAAACAAACTGCCAGATAGCAGGTCTCAGGACACCACAGAAGTACTCTGCATCTCAGTAATAGGAGAGCTAGTTATGACTTTGCACCTACCTCAGACGTGCAACAGCCTGCAGGCACGAGGAAGCTCGTACACGGAGAGAAAGGCTGAAGAGATGCTCCCATCCCAAAACCAGGGCACTCCTCTCTGCAAGGAATTTAAAGAGCCCAGTGGTGCCTTCTGGGTAGGCCTTCAGGCAGGTGGTGGCAATCAACAGCATCACCAGTTCTACTAGTGCTTTGTTTCCTGGGATTAGGTTGTTTACAGCCTAGGGCTTCTCTTTGGTTTGATATGCCCATTCCTGTGGATAAATCTCTGCCTCCTCTGCCAGGACCTGTGCGTGGGACTGCAGTTATCCAGGCAGGACTTCCAACCCTTGGTGACGGTACCCCTCACCTCTCTCGGACTGTCAGGGGGAGGCTGAGTGAAAGGCAGATCTGAGAAGCCATTTCAAATCGTTTGCTTTCTATCTTGTCAACAGAATAACACTGGGAATTTACACCCAAAGCAAAATACAGGAGCAGGATAATCTGCTGAGCCCTTTTACCTTTATATTTCAATTTAGTGTTAAGATTAGGTGACACAGAGGTAAATCCCCCCTCCTTTCCCCATACCCCTCCTCACCTCCTACCCCCCCCCCTCCCATTTTTCCTCTGCTCAGGAGTCAGACTCTGTCCTCAAAAACCTCAGATTAACCCCTGGTTCACCAGGGAGCTGAACAAGAGCATCAATGGCATCTATCCACACGCTCTGCAAATCTGGAGGGAGACAGGATGATAGGGAGCAAGGGGACACTTCTCAGCACTGAGGCCTGTGCTAGGATATGTTACACGACCCAGGAAACTGACAGCAAGATTTACTGCAGCTGTCAAATGACTATAGTAGGACCTGTTTTGCACAGCTCAAGTCACAGCATGACTCCTAATGTCAAAAAGAATTGGCAACTCTTTGTCAGTCACCAGGGTTAGCCTGACTTAAAGGCATGTACCAAGCTATAGGCTAGAAAAAGAAAGGATGGAAAGCTGAGCCTGCTGGGGTGGTCCAGAAGATGCGATGATGAAGACAGAGTGCATCCCAGGATACCAGGTTCAGCATTGGCCAGGTAGAAGCCATAGATGCTTTATGTACTAATTGGCTTGGTTGTGAAGTGGAATAAACACATCATTCTCATGGGCATGTTGTTGGATTTCATTCATTTGTGTGCACGTAGCTCTCTTAGGCAGTGGGTGAGTACATGCAGGGCAACATCTGTATGATAGCTCTGGACAAAAGGTGCCTGGGCACTGTTGTGCTTGTGCACTGCTTAGAAAATAGCCTGGCCACATTGATGAGTCCTGAGTGACAGCAGAAAAAAAACAGCACCTTGTCATTTGCTAAGCAGAGTGTTTGGAGATACAAAAAACTCCTCTTTCACAGAGCCAGCATGAAACAGAGCATTTGCAAGCAAGGGCAATAACCTGCACTCCCTGAAGACCAAAATGGTTCCTCCCTGGAGAGCACAGAAATGGAGAAGGGAATCTTGGAGTTCTTCATGCTTGGGGTTCTTCCCCAGCTTGGTCAAGGCAGGCAGATATAATAGGCAGATACAAAGACAACAACAGTGGGCTTGCCATGTCTCACAGCGGTGGGTCAAACATCCGTTTGATAGACATGCACCATCATCTGCAGGCCAGCACAAATTGGTCTCCAAACTGCACCACATGGCTTCATTTAAAGCAGGTTGCAAGGGCAACCCATTAGAGAGAAAGACTACAACATAATTAAAATGCTCTGTTAATTTTAATTAAGCTCTTCGCACTAGAAAACCTGCTGAATCTAGGGAAACGTGTTGTTAGGGTTCCTGTGCTTTTTGTTTTGCTTTTAAGCAAAAAACACCCAAATTGCAAACCAGCAAGCAGCTAAGTGATCCTGGTGAGCTGCCCCTCAACTTCCTGCAGTTTGCAGTGAGCTCAGCAAGAGCCTTTCTTAGTACTGAATATTGGATATTGTTTCCAGTTGGTCATGCAGGGCATCGAGACAACAAATTAGCAGGACAGGATCCCTACCTGTCAGTGTTGTCCTCTATTGCAGGACTGGCTTTCACAGAAATGACACGTGAATTGCAAACAAGAGACACACAGGATGTGAGACATCAGCTCTAGACAGGATTTATTTTGCACTAACTGCAAAACTAGCCTTTTTAAAACCAGCTTCTGCCTCTGTACGTATGGTGTCACAGCCTAACCCCAGCCGGGAACTAAAGCCCAGGCAGCCGCTCAGACACTTCCCCCTGGTGGGAGAGAGTCAGAAGAGTGAAAATAAAAACAACCTCATGGGTCAAGATAAAGTCAGTTTAATAGGTAAAGCAAAAGCCATGCACACAAGCAAAGCAAGAGAAGGAATTCCTTTACTGCACCCCAACTAAAAGCAGGTGTTCAGCCATGCCTGGGACAGTGAGCCTTTGCATTTGTAACGGTGACTTGGGAAGACACCATCACTCCCTGTGTCCCCCCTTCCTTCTTCTTCCCCAGCCTTTATGTCCTCAGCATGACATCCCATAGTATGGAAGATCCCTTTAGTCAGTTGGGGTCAGCTGTGTCCGCTCCCAGTTCCTTGTGCACACCCAGGCTCCTCGCTGCTGGGGCCGTATGAGGGGTAGGCAAGGCCTATGGCTCTGTGTAAGCCCTGCTCAGCAGGAACAAAAACATCCCTGTGCTATCAATGCCATTTGCAGCACAAATCCAAAACACAGCCTTGTAGTAGATGCTGTGAAGAACATTAACTCTGTCCCAGCCAAAACCAGCATTTCCTCAGGCACACATTCATAACACAAAGCAAAGAGGAAGCACCATGTACGAAAACTTAACAGAAAATACAGGTCATGTTCAAAAATATTATCAAGAGTCTGCAGAAGACATCGTATCTCTATAATAAGCTTTGCTTTCATGAAAATTAGACCCAGATTTCACGTATTACTTTTAATTTCAGTTGTCTCAACAATTTGGTGTCACATCTGAGACAGCTTGGCCCTGATATTTGTAAGCACTGGTCACTTCTAGCATGACCATGATGATCAGCAACTGCCTACTGAAACAAAGCTTGTGCTATCTCAAGGCAGTGTCTGAAAACTGTGGCAGCCAAAGCGAGTTGCAGCTTTTGAAAATTTAACTCCTCTAGAAATTTAGCTTCTCTGACAAAAAAAAAAAAAAAAAGTAAATGCAGTTCATCTGTTTGGCAATCAGTGAAGGATTTGGACAGATAAAGGTGGCAGAAAGCCATCTTCCTCCTCTGCTGCCTTCCTTGCGATAGATGCAACCAGCAGCACAGCCAAGAGCAGCTGTTAGGTTATGTTGGGTGACAGGCACTGAAATGACTTGCTGGGACATGGCAGCCCACTCAGGACTGGTCCTGGGCTAGCAAGAGTCACAAGCCAGCAGTGCCATTGGAGACTTGACTTCACCTTGCTGTTTCCAAGCTCCATCCCTGGCAAATTCAGCTGGGGTCAGCTGGTCTGTTGGAGACTGCCCCCAGACATGTATGGAAAGGCCTTGCCCAGGGGAGGGGAGAGGTGAGGTGGGTTTTTCTGTACAGGTGCAAAGCCATATTCTGCCTCTTCAGGATGAGAAAACTGCTGACTACTGCAGGTATACCTGCAATCTCCAATGAATGGGCCAGAATGGACACCACAATAATTCTCCATTGGTGGTAGGAAGGAAGGGCAATCACAAAAAGAGTCTGGGAAAACCACTGCAAGCAAATAACTTTTTTTTTTTTTAATTTACATACTAAGTGGGATTTGACATAAGGAAACAATTTCACACATTAGTTTCAGAGCAAAAGTTTCATTTCATCCCCTGAAGTAGAATACTGATTGCTCAAACTGCATATTTTCCAATACATGGCCCAGCTACAGACCAGCTAAATGTTCACAGGCATCACTCCAACGGCTCTCAATTTTCTTTCTCACTTCTCTCACTGTCTCCTATTTTTGCCTTCAGGAATTTCAATACCACTAGTATTGCTTCTGGATTTTATCATCTATATTCAAATATGTGTTTTGTACAACTAAGAAGCATGTTTAGAACAAGGAACTCTAAAAAGTTTATTATAGGAGAAAAGGTGTCAGCAGTTACAAGAGTCATTTCAGGATGTGTTTTATGTTCAGCTCAATCCCACAGTATCAAAAGCTGTAAAGATGAGCATCCTTTATTACTTCCACATTTTACATACTATTTAGGCAAAGATTATAATGATCAGACACCTGAGTATCTGGTCATTATAATGGAAAAGGTATCACTGGAAAGGAATCACTGGAGAAGGTGTTTTCCAGTAGGCCAGAATGGAGAAGGTAGTTTTGTTTTAAAAAATATTGAGGGCTGAGGCATCTGTCATAGATAAACTGCAGGGGATGGGGATACAGAGGTGCTCCTGTCCTGTGTCAGGGGGTTTAAATGTCTGGCATGTCAGAGCTTATTCCAGTTACTCAGAATCTCACTCAACTCTGGAACTCTTTTCTATTTGGTGAATGTGGGAAATGTGAGACCTCCCACACCTATATTTACACCATGCAAAGTCATGACTACACAGGTAATTAATTAATGGCCCATGAGGAAGTCAAATCACAGATTTCCTGGCCACTGTTTTTTACAGTTCCCAGAGAACAACCAGGAATTGAGGTGAGCCCCTGAGCACGGGGTCCAGGGAACCCTGGTTTACATGCTGCACCTGCAGAAAAAGAGGCCTTCATAAAATAGTATTTTTCTTCTGTGATATTTTTTCTAAAAACATAGGGTATATAATCACCAATGAAGTCTTGCTATACCTCACTATGCCAAGTGAGACAAAAGCCCCAAAGCTCTCATAAAAATTAAAGCAAGACAAACTGTGCTCCAAATCCCCAGAAAACAAGAAAAATGTTAGAACAGAGAAACGTAATCCATTTGGATCTTGTGTTGCTGCAGCACCAGGTATTTATGTTCTAATGGAAACTGATGGTTCATAATGTCAGCATGTGACAGATGCAACTCCACAACAACGTGAATGGTAGCCCGGAGTAACTGCATCACGGTGTGTTACCACATGATGTTTACTGAATTTCTGCATGTTGATGCTCCTTAGAGTTTTAACAGGTAACGATCTGGGGGGATCCAGTTTTAAATGAGTATTTATCCTTTCTGTGCTTGAAACTACATCTTCCAGTTGCCTTTGCTGCTCCACAAGACTTAGAAATGCAAATGTGGTCTTAAGGATCCACCTTCTCAATATTCAGCTAAGATAGTTTGTTCAGAGCAGAGACAGATTTTTTGGATGGGACTGTACAAAGATGTAAACATAGCCTCATATTATGTAAGCATCATTTCAAAGCACTCTCAACATATCTGTTATACCAGGCTGTTCTGTGCTATAAGAAGAAACACTTTCTGTTATTTCTTCTTGCTTTTCCTACAAAGGGATGCATTGGGGTTTGGAGATATATAGTTCCTCTTTCTGGAACAGAGAGGAAACCTTGCAGCATCTAAGTTACTTCAAGGAATTGATAACAGGTCATTGTTCATCCTCACTACCATGAATAAAAGAAGTGCATATTCCATAAGCTAGTGGATATTTTATATCCACTGACTCCTTTGCCCCTTCACAGCCCTTCCAGCAAACTAAAATTAAAGGAATTCCACACTAAAAAGATAATACAGGAAAAGACACAGATATTGATATAGCTGCTCAGCTGTTAGCGCTATGGCAGTAGTCATAGCTCAGTGTTAGCTATCACATTAAAAATACTTCACTGTTAATTACTTAGGCATTAAGATCGGTTTATCACCTCTGCATTATCTAGCATGAAACCCATTGGCAGCTGGGCACTTGCTGTCACTGTTTTGCAGCTGTGGAATGGCATTTATTAAGAGCTTTGTCTTAGTGCTTGTTGCTAGTTACATTGCTCTTTCAAACTCTCTTACTGATCCCTTTTAGCCAAATAATGGCACACTTCACCTTAGTTGAGGTACAAGGTCACCAGACCGTATTTTGTCCCCTCCTGATGACACACAGCAAGTGGAAGGTTTTCTAGGATGGTACTTTCTCTTGGTGAGAGAGAAGGCTGTGGACTTGCATGCAGGGTAACACCCCTGACTGTTAACAAATCCTTGCACATAACAGGGGATCAGTGTGGGAAGACCTTGAGATAAGGGTCCACTCAAGGGAGAACCCCAGCATCATAGATGTTAAAGCATCTGGAGGTGGGCAACCATTATCACCCATTTTATAAGTGATGAACCAAAACAGGGAGAGATCAGTGCTCCACCCGGGAGGCTCTCCACAAAGCAGGGTGCAGACCTGAGGACTCCCAGCTGTGGTTACAGCCATGTCACTCTGCCAGATGGACCTGGTGCCACAGCACCTCACACTCAGGTTTTGTTGACAGCTCTGTACTGAAACACCTCATTGAGTGGGTTCACCAGTCACAGCCACAGGACACCTAGATTCAGGAAGAAAGGCTCCTTGTATTTGTCGAAAGGGCTTCTGGGCTCCTTGTATTTGTCCAAAGGGATATTGGCACAAACTGCCAGGTTCTTATATTCAATTTCAGGCATTTTTACTGAAAACAACATAATTTTGTCAAAATGGCTTTTTCTTTTTTTTTCTCTGATAGATTCCATGGTGTTTACATCATTAAATTGTATAAAGCCACTGTGGCAGGTAGCCACACATGCAGTCGCTGAGGCAGCTATTAACTACAGATATTATGTCCTGAGTTATGAAATTATTATTACTTCTTTGGGTTTTTGATTGATCACATTTATTATTGTGAAAAGTTCTGTAATCAGCCCCATAAACTCCGTGGCACTGTTTTTTATGAGATTGCACATGAAGTAAAACACTTGCACTGCTGGACAAGAAATGAAAGAGACAGAAAGAAAGCTTATGGTTTGGTTTTGAAAATTCTGGGTTAGGTGTTTTTAGTGAAACCACCCTCCCCCATGGAAATCCATGACAAGAAAGTTTCTGGCAAAGCTAAAGAGGTATGTAATTACACTTGTAAATTAAAAAAAAATACAATTTAAAAGTCCAGCTGATCAAAGAAACACAACTCTTATGATCTTTACGCAGCAGATTACAACAGCCCTTTTTAGTAGACTATGGCTCAATCCACCATCTGAAAGAGTGGCAGAGTTAATTTTCCCCACAGATTACAGTTAGAATTTACCTGCCAAAAAAGAAAGATAAAAAAAGGTCACAGCAACTCTTTGTAGAGTGTAGCAGGGAAAAAAAAAAAAGAGTAGCACTGTGAAATCCAGTACCTTGAATGAAGGCTGAAATCTCAGTCCTGGTTCTTCACACTCCCCCCTTCCCCTTTTGTCATGGGCAAGCTGCAGTCCAACTCTGCAAAGTGGGAGTAACTATATTTACTTACTTTGCAGGAGGAACTGGATAACATTCAAGGAGCATCGCAGTATGCAAACAGAAATGTTAGTAAAGCCACCCAGAGAGGGAGGTGGGCGCAGACCTCAGCTCACTTACTCTTCTCTCTGACCATGCGCTGCTGAGCAGCAAACCAGCTTGGCTGCTGGTTTCTGAGCTTTGGTAGGGCTCTTTTGATAGGAGACGGTGATCCACCCTTAAAAATCATGAAAAGTAACATGAGTTCAAATCTTTTACCAGCTGGGAAAGATCGAGCAAGCTGTTAAAGCCCCTCGCCTCAAGGCTTTAACGATCAGCCGCTGTTGAACTGTAAATGCCAGGCAAGCCTGCTGGGAAAGGAAAGATCCTGCACTAGGGAATGCAACACCAAACACTTCTTTTCTTGGGAAAGGAGTCTCCTTAGGAGTTGTATGGCTGCTAGCTAGGTAACAGCAATAATTCTCCCCATTTCAAATAAATTTATAGGATCTCACAAAAGGCTGGATATTTTGAACCACTGAGTCAAACATCTCAGTCTCCTGTGTATATGGGGGGAAGAAATCTGGAAAAAAAAAGAAAAGAAAAGGCATTGTTTTAGCATGACAAGCAGTTTATTTCAAAATTGCCTAGGTTTTTTGGTGCTATTTTAAATCCTTGTACGATTTACAAAACAAGACAGTTTATGAGTCAGCGCACCCATTTTTGTTACTACAAGGATAAACAACAACATGCTGCGTTTGGGGTGGGGGCTGTGTGGAATATATGTCATTGAAGCACACACAATTCAAAAAATGTTGAATACATTTTACTTCCAGCTTCTAAAAGCAATGCCTATGGACTCAGTCCAAGCATGCAAAAATTCAGCCTGTGTGTATTTTGCCAAAATTGTAAGCACCTAAATAATAAGGGCTTGGTTGTGATGATGATGCGACATGCACCTACCTGTGCTGTGAACTGTAAGCAAAGTGAGTAAGGACTATCCATACATTGTTCCCTTGTGCATACATGAACATGGGCAAAATGAAGGAAAGTAGAACCTTGGGCTGAAAATGGAAGGTGGAATTTAAATGCTCTGATGTAGTGGACTTGGCTAATGGCAGCCAGTCATATGCAGACACAGGGTTGGAACCTACTGTTATAAATGATTTGGTCCCAAACAGGATTTTAACCAAATTGAACAATTTATTAAACAAATAAAGGCAGCAAACGGTGCTGGGGGGCACAGTCAGCACCGGGTGCGCCGGGAGTCTCTGCCCCACCAGGATGCACCCCGAACAGTTCCAGTCGCTGGCTTATAGACCTTCCAGGGATAACACAGCCCACCGGCTTAAACTAACATGCTGGAGTGCCTGGCAAACCCCCACCCCCCAAGATAAAACAATCATATACATCCCAAACTGACATGCTGGGGTGCCAGCCAGGCAACCCCCACAAGACATCCTGTAGCTTTTATCTTGCTAAGGATCAGGCAGCTGGTTCTGCAGACTTGGCGCCTTCCCCTTCTTCTTCCCTTCTTCTTCTTCTTTATCACCTCCTTCTCAGAGACAAGTTGTTTCTCCAGAGGTATCACAATGCACACAATGTGCTACGTTGTGGTCCTTTAGGCAAAGCTTTGCACATCCTTTATATAGTTTGTTGCTGCTTCAACAGACTTCATTCAGTACATGCAAAATCTCCAACTGTCCCTCCCAGGCCCGTGACCATACAAGGGTCTGTCATTATGCACCCCAGCATTATTTCATGTTAACACGAATCAGAGGAACATATATCACACCTACCCAAGCTACAAACCACACGTTTGGTTTTGCTTTGCTGTCTGATGCTTACAAGTTGTTCCCCGTGCAATGGAATAGTAGGTCCTAGTCTGTTCCCAAAAGCAGGATGATGCCAGCACCAACGGCCCCATTTCAAAGCTTGCTAAGTCCCTCCTAATGCCCTCTACACCACTGTCATGCACACCCACGCTTCTTTGGCCGTTTTCCCCCCAAAACATGTTAAGTCTGTACCCAGATTCTGCTGTAGGATGCAGAGCAGATGACTGGCAAGGTAAAGCTGCGTGGAACGAGAGCACAAAGCAAGCCAGGCAGCAAAACCTGTCCTCCCTGCTGTCCTCCTTGCCTTTCAGTCTTGCAGCAGTCGACCTTGCAGGCTGCCTTCCCCCATTGCGCCCTCACGCCTCGCCCTCTGGCTACACAAAGTCTCACAGTCACTGGGCTGTGAAATAGCTCTTTTTTTGCTTGTGTCTCCTTGACTAGCTGTGATGCAGGCATAGACGAGGAGGCGAGGAGCTGTGCTTGCTCTCCTGGCCTTACTGATGGAAACATTTCCCAGCAGCAATGGAACGGGGGGAGAAGGAATGGGCCATGGTCAGCCCCACTTGAAGCTCAGAGAAACAGAGGGACCCACAGAAAGAGGAGAAGGATGCATGCTTCAGTACGCACAGCTGAGGAACAGGCATGCAGATGCTGCTGGGTGCAGCCACCCTTTTGTGCTGTTCTTCATGCTTTGCCCACCCAGACAACTAAGGGCAGGGGAAGGGTCTTTCCCACTGCTGCTCACCTTGTGTTCTCCCCTCTCTCCTATTTTAATTGAGAGCGGATGTGCTGCCCACACACCTCAATATGACAGAAGCAACTCTTTCTAGGCAGTGCCTCACTCACACAAATGGTGCTACCTTGAGGACCAGGCGAGGTGGACGCAGAAAGCTGCACTTAGCTCCTCTGTGTTTCCAACCCATGGTGTCACCCTGTCTCAGGTTCCCAGGCTGGGTTACCCAGCCAGGGCAGTGCAGGCAGCCCCTGCTCTGTACAAACCCTTACTCCCATGAGGAGGATGCTGCTGGCATCCTGGGTGGGAGAGCACAGCTGCCTGCAGTCAGCAGAAGACAGAATTAATGACCTTTTCTAGCCTAATTAGTTGAAGGTTTAGGCATCTGGTTTTGACAGAGTAGAAAAAACCTTGAAGCTTCTGTTCAGTATCTGATGTTGAACAGAGACCTTATGTCTACAGGGATTTTAGTCTAGCACTTTTGATGAGCCCTACATTCACCCCCAATAAATATATATATCTTTGCTCCTGTAGAAACCACTCTAAAAGAAACTTTGAGGAAACCTTTGATAACTCCTCCCTTGCTTAAAAACATCCCCTTTGGATGACAGGCTGATATCAAGACTTCAAATTGGAGCTGGTGAAATGTTCAGATCAAAAAGGATGAATTTATCTTAACAGTAATCTATATCTGCTATGTCAGACACCGTGCTGCAGCAGGTCCTGCTGTGTGCAGTATGCCACTTATAGAGCAATGATAAACCTTTCTAGATAGTGCCTAGCACAAAGTGTTTACCAGAATATAGATTGCTGCGAGATACAGTTAAAAGTTGCTCAGAAATAAGAGATCAGGGAGGCTGACCATTCATGAGAAGGTCAGCGATGCTTTTTTTTTGTTGGGTTTTGGGTTTGCCTTTTTTTTTTGCTTTTGCTTTTTTTTTTTTTTTTTGCCAGCAGCACCTAAGTGCAATAAAATATCAGAGTGAGAAAGAATTGCTATAGCAACAAAGTATGTTCTCCTAATGGAGGCTGTGTCTAACAGCCAACTGCCACTAGAACTTTAAAATCCATCACAAAAGCAGGAAAAGGAAAAGCATTAAAAATTAAGATTTTATTGTTCCATGATTTATGCTTACTTACTTCACATCTCCAGACAACCTAGAGTATTTTCAGTACTTTTCCTGCTCCTATTTACTACTTCACACAAAAAATTTTCAGGAACTTGGAAAAGCAGCTGTGTGAATGATCTATTAGTGGCAACATAATGATACAGATTTGCATGCAGCAGTAGTACTATTGCTACAAATACAAGGAATTATGAGATTACAGCAGCACTGGGAGACCACAGGTAAGGCAGGAGTTAAGACTGACATGATGCCCATACTCAGCAAGAGGCTGTCCTTCCTGCCAAGAAGATGCACGATGATAAAAAAAACAGTGAGGGGGAAACTGCCCCAGAGAGATGAAGTGACAAGTTCAGAGTCACTCAGCAAACCAGGGGCAATGTCAGGACTGGAATGCAGGTCTCTGGTGCCCCCTCACTTTCTATCAGCTATTAAATCTGTCTAGAAAGTTAATCACAGTGTTCTGGTGCTGCAAGATTGCCACATACCTTAGGGTGGCTACGTATGCAGGGAAGCTAGTTTCTGCCTGGTTTCACTGTGACCCGTAAACTATCCCAAATAACTACTGCACCCATGCTCTGTCACTGAGCCCTACACCTTCAGCCTCACCAGGGCACCAAGACCATCTTTCCCTTCCCTGCTCTCTTGGACTGGATATCAGTCGCAGCAGGGAGCATGAGGAATGCAAGCAGGGGGCATGAGGACTGCAAGCAGGGGGCATGAGGACTGCAAGCAGGGGGCATGAGGACTGCAAGCAGGGGCAGTTTTTGCCTTCCATAATCCTCACATGGGCTATCTGGAGAAAGAAGAAGATAGGTTGAGGAATCTAACTACAGCTAGTTTTTTCTTCTGCTCCTGACGTGATGAATCACAGAATTATATAATCCTTAAGGTTGGAAAAGACCTCTAAGATCATCAAGTCCAACTGTCAACCCATCACCTAATAATAATAAACTGTGTCCTAGAGTGCCACATCTACACATTTTTTGAAAACCTCCAGGGACAGTGACTTTACCATCTCTCTAGGCAGCCAGTTCCAT
Source organism: Laterallus jamaicensis coturniculus (assembly GCA_022605575.1). Lineage (NCBI taxonomy): Eukaryota > Metazoa > Chordata > Aves > Gruiformes > Rallidae > Laterallus > Laterallus jamaicensis. The sequence goes on along the minus strand of JAKCOX010000001.1, from coordinate 9,709,921 downwards.
GCCTGACCACTCTTTCGGTGAAGAAATTTTTTATCCAATCTAAACCTCCCCTGATGCAACTTGAGACCACTCCCTCTCATCCTATCACTAGTTACTTGGGAGAAGAGGCCAACCCCCACCTCACTACAACCTCCTTTCAGGTAGTTGTTGACAGTGATAAGGTCTCCCCCTCAGCCTCCTCTTCTCCAGGCTGAACAGTTCTAGTTCCTTCAGCTGCTCTTCATAAGACTTGAACTCCAGACCCTTTACCAGCTTTGTTGCCCTTCCTCAGACACGCTCCAGCAGCTCAACACCCTACTTGTGCTGAGTGCCCCAAAACTGAACACAGCGTTTGAGGTGTGCCCTCAACGCTTCAAACACCTTAGAAAATGCTTTATGCTTACAGAGACTACCCTTGACCTGTGTGGTAATGCTATCCCATGCTGGCTCTGCACAGGTCCTCAAACTGTGACCCAGGTTAAGAGAAATCCCATCTTCTGGAGGTGAATAAAACTGAAAGGCTGCATTGAGGTCTGTGGCAAAGCAGGGGAAGGAAGCAGCAAATTCTGAAGAGTCAAGTCCTGCTGCCCTGGCTGAGTCTTCAGATACTCAGAACAGGAAATGGCAGAAGTATGTACTGAAGCAGGAAAAACAAAGGGCTCTTTTAAAAGTTTCTCTCCCCACAGAGCAAATGTTTTCTAGCATATCTTTGCCATGAAGCTTGTTATGTGTTGGCCTATTTATAACTCATAAGTCTCCATAACAAGCAAGCTCCTCAGAGGTAGAAGAGGGTGTGATTTGAATAGAGCTGTGTATCACAGTTTGATGTTCCCACTCTGGCTATGATTTCTAACAAAAGCTTAGCAGCATGGGTCAATCAGTGAGGGACATTCTGCAGCAAGAAAAATCAAATAAGTTTCCTTATGTGTATAAAAGGCACTTTTCTTTAAATTTAAAGAGTGTTTCAGGCTCACTCTGTCCTAGACTGAGCAGCAAGTCTTCCTCATTTTACAATACATTTTCTGCTAATCAGGTCCTCCTCTAACAGTCCTAAACAAGGCAATGCATCAGAGACTACAGAAGTAGAAAGAGGGAAATATGAAACCCACAACCGGGGATGCAAGTTATTTCAAAAATATAGAATGAAACATTTTAGATATTTATAATGTGTCAACCAAACAAAAAAACAACACTGGAGTTTCCCACAGACAGCAGAGGTCATCTTAGGTTAAAGTCACGCCAATGAGAATCAGCCCAAGCAGGTCAGACAACAGCTCCTTGGGTGGGAAAGGGCAGAGAGAAGGCAGGTGTGCACTCTTCCCATGACTGCTCTCCTAAACCTAAGGCACAAACTACTGCATGTTTTGTGATGGGTTAAGAGGAAACAGGCAGCCTTCTCACTTGGAAATCTCAGAAACAACTGAAACCCAGTAGGTAAACCTGTCTTCACATATTTTGGAGTAAGTTCTACAGGCTGCAGCAAAATAGTGACATACCCAAATGATAATCGTAGAGTCACAGAATCACATAATCATAGAACGTTAAGGGTTGGAAGTGACCTTGAAAGATCACCTAGTCCAACCCCCTGGCCAGAGCAGGGTGACCTAAATTAGGTGACACAGGAACATGTCCATGTGGGTTTTCAGTGTCTCCAGAGGAGATTCCCCAACCTCTCTGGACAGTCTGTTCCAGGGCTCTGTCACCCCCACAGTGATTAAGTTTTTCCTTATGTTCACATGGAACTTCCTGTGCTCCAGCTTGCACCCACTGCCCCTTGTCCTGTTGCTGCCATCACTGCAAGAGTCTGGCTCCATCCTCCTGCCACTTGCCCTTTACATATTTATAGACATTAATGAAGCCACCCCTCAGTCTCCTCCAAGCTAAAGAGACCGAGCTCCCTCAGCCTGTCCTCCTAAGGAAGATGTTCCACTCCCTTAGTCATCTTTGTGGCCCTGCACTGGACTCTTTCAAGTAACTCCCTGTCCTTCTTGAACTGGGGGGCGCCCAGAACTGGACACAATATTTCAGATGCAGCCTCACCAGGGCAGGGAGGGAGGAGAACTTCTATCCACCTACTAACCACACCCTTCTAATACACCCCAGGATGCCATTGGCTGCCTTGGCCATGAGGGCACATTGCTGGTCATGGGCATCCTGCTGTCCTCCAGGAATCCCAGATCCCTTTCCCCTATACTGCTCTCCAATAGGTCAGTCACCAACCTATACTGGTACATGGGATTGTTCTTCCCCAGGTGCAAGACTCTACACTTGCCCTTATTGCATAAGGGAGCCTAATTTCTTCACCAACACAAATGCATAAGCAGGGGAGAGTGCAGGGTTCAGAAAACGAAGGGCTGCCATCTCCCATTAACAATGCTGCTGAGTGACCAGAGTCATGTTCTGTTTTCATCTCTTTCTGGTCCCATAAAAATGTTATTGCTTTCTCATCTGCAGCCTGGTTATTATCACCTCCTGCTTCTGGGTATTCACCTTCTTAAAAAGTTATTGTGCTTCTGGGTTGTTTGAAAGTTTTATGAATGGCCACAGAGCTTTGCTAGAGCCCCACTGCAGGTCCTGACAGGATTATGATGCTCACCCAGTCTTTTGCTGGTCTCCAGTATCATCGCTGTTTTGGCCATAATGGTGAAACACCTACCACTCTTTAATGTAGAGGGTCAACTGTGGTTAGTGACCTCCAGTTCAGGGGCCAACCGAACGCACTGTCAGCAGTCCAGCAACAAGTTTTTGGGGTTCAAGCCACTGCACAACAAAAGGAGTTGTGAAAGAGGCTCTTGCTTGTGTTTGTTTACTCCAGACTGATGAATTTAGCTTTAAGAAATTGATCACATGATATGTTTCCACTTGAAAGTTTAGCAAGTTTCTATTCAGCTGGGAACTGTTTTCCCAATCTGGAGTACTGTGTCCCATCTGGAGTCCTGTGTCCAGATCTGGGGCCCCAATACAAGAAAGATGTGGAACTGTTGGAGAGGGGTCAGAGGAGCCACAAAGATGCTCAGAGGGCTGGAGCACCTGCCCTACAAAGAGAGGCTGAGGGAGCTGGGCTTGTGCAGCCTGGAGAAGAGAAGGCTGTGGGGGGACCTCATTGCAGCCTGCCAGTCCCTGAAGGGAGCAGAGAAACAGGAGGGGAATCAACTTTTTAAAAGGATAGATGATGGCAGGACAAGGGGGAATGATTTAAAACTAAAGGAAGGAAGGTTTAGATTGGATATTATGGGGAAGCTCTTTACAGAGAGAGTGGTGAGGGGCTGGAATGGGCTGCCCAGAGAAGTGGTGGATGCCCCATCCCTGGAGGTGTTCAGGGCCAGGTTGGATGGGGCCCTGGGCAACCTTGTGTAGCTCCAGGCCTGAGGTTGGTGTCCCTGACTATGGCAGGGGGGTTGGAGCTCTCTGATCCTTAGGGTCCCTTCCAACCCAGACCATTCTATGATTCTAGGATTCTATGATCTTAGAAGACCCAACTTGCATAAATTCCTACAAATGAGGTTACTTACATTCTGGGTAGGGGAAAAGTAAGGGGCTTGTAGAGGTGAAGAAGTGACTTTACATGCCTTCCGACAGCTTTTTCCAGTTGCCACTCTCTCCCAAGCTACTGCATAGGTTCCACCAGGCCCTGAGGAAGAGAGCAAGGGCTCTAATAGCATTCAATAGTTCTCATTCCCATAAGAAGCTGATCAGCCCTTGCCTCCTCTTTCAGTGGAATATAGCTTATGTACATCACACTTTAGCATAGTCCTTTCCTAAATAGGAATGGTTTTGATATAACACTTATTCCCTCACAGCTCTCTTCCTAGTATGATAAACCATTAAACAAACTGCAGGGACTCCTTGTCCTCTTATTGGCAGAATTTCATCGCAGACATTAATTGGAGTTACACCATCCTTGAGTGTTTTCCCTACCTGCTCTACAAATCTACAACCATGACTAGGGGCCAGACAAGTTTTGCTATCTTAATTTCCTACTCAAAAAAAACCCCTTATTTTAATTGAAGAGTGTGTTTGCTTTAACATAAAGGCATGTGAGAAAAACATAAACTGAGGACTAGTTCCTCAAACAGAAGAGTTATAAAACAAAGCCATTAAAAATAAAGAAAAAGTTTCTTCCATTTACTTTGATTGCAGATGATCTCATTTGTATTGTGGGCACAGATTTACCCTGTTCAGATCAGATTTCTATGAATAGAAAAAAAACTGTAACTGTGATAAACACTCACAATTATAGCACTTGATTTTCTCTTCCATAATTTAGCACAGCTTCAGCTGGTAAACTATCTCTTCCCAGGAGAGGAAATTGTAAACCCTGAATTTCTGCACAAGGGTTTGCAGGGTATATGGTGTGCTCCTCCAATTCATTCACATTGCACAATGGTGCCCAAAGCAGACACCACCAGTCATGTGGTGATACGCTATGCTGTCATGCTGGGCTGTAATGTAAAACTTACACTGACTGCAGGTCATTAGAGAACAGATTGTGTATCTTTTCTTACCGGTGAGCAGGTTACCTGAAGTCTGTTCATGTTTTCTCCTCTTATTTATTCAGTCAATGAGGAATAGACTGCACAGAGATGTAAAAAGCAAGCAAAACCACCAACAAAAAGAGGGTAGCAAACACTTAAAGATGCCCAGATACTAAAAGTGTGACAATTAAACAGAACAACTACCCTTCACAGCCTTGGTAGTTCATGTAGCTTAAGCATTCCCAGGTGGGAGACACTGGTGGAAAATCAGCAGATAATCCCTCTGAAAGCTTTCTCCTCAGGGCACCTCAGCAAACCTCATCAGCCCTGTTATGGGGTGCTCAGCACAGGCTCAGCTCCTGATGGTGTCCAAGGGATGTGCTATGGTTAGGCACAGAACCATTCTGCTTCTCCTGCAGAAGGAAGAGAGAACAGAGTAGTGAAATTAAGAGAAAGCAATAGGAAGAGGCAGATGAGTGGATTCAGGAGTGTCTGCTTGGAGGGTAGAAAGGCCAGGACTGTGCTAGTACAGGGAAGTCCTCAAGAATAATCTTAGTGGTAGAGGGTTAGGTTGGATAGGAGAGAGGTGGAAGGAATGAAAATTGAGAAGTGAATGAGCAGAGGCCGTTTTCAGTAAGCAAGCTCTGTGAATATCAGCAGCCTGAAATAAGCTTTACCTACCACTCCTACTTTATTAATGAGACTCTTGAGTGCTATTTTCATAGAATCATAGAATCACAGAATGGTCTGGGTTGGAAGGGACCCCAAGGATCAGAGAGTTCCAACACCAATGTTCAGGCCTGGAGCTACACAAGGTTGCCCAGGGCCCTATCCAACCTGACCTTGAACACCCCTATGGATGGGGCATCCAACACTTCTCTGGGCAGCTTGTTCCAACATTTTTCTAAAAGAAATGAGAACAGCTAGGGAATGAAAGTTTAGTATACAGTACATAGAACTTCATATATTTGTGAGGGTTGTATTATAATGGAATAAATATACACACTAAAAGAAGTGGAACACCCTCACAACAATTCTCATTTTCAGGATGAGCCATACACTAGGATTCTGGCCCTTGTAATTTTGTTGTAGAAGAAAGTCTGCATATATTAATTAAAATGCTGAAGACAAATTTAGAATCCTGGCTGGGGCTGCATTCCTATGAAAATGGTCTGTGGTCACTCTGTACACAGTAGGATTCAATACTTTTTCTATATGAAATTTGAATATATGAATTAAAATAATTTGCATTTTTCATAATGATCAGGGAGTTGAAATAATGAAAGGTGATCATGAATATTTTAATTGAAGAATAAAATTGCATTAAAATAGACTTCATATTTCTTCCATGCTTTGTTAAAAGACACCGATACTATAATAGTATTGTAATTTTTAAAAAATGTGTTATAGATTCACACATTTGCTATTCATACAATTCATTGATGCCTTTTTTCAAAGATGTTTTATAGAGGACTTGGAAACCTCTTTAATCTTTGACAAAAACATTTTAGTCTGTCATTAAATATCTCCAAAGCATAACTGCAAAGATACCTATCTGCATCAAAAAATCAAAATATAGCACAAGGAGATCAGTGGAAAGGTTTTTCTTAAATTGACAATTTCTGTTGTTACTATGTGACGTCCTTCAGATGACCAGATCACCTAATACTGTTAAGTTTCTTATAGAATCACAGAGTCCTTAGGAGTGGCATACTTCACAGCAGCCAGAAGCCATGCTGGAATCTACCTCATCCTAAAATTTCACCACTTAAGTTTCCATCCAAGGGTGCCTATGCTTCTTTCATGAAAAGCCTTGCAATTGCAAGGTCACAAAAATACAGTGCAGCTGAGAACAAAATGGATATATGCCTTCGTGAAAGCAGTGAATATCAGTTCATAATAATATCGTTATAACATTTGCTTCTGTTACCTGTCTCTTCAATATTCAAGTTCTATGAGTCTAAAAGATGATCAGGAGATTTTAAAATTCCAGCCAGAATATTATTTTAAAAAGTAATATATATGAATTCATGCCACTCCAAAGGAATCCCATTATGCCTAATATCCTGCAATGACTGCAGGAAACTCAAAGAGTTCCTGTGTTTTTTCCAAAGCCTTTTGGTTTTAGTGTTGTTTAACACTATATAATCAGTCATAATACTTTAAAAAAACCCAACAAAACAAACTCTCAAAAAATGGAAGGATAGTGGGTTTTGCTTCATTCTTGAAAGGTATGTAGTTCCCAATGCCATTTGAAGGAACGCTCTGTTTTTTATCATTAATTATCGTAGTCTAATTAGATTTTTATGCTTCTCTCCCTAGTTATCTGAGGACATCCAAAGGCACACTCCCTTCTGAGATACAGAGAACAGACCAGGAAGTCTGGTCAGAAGAGCAGTTTCCACAATACTCTTACTGATGACAAATGTATACCGTTTAGGGGGAGCCACATACAGGAATGTATATTCTCCACAGTATTTTTTTGACTGCCAGAGGTCCGGGCCTAATGAGTGCAGAACCCTTAATCCTACATAATTGTATTTGCAAAGAAATGGGGCACTGACACAGGCCAATTATACTTCTTTCAAAACCAATCACTGGAGAAGAAATAATGGTTGGGGTAGGAATTGTGTGCACCCTAATTGGGAGGTAAATAATGGTTCACTTTAAATGCAACAACCAGGGATTGCTGCAGCCCTGACTGAAAAGGGGTGACTGAAGCATGTCTTAGGTGGCCTCATGCTCTTCATGGGCAGTTCACCTTGAGGAAAGCCTAGCCTTTGGGGGAACAGCGATACAACTGGTGCTGTACCAGTAGCCCTGGACTCACGCTGCTCCCCGTGCCTGCATCTGTTCACCCATGGTACCTGATGCATCGCGCTTGCAAATGACTGCCAGACAGCAGCTCGTATTGTGCTCTGTGGAAGACAAAAGGCAGGGTGAGATAAATGCATGACAGACCACTGTGAGTCATGCTGCTCTGTCAGGGGGGCTGGACTAGCTGATCTTTTGAGGTCCCTTCCAACCCCCAGGCTTTCTCCCTGCAGCCCACGGAGGTTAATGGTAGTGCAGATATCCAGCTGCAGCCCACGGAGGACAGTGCAGGTGGAGGCACATGAAGGAGACCATGACTTGGTGGGGAGCCTGTGCTGGAGGAGGTTTTCTGTGGGGAATTGTGTCACTGTGGAGAATTGTGCTGGAGTAGTCTGTACCTGAAGGTCTGCACCCCATAGATGTGACCCATGCTGGAGCAGTTTGTGAAGAAGGGAGTGGTGGAGGGAAGATGTTTTAAGATTTGGGTTTATTTCTCGTTACTCAACTCTGGTTTGATTGGTAATAAATTGAATTAATTTTTCCCCACGTCAAGCCTGTTTTGCCCATGATGGTTACTGGTGAGCGATCTCTCCCTGTGCTTATCTCCATCCATGAGCCTTTTGCTATATTTTCTCTCACCTGTCCAGCTGAGAAGGGCAGTAATGGAGCAGCTTTGGTGGGCACCTGGCTTCCAGCCAGGGTCAACCTACCACAACTTAGTATCTGATGCTAAGTGGCAATGAATGAATTTAATTTTTCAGTAGACCACATAGTACTGATCAAAGAGCCCAGCCTTCAGCATCCCTAGAAGCAAGCCACCTGCAAGCAAGAAGTATAATTATATACATCAAGGGGGCACACTGGCTTTCTTTGGAAATGGAGAGGAGCTTTGTATCTGAAAGGAAAAACAGGTAACACAGAAGGGATTTTTGAGAATTAGCCTTTGCCTTCCCACAAAGACCAAAAAAAGCGTCTCCCAAAAGAATATTCATATCTAAACTCCCAGCAATCCAAAAAAGCACTTCTCCTTATCGCCTTTAGTGGGGTCCCACTTTGCCCTGTTCCTCACCTCAATAAAGAAAAACAGCTCGGCTTTTAATCAGTTTGCAAACATGGGGATTCATTTGAGAAGCAGCTGCTTGTGCTCATCTCACTTTATTTGTACCTGCTGCCCCATTCCCTTGTCTCAATTCCCCTGCCCTTGCTAGCATCCTCCACCATGCAACCTTATCTTCACAAAACAGACAAGCATCTCTCTCCAGATGCCGTGCCAACACCACTGCTGTGGCAATAAACTGGCAAGTAGGGAAGGAATAAAGGTACAGTTCCTGAAAGAAGTAAATGCTTCTTCCAGAGACTGAACAAATCACCTTCACCACCCTAAGGTCAGAAAATACCAAGTTGTGTCTGAACTTCCCTCCATCTGGAAGGGCAATTATGCTAGTTAATCTTAAAATGCCTTTGGCAGCTGTCATCTCATTTTTCCTATTATCCTTAAAACTTTTCTAATGGTAAGTACACATGCAGTGAGAAATAATAGCCCTTTGTGCAACAAGCAATACACACACTTTGTCCAATTCATTTTTACAGTGTTTTTCTCTCTTCCTGAGGTTATTATCACAGAAGAGATCAAGAACTGAGCCATCATACCACAGCTTAAATGTAACAGTGAAATGTTCCTTCTTTTCCTAACCCCCCCCTCTTTTTTTTTTTAAGCCAAAGGTGTACAGGCTCCTAATGGTGACCAAAATACATTACCCCTCAAGAAACCTAGGCTAATCCCAGCACAGCATTTACTTCTCTGCTGTCAGGTCACAGCTTGTGTGGCCCCCAGCACAGAAGCTATCCCCTGCCATGGACTTCTGCTGATGCCCCAGGTTAATTAACACAGGGAAGAAGTCAGACCCTGTATAAAAAAGGAACAAGACAGTGTCTGCCAGTCAGTTTTGATGCCAGGTAAGGGTCATTTCAGCTAAGACAAGTGAGGAACCTGCAAAGTGGGACAGGTAAAAGCATTGGTACGAGCTTACTTTGAAAGGATGTAGTTCAGGCACTGAAGTGTTTGTCCTCAACAATTTCTCTTTGATTTCACTGGGAACAGGCAGGGACAGGCTATATATTGCAGGAGAGAGGCTGCCTTGACATGTCTGTCCCAGCACGACTTGCTGTAAGAACGCAACAGACTCCAGAGCTCTTGTGCTGTGGTCTCCTGGAGATGCCCAACCTGTGGTGTTATACTAAAAGTTAAGAGAGAAAAAAAAACAAACCCAAAAAACATACAAAACCAATTGCCAAACTGTTTTTAGTACCAACATTCTCCAGTGTGCACCCTTAGTGCAGGATGGGAAATGCTGGAGGCCAGCTCTGCACACAGGTCCAAACCCCTCCACCTCATCTCATGCAAAGAGTGTGAAGAACCTTGAATCCAAACTGTGTCAAAGATACCAGCTGTAAACTCAGGGAGTGCCTGATCACATGCAGTGCTTTTCTCCTTTCATCTTCTTGGTGTTTTGTTGTGGGTTTTAAACTCCTTTTATAATGATGAAAAATACCAACAAAATCATGAGTGAAAAACTGTCCCAGGTATGATTTATGGATTAACCCTCAGGATCTGCTGTCTTTTCTACAATCTACCATGGCATGGCAGAGGTTGGCTCCTACCTTCTTCTGCCTGAACATCCTTCCTCCCTGGTAAAACACAATCTGTTTCCAGAGAGCAATGTTATTTCAAATTCAGTGGCTGTTGCTTAAAGCAAAGGTCACCATTAGTTCTGGATGTGCTAATGCACTGTATTTACAATAGTTCTGTATCTACATTATATTTCAAGAGATGAGGCCATTACATTTATTCTTGTTAGGATTCTTAGCAGGCATTTAAAGTATGTTTTCATTAGCCTGTAGTAGCCACTTGATATTTCACAAAATGCTCAAAGATCTTAATCTTGGTTTTCAAAGTGGTTTTTTTTTTTAACCTTTAGAATAGATATATTTTAAATTAAACATATTATTAATAATTCAAATGAAAAATAACTTCAAATTTATGCATTTATATATTGTATATTAATTTAAAATTTTGATTGCCACCGGTATTTTTGATTTAGTGACTAAAATAAATTAAAAATATAAGTCCCAGCATATGTTACTGGAAGAAAAATTGAAGGTCTGATAATGTTGGACAGCCAGAACTGCCAAGTGATTAAGAGTGGTAGGTAACTTAGCTCCAGACTGTGCCATGTGACTGCACGCTGCTGCTTGAACAGAAATCTCTCTGCAATGCACAAAGGAAAATAACTACTCATCATATATTAAGGTTAGAGTAATGTAGGATATGTGTACATACTCACTTGCAGTTGACTGACAGTCACAATACACTATTCATCAGCTGGGAGCTTTTGTACTGATCTTAAAGCAGTGAAGCCATTTATAAGGTATTCCTTTTACTGAGCATGTTTTCATCAGAAAAGTAGATAACTGGAATAACTTGCAACAGAAATCAAGCTTAATATTTCAAAGCCCTTAAGACCCTGATTAGACTGTTGCTCTCTCTATACATAATCTCCCACTAAACTAAACTGATAGTGCTTTGTCCACATAAAAATAGCACTGAGACTTTGTATCTGGAAAAAGCCAGACTTCATAAGCCCCCTGATGTGCCAGCAAGGACAAAAAAAAAATTAATAATCTTATTTAACTAACAAAAGAATGAGATAGGGATGAAAAATATGGACGTTGAAGCAGACTAAAAATTGATTGGTGCAAAATTTTTACTGTAGTTGTAAATTTTCTGAGTGAATGCACTTGCTGGGCAGATGACTAATTATATGCTTCTCACTCTGGAGTCTTTAGGCCAAATGCTGCTCTCAGTTACCCAAATATAAATCTCAAGTAAATCTATTGATGTTACCCTAGACTTATACCAGCTTCAGTGAGAGCAGAATACAATGCCTTGTTTAGAAAATTAAGCTCTGAAAGGTACATCTGTGTGTGCATTTTGATTTGCCAATAAAATAATTTTATGGAGCTAAATTTATGCAAATACTTAGAATTTAAATCCATAGGAGACCATATAGTCTTGTATTCATTAAAGATTATGCACCATTTTACAAGAAGGTACTCAAAAATACAATATGCAATACAATTAAAAGGAATAAATTCACAGAGGTTTCATATTTTATAAAGTCTTTGTGCCCGGTGTGCACATAACTGACTGCTCCCCTAAGAGCAAAGAATATATGTGCCCCAGTCATCCTATCTGACTACCTTACAAACATCAGTAAATTTCTCCTCACAGCAGCCAAGGGAAGAAGAGGGACAGCCTTACTGCTGTGTCACTAATCACACACCGAGTCAGGAGAAATTCTAAGACTGGCCAAAGGCCAGACTGGCAGCGTCTGGCAGGGAGAGAAAGGAAAGCGGATCTCCTGGACTAGCTCTTTAGGGGCACAGGAGCCCTTCTCAGGAGAGGTAACACCGTGCCATGACAGGGGGATAAGAACAGGCGTCTGTGCTTGTGTCCAGAGCTGGGGCCCCCAATACAAGAAAGATGTGGAACTGTTGGAGAGGGGTCAGAGGAGCCATGAAGATGCTCAGAGGGCTGGAGCACCTGCCCTACAAAGAGAGGCTGAGGGAGCTGGGCTGGTTCAGCCTGGAGAAGAGAAGGCTGTGGGGGGACCTCATTGCAGCCTGCCAGTCCCTGAAGGGAGCAGAGGAACAGGAGGGGCATTGACTTTTTAAAAGGGCAGATAATGGCAGGACAAGGGGGAATGATTTAAAACTAAAGGAGGGAAGGTTCAGATTAGATATTAGGGGAAGCTCTTTACAGAGAGAGTGGTAAGGTGCTGGAATGGGCTGCCCAGAGAGGTGGTGGATGCCCCATCCCTGGAGGTGTTCAAGGCCAGGTTGGATGGGGTCCTGGGCAACCTTGTGTAGATCCAGGCCTGAGGTTGGTGTCCCTGCCTGTGGCAGGGGGGTTGGAACTCTCTGACCCTTGGGGTCCCTTCCAACCCATGCCATTCTATGGTTCTATGTTTCTATGCTAGCTCCCAGATCAACACGTAGTATAACTTGTCAGAATAGCTGATGGCTTAAGCATGTGGACACTCAGTTACATCTTTAGTTGCACCAATACCTGAGTGCAGGTGGCTTCTTATAGCTAGTTTTGAGTCACTGAGGGCAGAATGATTTATAAAGGACCACCACCACCACCTTTTTTCCCCCCTCCCTGCATGGAGAGATTCAGCACTGCAGGCAAGGTGTTTGGGGAGCACATTCCAGAAAATAAAAATCACATCAGTCTTCTGATATGAGGATCACCTGCAGCCTTCCACACAATTGTTATGCTTAAACCAATCCTGTTTAAAAGAAACCTTAAGGGATGGCTGGAGATGAAGGAAGTAATTTTTAAACTAGGCATTCGGAAAACGCGGTGAAGGAAGAAACACAATTCATTTTTCTCAAAGAAACAAGCCATCAATTCCACAATGAATATATCTATAAATTATCATTTATTATCTTTAAAAAGTAATAGATATTTCTAGCCTGCCTTGGCAAGCCTGTAGTAATCCTCTTGCAGGTTGCAGAACCACGCTCTTGCTAATGGCAGGAGCTAGACGGCTGTTAAGAAGCAAGCTCTGCTAACATGTTGGGATAGTGAAGGTACCTTGTATGTGTTTGCTGGTGCTGCCAACCCTCACACTACTTAGATCTGAAGAATTTATTCTTGAATTAAATTAAACAGCAGTGGAAAGAGGACTAAAACTGGAGTAGGGAAGGTTTAGAGATTTGTAAGAGGTTCTTCACTGTGAGGGTTAGGGAGGTACTGGCACAGGCTGCCCAGGGAGGTGGGGGAGACCCCATTCCTGGAGGCATTCAAGGTTGGGCTTGATGAAGCTCTGAGCAATCTGACCTAGTTCAAGGTGTGCCTGTTTACTGCAGGGAGGTTGGATTACATGACCTTTAAAGGGCCCCTCCAACCTAGAGCATTCTGTGAAAAGAGCCTGCTGGACTCTAACAGTGGTGAGTTCACTGACTCACACCCAGTTCTTACAGCATCAATGATTCTGGCCAGTGCAAGTAGACAATTGATAAAAATTATTTCCCATCAGCCAGTAGAGGGCCACTGCTACATGAACTACAGCAAACCCAAATGAAGCACTATCAACCAAATTGATTTTGATAGGGCAGAGATATATTAACAGACTGCAGGCAGCAAGCAAGCTTTAAATTCACCAGCAGCACAGTGAACAGATCAACGACCACAATGGTGGTACCCAGAGCGTGGCTCATGGGGACCACCGAAATCATGCACAAAGCACCTTCTGCTATGCTTTGGAAGGAACAACCATGCTTCCTTACCAGCTGATTGTTGGTCTTATAATTTGAAAAGCTGACAATTTTTCTGAGATACTCTGTAACACTTCCTTCAAAAACATTGAATGGTAGAGTATGCTGGGTTGGAAGGGACCTTTAAAAGTCATCTGTCCAACCCCCTGCAATAAGCAGGGACACGTGCACTAGATCAAGTTGCTCAGAGACCCATCAAACCTGAGCTGGAATATCTCCAGGGATGGGGCTTTCACTACAGGTTGTCTCTGGGCAACCTGTTCCAGTGATCTACCACCCTCATATTGAAGTACTTTTTTCTAATATCCAACCTAAATCTCCCCTTTTCTAGTTTAAAACCTTGTCCTATTGCTACATGCCCTCCTGAATAGTTCTTCCCCAGCTTTCTTATAGGCATCTTTCAGGGATTGGAAGTTCACCATAGGGTCTCTTAGAGCCTTCTCTTCTCCTAGCTGAACAAGCCCAACTGTCTCAGCCTAACTTCATATTAGAGGTGCTCCAGCCCTTTGATCATTTTTGTGGCCTTCCTCTGGACGTGCTTCAGCAGGTCCCTGTTCTTTTTTGTGTTGCAGACTCCAAAGCTGGACACAGTATTCCAGGTGAAACAGATAGAGACAAATGAAAAAACCAGAGACCTGAATGTAGCTGCTGGTGGTATAGTCAATCACTATTCTCTTTACACTCAGCTCCCAGTGAGCTCTGGAGATGGACATCTGTGCACCTGAGGGACCTATGAGCTGTACTTTTTCAGGTAGCCCCAGTGCCTCCTGGGTTTAATAACCATATAATTTTCAAGTTGCACTGTCCACAAAGCTCAGTGTAGATCATATAAGTAACTCTTGAATTTGATGCACCAAACATCCCCATAACTGTCTGCTACATTGCACAGTATTTTCTGTTCATTTGGAATATGAATTTTCATAGGGAGATGCATAATGTGATCTGTATTTTTTTGAGTAATAGTCAGACTGGGAGCTGCTCTTCATATATTACATAACAAATACAATCCTTCCACCCCTCCTCACAATGTTCCCCCAGTTCCCACCCAGCATCTTTTCTCACAATACCATTCTGCACTGGATACAGCCAAATGGGACACACAGAACGAAAGCCAGGATTTTGTCTTTGCCCAAGAGAAGATGAAGCCACGAGCTACAGATATAAAGGACGAGCAGATGCCTACTTAAACTAGAAGACTTGTGGAAGATACAATGTCATAGTTCACAGTCGCTCTTAATGCAGTGGAACCCTTATCTCAATTTCTACAGTGCAAATCACCCAGCTGTGTATCAGTGCAATGCTAACACTTACAACAAGCAGTGCTTTTATAATGGTAGGCTGTCACCATTCTGGAAAAATTCTTCAGCAAGACTTTTTACATCAGGATTGGAAATGTAACACCTGTAAGAATAAAAAAAACCAAACCCAAACCATCAACCTCCCCCCCAAACAACACAGGGAACTATAGTTCTCCTTCAAAAGGGAGTAAAACCCCTTTCTAATTCCATATATGACAGAATTTTTCATTTTCAAACTACTTTGCAAGAAGCAATTAAGTCATCTTCAGAGAATGCTTTTGAAGAAAAATGTTCTATAAATAAATTCTCAATCCTGTTCCTCATATGAGGAATCACACAGTGTATTCAGGCAAAAGGAGGTTTTCAGGCTCCAGTCCAGTGCTTCTCCCTCAGCACAGTGCTGCAAACTGATCAGCTGAAAACAAACGGGATGCAATACTCCTGCTATTTATGCAGTATACAAAAGGTGAAACACCCTGATCCTCAGACTGTGAAACTTGCTTCATGCAGGCATCCAACAGCAGAAGACACTTTTGCCATGTCACTGCACCATGAGGCAACCAGACGTGCGTTTGCTGGCAAGTGGTTTATAAATTCGGGCTGCCAGGTGCTTCCCAGTATTCTTATAGCTTACATCACCAAGCTAGAGCGTGGAAAGCTTGTTTCTTTGAATTTCAGTGGCTGCACCTGCTCAGCCTCCCATGCTGTTGTGATAGAAGCCAGCTAGATGGTGCTCATGGGGTGGCAGTCGATGCCCGGAGCTAGCACTGGGATTTCTCTCCAGGCCTCTTCCCTCGCCTCCGGCATCCCACACAACCCGAGCAAGTTGTCACCAGTGAAAAACCAGGACCAGGAGGAAGGGGATGAAGGAAGTAGATGAAAGGAAGCTGCATCTCGGCTACTGTGTGAACACAGATCCTTACACTACCACCCTGGCTTTCGAAGGCTGGGAGGTAAGTATGGAGCTGGGGATGGTTTTGTTGCCCAGGAGCCAGCTTGCTCGCTCCTACCAGGCAGCCTGCAAAGAACACAGGGCTGACAGCTTAGGAAGGAACCGTGTTATTGGAGAGACCTGACAATTTGGAAGTTGCTTTTCCTCTGACAAATAACAACCCTAGCTGGAAGCTTCATCATGATCTGATGAAGTGTGTCTTTATGGATGTTTGAAGTTCGAATTAATTAGTGGCTTTCAGCGGTCTGTGAAGTTGCCTAGTTGTGCTGGATTAATCGCATCCTGCAGACAGCACCCACATGAAGACAACATTTCTCTAACTCCCAGTATATATGAAAAAAAGTGCTCAGGGATGGCAGACAGATACATTTTGATAGGGACATGCTCCTCAGGATCTATTCAGTGGCAGAATACTTATTAATTCTTAAATCTAAAGATCCTGCTCGGTCCCTTGGGCCGAAAGTTTGTACGAAAATTTCATTTTAAAATGACAAGCCCATGTATGCACAGGAATGGTTTTCTAAATAAAACCCTAGACCATTTTTTATTCATCTTATGTCTAAAATGCCCAGAGGCATAAGCTCCATAAAAGTTTTAAACTTTAAACAAAAGCTCCTTTTGAGTTGCAGGAAAACAAAACATTCTGAAAGCAAAAGTTTATATTATTCATTGTGATGTTTACTTAGGAAGAGAGGCTGATGAGTTAATCCTTAGTGAAAGTGCTGAATTACTTTAGGAACAGAAGCCAAATTAATTAAGGATCATTTCCTATCGATTTCACTGTACTACAGACCAGACTCTTGAGTACCTGCTATACTCCTAGCACTACATAAGATATAAATAATAAATAATAATATACTTAGACCAGTTACTGCTGTCCTGATGACCTGTAATTCTCACTGAGGAAACACTTCTAAGGCTTTGATGTGAACACAGTAGAAGCTACAATGCCTCTTGAAAGGCAGATGGGAAAAACACAGAAGAGGCACTATGCATGCTCCAGATCAAAGAGAGCAGCCAAATGAAGGGACACATTTTGAAAATAGACTAAAGTAGAAATAAATAAATTTGTATTGGAAAAATCACAGAATCACAGATACAAATACCCAAGTTCATGCCTAAATCTGGGATTTTTTTATAGAATACATTCAGGATACACACTATAGCTAGACTTCAAGCTCAGATTCAGATCACAGTTTCACTATCAGCAGAAATCCATCCCTGGAAATTTCCCTACTTGAACACTGACATCACCATGTTGCATGATCATGAAGCACCAAGACATGGGCTTTCTCTGTAGGTATCCTGGGGTGCAGTCAGCATCCACACTGTAGTGTTCAGCTGCTCGTGGCTCAACTGTCCACAACTTCTCTATATAAAGCAGACAAGTAATCAGTTTGGTTTTCCATGCTTTTATGTGGTTGTAATGAGACTGGGAGGTAAAGTTTTGGCCCAATTCACAGAAGAGTTGCACTGAAAGATTATTGCAGAAAAGACATGGAAAACAGAACAACTATTACATCCATTGCTAGAATATGCTACTAAGAAATTCAGAAAGTTTTGGTGAAACCATGTCAATTTATAAACACCATACCCAAAATCCTGTGGTCTGAAAGTCACAGAAGCAAATTCTCTGACCAGAATTTTCAGGTCTGCTCACTAGAGGTGAGCCCATCACCTTGGAGCTACGCTGCTTGTGCTTCCTCTCAAAGCTAAGCTCTCCCTGCCTTGTCTGTCTCCTGAGTCTCTTGACTTCCTGACTGCTTTTTGCCCCTGAAGCCCATGCTGCAGTATCAAGTCTATGACCTAGCTTTTAAGTTTGTACTAAGTCACTAAATAAGACCACTTGGCCACAAAGATTCATTTTTTTTGCTACAGGTTACCAGGCTAACTACTAATTACTGTCTGGTACAGCAGCTTCTCTTTCAGCTCTCAGTGTCTACGCTGCCTTATGTTTCCTTTCCATTTAGCTTAAAGATGTGACAGAAATCACACCCATGAAGTTCAGACATGTTCAGAACTCACAGCAGCCAGGAACAACATGGCCAATAAAATACTCACCTTTACTCTGACTGTAAGATTAGGCAAGTGACTTGAGTTGACTCCCTGTAAAAAGCTGCCAGTTACAAAAAATAATACATAAAGATATCAACTTAAAAAAGATCCCCAAGTACCTTTACCATCTAAAGGGGAAGGTAAAACCCTGTCTTGTCATTATGGCAAGAAGAAAAGGAAGCTGAAAGCAGTGCTTGACCACATGTCTCTGGTCAACGTGCGCCCTGAGTAGGAGGAAGGCAAAACGGCTAAAATCAGTCCAATGACTCACCAGAGAGCATCCACCAAGGGCTGAGGTCAGGCTCCTCAAGAAGCAGAAGATGCATTAGCAAAGCTCCTAGCTCTTCGTGGCTGGACAGCAGTCCTCCTGGGCAGGGCTGCAGGGAGAAGGGCTGGCAGCAGTGGTTATCTTTGAAAGCCTATAGAAAGGTGGAAAAGAAAGGGAAGAAAAGGAAGCTCTTGGAGCCTTTGACTTTTGCCCATTAACCTCAGCCTCTCTGAGCTTAGACTCAGCAGGAGGACATGGGTAATCACAGAAAATGGCCTTTTCATTTCTTCTGGTGGTTACATTTCAGATTTGCTTAGACAGAGAGCCACGAGGACAGGCCTGACTGGGTGAGGCCATTCTTTGGTATCAGGAACAAAAGGACTCAAAGAAGTTATCAAATCCAGTAAAAAAAACCCCCAACCCTCCCCCCCCAAAAAAAAACCCACCCCAACCAAACAACATAAGCATTTTAAATGCTCACCAATTATTTAAAATGAGACATTATGTGAAAACAATTATTCCAGATTTGAGAGCATGTGTACTAAATGTGCACATGACCTAGCAGGAGCTATGTTTTACAGCCTGGAGAAGCAAAGGCTGGTGGGAGCTAATTGCTGTCTTCAGCTACCTTAAGGGGATTGCGGATAAGACAGAGACAGACTTCTCAACATCTCACACTGAAAGGGTGAGAGGCTGTGACTGCATCACATCGAGGCAATTATAAGTGGATGCAAAGAAAAAAATTCTTCCCTGTGAAGGTGGTCCACCACTGGAATATTGCTCTGAAGGGGTAGGGGATCCTCATCCTTTCAGCTTTTCAAAAAGCTTAACTTTTACCCAAATGCCAGGCTCATGAATCAAACTAAAAACTCAAATTGAAGTTGACACAATTATTGAGGAAGGCTGGATGATGTGAGTCCTGTTTCTGCTGCCACAGACATTTTTGTTCCCTATCCTTCCCTGCTGTTTTTCACCACACTTTGGGGTGCCAATCACTATGAAAGCACCCTGAGATACTCAGGTGCCCACGCCTGGAACGAGGAGAGGATGCAGAGATTAAGCATCAGCGTGCAAGCAGGACAGGAGGCCCATGCAACATGCAACAGCACACTGAAGTCTGCTCAGTGGGAACTGGCTGCCTGCAGCAGTGACCCACCTGCAACATGGTCCCAAGCTAGAGCAGCTAGGTAAAGGAGAGCACCGTCCCTGCAATGCAGCTCATTCTTCAGTGTTGGCAAACAAAACTATCTAGGGGGTAAAGTCCAGGTCAGGAAAAGGGGGAGGAGGGAAAAAGAAAAACAAGTCAGCTTCTGCACAGTCTAAATTCATATTCATAAAGATGTTTATTACTTTTAGCTTATTAATTATGCTAATAAACAATGTAAATAAACACAATGATCAAAATAGTCTGCAAATTCAGTGCATAAACAGCAGTTATTCATGGTTGCTTAATAATTCATTTTACTCAGTTTCAGAGTAACTTCCAACAGAAAAAAATAACAAAGAACCATGAAAAACCAAAACCCACCATGTGTGCTATGAACTCCTGTTCCTGTGGAGTCTTTAATGTTTTGGAACATGATATACAGCAGACAGTATTTTATGAGGTTTTTCCATACTTCTGTTTTATTTACCTTGTGTTCCCGTCCAGCTGAATGTTTGTCAAAGCAAGTTTCAAGATTTGGTGAGAGTGAAGAGCCTAAGAGGACAATGTGACTGCAAAGCAGGGCATTTGCCACGTGCAGGACATGCCACAGCCCAGAGATGTCCAGTTTCCTGGGCTTTCAAGCCAGCTGAGACTGGGCACTGAAATGGGGACTTCAAACCCCAGGGCATAGGAAACCCCTCTGAAAACTCCAGCAGGACTCAATTTATAGACAAGACCAGCACATTCATACCAAGGCTTGCTCACCTCAGGTCTCGCTTGTGATGCCACTGGGTGTGTAAATGCATCAGATTCAGTCTTTTTCTTTTCAAATCTGCAGAATTTTCCACGTGCTGGAAAATAAAGCAACACCACAATTAAGAAAATCAGATATGGGGTGGTTTTTTTCAGCTTCACCACAATCCCAC
The DNA here is from genome assembly GCA_022605575.1 of Laterallus jamaicensis coturniculus. Classification (NCBI taxonomy): domain Eukaryota; kingdom Metazoa; phylum Chordata; class Aves; order Gruiformes; family Rallidae; genus Laterallus; species Laterallus jamaicensis. The sequence goes on along the minus strand of JAKCOX010000001.1, from coordinate 9,689,665 downwards.
CTTTTTTTCCCTCAAGGCAAATCACATTAGACTCAAAGTTGGTCATTTTCCATGAAAAAAAAGATATACATTTTCAATCACTTGAGACCAGTTTCAACTTTTCCAACAGTATCTTCTGAGTGTAAAGCAGCTTTACAGCTTCACATACTTTATATGGTAGTGTGTTATATCCAGTGGTGCTTATTTGGCATGATCACAGATTACAACACAAAGACAAGGCAAAAAAAAAAAAAAAGAGAAATGGATGGATAATAATAATAATAATAATAATAGCATGAGGTTGTTTTGGGTTTCTTTTTTTACCCCTTAGAGTTCAATTTAGGCACAGTAGTTATTGATTTAATTTCACAGCAGAGGCCCACATTGATAAAAGATAGCACAGTATAATATACACATAACAAAGGAAATAATAGAAAAATAGGAAAGTGGTTTTCCTTAACTGGTTTTATTTTGTTACTACACTGTTGCCCACACTGATCCCTTTTTATTTCTTAACAAATAGTAAAGCAGATTTTTGCTTTAGGAGACAGGAAAAGAAAAATTAGTTTTTCAATTTTAATACTGTGGATGGTTGAAAAGCTTTTAGTGAAATTTTGCAAGAAAATTAACTTTTGAACTAACCCTTTCTCTTAGGACTTTTTCCTTTCCATGGAATAGATTTATTTATTTATTTTTTTAAACTGGGAATTATAAAGGTGTGAAGATGAAAAGATTAATCCAAACCCAGAAAGGATTCTTTAAATCATTGCAACACTTCTAAGTTGTAGCTCAGATAGTTCATATTCCTTTTCCATCTGCAGTGAGCTTTCCAGTTGAACACTATATCCTATTGCCCATGGGAGTCTGGGGCAGCTCCCTGGGCTGCATGAGCTCCAGTCAGAGCCATGCCATCCCAAGGGAAAACAAGGACCCACGCATCCGAACTACAACTCCTTAAGGAACTGTGGAAAACTTTTGGATACAAATAACTGATTTTCAGGCTTGAGTTTTCCTTAGCTCTACTTTTTCTTTTTTTCTTCTCTAACTAGAAGAGGCCAATGGCAAAAAGAACCATTTTTGCACCATAGGAGGCTCACCAATTCTGAGCCAGCCCTGCTCATTTTTGAGTATTGGGTTGGGGTTTTTTCCCTCTTTCTTTCCTGTTACTAAATTGGTAGTGTGGAGCCCTGAAGCACAGCTGGGGAGATAGCATCTGTACCTGGAAAAGATGCCTGAATTTACAAACTTAATGCCTGCCACAGACCAGTGCCCTGCATTCACTCTGTTTCGGATCAGCGGTTTCCCAACGCTTTAACTGTTCACTCAGCAGCAACTGCCTCAGTATCTGTTTCCAGGAGGAAGATGAAGCGCTGAGGCAGGTGAAGCATTATGGCAGCAGGATTGCCTTCCTGGCACCTACACAGACAGCTGGCTTTGGCTCAGATCCTAAAGGTTTACATCAACATCAATTCCCAGGTTTTGAAAGATGTGCTCTTTCAAGCATAGGTGCAAAAGATGATGGTTTTGAAAAGCCTTGCCAGGCTTTCACTGTAGAAAATCCTACAAGTTATCAAGTTTCCTTTAGGCTATCTTCCATGTTTTGCAAATTTTATTTAAATTGTCCATAAACTCTTTCCCTGGAAGAGAATGGACAAGCATCCCATCCTGTTTTACACAAACCACTTCAAGCATGATTTGGAAAGGGCAACAACTCTGACAGCATAAACACCACCATATTTGTGGTGACACAAAATGTGAGGGTGACAGAGCCCTGGGACAGGCTGCCCAGAGAGGTTGTGGAGTCTCCTTCTCTGGGGATATTCAAGACTCATCTGGACGCCTCCCTGTGTGACCTGCCCTAGGGACCCTGCTTTGGCAGGGGGGTTGGACCTCATGATCTCTGGAGGTCCCTTCCAAACCCTACAATTCTGTGATTTTTGGAAGTTTCTCCATCCAAATTCAGTAGTACAGCACGGACTTGCCTCCAATAATAGTAATACAGAGCAGCTCCCCCAGGGTGTAGATAATACGCATAATCACCACAGTCTCTGTCTATTGAAGTTAACACTTCTTAACAACAGATGTAATCTTCAGTGAAACCAAGCTTTTACAAATTGCTGTTAATATGAATCACGCTTAACTTGCCTAAGTATCTCTTCTAAAGAGCTTATGTTTTCCCTAGAGGTATTTAAATTAGGAATTCTTAACCACTTAATTGAATATGAACTTGGATAACTGAGCGGGTCATCTTTGCTTCTGAAATGAAGGCTGAAGGACTTGACTGTCCAGACTGAGTGAGGTGAATGTGTCTGACTTACATGGTATAAATCTTCATGATATGGAAAAGGTTTGAGGGGCACTGGTTCAACAGGTCTTGGAGGTGAGGAGTCTCAGGTGATGCTTTCAGACCTTTTCCAACAGCTCAAGTTGGGATGTCACTGCCACAAAGCAAGTCAGGTCATTGATTAATTTTCATCACTCAGCCATATGACAAATTAGGAAGGACTTCAAGAGCTTGTCTACTTTCTTTTTTTAAATGCACAAAGTATATGCTACACTCAAACATCATTAAGACAGTAAAACAATCCAACAAAAGAAGGGTATTTATTAACTGTCTGTTGCACCAGTTTTCAGAACAGAGAAAAGCAGGCTCATTGCTTATAGGCCACCAGATTGCTGTTGCATGTCAGCACAGGTATTGAATTTGGTCTAAATTTTAGAAGGCCTCCAAAGCAATAGACACTTTATATCTGCTAAGTATTCTGCAGACAGTTCAGAACTGTAGCACAGTATTTTTATACAACAATAATGGTTCAAAAAGTCATTTTTGTACTGTTAATTGCATTCTATTGTGGTGCAGTAAATTTGAAAATATACATATTTAAGCAGATATAATGCTGCCAGAAAACTACTTAATCAGCAGTTGAATGTACATTGAAACAAAAGCTGCAAGTACATTTATCTAGTTAGGTATTAATATTCCCATTATGGCTCTAATGGAGGGTGGGGAAATGGGGGAGCAAGGAAGAGAAATCACACATAGCATCACTAATCCCATAAGTGCAGAAAAAGGAAAGATAACAAGAGCAATTTTAACTTAAAGCTCAAAATGTTCTACTTTTTCAATATTAAATGACAGTTTTTCTGCAAAAGCAAGTTTCTCTTTCAAGTTGGGGAAATCCTTGAATGCATACTGACGTATAGTGAGGGTTTGCTTCTAGCTGGAGGTGGACTTTCAACACAGTATAATTCAGTTTCCAACCAATTCAAACTAAAGCCCACCCTGCTTGCTCCACAAACATCAGTGTTCCTCAATACAGAAACTTGATTTTTTGAGATATACCTATACATTTAGCTTTTATCTTCCTATAGCACAATATGAGACATACACATGCATGTTTATTGAGGAGTTTCTGGTTATCTTTTTGTTTTTTTCACCTGAAAGGCATGATACAACAATCAAAAATTGTAAATATGGTATTTCCTCATGTATTTAAGAAAAGAGGTGGAAGACTGCATGTAAGTTGCATGTGTAGTTGCTTCACAAATCCTTACAAATGTGGCCTTTTGGCAGCAGTGATGGAAGAGGATAGGTTTGGTGGAGGGAGAACTGCTGGGGTTCAAAGATACAGCAGGGAGAAAAGAAGACAAGCAGGGCTCCCTATTTCAATCCCAGAACCACAACAGCAGCCAGAGCATGGATTCTTGCAAGATCAGCTCTTGAAGGTGAAAAAGCAGTAGGTGCCTCTTGTTAAGGGCTTGGATAGCCCATGCCAGGTCTCAGGGGGTTTGAGCTGTGCTCTGCTCAACCAAGTTTATTACAAGATGAGCAAAAAAGATTCACCTTGTAAGAGGTGAAATGAAAAGCAAACCAAAGCCAACCTAAAAGGAGATTTGTCCTCAGAAGGACTATCTTTGCTTTTAAAACTGCTTTGTTCTCCTTCAGTCTTGTGTAAAGCAAAACTTGAGAAATGCAAATACTTCCAGGATGCTTGCTTGAAAGGACAGTTCCCTGGCAACAGAAGGTTTGCCCCAGTGCCCTGGCTGGTCAGGGACACTCCTGGCTCAGGATCCCACTCTGTGGGCATCTTAAGCCTCCTGGCTCAGTCAGCAGTAGGAGCTGGGTGAAAAAATGGGGCCCCCAATACAAGAAAGGTGTAGAACTGTTGGAGAGGGTTCAGAGGAGGGCCACAAAGATGATTAGAGGGCTGGAGCACCTGCCCTACAAAGAGAGGCTGAGGGAGCTGGGCTTGTGCACCCTGGAGAAGAGAAGGCTGCTGGGGGACCTCCTTGCAGCCTGACAGTACCTGAAGGGAGCAGAGAAACAGGAGGGAATTCAACTTTTTAAAAGGACAGATAATGGCAGGACAAGGGGGAATGGATTAAAGGTGAAGGAAGGAAGGTTTAGATTGAATATTAGGGGGAAGTTTTTTACAGAGAGAATGGTGAGGTCCTGGAACAGGCTGCCCAGAGAAGTGGTGGATGCCCCGTCCCTGGAGGTGTTCAAGGCCAGGTTGGATGTGGCCCTGGGCAACCTTGTGTAGCTCCAGGCCTGAGGTTGGTGTCCCTGCCTGTGGCAGGGGGGTTGGAGCTCTGTGATCCTTGGGGTCCCTTCCAACCCTTGCCATTCTATGATTCTATGATAATTGCTTTGGGAAACGGTAAAAAAAACCTGAAGGAGGGGGCAAGTGAGAGTTTTGAGCTTGCAGTGCCCCCAGGTCTTTGGTCTGGTGAGGATCTCCCCCAAGACCTGCCTGGACTTAAGCAGACCATGAGGGACTGGCCAGACAGCTGCAGGGAATCACTTCTGTCTGGCTGGCAAGAGACAAAATGAAAATACATTTCACAGAATCCCAGAATACCAGCTTGGAAGGGACCTCAAGGATCATATGGTCTAAAATTTTTTGGCAAAAATCAGAGTCTAGACACCAGCACCTTGATCAGCCAGACCTTAAAAGTGTCTGATATTGTGGGGTGATTGTTCTCATTGTGGAAATTCTTCCAATACTAATCACCCCAGGAGTAATTTGTACCCAGTACCTCTCATCTTTTCCATGTGACTCCCATTATAGGGAGTTTCTGTCTTATTTTAAATCAGAGAATTGTAGGGGTTGGAAGGGACCTCCAGAGATCATGGGGTCCAACCCCCCTGCCAAAGCAGCTCCCTAGGACATATCACTCAGATAGGCATCCAGACAGGTCTTGAATATCCCCAGAGAAGGAGACTCTACCACCTCCCTGGGCAGCCTGTCCCAGTGCTCTGTCAACCTCACTGGGAAAAAGTTCCTCCCCATGTTGGTGTGGAGCTTCCTGTGCTCCAACTTGCAGCCATTGCCCCTTGTCCTGTCCCCACAGACCACTGAAAAGGGGCTGGCTGATTCCCCCTGCATCCCCTGCTTCAGATAATTATAGACTTTAATTAGGTCCCCCCTTAGTCTTCTCTTCTCAAGGCTGAAGAGTCCCAACTTACTCAGCCTGTCCTCATAGGGGAGATGCTCGAGGTCCCTAATCATCTTCGTAGCCCTTCTCTGGACTCAAATACTGGAACATGGTGATACTGGACTATTTGGCTTTTATGAACTTCTCTACCAAAACCAGCATATTGTCAGAAAAAATGACCTCTTCTTTGCATTGCAGAATTCAATGTGGAATACACAAACTCATTAATAGATATATGCATAACATAAGTACCCATCCCCAGAGGAAGACAGTCATAAAGGGCAGCACACATACGACAGCTTTTGTAAGAAAAGAACAGGGGAGGGAAAAAATTAATTCTAATTTGCCCACTTTCCTCAGAGGAGTCACTTGCTTCCTTATCTCCCCTGTTGCTAGTCAAAAGCTACATTATACTTTATTTTCCTGCTGCACACAACAGAGATTCCCTTGATGCAGCTTCTCCTTACCGTCATGGAAGAAGATTTTTTCATAGACTTATCACTCAACCAGGAGATGATGAGACACTGTGGCAACACTTTTGTAATCCAAATATATCTGGAAAAAAAAATTTAGTGTTACCGATTTTCTCTTCACTGATAATTAAAAATCATGAAGTTTCCATAACCTGGAGGAGGAAGGGCAGGGGAAAGGGGAGAATCCTGCAATTTTTTTTGTAGGAAGAAAATATCTACCTTAAAGGCATCTGTAATTACAACAACAGAGTACAAGCGTCCTACATTTGGTAATCATACAAGGTAGCAATTTTCAGTGAGCAAAAAGTTTTCTGTCTCTGTATTACCTACAGTCATGCACTTTCTTGAATGTTGTTTCTAGCCACTGTGTCTATTAACAAACTATTTACTACAGGCACAACTTAATTTTACATAATACTAAGGTTGCCCAAGACTTCCCATTTTGAATGTGTTTTTAGCTGCTAAAGGCTTTGCCAAACTTCCGTGCTCTATTCTACTGACTGCCTCAAGTTAATTAGCTCTGGGGAGTTTAGAATATAAATATAACACACCACATATCCACAGGGCTTTGCCCAGATTAGAAGAAATTGTAAATGATGAATTGGAAAAATTCCCGTTATCTGTGTCATACTTTGTGAGGGGATCTGAAAGTACTTATGAGGCCCCAGCTGGAGTCCTGTGTCCAGAGCTGGGGACCCCAATACAAGAAAGATGTGGAACTGATGGAGAGGGTTCAGAGGAGCCATGAAGATGATTAGAGTGCTGGAGCACCCCCCTACAAAGAGAGGCTGAGGGACCTGGGCTGGTTCAGCCTGGAGAAGAGAAGGCTGTGGGGGGACCTCATTGCAGCCTGCCAGTCCCTGAAGGGAGCAGAGAAACAGGAGGGGAATCAACTATTTAAAGGGCAGACAATGGCAGGACAAGGGGGATGAATTGAAGCTGAAGGAAGGTTTAGATTGGATATTAGGGGGAAGTTTTTTACAGAGAGAGTGGTGAGGGGCTGGAACAGGCTGCCCAGAGAGGTGTTGGATGCCCTGTCCCTGGAGGTGTTCAAGGCCAGGTTGGATGGGGCCCTGGGCAACCTTGTGTAGCTCCAGGCCTGAGGTTGGTGTCCCTGCCTGTGGCAGGGAGGTTGGAACTCTCTAATCCTTCAGGTTGTAGTTTTTGTGTTAGAGATGTACTCACTGCTGTTGTTGTGAAAATCCATACCACATCAACCATCTTAAAAGCTTTTGTATGTTATCTCTTACCCTCACTATCAATGTGCTTATTCTTAGGACAAGGTTCTTATGGTTTAGCACCTCAAGCACCAGAGATGGGCTACTGCAACTTCGCCCGTGCACACGAGTCTGGCAGGGGAAGTTTTATCTTGTGCTCTTCTTAGATTTCTCCTGCGCAATGGGGAGGACCACAGGGAGATATGGACAGGTGATAGGAGACAGGCCAAGGGGCAATGGCACTGAGCTGTGCCAGGGCAGGGTCAGATTAGGTGTTAGGAAAAAACTTTTCACTGACAGAGTTGTGAGGGCCTGGCACAGGCTGCCCAGGGAGGGGCTGAGTCACCATCCCTGGGTGTGTTTAACAGACGGGTAGATGAGGTGCTCAGGGATCTGGTTTAGCTTAGGATGGGAATGGTTGGACTTGATGATCTTAAAGGTCTTTTCCAACCTTGCGATTCTGTGAGATGCCAACGTGAGCAGAAGCTAATATTTGGGACACAGAAAACAGTTTCGGAAGTAGAGAAACTGGGGTGAGAAACCAGGAGAATAAAACAGGAATGGGCAGGATAGCTGGAAGCAAATGAGTGGTGGGTAAATGAGAATGAAGAAAGAGAGGGAGCCCAGGAGGGAGGGCTCAGCTCAGCAGGACTGAGAACAAAGGCACCAGCACACCTTCACTGAGTTTCACATGGGTAACCTATAGCACAGAGATCCTCTAATGAGTGGTGCACAAGCTGTGAATTGAGGCAAAACTAGGAAAAAAAGGGATTAAATCGTGCATTGCAATTATACTACAGCTATTAGTTACACAGATAAGGTGTCCTGGCCAGGAGGCTGGAGTCAGTGTGCAATACTTCTTGCTGGTAGCTGCTTCCAGGCCCTGGTGTCTGAGCTAGGGGGGCAGAAGCTTCCTTCTGCCATCCAGTTCTCCCCACATCTTCCCTTTCTGGCCAGACACTTACGTTAGATGGATTCCTGTAGAGAGCACTTGCATTTTGGAAGCTTCTATGTTGCTCAAATGCTGGAGGTGGATTATAAAGAGGGAAGGACTGGTTAGAGTGTTTCGAGGTGTGGGAAGAAGGAAGTTGCTAAGAGAAGAGACTAATTTGAGCTCCTAAATGTCTCATTACTTGCTCATGCATATTCCTAGTCCAAGATTGAGAGAGAAATCACTGCATATCCAGCCCTGACAGCAACTGAAAACCTGGATTGTACATTATTTCATTACCTCTCAGTGGGGAGGCTGGAGATCACAGAAGATTTTTAGGTTGGGGGTCTGTTACTTTAGCCACAACTTGAGCTATGCCCACATGTATTGTGAAAGATGCTCCTGCATGTGCTCATACTTTCAGTTATGGATTCACAGGAATAAGCAGGGTCTTCTTATGTCCTTTATCCTCTTAGGACAAATGAGCAGAGCTAAAAACTGTCAGAGCCTTGAGTGCATTCATTTAGTACTTAGACAGCATATCTGAAAGAATATGGTAAATAGGGAAAAATACATAACTTGCTCTAAAGAAATCACATTCTTCATTTCCCTGCCACCTCCCCCTCAGCCATCCACTTCATGGAGCAAGTGAGTAAAAAATCATGATCCAGAGGATAATGGCTGGTTAAGAGAGGCTCCTAGGTCTGCTACAGGAGCGCTGTGGCTCACACCATAGCTCTTGCTCAGCGCTGATGGCCAAAACCTCATCTTTGTAATCTATATCCTGGCTGTGCCATTCTCTGCTCTAATTATTCTGCAAGTGTCTCTCCCCACAGCCCGGAACAGGACTTCTAAGGGCTGAGAGTACTGGAACGGGGAAGATTTATGGAGCCAGGCAACACTGGCTCTTCTGAATCTTAGGAGGGAGGTTTTCCCTCTGTTTTAAGGGTTACTTACTTCCTGGTGCACCGAAGTTCAAGGATTAAGTAACTTATCCCAAATATAGAAGGTATCACACCCAATCACACACACGCACACTGCTGTCTTCTTAAGCAAAGCATCTGAGGAGGAAAATGAGATTACAAATTTAGGAGTATAATGAGATCAAGTTAAATTCACACCATTCCCCCGCCTAGGCACAATCTATGTCATTAGAAAGGATTAATTTTTTGTTACAATTTCTAATCTCATTATACCTTTTGTCACAAGAATGATTTATCAGAATTTCAATACTTAATGCTATACGTTCTATGAAATACAATATTACTCTCTAACAATACCTTCACTTGACTTTTCCAGTATTCTATATTCTCATTAGCTGGAAACCACTCACTCATGCCATACCACTCCACAAAGCTATAAATAGCAAGACCAGCCAACCAAATCACACAATGTTGAAAAAGGTCAAAGCAGTATACTACATTACTGTAATTTAGAGAACACTCTTCACAAGGTATTAAAACTTTGATTGGTTATTTATGTGACAACAGAAGTAATGAAAATAGAAGGCATTGCAAAACGATCACATTATTAGGAGAAAGCACTGGGAGCCTGCAAACGCCTCAACATTATTATCCTTACAGCCTAACATAAATTCCTGTTATTCTTTAGGTACTGTACACCTTATGCTAAGTTTCTGTGTCTCTCATGAGAAAGACAATGGTCTGTTCATCACTTCTTTCAGGGTTTTCAATGCGAATATTTAAGGAATGCTCATAAGCTTTTTTTTTGAATTGCAGGATGCTTTTAGCTTACCTCTAAAGAAATTTAGGCAGAGAAGAAAAAGTCAAAATCAAGCAAAGGATTATTACTAGTATTTTGTCCCCCACCTTTCCCCACCTTTGTTTCCCCCCAAGAGAATAAGAGAGGTTTCAAAGTCTATGGGCAGGACCTGTCTGAGCTCAGTCACTCTGCCACCATACCTGATCATGCAAAGGTACTTTTAGAGTGGCTGTGAGCACAGGCTGTTCTGCAGTGCATCCATCATCCGCGTCCACATGGCAAAATGTATGCATCCTGACCACTGCATGGTGCCCCCAGCTCTTTCCCCACATCCCAGGTATCCTGAGAGATAAAGGTTCATACCTCAGGAACACCTGGGAATCAGCAGTCTCCTTCTCAGGACCAGGTTCTGCCCGGTGTCCAGGGTGGTCCCAGCATCAGGGATCCTGGTATCCCATGCTGCAGAAGTCTCTTGCTAATGTGAAGATCAGACTCTGTGTCAGGTCATCTCCAAGCACATGCTTTTACCCAAAGAACATGAAGTACAGCTGTACACTGGAGGAGCTGTCCCAGGGAAAGCAGCCATGACCCACAGCAGATTATACAACTCTCCAGGTTCACAAAGCAGAACGAGGATGTTTTTAAATTTGTCTGCAGAAAAAAAAAAGCCCAAACAAAACCCAAAAGAACAATGTAAAAAGGGCAAAAAGAGTGGGTATCAGCTAGGCTTTTTGAGGTCGCTGCAGGAGAACAGGCCTTAGTACACAGCCCATAGTGCGCTCCCCTAAATGCTCAAGGCCACCCTGGATCCCTGGACATGTTCAGGGGTCCACAATCCAACAGGGTGGAGAAGGTGTAGTGGAAGCTGCTCAGTATAGACAGTAGACTATATCTGGGGCAAGCTGTCTCTGGCCAAAATACGTTCGATTAGATCCTGGCATTATAGAATTCTGTAACTTTGCAGAGTCAATAATAATGATGTTCCAGGGGATTTTAATTCATAGGATTGCAATTAACCTAATGAAAAACTGAGAAACAAGCTCAGCTACTAGCTGTAATCAGTGATTTCATTTCTATCTGATGACTCCCATTGTCTTCCACGAGTGAATGCCCATTTCCCAGTGAGAAAGAGGGGGTGCCAGGATAAGTCTTTTTGAGGACTATCCCCGATTTCTACTCTGAAACACCACAGTTGCAATGTTGTATTGCAAGATTTCCTAGTGCTGGGCTGGAGCTGATCTGGCATCTCTCCCTCTCCCGCTGAGTCCCTGTTAAAGAGAACAGAGAGGTGCGACTACAGCAAAGCTGCAGTGTCTGCAGACAGCACAGCTGAACAGCCACATTTAACCCACTGATGCTGGTTAGGTGCTTATACAGCAAAAAGAGCCTGTAGCTTCTGTTTTTCATAAACAAAACATGAAGCTTGTTTTTGGGTTTGGTTTGCTTTGGGGTTTTGGAGGGGATGTGTGGGGGGGATTTAGGTTTGGGTTTTTTTTTTCCTCTAGGTTGTTTTTTTGGTTTGGTGCTGTTTGTGGTTTTTCTAGAGAAGCACCTGATGAGACCTTGTTTAAGGCCTTGTCTACATAAAAATAATGTCCTAGTGGAAATGATAAAGCCTCCTCCCCTGACCTCCAATACAGATGTTGTTATTCCAATAGTGAGGCTGTGCATGCTGCTAAGCACTGTCCTGAGGAAATAATTGTCTCCTACCTGTGCTACACAATTTCCATTCTTGCTAGAAAACTCGAGCTATACTCTCACAATGACTAAATGTCTGTAGGTAAGATGAGTGAGTAATTTGCCAGGAGGGAGAAAAAAAAAAATCATCCAAAACTCCAAACAAACCACAAGAATAAAAAAAAATGCCAAAACCACACAACACACCAGGCTTTATCTTTATCAGAAAAGGTCACCCAGGAGAGAGTGAGCAAGGGAGAAGTGAAGCAGCACATCTCTTGGCTGATCCATGCCTCCTGCAAACTTCCCACCCCGAGCTGGTGCCTTGGCACAGCGCTGGTGAGGCTCTGGGCCCTCTGGCAGAGCAGGTGGCTGTGGGCGGCGTGCTCCACTGTCCCTCCTACTCCCAACAGATTTGCTGGTATCGGGGGCGTAGAAAGCGAGCTCCACCTGAACAAACTGAACCCCTTCGCTTTTGGGATGATGGCTGGAGGGATAGGGAGTCTGCCTTATGGAATTCTGATTTGAATTTTATAACATATGGAAATGGGTCTGCGAGAGAAGTGAGAAATATTTAGAAACAGTTGGAAAGGCTCTCATTGAAATTTATCCTGGCTATGTCTAAACATGGAAAAGGACAACAGAAACCAATGTTAACTTAAGAAAAATGTAAAGAGAACTGACTATGCAACAAGCAGAAGGCTTATTTCTTTTTAAGTATAAACAATCTGGTGAGGAGGAAGAAAGGCAGAACTATAAAAATAAGCCAAAGCAAGTAGAAAATAATGAGGATAAAAAAAATAATAATACTCTGCATCTGTGTGCAGAGATTTTTTTTTTTTCCTTGTACAGCAGTCTCCAAATATAACTTTCTTAAGGGAGAAACCAGACAAAATATTTCTGTTCCAAAACATCACAATGGAGAATGGTATTAAAAGGAAAGTGTGCTGGGGGAAGGGGATAACCTTTAGCTATGGAGAAGCTTTTTATCCACCTTCCTTGGGAGAATAATCTTTCTTGCCTCCTCACACAGTCAATGGAAAGAGACGCTAGCCAGACAGGGCAATTCAATACCCCTAAATGCAGGTGGCATTGATGCCTTATTTACATTGAGGATAAGGGGTATTAAAAAAAACCCCAAACCTACAACAGAAAACAAAACAAACCACAAAACATGGGTAATTTTCTTCAAGTTTTGACTGGTTGGAGGTCTGGGCTGACTTACAGATGGAACAAACGCCACTGCCTTGGGAGAAGTTAAAGAAACGAGTGTGTAGACAGTGCACCCTTGCTTGATCCTTCTCCCCTTTTTCTCACATGAAGCACTGTGCATTAAACCCCTGTCTTCTCACTTGTTCTCTTCGTGGTTTTTTTTTCCCCTCCTCTAAGCTCTGTAATGTTTCTTTTCACTCCAGTGCCACAGGCAATTGGAGGTCCCAGGCCGTGTGCTCACAGAATTGCAGAGCACCCCTTGCATAGTGAACAGATTCCCTTCCCCACTGCTGTTTCCTACGTGTGGAGAGGTCCCAGCCATAGGGAGCTAATCTTTATCCAGAACAATAACTCATTTAACACTTGCAACTGAAGTGCCCTTTGTGCTGCGAGTCTCTGGTGCCAAGGTAGAAATTTTGTTCCCAGGGGACCTGTAGAAAGGCCATATTACAAAGACAGTGGAAAAATTAGTGTGGAGGCAGCCTAAGAAAATATTTTAAATACCAAGATTAGCAATGACTATAATCATTGGTAAGGACAGATATAGAGAATGCAATTGCTTCTAATTTGACCAACATAGCATTTACCAGCTTTTTGAGAAGCCAAACAGGCAAGATTATCTAGATTTTCAAATGTGTTTATCTGTGAACAATTGGCTGAGTGGATTGACAGAAAAAGTAATGTTGAATGTATAGCTCACTTACTGTAAAAACACAATGACAGGGAATGCTGTTATTGCTGTGTAAAGTTGCTGAATCTAACAGCATAAATTCAATGTAAAGCCTGAGTTACTTTTCAACATATTTACTCTGTAGAGGTAAAGCAACCTAATCTGCCCTATATTTCCTTTAAAAAGAAGTTCCACTTTAAAAGTATGTATGTACATAAGTTCTAGAAATATTATAGGATTCTTCTTTTTTTTCCTTTCTTTCCACACTATATCTGAGAATTTTCCCTCAGATTTCTCCTCCCTTTGTTTCACTCTTCCTTTTAGGACTCGGACAGAGCTGGAGGTTTGGCTCAGGAGGCCAACTCATTACCTTTGCTCACTGGAGGACTATTACCTAATAACTTGTTATTGTGCAACTAGTTATGAACAACTAAACATAAAAATCAGCATGTTGATGCTCATATTCCCAGGACAGAAGCAATCCTTTACTTACACCTATGAATTTCAGCTGCTAGCTTATTTTCAGATCCAAACTTTCAAAATCACTGATTACTCATAATCCTTCCTGATAGAAGACAGGAACCACATCACATGCTGTATTTTGCCACCTGCTGCAACACAGACTTTCTGTGAATGATTGCAAGCAGTGTGCAAAGCACAGTTTATTTTTGGTAGAAATTTCTCAATAAAACTTCAGTGTTGCTTACAGATTTCCACCAAAATAAATTTAAGAAGTTGAATTAATAACATATCAGCTTGCTGACAATATTTGGCAGGTTTTAGGGATTTCTGAAAAAAAAATGGGAAAAGCAGAAATATTCATTGAGTAATGCATGTCTTTATATATGTTCCTCAAATCTCTCTGACTCTTAATAAAGCAAGCATACTCAGTATTGAGGAAACCCAGTATTGCCTGGGCTTCATTGCACAAGTGAAGTACCATCCTGAGTTAGGTTGTTCCATGGGCCTGACATATCAAAGTGTACCTGACATAGAAGGAAGACTCCAAATTTGCAGCACATTTTATAGCAGAGTATGGACATGAGCAAAGCTATGCCAGGCTAGAGCTGACAAAAGAGAAAAAGGAAAAGGCTGAGTTAAAATATAAGTGAAACTTCATGGCTGAGGCAAATTCACCCACTGATCACTACTATAATTTTAAAATTTGTTCATACAGGGAATATTTGTGTCCCTGCCCATGGCTGGGTGGTTGGAACGAGATGATCTTTGAGGTCCCTTCCAATCTAAAGCATCCTGTGATTCTATTATTTAAATGGTGTTTCCCTCTCTGCTCTGCCCTGGTCAGGCCCCACCTGGAGTGTTGTGTCCAGTTCTGGGCTCCCTGGTGTAAAAAGGACAGGGATCTCCTGGAGAGAGTCCAGAGAAGGGCTACGGAGATGATGAAGGGCCTGGAACATCTACCCTATGAGGAAAGGCTGAGAGAGCTGGAACTGTTCAGCCTTGAGGAAAAAAAGACTGAGAGGGGATCTTATTGATGTTTATAAATATCTGAAGTGTGGGACACAGGGGGAAATGTCAGCACCTTTTCAGTGGTCTGTGAGGACAGGACAAGGGGCAATGGCCTCAAGTTTGAGCACAGGAAGTTCCACACCAACATGTGGAAGACCTTTTTCCCAGTGAGGGTGAGGAAGCCCTGGGACAGGCTGCCCAGGGGGTGTGGAGTCTCCTTCTCTGGAGAGATTCAAGACCCATCTGGCCGCCTCCCTGTGCAACCTGTCCTAGGGACCCTGCTTTGGCAGGGGGGTTGGACCTCATGATCTCTGGAGCTCCCTTCCAACCCCTACAACTCTGTGATTCTGTGATTCCACTCTTTCCACCCATCAATCCCTTCCTCTTGTCAGCTTTCATGCACCGGACCTTTTGTTTCTTAGGTCAGTTGTCAGACGTCTTCCTACATGCACGATTAAGGGCACAGTGAATACTGCACAATAAAAAATGAAACATTAATCTGTTTTCTATAATCGTCTCGACCAGCTGCCACCAGGAAAGGAAGGGAGAGAGCTCTTTTTCTTTGCAAGTAAGGGTTCCTGGTGAGGTGACATATTTTTCTGTTTCTTTAAGTGAAATGTACTTGTTATTTACATGAAATCCATCTGCCGCACCATCCTACATGCCCAATAGGACCATACAGTTAAAACACATTAAAAACACATTAATGTGTCTTTCCATACTGTGACATGTTAATAGTCCAAAAAGCTGTTAGAAGCAGGCTGTCAGGCATATGCAGTGGATGAATTGCTTGGTCAGCATGAACATACACTCCACCATAACTCAGAACAGAATACCATTAACATATAGCAATACAAGCACATATTAAAAGAATAAAATCAACATTTAACCCTAGTTTTTTGCCCTTCACAAATTATTGCCCTTCCAGCAACTTCAATTCTTTGTAGCTAGCAACAGTAAGCTAGGAGAAAAAAGAAGATCTGTGGATTAGTGGCCCATTTTTTAAAGTGCATGAATGAGAGACAGAACCATCTATAGGAGTCGCATATTCCATGCACAAGGAAAACCTCTTTTTGCCTGTAAAAAGTTTCCAAAGTTAGTTGTATTCACATTAGTATGATCATCTACTTGAGCACATAGGTAGAATGTTACAGTGCAAGACTCATATGCCCTTTGAGGGAAACATTAGGATTATTGAATTTCTTTATATTCAGAAGCAAAGAGAATAAAAGTGTTTAAAAAAATCTGGACTTACCTGCCCCACTCAAATAGATCTTCCATACAGTGAGATTTTGTGTTATTTGGCCTTTGCTCCGGTAAGGCTAATGTTTAGGGAAGGAGAATTTTCTTTTTCAATCTACTACACTGTCAATATAGTAGAATGAAGAAGAAAAGCACTGTTATGAGCTTGGCAACAATATGTACAGATATATTTCCTTTCAGTGGCATATGCATATCCACTGTAGTAGTCATACATGCATATCTTGGTAGGTATGACTGTATTTTCCTCCAGAATTTGCTATCAGAGTGTTTCTTACCACATTTATAGGTTCCTTAAAAATATATTGTGAACTGAAATGTCTTTTTGATTGGATGAGAGCTTCCTTTGTAAGTTATCATAGTCTACTTTCATGGCCTAAAGGCCACGAAAAGCCTGGCTTGGTGCATGCTTGAATCTCTCTCATACTTCTTTTGCTGATTCCCTGTTACTGCATCTTTCACTTCACATCTTCTACCTGTTGTCACTTCCACACCCTTTGAATTGCAGGATGCTGCAGGACATACTGTGCTCGGTGACATACTTTTTGTGAGGGAAATCCTTAAATCAGCTGGCCAACATATTAATCTACATTTGATCAGAGGGCATAGAATGAAGGAACTGTCCTTATGACAAAGGAAATCAAAATGTTTCCTCCATACAGTGCTTTGGAGAAAGAGGGGCATGGGGGAAAGGAGCTCCAAAACTCACATCTCTATCAGACATAACAAAAAGAAAAATAAATCCCTTCTAAAAGCCTGAGGGTAAAAAGTACTGAGTTCCAAAACCCCAGAGGCCGGTGGAAGCTGAAAGCATTTGGCATCCCTTTGAACTCATCCTATTGCTTCAGTACACTTTCAAATCAGCATTGCTCTTGTAACCAGTTTCTGCATATATTTTCAAGCACCCAGAAGTCAGTGCTAAGTGTAACAACAGAATTTTGGGGATGGTAGTAATAACAATTACTAACTGCAAAACACAAGTCAGTGACAATCTTCAGAGTCTATTTAGCACACTGTTTGAACATGCAGCTTAATAAAGATGGAAAATGATTCAGTCTGTTGCAACATACTCCTCAAGGGCTACAGAAGTGAACTGGAGACAGTAACAGGTAAGCAGGTGATTCAGGAAACACTTGGATTTAGACATATGATGTGGAGATAATGGTTCAGATCTTCTCCTTGTTCAGATTTCTCAGCTCAGGCTCTGCTGAGATACCAGACTTTGGCTTCAGCTATGAAAGGAGAACATTACTGAAGTCAGACATATAATCTGCAAAGTAAAAAGCAGAGTTACAAATGTACACCAAGACCAACAGTCCAGCATGTTTGGTGCATTTCAAAGTTGGCTGGGGCCCACTTATGGTGAGTTTTAATGGGGCTAGAACACCTGCTCCCTTGACAGAAAACATGGAAGTATCTACATAAAATAACAACTCTGACATGTAAAATGTTTAAGCACTACTTAAGGAACTGATTCTTTCATAAAACAAAACTGATCTATTAGCACAGGCTTATTTTATAGTCCAGCAGTCACAATTCAGGGGATACCCAAGCACCTCTTTCCAAAACACTCTGTTAGGTACCTTCCCTCTAAGCTTTGTGAAAACAAGCCCAGGAGTCTCCATAGACAGTTTAAGAGGTTTTTCTTAGGCACTGTCTTACTATTCAATATGTAGGATTTATGTATCCACACATAACAATATCCTATTGCCTCCAATAGTATGGCTGCTTTGAAGAGTGCTTCTAGAACCTCCCCATTTGTCAAATCATCCACAAGCTTCTGTGAGGTGCCCAAAGAGAACAGCAGTGAATCTGGGGATTGTCCCTCTCTACTCTACCCTCATGAGGCCCCAGCTGGAGTCTGTGTCCAGACCTGGGGGCCCCAATACAAGAAAGATGTGGAACTGTTGGAGAGGGGTCAGAGGAGCCACGAAGATGATTAGAGTGCTGGAGCACCCCCCTACAAAGAGAGGCTGAGGGAGCTGGGCTTGTGCAGCCTGGAGAAGAGAAGGCTGTGGGGGGAACCTCATTGCAGCCTGCCAGTCCCTGAAGGGAGATTATAAACAGGAGGGGAATCAGCTATTTAAAGGGCAGATAATGGCAGGACAAGGGGGATGAATTGAAGCTAAAAGGAATTTTAGATTGGATATTAGGGGGAAGTTTTTTACAGAGAGAGTGGTGAGGGGCTGGAACAGGCTGCCCAGAGAAGTGGTGGATGCCCCATCCCTGGGGGTGTTCAAGGCCAGGTTGGATGGGGCCCTGGGCAACCTTGTGTAGCTCCAGGCCTGAGGTTGGTGTCCCTGCCTGCGGCAGGGAGGTTGGAGCTTTATGATCCTTGGGGTCCCTTCCAACCCTTGCCATTCTATGATTCTATGATCACTATGTTTTACAGCTTCCCCTATTTGTACACTTGCTGTGCCTTTAACTGTCTCCTTCAGCTGAGCTACAACACTGCTGAAAAGCCCCTCTGACATCCCAGTCTCAAACTGCACCTGCCATGGCAGCTCTAACTCAGCCCCCCTTTATTGCTGACTACAGAATTATCCTCCCAGCACTGCCGCTCCTCACAAATGTCTTTGTTTAACTTGAATACCCTCAGTTTCTGCCAGCATTTTCCCCTAGCTAAATTCCCACTAAATACCCTTTACTTCTCTAAACCTCACCAGCTATTGCTCTAAATGCATCCCTTCAAAAGAAACAAAAAATTGCCACCTGCCTTTAATATGTGCATCAATAAAAGGAGGATTAGAAACCAGCAGTCCTGGATTCTGTTGAACAAACTTCTTTATGCCTCAGTTTATTCAGCCATAAAACTGCTATACTACTTACTATAATATCTCAAAGAATAGTTAAAAAGCTTAATGTTATTATTGTAATACTACTGATTCTGACTTGCTACAGGGAAAATATAAAATTTCCTAAGCAAGATTGATAGATATTTCTAAGTTTATGGTTTGTAGTCATTAGAATAACATTATCTGCAAGGTTAATGCCCCAGTCCTATGGAGCAGAAATTAGTATCCACATTATAGTCAAGATTATATTTTCATTTGTTAGTTATTCCTTTTAAGTCTGTAGGATTTATTTTCTCCTATGGAGCAGCATTATTAATCCATACTTAGTGCCAGTAAGCTCACATGAAGTTATTTAGGAACACATTGTTTTAAAGCAAGGGAAAAGCTAGGGATGTCATCTATCTGGATTTCTGCAAGGCCTCTGACACAGTCCCCCACAACATGCCCCTCTCTAAGTTGGAAGATATGGATTTGATGGGTGGGCTGTTCAGTGGATAAGGAATTGGCTGGATGGTTGCATCCAGAGGGTGGTGGTCAGTGGCTCCAAGTCCACATGGAAGACAGCGACAAGTGGTGTTCCTCAAGGGTCTGTGCTGGGACCAGTGCTGTTTAATATCTTTGCTAATTATATTGACAGGGAGACTGAGTGCACCCTCAGCAAGTCTGCTGATGACACCAAGCTGAGTGGTGAGGTTAACCTGCCAGAGGGACAGGATGCCACCCAGAGAGACCTGGGCAGGCTGGAGAAGTGAGCCCAGGTGAACCTCATGAGGCTCAACAAAGCCAAGTGCAGGGTCTTGCACTTGGGTTGGGACAATCCCCATTATCCATACACGTCAGGAGATCATGGGCTTGAAAGCAGGCCTGAGGAAAAGGACTTGGGAGCGCTCATGGATGAGAAGCTGGACATGAGCCACCAACGTGCATCTGCAGCCCAGAAGGCCAACTGCATCCTGGGCTGCACCAAAGGAAGTGTGGCCAGCAGACTGAGAGAGGTGGTTCTGCCCCTCTGCTCTGCTCTGGTGAGACCCCACTGCAATACTGTGTCCAGCTTTGGAGCCCTCAGCACAAGAAGGACATGAAGCTGTTGGAGCATGTCCAGAGGAGGGCCACAAAAATGATCAAAGGGCTGGAGCACCTCTCCTATGAAGAAAGGCTGAGAGAGTTGGGCTTGTTCAACTTGGAGAAGAGAAGGCTCTCGGGGGACCTTATAGTGACCTTCCAATCCCTGAAATGTGCCTCTAAGGAAGCTGAGGGAGAACTGTTCATGAGGTCATGTGGCAATAGGATGAGGGATAATGGTTTTAAACTAGAAAAGGGGAGATTTAGGTTGGATATTAGGAAAAAGTTCTTCAATATGAGGGCGGTAGATCATTGGTACAGGTTGCCCAGAGAGGTAGTGGCAGCTCCATCCCTGGAGATATTCAAGGTCAGGCTTGATGGGTCTCTGAGCGACCTGATCTAGTGAAGATGTCCCTGCTTATTGCAGGGGGTTGGGCTAAGTGACATCTAAAGGTCCCTTCCAACCTCTCACATTCTATGATTCTATTTTCCTGGAGCAAAATTAATCCTTTTGGGTTTTTTTTAATTCATAGGGCAGAATCTTCGTCATATAACTGCTTTAGCAAGGTTTTTCTCTTAGGTCTGTATATTATGGAAATACTTTCAAGAGAAAATGGAAAAAAACCCACCCCCAAAAACTAAAGTGAAGAATCAGGAACCCTTACACAATACCACTGTAGTCAAGGAATGCTATTTCTAAAATTAAAAATCTGAATTATTTTTCTTTTGAAAATAATCTAAGATTCCAAGTTTGTTTCTGCAGGCTACATTTCCTATAACATTAACAAATGAGAATTCCTGCTGCCTCACTAAAGGAAAGAGGGCTGCATTTAGCTGTACTTTAAATCTTCTGTAAGAATTATTTGTACATGGGATGCCTGTCAACCATTTCCAGGACTAATTGGACTAAAGTATGATACAACCTAATTTTCCAGCATACACCACAAAGGTTTGAGACTCCTAAATGCTTCAGTCTTATAAAAGAGTTTTGTTTTCTAATAGGTACAACCTCACTGTATCCAACTGCCAGTAGAGGGAGAAAACACAATGTGAAGTACAGAAATGCAATACAACACACTCATCTGCACTACCAAAATAAATATGATGTGGTTTCAACCATTTCTATTCTAGGGCAGGGTACACTCATTTCTGTTTCCCTGTCTACAAGTAATCTGATTAACTGTTGGGGTATTTTTTTCCTTGCTCTGGTTCCCCCTCCCACCCCTTTTGCCTTTCATTCTATCCCAGCTGAATCTTTATGAGATGTATAAATAGTGGAAGAATTATGCAGAAGGCTTTATTATGAAACTAGAAATCATTTCATTGACATTAATGGGAAA
The DNA here is from genome assembly GCA_022605575.1 of Laterallus jamaicensis coturniculus. Classification (NCBI taxonomy): domain Eukaryota; kingdom Metazoa; phylum Chordata; class Aves; order Gruiformes; family Rallidae; genus Laterallus; species Laterallus jamaicensis. Next base: position 9,668,418 of record JAKCOX010000001.1, on the reverse strand, counting down.
GTCTGTCTTTTGGAAAGCTCCACATTTCTAGATGCCATTTCCTGTTCTCAAGGTCCCCTAATGCAATGAACCAGGGCAAGATGGGAATTGCTTTACCTCTCTTATGTTTCAGAGACACGTATATGTGAGATGGGCTGCCAAAGGGCTGCATTTTTTTTAAATACTAGCAGTTAGTCTTCTATATAGACTGGCTTCTGTTTTATTTTAAAAAATTCTCTAAGCTTATTGGCAGTTATGCGCTTACTTTAACCAGACGTCCACATTTCCCCACAAAGCTGCCCTCCCCACATATCTGCAAGTACACACATACACAGAAAGCTGTATAAAATGCTATTTAAATAAAGTATTTTTCACATTCCTTCCTCAGGCATAAAGCCTGTCAGTTGTAACAGGGACAAAGGGCAGACAGCTCTTGCTGCTGCCTCATTGCCTCTTAGCAGCTTGGCTAGCTAGGTCAGATGCCTGGTCCTCGCTGCGTGGATCCTCACCCTCCAAGTGAGGACACAGTTGTGACTGACAAGTTAAACGCTCTCTGCTTAGGATCCCCATCCAGTGCCTGGAGCATGGTATCATGCACCACCTGTTTTAAGTAAGGGGCTGAGGATGCATCAATACAGCCAAAGGGTAGAGCTCCTAGGCATAAATTTCTTTCTTATTGCTCTCATTCCTAAAGCAGAATGCCCTTTAGGTCACTCTGCTCTTTCCAGCTGTAGCGTGTTACACACATAGATGATCACAAACCTAATAGCAAGTGATGGCAGTGCTAAATCATCTGACACTTCTGGCTGTCTACAGGTGCCCATGAATCATCTGATGTTTGGAGAATTTCTGTTCCAAATTAAACCAAGCCTTGGAGGGGTGAATGATGACTGAAAAACAATAGACACTCAGTGTATCAAACACCTTAATCGATAAGACACTCACCAGGAATGGGATAAACCCCAAGTGAGGTCCTTGCTCTGCCAGTAATCAGAGGTTTGGCTGAGTCTCCTGTAAACTAGACTCCAGAAAACTAGACTCCAGATCCTGCTGCTGTGGGATTGACTTCTCTGGACAAACCCCTCTTCCCACTTAGGTCTCCTTAGGTTAGAAGTGACATCAGAAGCTTTAAGGAAAGAGGTTTCAAAAGGCAGAGGAGCCCTTGTTCCCTCCTTCTGCAGGAGGGCTTGTTCCCTCCCTGCAGAGGGAGGAAACAAGAGGCAGCAGTTCAAATACTAGTCTAGCACAGGGGAGGAAAGCTCTACTACAGTGGCGTGCAAAGAAGTCAAAGGTTTCATATCTGTATCACGTGAGGGGTATTATGATAAATAAAGTTTGGCAGGCAGGAACCATTCAGGCACCACCTTCACAGGGACTCTGGCAGAAAGGAAGAATATCCATAACATCAGAGGAGGGCTGTTACTGAGGCATAGCAAAAACAACCTGAATGCTCAGTCCAGGGAAAAACGGGCCGTAACAGTCTCAGGATGAAACAAGCTGCTTGCTGTCACAGCCACGGAGGAGAGATGCCAGGTGGCCCCCATTCTGTTTAAGTGACAAGTGGATGTGAAAGATATCCTGAGGTTTCTGTCCTCTCCAACCTGGCAGTGCAGAACACCACAAGCCATGGGGCTGTTCTGCCCCTCCATTCAAAGTGCCACAGTCATGGTGACTGGCAAACAGACAACAAAGTGCAACCTTTTTCCAAGCAAGCTCTGCTGTGGGTCTGGCTTGCTTGCTGTGGAACACTTGCAGAGCCAGCTGCCTTCCCTCCACAGAGCTAACTACACAGGCTATGCATGCCACCACACTACTGCATAAAGCCTTCCAAAGCAGGATTTAACAGTCAAAACATCTTCATTCGTGTGCACAACCCACTTGGGACCAACTTAGGCCGACATTTAGACTAGTACAAGTCTGAACTTTGCCCCTTGCTATCCCTCTGAGCTTACACAAACCTATGCAGAAGCAGAAAGTGACATAGGAACAGTGCAGAGCACCAATAAAAATTACATCAGCACATAGGCTTATTGCTCCTTCCAAAAGAGCAGTGGAAGCAAAGCTACCACCTGTCTTTGGAGCAAGGATGCAGGAGCTCCACTCTTTTAAAATTATATCATTCTGACAACTGCAACTCGATGCACAGTGGTGGGTAATAAACTTCAATGACCAGGCTGTGGCTGTTAGAAGAATGGTGCAGCTGGCTAAGCAATTTTTACCTACATGCAAATTCTGCTATTTAACCACAGCTTTCTCCAGGGACTTCTCTAGAATCTAGATTTCTCTCACGTGAGAAGGACCTGCCTACATGTGATACATAGCCAAATAATTCCAAAACATCTTTGCAGATGTAGTCAGGAAGAACAAGCAACGTGCACACAGCTTCTGCACTTCAAGTACTGGCCATGCAGCCACGCCTGTTGAATACTAATAGTCTCCTGAAAAGGTTATTAATTCAAGAAGCTCCACACCACTGTATAAGCTAGCATCTAACCAGTAGGTTTGTATAGTGACACTGCCTATGGTAACTCAAAACCTTTGGTATCTGCAATAGCTTTGGCACCCCTGAAGGCAGCCTATGAAGGAGAGGCTTGGATTTATCACTGTGTGCCTCCATAGTCATGCTTGTACAAGTCATTGGTCATGGCAACAGTGAAGCTAACACCACTGTATATTGTCCAGCAACGGGACCTAAGGAAGAAGTTTTATGCTGCCACAGTGATAACAGAGAAGCTTTAAGGCATGACTGCTCACTGACAGCTGCTGGGCATGCTCTGGTGTCTAAGCAGCTCCCAAATCAGAGCTGGCAGGCAGCTCATGGGCTCAGAGAGCAGGCAGTGCTACCTGTCTTTATGGGGATTTATGTTCTACCAAACCAGACCCATGGACTTCAGTGAAGCCACTGCAGCACAGCAAAGGAAAAATCAGGCCCACACTGTGCTACACATGGCTCGTGCAGGATTGTGGGTGTCCTTGCCATGCTGAATTGAATACTATTTACCCACGTTATTTATAGCTCCCCTCCTTTTTTTCTTAATAAGGCTTGTTTTCCCTCAAAAAGTCATGTTTCTTACTCTCATTTGTAACTTGCCAGAGGCAAGTAAAGCATAGCAAATACACAGAAAGCAAAGGCCTAGCAGGATAGTTCATTTTAGACTTAACACTGCTAGTGCCATTTGCTGCTTGTATCAACTTCTACAAATGGGGTAGGCATAGGGAAATGGTTTCCTAAGTAGCAAGGCATATAGTATATTTAGAAAGGACAGATTCACTTAGAGAAGCATGCAGTCAGTGAATAAAAGCTTTAGATATGGGAATCAGCACATTTCATAGCATCAAAATGCTGCAAAGAAGCCTATAGCCAGTGCTAATATGCTTGTTGTTACCCATTCCCATCACTGGGAAGAAAGCACAGTATAATTAAAAGACTGATCTCCTGGAAACAATGCTTAATAAAAAAAAACCAACCAAAACAAAACAATCCAAACAAAAAACAAAACCCAAAAGCCTGAAAATAATTTCATACTATGCTTCTCTTAATCTTTCCAGAGTTGTTTTTAAGGAACTGCAAGTGTCTAAAAACCAAGGTCACGACTATGGGTTTAATTCTGTTTCCACTCAGACTAGTATAAATCTAGCATAAGTTAACTGAAGTTAATGGAGAAACAAAGGAATAAAACTAATGCAAGTGAAGTATGAAATAGACATGGTCTAGAAAAAGGTTTAAGGAAAAAAGACCAACCAAAACCAAACAAAAAACCCCAAACACCAACAGCCACAACCCAAAAAACCAGCTCTGCTTTAGGGGGAACACAGTTGTGATCTCATAGCACCCACTGGTGATTTATTTTTTCCCAATATTGAGTAAGATATATGCTGCAAACCAAATTTGCAGCTAATTTAAGTGGATGTAACACCTTTAATTTCAGTGCAACTCCACTAGTTTATATACTCCTCATCAGGGACATTTTCATGAAATATATTAGTACAAGCCAATCCAATTTAACAACACAAGCACAGCAGTAATTGATAGGGACCTAACTAAGTCTATTTGTTAATACTAAGACCAGAAAAGGCCACTACATTATACAGTCTGATCTGCTGGACAGAACAGCCCATTCACCAAGCCAATAACTCTAATTACAACAGATTAGAATTTGATCCTGAGAATGTACAGGAAATACCAGCCAGGTAGCTAAGAATGATTAAACAGAGAATGCACTTAGTAGCACCCATCCATAACCATCCAGGCTTTGACTTCTGGTCTCTTTCCAGCTCTGATTACCTCTATCAAGTTGTATATTTAAGGATAGGGAAAAATAAAAATTTGAAAGTTTTAAAGACACACTCTCTAAGGCCTGCAGACAGTTGAGTGAAGCACAAGATTCAGTAACTAACTGAAAGCACTAACTACCTGAATTCAAAACCAAAATGTCATGAACACACTGAGACTGAAGCAGAAACTTTTGTTTTCTTCCTTATTAATCCACACAGACAGCTCAGATTTAAATTCTCAGTGGAATAAATTCAGAAGACTCCTTGCACCCACTCATTGAGTAAACTATCTCAGCATTAATTATTCCATTCCTAGGGAGTACCTTCTTGGTTCCCTTTCCTTTCTTTTTCCTGGAACTCTCCCTCTTATTCTGAAATCAAATTAGTTCAACCTCATCTTCCAGCGACTGGACTGTGATATAGCTTGCAACAGTTGCTGTCATATCACTGTCCATATTTCAGGACTGATTTGCAGCCATGAAGTCCTCTTCCAGTGTTGTGATGTAAGGGTCTTGTGCATACAGATGGTCCAAAAGTCTGTGATAAACTGCTGCAGCCAGTGGCTCAGGTCCAATTTCCCTGCAGCATAATACACAAACTTCTTAAAAGGCTAACAAATAGTTAAGTCTCTCTACATGATAAATGAGCACGTATGAAAAATCTCCTTCTATCATTCGTGAATTCTTCAATTGATTTCACTCCAAAAGTTTCACATTCTCTTTCAATCTCTCCAAGCCATTATTCACTCAATTACTAGTCCTCTTTTCTGACTAAGTCTGAAAATCACAAGATTGTATCACTGCCCAGCATGTCAGTGGAAACACTGAAGGGCATCGGGCTCCAGAGTCTAAGGAAGCTGCAGAGACCATTCAAGGATGTTATGTCAACTGGACTTCTGAGACCTACAAAAAAGCACACACCTTCCTCCCCAAAGAGCAGCCTTCCACCACCGTTAATGTCTCCTTTAGATAACACCTGTCTAAAACAATTCCTGCACATTTCTAAGTCTTATCTTTTAACAGGCCATGGAACTGGCTGAGGTTTGTGAAGGAATCATGAAAGACAGACAGGAGCCAGCCATCATTTGACTGCAGACATAGCTATGACCATCCTCACAATTTCCAGCAGAGATCAGCTCACCTTCCTCCATAAGACTGAACTGTATCTCCCTCTGTCTTACAGGGAGGGTTCATCCCCTGGTTGTGCTCCAGTACCAAACAACTCCTTGCTACTATGTCCCTAGCTACATCTCTTTTTATGATTTTAGCACTTACATCTCTCAGTCACCCCACTGCCCTTTGATATTTCACTGATTCCATGGGCTTCCCATAAGGGATCAGCACGTGAGCTGCTTACAGAGACTTCACACCAAATGCAGACAGACATTTTCACATCATCCAAGCCAAATTCCTCGAAGTGGTAAATAACAACCAGTTGCTCCCCTCATCACCAGAAGTGTAACATTTATAGCTAGAAAAATAGAATGATATTGTCTAAAAGTTTTCTCTAGTGTGCTTGAAGACTGACATCTCTCTCTGATGGTAGCTTTGGATGTAGAAAGCTCTCAGGAAAGCAGAAACATTAAAAATAAATGCAAGATGCTTCATGCTCGTTATAACATATTGAACCTTCAGAATAAATTATTTATACCAAAGGTTGGATGTGCCATAATAGCATCCACCCAGCAGCTAAGAAATGTATAGGAAATGGGAGAGCAAACCACAGAGACCAGCAGAAAGAAGCCTACTAGAAATGGCTGCAAGCCTGTTAGGAACAATAATCACAGAATCACAGAGTTGTAGGGGTTGGAAGGGACCTCAAGAGACCATCGGGTCCAACCCCCCCGCCAAAGCAGCTCCCCAGCTCATACTGCACAGATAGGCGTCCAGATGGGTCTTGAATATCTCCAGAGAAGGAGACTCCACCACCTCCCTGGGCAGCCTGTCCCAGGGCTCCCTCACCCTCACTGGGAAAAATTTCCTCCCCATGTTGGTGTGGAACTTCCTGTGCTCCAATTTGCAGCCATTGCCCCTTGTCCTGTCTCCACTGACCAAAGAAAAGGGGCTGGCCAATTCCCCCTGCACCCCATACTTAAGATATTTATAGACATTGATTAGGTCCCCCCACAGTCTTCTTCTCTCCAGGCTGAACAGCGCCAGCTCTCTCAGTCTTTCCTCACAGGGGAGATGCTCCAGGCCCTTCATCATCTCCGTAGCCCTTCTCTGGACTCTCTCCAGGAGATCCCTGTCCTTTTTATCCCAGGGAGCCCAGAACTGGACATAATACTCCAGGTGGGGCCTGACCAGGGCAGAGTAGAGGGGGAGGATCACCTCCTTCGACCTGCTGCCCACACTCCTCCTGATGCACCCCAGGATCCCATTGGCTCTCTTAGCCATGGAACACCACTGGTCACAGGTCCCCAGTCAGATTCTGCTCCACCGATCATGACCCTCTGAGCTCAGTTCGACAGCCAGTTCTCGACCCACCTCACTGTCCACTCATCTATCCCATACTCTCAGCTTTTCTATCAGGATGTCATGTGAGACAGTATTCAAAGGGAGCAAAAGGATCATTTTTTTTTTTCCCCTGATAGTCTGTAACAGGCAACACCAGGACCAGAGGATTTTGCAGAATTACAAATATGGTGTATTTGCTTATATTATGTTTCTATATTTCAATGCAAATAAAAAAGTCACAGTTTGAAGCTTTCACTTTAAAAAAAGACTTGAGGATTCTAGTGCAATAATTATATGCAAATGCTTTCATTGACTATATCAGTTGTTACTTTTAGTATTATACCAACTATCACCTTCTAGTAGCACAGTATTAGCAAGTGCAAGATCAGTCTTGGCCAGGATACTTTTTGGAGGCATTTGCAATCATAACATAATCAAAGCACCTCTCCCAGGATGAGGTTATGTGATAGAGAAAAATCCATTGTGTAAGGCAGCAGATGGAGATAAAATAGGGTGCTGTGCAGAACTAAGGTGTGTATGTTGTGCTCTATCTCCTTTCTAGTAACATGAAGTGTTGGAACAAAACCCCATACACTGAGCTGGTGATGCAGATGATCTCACCCCATGGCACAGAAGGAGGAGATGGGTGTTAGTGAGGTAAAATACTAGGGTGAACTTAATCTCAATCTCTGTAGTAAATCCTAAATTCCATATTCATTTCTGTTTTAACACCACTGGCTATCAGCTCTCCCCAGAGTAAGCATTTTGAATGAAGGATTCAAAAAGATGCAAAGGGTGCAAAGTAGTCTGCATATCATATAATTTCTAAAGTTACCATTATATTCCAAAAGCTCCCTCCACCACCAGAGAGCCATTAGGTCAGAACACAAATACACACACCCTGACAAGGAAAACAAAGCTTTCAGTCTGAAGTCTTTCCTGTGAGAAGGCAGACAGAAAATTACCGTCTCGCTACATTGTGTTTCTGTGAAATGTTCTCAGGTGATCCCATGCTGACACTGTAAGAGGTCAGGGTTTCATGTGAATATAGTTGTTTCTTCCTTCATGGAGGCCTGGTAAGCAGAAGTCTACTGACTATGCACAGTGCTATGCAACAAATCAGAGGGGGCAATATTCAGGTCTGTAAGGCTCTTCCATCAAGCAAGGCAACACAGCATAAATGCTACATACTGTATGCACAGCTTTACAGACAAAGGTGCTCACCAGATCCTGAAGTTTTATAACCCCTTTGCTTCAAAGAGCATCACAGAGGACACACACTGCACCACCCTGTCAGAGGTCCATGCTGCATCTAGGAACTTCATGATCCCCATGACAACCACCAGCCCTGCTCCAAAGCGTATGCTACGTGCGTATGATGAGCGCAGCCCCAGCACCCTTATGTCTGTGCTCTGGTCATAAACCATGCTACAGAAGAGAATTGTCCATGCACCATCTTCAGGGCCATCTGCAGGCTATACATCACACTTGGTGAAAGCCCCTGAACTCAGTAACACCCAGTTTATTGTCCAAGGCTGTCACCTAAATATAACAGAGCACAAACTAATCATTTTTACTGCTATCGTGAGGCTGAGCACAGGAGGGTAGGATGAAGCTGAGGGGCATGCTAACTTCCAATAAAGAACCTGTAACACTATTTCAGAGCATTTTTCAGAACAGGCAACAAAGAGGCTGCTCTTCCTCTGTGGGTTGGTTGCTTTATAGGCTTCAGAGGCATGAGTATCTACTTTGGATATTTCATAGACCACTTTGGATATCATAGAATCACAGAATGGTCTGGGTTGGAAGGGACCCCAAGGATCAGAGAGTTCCAACTCCCCTGACACAGGCAGGGACACCAAGCTCAAGGCCTGGATCTACACAAGGTTGCCTAGGGCCCCATCCAACCTGGCCTTGAACACCTCCAGGGACGGGGCAGCCACCACCTCTCTGGGCAGCCTGTTCCAGCCCCTCACCACTCTCTCTGTAAAGAACTTCCCCCTAATATCCAATCTAAACCTTCCCTTCTTCAGCTTCAATCCATCCCCCTTGTCCTGCCATTGTCTGCCCTTTTAAAAATCTGATTCCCCTAAATGCACATATACCCCAGACAAGGGGATATTACTCTTCGCTTAGGTATTTTGCCCAGATACAAATTCAAACAAGCACTGTCCTATTTCACTGTAAATGAGTAGAGAGCTCTGTGGTATGACAGACACTATGTATATAGCAACTGCTAATAGTTTCAGCTGAAACCAAAAGCACATTTAACAAAGCATGAAGCACAGAAACCGATTTATAAAAATAATTCTACAGCCAAACAAATTATTCCAACCAAATATATTTGCATACAAAACTCAGGGTGAGAGTGTTAAATTTTTCATTGGAAAGAAAATCCCATTGCAGTTTTCTTAGATGTAATTCTTTTAACCCCACTGTGAATTCTGAGTAACTCCACTGATGTCAGAACTATAATGGTGTAAAAAACATGAAAAATGTGAAGACAATTGTATTCAGCATAACAGCCAAAATAACAGGATGAATAATTGACGAGTTAAGGTAGAAATTTAGCTGGTGTAAAGCAACTTGTGGATTTCAGTGTGGAAAGGTTAATTTACACCAGCTGTGGATGTTGGTCCATTGTCAGTAAATGCTGTTTTCTCACACTTATGTTAACAAAGCTGTTAGGAACATGGAGACAAATGCAAAAGTAGGTGTAATGATTCATTTGATGAAACTCTGTGAATTAATTTACTCTTTAAAACTAATACAGCATGCCCTATAAATGGACAATGTTAAACTTTTGGTATTTCTTTTTTTTTAAAGCCATTAAAATCACACTAAGCATTGATTACATTAAAAGCTCTGGCAATGAGTCATCATTTCATTACAATTAATACCTAATTGTTTCCCTAAATAAATAATATCAGAGTTTTATTCACAGTGGGGAAAAAAAACCCAGTTGAACAGCTTTTGTTAGAATCTTGTTCCTTCACTAACAGAGAGGATTATACTACACAATAATTTTTTATCAACAACAGCACTTATGCTGCAGCACTAAACACAAAGATCAAAATGATCAGTTGGAGCAAAGAAATTGGAGCAGTGGCATTAATAAAACCACAGAGGCCAGCCATCTTGTGCACCACAGGGAAATCCAGTTTTGCACAGTTGGTGTTTTGAGGCACATATGTGACACAATTAGTATAACAAAATAAGTTTCTCCTTGCTGAAGCATTTACTGCAAATTGAGTCATTAATCTCATTTATAAAACAGGCACGATGGCTAGCACACTGCAATTGGCCAAGGCGATTTCTTCTCATTAGTGTGTGAGTAGCTCAATCTTTTTCACTTTAAATGTGGGTCATTTTAACTCAATATAAATACTTCAGCCAGGAGACCCTGCAAGAACTGTTACTCTATGTGAGCAATGTAAAGTTCCAAAACACTAGTAATGCCATGGGCTAGCACCTGCCCAGACCACACTACAGCCACAGCACCAGTCATCATTTTAAAGATGAAGACTCAAAGCTCAGAGGGATTCAGGACTAAGACCATTGAAAGACTTCATCTTCTAAAAGAGGACAAAAATAAATTGAGGCTCCTAAATTCAAACAGTGATTCAGAAAATCCCTGTTGAACTGTTGCCAGAATTTGAAGCTGCCTATTCTCACAGGGTGTCTACCTAATCGAGTGTTTTACAGCGTTTGTACCTACCTGAAACTGCCCAGATGGAGCTGCTTGGCACATGCCTCCTGCCTCATCCTGGTCATGTTTCAGAGAACACATCTTTCTTTTCAGCATAAGCCTTCTGCAGCATTGGATCCAGACTGGCTTGCCACATATGCAATTTTTTAGGAGTTCTGCAGGGTCAGGGCAGTCCACCACAAGGACTGCTGCCAGTCCTAAAGGAATTATAGCCCGTGCTTTCTGAGAGCAATGACAGCTCAGTCACTACTGGTGTGGACCAGTTTCAGCCTCCAAGTTGGGTAGGTAATCTAACCCAACTCTACAGTCACTGCTTTCCCCTCCTTCATTAAAAAGTTTCTTATTTTGGTAGACCAAATACTGGGGGAATAGACAGTGACCAAAGCTGTAACTTCAGGTCACTAAAGAGATGGTGAATCCCTTGACCAATTTCTAGCAGAACTCTCTTCCCCACATAGAGAAAAGCAATCACCTGTATTCCTTGTAGGACTTGCCCTTCAAGAACTTACTTTAAAGCCCTACTCTGCATACATAACCACTCAGATGACTCATGCCATGTTTACTTCAATTATACCACCTAGTATAACACACTGCTACCAATACCACCAGACACAGAGAGCAATCCATCAGATGAGAACAACAAACACCTACAGCCCATACAGAAAAGAGAGAAAAAACCCCATACACACCTCCCCAAAGTCTAGACTGCTTTGATTGCTTCTAACTCAAAACACACCTTCATAGCACCTGTTAGGAATTTCAGTAGCCATCCGAGGGCTGTCCCATCAGCAGAGTCACTAGAAGGTCAGGTGTGGATTTGGTGCAATGCAGGCTTCCTTCATCTTGAGAATGCAGGAAGCTCCAACATGTCACAGCTCCTTTGAGGCTCAATTCCCATTTCTTTCCAAATAAAATCTGCATTTGGTATATAGAGTCATCAAGTGCTAAGCAGTAGATACATCAAACTCTGTCCTTCAAGTTTTCAAAGGCAGCTTCTTTGGTTTTTGCTTTTGGGCTGTGCAGAGGTTTTTGCTTTGTTTCAAACAAACTTCTCCAGCCACAGTATGATCATCAGACTCCAAAAACATCACATTACAACCAAAGTGCTAGATTTGCAGAGGGGCTTAAAAACTTCCTACAAAGAAAAGCATGAAGATGTCAGTCAAAATGCCAGAAGGAGTTGGCTAGAAAGGAAAAGGTTATCCCAGATAGTTGTAAGCCTCTTAGGTACTTCCTAAAAACCCAGAGATTACTTCCCACCCCTCTATTTAAAGACCCAGCACTCATGAAGTGTATTTAAGGGGAGAGGACTCAGGAATGTTAGGTGTCTATAGTGAATTAGTAATTGGGGAAATTTCTGTTTTAGAAGTGTGTGATTATAACTCCTCACTATCTGAAAGCTCTACCACGAGACAACCTTGTGCAAAACTGTGCTGAGCTGTCATTATATGTATACAGATGTATAAAAATTGGTATCTAGAGCTGATGGTGTCTTGTCCTAGATTGATTTGTTAGCATTTATAAATGAAAATAAAAATTTGGGGCCTTTTTTCCCATTAAATGCTTGTTAATTAGATGATGAAGGGCCTGGAGCATCTCCCCTATGAGGAGAATAAGCTGGGACTGTTCAGTCTAGAGAAAAGAAGATTAAGGGGAGACCTAATTGGTGTTTACAATTATCTTAAGCATGGGATGCAGGGGGAATTAGCCAGCCCCTTTTCAGTGGTCAGTGGAGACAGGTCAAGGGGCAATGGCTGCAAGTTAGAACACAGGAAGTTCCACACCAACATGTGGAAAAGCTTTTCCCCAGTGAGGGTGAGGGAGCCCTGGGACAGGCTGCCCAGGGGGTGTGGAGTCTCCTTCTCTGGAGAGATTCCAGCCCCATCTGGACACTGACCTGTGCACTATGAGCTGGGGAGCTGCTTTGGCAGGGGGGTTGGACCCGATGAGCTCTGGAGGTCCATTCCAAACCCTACGATTCTGTGATTCTGCTCAGCTCAAATAAAGCTCTTCCCTGAAACAGGGGCTCAAAGTAGCAGTTCCAAGGGAGGGAACCTGCTTCTCATATGAAGCCCTCTTGGTTAAGTTGTATGACTGGGGGGATAGAGATGTTCTGATGCAAAGTGTTCGCTATGTTCCAGCGTAATGGAGTCATCTGGCTCTGTGAAGTCTCTAGGTATTTCTTTGTTTAGCTAGTCATAGTAAACAATTAATCAAATAGTGCATGTTCTTTCTGAGGGTTTCAAAACATTAACATTTGGAATACTATTATTAAAAAATTTAATCAATCACTGTACCTCCTAATCCCACTGCAATTTAAAATGCTGTTACTTTTCTTGCTACCTTCACCCTAGGATGAAAACAAAAAGGTGATGAAACTCAGAGAAAAGGATCATATCTCATTTTTGCAGATGAGTAGGCCCCAGAAGACTTGGCTAAAGTCTGAATCTGGGACTTCTGAAAATAGTCCTATGATATTATAAGCAATTGTAGCATCTGAGAGAAGGATTACATTTCTTTTCTTTTTTTGTGTGTGTGACTCAAAGCAGGACTTTCTTTTCTGCTCTTTCACCTAGCCCTACTTAACCCTCTCCTGGCCATCCTCCCACAGTCTTGAAAAAGGAGAGGAATAACAACATTAATCCACTGCCAAATGTATTGGCAGGAGTTAAGGTACAGCACTTTTTGGAGGCCATGAATATTGATAATTGTAATCTGCTGTGGCACATGCATTTTCATTGCATTTTAGGCAACATACATTTTTTTTTGTTGCACAGAGTAAATACAGGAACTCTAAACTATTAACAATTAGAGCACTTGCTGTTGTTTGTGAAATATTAGCTGACCTACTTCATTGTGGTTTTAATTAGGTATTACTCCCATGCTGTTCTCATCCCTGTGGGGATTATACAGCTGGCACAGATATGTGTTCCTACAGTAGGGTGATTCACCAGGAAAGAGGCTGTTTAGCAATGCATCATTCAAGGTGGAAGAGCACAACAGTGCACTGTAGCATTACCTGATCTATGCCAGCTTCCCTGCTCCCATATGAGGAATTAAGAGGGCAGGGCTGCAGGGGTCCAAAAGGGAGAATGCTTCGGTATCCATCTAGAAGCAATCCTGAATTCCCCCCTCACAACAGCCTAACCCCAGAAAAACCTCACTTCACCAAAAAGCACTGAAAGCCTGAGACTGTGCCCAGGGATTCATCACCTGCAAACTCAGGTGTACTGTATTGACAACCTATGAGTAATTTTAACAGTTATCAACACTGTTGCTTAATTTCCCTAAAATAGGTCTTTCTGCTTCATGCCTCAGTAACTGAAATCATTCCAAATGAACTATTTTTAGTTTAGAAGAAGGCTGTTGAAGAGCAAGGCACAGATCTTAGATTATTTTCTTCTTTTGCCCATCAGTAGAACCATGATAGCATAGTTACTTTGTTGTTCCACTACAGTAGTTCAGTTGCTGCTAACTGCAAAAATGTATTCCCTAGGAAATTTTACAGATTTTCTTTTTCTTTTTTTTTTTTTTTCCTTTTGGCAACATGAATAAATCTCTATGCAAAATTTCACTGCTCTGTGTCCAAAAATAAGCAGCAATACATTGAGCAAGAATGTGATTCCATGACACATGAAACAGTTAGTTTTACACACATCAAAGTAATTTCAGAAGCAATTAAGGATGAAACACAAATTGAGGGAGCCTGTACTCCCATTGAAGTGTCCCAGGGGAGAATAAACCCCTTAACTGCCACTGTCCTCTAATTATACCTAAAGCCACTGTATAGGATGCAAACAAATTGATAGCTATGGATGCCTCAGCTGGTATTTGGAAACAAAAGAAAAAGTTAAAAGCTTCCACAGCAATAAGGTTTTGAACCTCAAACATATCAGGTGTATTTTTGTTAGTTTGTTTTCTTTTTCCTCTCCAAGGAGCAGCTGGGATAGTCTTCATTAAGCTGTTCCTTGGATCATTGATTTTCACTGACCTACAGCAGAAACTTTTTCCCCTATGTTTATGAGTTTTAGGAATTATTACAATCACCCTACACCTGCCTTTCCTATTACAAATGAAGGTTTAAGTGGTCATGGCCAAATCCAATTAAACTGATGGCAGAGTCTAAACTTTCATCTTTAAAATCCTGTCAATTTTTTTTTTCATCAAAGAAATTCAGAATCCTTGTCACTAAGAGGTGAGTCACTGAACCTCCACTGCTTCCAACTGCAGCCTCAGGTGGCATGAAAGAACATCACCTCCAGCTGGGAGGCCTTGCACACAGTGGTCTTCTGCACTTGTTGCAAAAAAGGCTACATCAAGATTTGCTAGAACTTCCTTTCAAATTTTTACCCAAGACATTAAGGAACAGAAAATGAGGGTCTGGGGAAACAATGTGTAATCTGTGAATTGGCTGTTAAATGAGCAGACAAAAGTTTTGACTAAGCTGCTGGATGATTAGAGAGTTCTGGGCAATATGGAGGAGTTTATCCAACAACTCGACACGGCTTTGACAACACCTCAGCTCTATAAAGGGAAAACCTCCCCTCACATCATCACCCACAGATTGCATGTGTGGTACCTCAAATGTCTACAGACCCTTAGCATCCTCACCTCCTGCCCATTCCATGTCCCTTCCCAATGAGTGCATCTTTCCCTCTCAGTTCCCTATTGAATGCTTACCTCAAGCAAAGTTAGACTACCTCCAGAGATCATGGGGTCCAACCCCCCTGACAAAGCAGGTCCCCAGCTCATATTGCACAGGTCGGTGTCCAGAGTGAGTACTTGGACAAAACTGGATCTGAACTCCTGACAAGAGACAGCACGGTCTACTGGAAGATCTATCCTTTTTAATAATGTATGTTCCAACCGGCTGCTCTGAAGAGGAGTGAAAAGAAGTGAAAAGCAGTGCCACTACAATATCACATGAAGCATATGTGTGTGCATCCAAGCCAGGACAGCTTGCATAAGGTTCACTCAGTACTCACACTGCAGTCCATCCAGCTGTGGGGCAGCTCAGCCTCACCTCCACAGCAGTTTGGGAATGGAAAATCAGCAGAGGGCAATTCCAGCTTGCTTTCTATGCTGCCTGGGTAGCATAGGTACAGAGTCAAGTTTAAGGCGGCCCACCCTGCCAGCAGATTAGGTATTGATGTTACTGTTCAAGTGCAATGTCATCTATTAGGAAATGGGAAAAAAAAAAGAAGCCATTTTAACCACAGGTATGGGTATCAGGGACAGAGCACTCCTAACTACTGTATAAGCCAGATAGCTACAATAACAAGTTCCCTAGTTTGGGACATACCTGTAATATTTTCGGTCACTCATTAGGCTTTGATTTGTCAGAGCAGGGTTGTGACTGCTCTGTGTGTGCTGTAACACTTTGTAAAGATTGGGTGATTTAATGAAGCAATCTTTCACCCATCATCCAGTTAAACCACAACAGGCTTCATTAAAGTGACATAAAATGAGTAAGTTTTGGAGCCTTTACGGGAGAATTTAGTCTCCCAACAAGAGACCTAAAGGGCTGTACCTGAAAGACAGGCTCCTTCAAAATCAGTGGAAACTCACTACTCACAGATTTCACTGAAGGTTTCTGGGCTGAGCCCAAATACACAGGTGGGGGAGAGAAGTACTTCTAAAAGCATTGGTATTGCAGGAAGCACCACCTGACCTATGGATCCACTTCAGGAGCCTCAAAGATGCTGCCAGCTCTGTCTTTATTTCTCCCTGTACCTTTTAGCTTTTGCAGGACAGTGAGACTGACTGACCACTGGCACTGCACAGATGGGGGGGGCAAAGAAAATATAGGGGACAAAGGAAGAATTTTAAGTAACCAAAATAAGGTGGTTATTTTGTATTTGTACAGGCTGTAGGTTGCAGAAAGAGCTCCAAATTCTGTTCTATATATCTATATGCAGAAAGATTTACAGTGAAAGTTGATTAGAGGTCTGGAACATCTCCCCTATGAGGAACGGCTGAGTGAGCTGGGTCTGTTCAGCCTGGAAAAAAGAAGACTTAGGGGGGACCTAATTAGTGTTTATAAATATCTTAGACATGGGTTGCAGGGGGAATTGGCCAGCCCCTTTTCAGTGGTCTGTGGGGACAGGACAAGGGGCAATGGCTGTAAGCTGGAGCACAGGAAGTTCCACAGCAACATGTGGAAGAACTTTTTCACAGTGAGGGTGACAGAGCACTGGAATAGGCTGCCCAGGGAGGTGGTGGAGTCTCCTTCTCTGGAGATATTCAAGACCCATCTGGACGCCTATCTATGTACTATGAGCTGGGGAGCTGCTTTGGCAGGGGGGTTGGACCAGATGATCTCTTGAGGTCCCTTCCAAGCCCTAAGATTCTATGATTCTGTGAACCTCAGTTCTGTCTGAAGGATGTAGGATTTTCTATCATAAGCATACATATTTCAGTGGAAAATACTCATATTCAGTAATGTTCCCTTTTTTGCTGTGTTCTTTTTTTAAGTACTAATTGGAGACACCAAGAGGTGAAATACTGAGTTAAAGAAAGTTATTTCAATGAACATATTGCCTTGTCAAATCACAAGAGCAGGTTTAAGCCTAATTAATACAGGGTTTGAATGGGTGAGGTAGTTCTCACTGAATTAAAATTGGCACAGATTGGGTTTTGTTGCAAAAGGTTGGTATGAGTGTACTGCATATGTAGATAGTCTAAGCATCAAGTTGTGCAGCAGTCAAGACTACTTTCTGTACAAAGAGTGAAGTTTAATCTCTCTGACTCCTGACATCTTAAACATAATGACAATGTGTATCTAATATACCTATAACACACCATTCCATAGTGGTCAGTCTGATAAAATGGAAATGATTTGGCATCATGGACATGAGTCACAATGTAAAAAAGACATTTTAAACACTGTATGTTTTCTTGGTTGCTTTTTTTTTTTCATATCTAAGATTTAAGAATCCCCATATACAAATTTAATCACAGCCTGTTATTCCTAAGCTATAAAATACAAGCCATGCCTGGGGGGAAATGAAAGAGAAAGAAAGTGGGGATTTTTTAAAGAAATGCCACCCACTAAAGACAGGAGCAAATTTATTGTAAATGTTCTGGTTGGTCCTGATTTATATGTAGGGCAGTAACAGGCCCCTCTGTGGTTACTCCTGTTTTCATGGGTGATGAAAGCCGTGTTGTGTTCTGAGTGTGCGATGGGTTATCCTTTTTGACTGAACATGTGACTGAACACAACTTAATGCCATGGCTGACTTCTACAAGCACATTTATCCTCACATTTTGTTTTTATTGGTATTGCCAACACCAGTGTTTCACGTGCTGAAATTCTGAGCCAGCTGAATGTGTAGCAAAAGACTGTCATGCAACATTTTAGACAGGCTTTGAAAAAAAACAACCACCAAAACATGGGCTCCCTGGTATAAAAAAAAGACAGGGATCTCCTGGAAAGAGTCTAGAGGAGGGCTATGAAGATGATTAAGGGCCTGGAGCATCTCCCCTATGAAGAAAGGCTGACTGAGATGGGACTGTTCAGCCTTGAGAAAAGAAGACTAAGGGGGGACCTTATAAATGTTTATAAATACCTTAAGTATGGGGTGCAGGGGGAAATGGCCAGCCCCTTTTCAGTGTCTGTGGAGACCGGACAAGGGGCAATAGCCTCAAGTTGGAGCACAGGAAGTTCCACACCAACATGTGGAAGCACTTTTTCCCAGTGAGGGTGAGGGAGCCCTGGGACAGGCTGCCCAGGGGGTGTGGAGTCTCCTCCTCTGGAGATATTCAAGACCTGTCTGGCTGCCTCCCTGTGTGACCTGTCCTAGGGAGCCTGCTTTGGCAGGGAGGTTGGACCCCATGAACTCTGGAGCTCCCTTCCAACCCTTGTAATTCTATGATCCATGATGACACACCTTCAAGGAGTCAGCAGTAAGCTACTGAGATCATAATATGCTTGTAAAACTGGGCTAAGCCTTGGGAAAGGTCTAAGCAGGGACACTTTTATATGGTCAGAAAAAATATGCTTGCAATGAGGGAAAGACGAGTATGTTTTGCTTTTGTGGAAATATGTTTAGTGAATCATGCAAGTGGGCAGTTAATTTCATTTCTATGGTTGTAGTGCCTTGAGTTATAAATTTCTAGGCAACACTCAGAGAAAGGAGTCCTTTATAAATTGCCTCATTTTTGTTAATATTCTGTATTAATACTTGTATTAATTTTCAAAATACAAATAAATAACCAAAGATGACAGTCAAGAAACAGAATTTGGGTTGTTCCTGTAAGGGGTTGATAGGGTATGCAGCTGCATAAGTTCATACAGTGGAACTGTCCATGTGAGGAGGGTTATATATGTGCATGAATGTTTCAGGACAAAGCATATTACACATTTAACTTTACGGAACACAAGATTATCTTTCATCCTATCCAAAGCACACTGAAATCTCTATGTATGTCTGACTTCACTGAGGTTTGAATCAAACTCGCAGCTGTAATTATGAAGGGTAAAGAGTGATCATAATGATTTGTGACCACTTTGGTGGCTTGCAAACGGAAATGGTGATTTACCATGTTCATAGCCCATTTTGTTTTGCTTTGTGTGGCTTGTAATTGATTCACACACGTATGAGTAGAAAATGAATTTGATGCTCCTTTTTTTTTCAGTACATTTGTCCAGAGCAGACAGCTATTTTCATACCAGAGGCCACCAGCATCTGCCATTAGCATTTGTACCAGGTCAGGATACTAAAGTGCCCATGATGCCTTTCTTTACAACTGCCACTAACAGTTGCCTGGAACTTCAGGGCATGTCTTCATGGGGAATCCCATGATGTTACAGCATATGCTACCTGGCACCACACAGAGCAATGGGTGAGAAGAGGGATGAGTACATTCACAATCTTGCCAGCTGGTCAAGCTTACACATAGCAGTAACTCAGAGCGATGCGAACCACCACAGGTTTGACTGCTGCCTGCCTGACCAAGTTTACTGCTGTTCTGGTTAATCCTTCTGATTATATTTTCAAATACAGGTGGTCCCTGAAGTTCCCTTTTATCTCGTTCCCAACCACCACCTTTTTTGAGCTGCTCCTAACATGTGCCCCTAACTAATAGGGACAATTACAAATATGCAGAGAGTTAATTAGCCCAACAAAAGAACAGGTTTTCTGGCAAGTTTCCCAGGTCCTTGACTGACATCTTGGCATGGACTCATCACAACTACTTCACTTGTCTGTAAATATGCATGTACAACATGGACAAGGGAGGGAAAGGAAGGAGATGTTCCCCCTGCTGCTATGAGGAATAGCAACAGATAACAAAAAACTAGGTTTCACATCTCTGCCACTCTATATACAAGATTTACTTATGAATATGGATTTTACAAGCATTCACATGAGCACAAGGCCACCAGTTTGGCTGTGGGAAACATGGTGAACGTGCCAGAGATGCATGTTCCCTTGCAACATTTCTTAAATGATGGTCATATGTCTATAGAAATACAAATATTTGTTCAGAACCCCTAGAAATCAAAAATGAGGAGTAGACGTACATGAATGGTATCTTGCAATGAAAAGCATCCTAAAAGTCTCTGTGTGCTGATATGGAACCATCTCTATTCTGTTCATGCCAATTTTCTCATACAATCTATCCACAACCATTAAATCCAGTGGATGCCTTTAAAAGACAGCTTGTTTCTGGCTTTTCTGATACTGTTTTAATCTGTTTGCATATATGTCCTTTCACTGTATCTAGCCAAGAACGAAGACCAGATATCTTGTTTATTTATTTGTAAATTATATAGATTAGAGAATTTGTTTTCAGAAAGCTCCTTGATGGTATCTGGCTATTCCAATGTATTAAATGCCAGATTCTGTTATTATAGGCAAAAGAATGATTTCTACCAGTTTTAATGTCTTTGTGAAGCTCTTCAGGCTTTCTTCATAGAATTATAACAAATGCAGTAGGAACTAGAGTGCAAAAATATTATCTTTGGGAATAGAAAGGGGTGGTTTCTCTAAGTCATTAATAGAACAAGTTGACAAAATGAGGAAAATATTAGTCATGACCTCTATGACTGGTCATAACTTAAGGACAACATCATAGTTTAAAAAACCAAACTAATACAGAAAATGTATCAGCATTCCCAGTGAATCCATGGTCAGTTAATTTATTAGAGGATTTTTATGTAAAAAAAGGACACAAGAACTGTACTGACATTGGACAGTTATGGACTACAAATGTCCCTTCCAGCCTTATGAGAAGGTTTCATGGTGTATATCTGCTTAGGAGGAATAAATTTGTTTTCCCATATGCCAATAATACTTCCTATAAGCTCTGTCTTTAGCCATACTAGCATTAGAAAAAGTATTGGACTAAACCTGATTCCTTGTTTTGCTCAGTTACAAGGACAAATGTCCCTCCAAGTCTAGAAGTCTTTGGATTGGTGCTCCAATGGGCTACTTATAGTAAACATACTGGGACATACCTTTCTTTAAAGCTTATATACACCTCTGCTCTCCAGCATGAAGATTTGAAGGGGATGAGTAAGCATTTCAAAGCCATTCCTCCATCATTTTCCTACATGTTCAAAACGATTCTATTCCTGCATCCTTGTTTCTGCAGTGCCAGCCTGCAGTGTGTCATTTTCCAAGGCCACCACATCATTCTGCTAGCTAAGCCAGAAGCATTTCCAAGTTCAGCTTATTCAAAATTCTCTTGTAACTTTATCTCCCAAAGATGTATGTTCCTGGCTTTTGAAGACTGAACGCCTAAGGGAGAACAAAAGAAACCTGCATAATGTGATGGCAATGGATGGGGAATCACTGAACTCCATGGATGTGATTTGTTCTGCAGCGTTGCTTGCTCTGTAATCTGTCTCCTGATGGTTGGTGCTACTTGTAGTCATAGTTAACACTATTATCAATCCTTTCCTAACCTTAGTGTCCCACCTCTTAGTTTTCCAAACAAATTATGCAGACTAGAGAAGAATTGCCTGTGCTGATCTGTGAATCACAGTCAGAGAATCCCCACACAAAAAAAGCCAAAGACATTGTAGGAAACAGTGACAAAATAATAATTTTCCTACCTCAGGTTAAAACCTCCCTTAACTAAACATTGTGACTCAACATCATCTACAAACCTTTTGAAAGAAAACTATGGTCCTGCTCTGTCCAAGCACTCATTCAGGGAGACAATTAAGCATGATACAAGCTCTTTACACCCTTTGCACTTAGTTGGAATATATTCACTGCCATGGCTTCAACACATTAGTGAGCATTAGCTCAGTCCCGTTGAGGAGATGGTAAGAAGAGTTATGTTGATGCAGTTCATTTTAGTCTGAATAAACTAACCCTCTTATCTACAACACATACATCTTAAAAACCAACCCTAAGCTTATATATAAAGTAAACTTTGCCCCTTCCTTTGCTCCTAAAACGTCAGGCAGTACCATAATTTCTGTTGTATGAAACTATTTAACAGCGAAAGACGACAAACAATGCCATTACTAGCCAAAATTTATTTCAAGCTCTTTTCAGAGCTCAAAATTTAGGAACTGCTTTTCTATAGGTGAAATTCCATAGGTACTGAATCCACCAGTCCTAGTTAAGAAAATTCACAAAATGTTATGAGGTCAGGGCAAGAGATTTTTTTTTTTCTAGTCTCCAGTAAAAATTACCTGCATACTTGAAGCTGAACATCTGTCTGAGTGCTCTGTTGGATTGGAACCAAAATGCTTAGCACTTTGCCAGGCAGGGCTCTGACAGTCTCAAGGCCAATGAATTTTACAGCAGAAAGCCAAGCAATCAAAGGATTAAACAATACAGAAAGAATGCTGAAAATATAAACTTACTGCCTTGCTTCCTCAAGGAGATGACAATGTGTACCCTTATCACAAATTAAAAAAAAAACCAAACCAACCAAGAAGAAAAAAGGAAAAGGTTGTTACTGTAGTAACTGTGAAAGTCAGGTACTCTGGGCACAGGATTTATTATGCCTGTACTTCATCACAGGCTGCATTCATTTACAGAGAAGTCCTTAACGTCAAGAACAAAAGAAACAAAATTTCTTTCAGTGCTCTGAGTGTGCTGACTGCCTAATGCTTTGAGTGCCACTTCACAAGCTGAGCTGACAGGAAATAATATAATTAGACAAATAATGACCTTCAGGTCGGGCACTTCCTGGCAGTTAACCCAGTCTTTAATCTGACCCCTCCACCACTCCTGGAAAGTGCCCGATCCTGAGGCTTTCATAGCTATGACAACTGCAGGAGTGCTTAAAACAAATAAATTACCATTTTTATGTGTGAAAAGTTAAAAACTGAACTGCACATTGCCATGGAGACGGTGTGCTATTTAGAGCACAGACATTTTCCAAGTAGTGAGAGTCCAGTTTAATATCCAACAGGAATGAGGGCTTCAGATCTTTATTTTTTTTGTTGGGTTTATAATCACTGTACTTTGGGTGTAGGATGCACAAAGATAAGGTTAATTGATTCTCTGAAATGATTTGTACATTCTGGTTACTATCTTATTCTGCTCTGGTCTTCTCCACTTCTCACACCCTTTCTGTGGTATCAGCATATTACTAGAGCCATGAGATGGGACACTGCTAGTCATTGTTTAAAGATCAGGCAAAATAAGTACTGCAATAAACCTCCTTCAGTTTTCAGGTTCTGTATAACACATTGAGTGCCCCAGATTACAGATGTCCAAACCTCACTGAAATTATCTTTTTTTTTATATACATATATATATATTTTTGGGGAATAGAAATGTTCCACAAGTTTGCTGGTTACACTATCTGAATGTCAGACAAGTGCTTGTTATTTGTAAAAATAACGTGTCCTGAAGCATTAATGCATTTTACCAAGAAATCTTATTGATTGAAAAAGTCATACTGACACTTTGAATTCCTTATTGTCTTACTTTAAATGTTTTTGTCATCTTGTCAAGGACTAGAAAACAACACATGAATGAACTTTTATTGTAAATATTGATTCTAAAGCAGCCTATTAGACAGAGACTCTGTATATAACAAATATAGAAGAAAATAACAAATGTGTGGGTTTAGCTCCCAATTATCACATGCAAACAGTTTGGCCAGTGCTTCAGTCTTGTATTATTGGCTATACCCTCTGATTGGTAGAACTGTTTGTTTGGGGTTTTTTTAATAACTTTTTAAAATAAGCAATGACTTGTGAAGTGGTTTACAAATGATTCAGTGCAATGTGAAACAGAGCACGACTCAGCCATCGTCAGGATGCCTCAGTGACACATGCTTTCCTGGAGGACACTTCCAGGAAAGTCAAAATGCAAGGTTATCAAGCAGTCCTGCTGAATATCCAAAGATGGGTCTGGAGTGTGGAAGGAAAATGAAAAATGTACTAGACTAGCTATGGGATGCTTGGATTTAATTTCTTACAAAATTCTTACAAGGCCTTTCAGATCCTTTTCTGCACTTTCTGATCTTTCTCAATCCCACAAATGCCTGGTTTATTCAGATCAAGACTCATGAACTAAGTATGGGTCTCTCTTTTTTCTTGTTCCCCCCCCTTAACTGTAGAATGATAATGTGCTATACAATTAAATATTACAACTGTCAGGTCTCAGGTGAATCATATTATATTAGTGGATGAGAAGGCAATACCTATTAGCTACATATTCTTATTACCTTGAAAATTTCTAATGCTATAAAATAAGCACTGCAGTGCCCTGTATATGAACAAAGACTAATTGGCTCAGCAGTGCAATACACCATTAAAAATGGTTAACCAAACCCAATATGACAAATCATCATAAACAATTAGTCAATTTGAGAAGATCAGAAATTGATCTCAAAGTGCCTTTACTGTACCTGAGAGCGTTGGGCTGAACTCAAAAGCACCTCAAGCTAAGGCTGTTCTCTGATCCAGGGGGAAGATCTCTTTAATTTCAGGAGGCTAGTGCCAGAATTAACCTCCTCAAGCAGCCAGCACAGGTGAGCTACATCAATAAGCAATTGCTCTCTCTCTCATATATATAAGTGACCTCTGTCCTTGCAGAGCAGTAGATGATACAAGACCATGAAGAACAATTATCTTCTTTTTAGTTCAGCAGAGAAAAAGGAAATTACAAATACATTAACTCTCCAGAAGAAATGACACATGCTATTTGTTACTCTTTAACTCAAGGAAACTGAATGCATGCTCTGGGAGTGGCATCTGATCATCTCAGGTGGAATCCAGCAACAAGTTCTTTTGTGAAAGGGATAAGAGAAGGACAAACTAACACCTTTCTTTTCACCACATCTGAAATGCAGCAGCTCCTCCTTTAACAAAGGTGATGTCAAAACAAGTCAAGGCAAAATCACCAGTAAAAAACCAACCGTGTGATTAACAAGATATGAACAAAACTCTTCCCCAGAAATGATCATGGGGATAGTGAATGCATTGCTGGCACTGAGGAATGGGATGGAGTTGGCACCAGAAAGTTCAAGGGGAGTTCTGTGAATCAGCTATAAACTACTTGGGGTGCCACCTGCCCTCGTATGCTTGACTCATGCAATGACGTTGCCACCACTCTGGGTTGAAGCTTTCTCTCCATCTGTCTGAGCAGAAGAGAAGAGGTCTGAAACAGCATCTTAAGGGAAGGCATTCTAGTTATGATGAATGGCATATTCTTCCATCTTGCATTTTTCCAGGCTCGTAGGCACCCTTGTAGACAGGTCACAGACTCCATTAAAGGAGACACTTCAGCTTACTTGAAATTCACTCTTGCAATTTGTCCAAATATGAAAAGTTTCACCATTTCACTATCAAACATTCACAGCACAAAGAGTATCAGTGAATGAAACCTGTATTTAGTTCACATTTATATAGTAACTGCTAAGGTGTTTGGTTTTTTTTTTAAAGCATATTGTTCACTACAAAATAAAACAAGATCAACTTTACTGATCTATTTTTCCTGAGTGAAACTTTCAAAAATCACCAACTGTAAGTCTAACTGACGCTTTCATTCAGTGAAGATGTGGTTTGGCAAAGTATTAAATTTGAGCCTAATTTTAAGTGTCCAAATGGATTGAGTAATCTTAATAGGACTGCTCAGGTATAGAAACTAGACACAGAAACAGGTATCTTGCTGAATCAAGGCATAAAAAGCTCTCAGACTGATAACACTGTAGATACTACAAATTTTCACAGCATGCTCACAGGTCATAACAGAGTTGAAGAAGAAGCTGTCCCATCACAACTGACTCTGGTCCAGTGTGAGATATAGGAAATAGACTCCTGTGAAATCCAAGGTGGAATCTTCACTAGGAGGCTGAGAAAATGCAATTTTTTTTCTGCTCCAATTTCTACATCACTTTTGCAGTGTCTTTTTTTAATTCCCCTCCACAGGCAAGGATCATCAATTACAGCTTTGTGCAGGACATACCACTCCACGATACAGCCACTTCCTTCTTTACATTGTGGAATTCTTCATTATGACCATTAACCCAAAACCTCTGCCACTGCTAATAAAGAGCAGAATTCTACCCTGCATGCAGTTGCCTAAGGATGCTTTAAGTGGCACCAATTGCATCTCTCATGGTACTGAGAAACACACTAATCCAGAAGCAGCATGAAATTTAGTCCCCACACATCTCAATAAATTTCTGAAATCATAAAATCTCCAGGTCTCAGCAGTAGCAACAACAAATCATATTCTTGGTGTGCACAAGGTCACTCAATAGAGACAACTGATTTTCAGTAAGTTCTAGCAAAACAAAACCTGGTTTGAAAACTGCTTTTCAAGTTTCAGTTCTTAACATAATAAAAAAAAGGACTTTAAAAAAAAAAAAAAAGAGGGAGAAAGGGGAGATCCTTGGAAGATATGCCTAGGTTTGTATTCATTTATGCCTGGTCCCATCTGTCACATCATATGGCACTATGAAGCACAAACTAATTTCTAAGAGAATGAGGATCTGGCTGCTAGTAGTATATGATCCATTTGGATCCATCACAGAAAAAAAAGTCACCTTGAAGTACCAGAATTCAGATGGGCCAAGACTTTTCTCTTTTCTTTTAATAAAAACACACTAAATTGCATGAAAAATTCTGTGTTAACATTCTGACATTTTCAGCATTTTAAAGGTAGGTGTGATCCTTAAAAAACTCATTGACCAGAGGGAGATGTTACTACTCTTTTAGGATTTATGCCTCCTACTGACTCTTCCACATGTTGGTACAGAAGTGCATGACCAGCTGAGGCAGTAAAAAACACATGACAGAGAAACTTCAGGTTCACATTTTACAAGAGCATATTATCCCTGAGTGAGGTGTTAAAGATCTTTAGTTCTAGTAATCTCCTTTCTAACGTTCTGTCCACTGTTTCTAGCTTGGTAGACCACAGAAGGAAAATTCTCACTCCAGAGAACACATGAAATAAATGTTGAAGCTAATGGGGCGATTGTTGAGCACTGAAAAACAAAGCAGCCTCTTAGAGCATGTCCTTAGGCCAAGTGAGTGATATTTAGTGTTACTTCTTAATCTTCAGCAGTGAAAATCTATTGCATGTGCCCTAAGGCTCAAATGAATCAATCGGACACGTAAAATATTGTTGACAGTAATGAACCCAACCTGCAGAGAATCAAGAAACATACTCTTTCCCTTTTTATGATTTGCAGGTTATGTCCTACAGGGTGCAAAGAAATTCCAAGGCTGAGAGTATGGCTGGTCTGTAAAAACCAGACCAAATAATCCTATGACTCCTGCTCACCGAGCTGGCTGGTTTACAAAGGAACCCATTTCCTAAGGCTGGCTGTACGTGCTCAGAGAACTCCACTGGCTGCGCTCTGCAGCTTTCTTCTCACTGCACATCTTGCTTGCAGGCCTAATTCACTTGCTGCTTTTTTTTTTTCTCCCCTCAAGAAGAAAAAGCTTGGCGTCCCCAAAGGTTACAGAGCATTTTAGAAAATCTTTACCTATTAACAGATGACTCCTACCAGTTTGTGGGGAAAATGAAATGATATGACCGCTAATTTTCAGGCATTAGATGTCAATACTTCCAGAAGCCTGATAGAAAAAAATGTCACCATTTTGCTTGACCTCTTCCATTTTTCATCCTGTAATGTTTTCTGGTGTGATATCACAGGCTGTAAATTTTTCTCTTCATGCTTGGCAAGGCTCCAGATGGTTTTTTAAGTCACTTGCTCGGGCAAAAGAAGAATGGTACATTTGGGATGAAATTATACTGGAGGGCATTGTTGCAATTAGAGAGATGAATAGCCTTTGGCTTTAATTAGAACACTAGGTACACGTCTCATATCTTTATTCAGGGGAATCCAGCTCACTCAGCTAGGTAATGCAGTGCTACTAAGTCAATACCTACAGAACTGCAAATACTCCATCCAAAGAAGGGGCATTTTCAAACTCTATGTTTACTAGTAAACAAAATACAACTTAGTAGGAAAAAAACCCATCCTGATTGTCATGAATACTCCTGCCTCATTCATCCTATCACCTTAGAGCTGCTTTTATATTCACAATGAAATGGTGTACTAGAGAAGGTTCAATGGGCAGGAAAAGTGAGTTTAAGACATTTTGTATTGCAGTTAGAAGTATACCCATGCCAGATAATGTCCAGTTCCTTATCTCAAATCTCATTCTAATAGGGGAATTGTTTTTGTGCTACTTGAACAGAAATCTGTTCTTGAAACCATATTGTTTTCTTGTGTTTTTCAAGCTTCATAGGATAACATTTTGTGCCACATATCTACACCTTCACAAACACAAAATACTAAGAGAAAATTATTAAGGTCATAAAGACAAACTCTCTTAGGGTTAGGAAAGGAAAGAAATGATTGCTAGTGCTGCCTCAGCTCAGATTCCTCTCTCTATGTGAATTATGATACAACCTTTGATAAATCAAGTGTTTTTTCCACAGCCTTTTTCCCTGTCTCCTTTTGTACACAGAATGGACTGTGCTTACTTAATGAGAAGAAATTCAATATTTTGTTTTCTGCTTGTTGTTCAATGTATTGCCCCAGGCCTTATTTCCTGCACATTTACAAATGTGGTTCTGAAGACAGAATTATAAATTTCCTCCTGGGTGTTTCTGTGATGCTCATCATTAGTATATGTGAGTGCTTCACAAACATTATGCAATTTATCCATCCAACACTTTTGTGAGGGGACAAAAGAATCCCCAGTTTACAAAAGGGAAAACAATACAAAGAAACTAAAATAAGGAAAAGATACACCAAGAATTTATATCTTGTTTGTGACAAGCAAAAATTAGTGGCTAATAAATGGCATGACTTTCTATTAGTCTCACTTTTTTTCTCTCCTGTTCATTGTGTCATTTCTCAAATTGGTCAGGTTTCTTCTCTGCCAGCTCTTCACCTTGTCTGTCTTTCACTTTCCTCAGCTTCATCTTCCTTTCTCACACCAGTTCCCAAGTCCAAAATGGTCTTGCCAGTCCCTCAGCCAGTCTCTATGTCACCTATGCATTCTTTCAGATGTTTCTAACAATCCCACCCTTTGTAAATTAGCTATTTTCCATAACTTTTCCCTAACCCTTGATCCACTAATTTAACTTCCATTCTTTTAGTCCAGCCAGTCTTGCAATCTTTTCACAGAACTGTAGGGGTGGAAAGGGCCTCCAGAGATCATGGGGTCCAACCCCCCTGCCAAAGCAGGGTCCCTAGGACAGGTCACACAGAGAGGCATCCCGACACATCTTGAATCTCTCCAGAGAAGGAGACTCCACACCCCCTGGGCAGCCTGTCCCAGGGCTCCCTCACCCTCACTGGGGAAAGGTTTTTCCATATATTGGTGCGGAACTTCCTGTGCTCCAACCTGAGGCCATTGCCCCTTGTCCTGTCCCCACATACCACTGAGAAGAGGCTGGCCATTTCCCCCTGTGTCCCATACTTAAGGTATTTATAAACATTAATAAGGTCCATTTCTTCAATCAAACTTTATCCCTTCCCCTATCTATTTCCTTCTTGCTCATCTTCACCCAGCAGTCTGCATCACCTTCCCTCACAGTTTTCAGGCTTTTTTTTCCTTCCTCTACCTCTATACTTCAAGCTTTTGCCCTTTTACCTTGTTTCAACATTGTCGCCAGTGTATGCCTGTCTCCTCAGCAAATTCTCGCCCTCATTCCTCTGAAGGGGTCATTTCCCTGTTGGTACCCAGCAGGGGCTTCTCTTCTTGGAGAGGGGAAATAAAATCCTTCCTTTTGTTGGTAGAGCTCAGGCCTGACATCATATGTAATTACCAGGCAGGTTGTTTCAGTCCTGTTTCAGTCCATGCCCCATCCGAGCAGAAGCTTTGGAAGACTTAGCTGTCAAACTTATGAACTTTGTTGAACTCCAAGAAATCAGATATTTTCTAAGGCTTATAGTTTGACTGACAGTGGAACTGTTTGGGTTTGTTTTTTTTTATAGACATAAAAACTGCAGCAACCCTAACAAACTCCCAGCTTCATTCAAGTTTAGAAGTCTCACTCTGAAAGCAGGAATACTATAGCCTTCTGATAACTCAGTGTTTTTAAGACAAGGAAAATTTGTCCTGTTTCAGTTGTAAACCACCAAGCATTCTTGTTGAAATTACTATACATATAAAACTTGGTTGGGCCTGCTCTCAAGATTCATGTTTTAGAAAGTTGTAACACCATGTTTTCAGTTTCTTGCAAAGTTTGGCAACTTTAATTATAGAAACTGTAATGAGCCTTACCTGTAATACATGAATGCACACACATAAACTTTGTGTGTCTAACTCCATGAGAGGGGAAAGAAAAAAAGAAGTAATCAGCTATCTAGATATGTGCACTCACAGAAATATGAACATATACAAATGCCTTTAAGTTTTCATTTGCTTAAATAAAAACACCCAGGAGAATTCTCTAAGGGAAAATATATAAAGCAGAAAAAACTAATTTTCCAGGCAATTTATCACATCCCTTCTTAAATGCATATTCCAACTCTACAGTCCTCTCAGAACTCTTGAAAAAAAAATGAGCTAGCTCTTGTTAGTGATGGGCAAGCTATCAGTGCCACAGTAGATCTGATTTTCTAAATGTATGCATTGCTAAGAGTGTTAACTGCTGGCACTCCATGGTAATTAAAACTTGCACTTTAAAATCTGTCTGCAGACTGTGTTGCCACTGTAACAGTGCCCTCAAATCCTCCCCTGCCCCACTGTAAAAGGAACACAATTTTTAACAATAATATGACACTTAACTTTGAGTCAGCCTTGTGAAAGACCCAGATGGTCATGACCACATACGCTGTCACAGACATCCAGGACAACACAGCACAGAGCCTGTAGCCAAGTGGATCGTTTGTTTATTTGGTTGAGGGGGCTGAGGCTGTTGTTAGGGGTTTTTTTACACAGAAGAGATCAAACCCAATATCTATCAGTGTCAGATTCCCTCAGGATCCTCAGGCTTCTGACATTTTCTCTGTTATCTCTAGATACAGCAGGATACTTACTTGGAAAACAGCTGTACCCATCAGACATTTCTTCCACTCACCCCCTGTATGCCAAGTGATTGTAGAGCCTGGAGCTGTTACCGCTTGGTCACCTTGGAAAGATTTAAGGGAGTTAGTACAGGGAGAAAACAAAATTACAAAAAAACAGTACCCAAATGACTGTAAAGATCACCCTCTAACAGAAGTGGGATACCTTGATGTTAATAAGCTTGAAACCCCTCAGAACTGAAGCCAGTTTAAAATGACTTCAAATACAAGTATTAATTTACAAAAGCTCAAAGCCCAGAAGCACGGTTATGATGCATGTGTGAACCTTGCCTGGGAAAAAAAAGAGAGCAGACTTTGTCTCTTGTGCTTTCAGCTTTGCAGGTTACTAGACATTCTGAGACTTCTAGCAGAGGCTCCACTTCTTTACCAATGCTTTACATCCATAGAAGCAGCTCTCGAACTGGGGAAATAGTCTGGGTTTTGCACTCCTACAAAGGAGCTCTCCAGACCCATCCCACTTCATAAATACATTTTACATTATATATCACTAAGTAACACGATTATGTCCCTGTGTCCACCCTTACTCTGAATTTCACCATGACAATATACCAAGCCTCACCAGCCCTTCTGACCCCTGCAGAGCAGAGCTCCTTTCTAAATAACTCTCTTCCAATAAATTGCTTTTCAAAAAACAAGGATCTGTTGCATAACCACTGATTAACAATATGCTTAGGCTACACTACATTCCTACAACCTTAGACTTGAACAATAGCGAGGTACATCAGAGTGCTCACTAATAGACCTCTAAGTGCACTACTCTGAAAGCTAAAAATTACAAGGCATAGCAATGCACTTGGCTTACAAAGCATTGCTCTAAGAGTTAGATGCCAGAGATTTATTGCTTTTGATTGTATACACCACAAACAGTTCAGTGCTGGGTCAACACATTCCCAGGGAAGTTGGGCAAAAGGATCAGAATGTAGGAAGCGCTGGGTACAGGTACTCAGGCAGCTGGAGGAGGTTACCCAAAAGTCTTTCCAAGGACTCCAGCTATACTCCTTCACTTTGCCTTGACCTTTTCCTGTGGATAGAGGATAAGCCATGGGAGGTTTTTTGCCATAGAACTGATATTGGATCCTCTCTTTATGGAAGAAGTTAGAAGCATTTCCTTTCATTGTCCCCATCAGAACTGCTGTCAATCAATGAGAAGGCATCACCTTTATTTTACATCTCACCCACATGTGCAGCAGAGGGAATTTCTGTGCTAGGTTCTTTTCTCTGGCAGAGATCAGGCCACTGATCAAGCCCAGCAATGTCTTTGTGGGCCATACATTGCACTTGCTGTGTCCACAAATGGGTCAGATGAAAAAACCTGAAACTAAGTTTTTTTCTGGACATTTCCTCAATACAAGCAGCTAGCCATAGTATTTTATTGATTGTATTGTTGGTTTCTATAGAAACAGATTTGGAGTTAATTAAGATCAAGGGTTAGAGCTGATAAAAATTGGAATTTTCAGTGCAGTTCATCTATCATGCACATTCAAATTAGTTTCCCCACAAAATATCTATTGTAGGGAAATGGTGATGGCTGAATCATTTTAACAGAAGTAAATTAAAGTTGTTAAGAAGAGCTTAAAGCTGCTACATTTGTTTTCTGTTTATCCTGCTGAAAATGTTTTCCCTTTGATAAATAAATAAAAACAATTTTAAAAATTCACAGACTTTGGATTTAATCACCAGAAGATCTTTGTGATCAGAAGCAATACTCATTACAATCTGCTTGCCAATGTTCATTTCTATTAATTCATTCACCCAAGGAACCCAAGTGTTTTGCTCAGCTGCTAAAACATTTGCCTAGGTGAAAGGAATCACTTATTTTCCTCAGACCTCGTTATTCCTGTTCATTCATTCCACTGCATGTTACAATGAGCTGACTGCTCTTAGCTGCTCCCTGTGAGGGGGTATGCACCAGCCTGATCTCCAGGCAGCTCTTAGCAGAAACTCTAGGTGTCCTCGCTTTCTGCAAGTAGTACCATGAAGACACAGCTCCCAAGTCCAGGTTATAAAAACAGGCTGCATGTGTTTTGGCAAAACTGTCCCAAGGCTGCAACTAAAATGTTGATGGTTCTGAATTTCCCTGCTGGCTCCCCATCCAAATAGCAGCGTGTTTACCTATTTCCATCTCATATGGGACTGATCTGAATGGGTTCTTAGTGCCTTACATTTGGAAAAGTGAGCCTTATCTTGGGCTTGCTCCATGAAAAAGCAGAGTGGGGAAAAAGGTCTCTGACCTGGTCACTGTATGCTAGGTTCGGTTTAATCATCTTGTCAACTCCCAATGTGTAGCATTTTCTGAAGTGGAATAGGAAAAGGGGGATTCATGGAGAACACAGTATTACCCTTGCTTCATCCTTTCACATTTCAGCTTTACAGGGAAGATCCTTTCCAAATGAGCTTATAATCAATAAAATAAATTAAATTACTGTGATTTTTTCTGGCCTTTCAAAATGGCATCAAAGCCAGAGTCAGAGACTGCTTTGTATCAGATTCAGTAGGAAACATAAGCTAGATCTGAATTCAGTCTTACATTGCCTTTCCCCAGAGGGGCTTCAGAAATGTGCCAGTCTCAGCTAAATCTCCCAAAGGGCTGAGCAGTACTTGTGCCACTGAGAAGGGGTTCTTTGTCTCAAAACTGGTTTATCCAGACACTTTCCTCCGTACCCCCTGTGCATCTGTTTATGTGGCTGTGAACAAGGAGGATGGACTGGCATGACAGGCAGACACTTGAAGCTGTCCTTCACATAGAAACATAGAATCATTTAGGTTGGAAAAGGCTTTTAATCTCAAGTCCAACCAGTAATGTAGAAGTACCAAATCCACCACTAAACCACATCCCTAAACACCACATCTACACCTCTGTTTAAATCCCTCTGGGGTGGTGATGCAACTAGTTCCCAGGGCAGCCTGTTCCAATGACTGACAGCCCTTTTGGTGAAGAAATATCCAATCTAAACTTCCCCTGGCACAACTTGAGGCCATTTCCTCTTGTCCTATTTCTTGTTGCCTGGGAGAAGAGACTAATGCCCACTTGGCAACAACGTCCTTTCAGGTAGCTGTGAAGAGCAATAAGGTCTACCCCGCAGCCTCCTTTTCTTCAAGCTTGAATAGCCTCAGGTCCCTCAGCTGCTCCTCATATGACTTGTATTCTAGACTCATGTTCCCAGCTTCATTCCCCTTCTCTGGACCTGCTTCAGCACCTCAATGTCTTTTTTGTAGCAGGGTGCCCAAAACTGAACACAGAGATCAAGGTGCAGCCTCACCAGTGCTGAGTACAAGGGGACAATCACTTCCCGAGCCCTGTTGGCCACACTGTTCCTGATACAATCCAGAATGCTGTTGGCCTTCTTGGCCACCTGGATACACTGCTGGCTCATTTATGCAGCTGTTGACCAACACTCCTAGGTCCCAGGCAGTTTCTAGCTATTCTTCCCCAAGCCTGTAATGTTGGGGTTACTGTGATCCAAGCACAGGACTGAGCCTTGTTGAACCTCATACAGTTGGCCTTGACCCATTGATTCAGCCTGTCCATATCTCTCTGCAGAGCCTTCCTACCCTCAAGATTTTTGTCCAACTTGGTGTCATTTGCAAGCTTCTGAGGAGCACTCACCCCTTTGTCCAGATCACTGATGAACATGGAGAACTGGCCCCAACACTGAGCCCCAGGGAGCATCACTTGTGACTGGCCACTAACTGGATTGAATTCCATTTGCTACAACGCTTTGGGCTCAACCATGCAGTTTCTTA
Source organism: Laterallus jamaicensis coturniculus (assembly GCA_022605575.1). Taxonomy (NCBI): domain Eukaryota; kingdom Metazoa; phylum Chordata; class Aves; order Gruiformes; family Rallidae; genus Laterallus; species Laterallus jamaicensis. The sequence continues at coordinate 9,633,777 of JAKCOX010000001.1, read as the reverse complement.
CCCAAGGAAGCATACACCTGTACAAGCCACAAGCAGCCAGTTTTTCCAGAATGCTGTGTGAAATAGTGCTTTTCTAAAGTCTAGGTAGACAACATCCACAGCCTTTCCCCCATCTAGAGAGTGGGTCACTTTGTCATAGAAGGAGATCAGATTAGTAAAGCAGGACCTGCCTTGCATAAATCCACACTGACTAAGTCTGATTGTGATAAAGAAATCTAAAGAAAAAGGTTCAGCTCCAGAAGGAAGCACAGGAAAATCTGACACAAGAAGGGTGGGGAGGAAAGAAAGTGCTAATCCAGCTTGTCAGTCTGTTTGTGTATGTGTAACTGCTGCATATCTGTTTACATTATGGTCACCTCTATAATGTGTCAGTCCTGGTGTTTGCTGCAGCTATCTATAATTCCTACTTCATAGTTAAACACAACAGAACAGCTGCTCCTTACTTCCACTGAAATGCATTCACCTCTGTGGTTTGGTGTGGGCTTTCCTGTTTTTTGTGGGGATTTTTTTTACCAGATGCTGACATGCTGCAGAGCTGTTCATAACAAACCCAACACACACACACACACACACACACACACACACGGTGTAAGCTGTAACTTACCCAGCAGAAACTCCAGAAGGAATGCAGGTAGCCAAAATGTAATTACCTAAGCTGGAATTTAGCCAGGACAATGGGGTTAAAATCCCTATTTGTTGGGATTAATTTAATTGCTAAATATATTGTTCCACTAGTTGCTGTAGAAATAACCTTTTTGTATTAGTCAGCAGGTTAAATAGCACTTTTATTGCAGTACTTACCAGCTCTTGTTACTGCCAGTCACTTCTGCTTTTTATTTGTCTTCCAGGTCTTTTGCATTATCTCTGTCAGCCTTGGGGCTGCATCTCCTAAGGGTAGGTACAAAAAGCCACAATATTAGGAGGGAAGGGAGAAATTGGGCAAGACAACCAGTATTAATTCATCTGACACACACTACTGCAGTCAAAGAGCGTTGCCAATAAATGGGAAAGTATTTTTGTAGTGGCTATATTCTTTTCTTTAATAACATCATGGGGAAAAATGGTCACAGATCCTTCAGCTGTTGAAACAAAATTAGCTTTTATTACAGTCTAAGAAAGTAAATATCACAGCATACCAACACAGTATTGCTGCGGTGTACTCAGAGGCATCTCTGTTCTGTATTGTAATTTAACATTGCTGCTATTCCTGAGAGGACTAACCCTGCCAAACTCCAAGCATTAAGGGATCCCCTGCTTCACACTGCCCATGCATGGTACAGTATATGATGCCACAGTGCATGATATAGACTCTGCTTGAAGTAGCTTCACATATTCCCAATGAGATTTTCCATCCTGCTTTCTCATGCACCTTACATTCTCCCCAAAATTGTTTTGGAAACTAGAGCAGAAGAAAGAAAAGTGTCTACAGGCTTAAAAAAAAAAAAAAAAAAAAAAGGGCAAGAGTTTCTTCTCTGTCCTTGATTCATAGGCCAGGACCAGATATGGACAAGCTAAACTGCCAAGAAAAGACCATGCAGGCACAGCAGAGAGATATTTTAAGAGGAGGCCCCCAGAGCTGAAAAAACACCACTCACAGGTGTTTCTGCAGTACTGTTCCTGTTACACTAACCTTAATTACACATACAGCTGTGAAACCAAGACCTTATTCAAAGCCATCCTCTTCTCACCTTCTAATTTCCCCCCATTGATGTGCTGTCCAGAAAGGCTTTGCAAATTTCCCTGGGAGATGAGGACCTTAATCACAGAATCACAGCACTGTAGGGATTGGAAGGGACCTCCAGAGATCATGGGGTCCAACCCCCCTGCCAAAGCAGCTCCCCAGCTCATACTGCACAGGTCGGTGTCCAGATGGGTCTTGAATCTCTCCAGAGAAGGAGACTCCACACCCCCTGGGCAGCCTGTCCCAGGGCTCCCTCACTCTCACTGGGAAAAGTTCCTCCCCATGTTGGTGTGGAACTTCCTGTGCTCCAATTTGCAGCCATTGCCCCTTGTCCTGTCTCCACTGACCAAAGAAAAGGGGCTGGCCAATTCCCCCTGCACCCCATACTTAAGATATTTATAAGCATTGATTAGGCCCCCCCTCAGTCTTCTTTTCTTCAGGCTGAACAGCCCCAGCTCTCTCAGCCTTTCCTCATAGGATAGATGCTGCAGGCCCCTAATCATCTTCGTAGCCCTTCTCTGGACTCTCTCCAGGAGATCCCTGTCCTTTTTATAGCAGGGAGCCCAGAACTGGTCACATAATTCCAGGTGGGGCCTGACCAGGGCAGAGTAGAGGGGGAGGATCACCTCCTTAGACCTGCTGACCCCTCATTAGTGCATGTGATCCCACAGCTGAAGCTCAGACAATCCTGTGGTAAGGTTTTGATAGAATAAAAAAAGCCTGAGGCATCTAAAGGTGTATTTTGCAGGTTATCTAAACAGAATGCCAAAAAATGTTTTTACTTCAACATATCCACCATCACATATTTTGTGGAGGAGACATGTTACCAAAAAAACCCTGCAAAATAACAAAAAAACCCACACAACTTGTTGATGGAAGTTTGATACGGTTTTAAAAAAATATACTGAAGCTTTTTCATATTTCTATTGCCTGCAAAAGCAGGTGTGTAATTATCAGCTATAGAAAACTCAGAGGGAATCATAGAAAACCATTGGAACTGACCAAAAATAGCTCCTTTATACATAAAAATTGCAGAAATGTGAAGCTTTAAGTCCTTCTAGGGCTTGAAGGAAATGCTGTCTCACTGAGAAGCTAGATCCCAGCCAGGAAAGCACTTGCTTTCAGTTGTAAGGTATCCCATTTCTCCCCAGTTGAAAGTGTACTTTGAGCTACAGAAGCAGTAAAAGCCCCTGGGACATGGCTGACTCCTGTGTGACTCAGGCATAGCAGAGTGATGATCACCATGGCCAGCTCCCCTTCTGCTGGCAGAAAGCAACTGGAGGACAGGAAAAACTGTCAGAAGAGGAGGGTGATGGAATTCTTGCAATAATTAATGTGATGGATGAAGGTTTAAAAAAAATAAAAATCAGAAGCGTCTAGTAAGTCCCTCCAGAGAAATGCTTTTCAAGAATCTCTAACACAAAGATCCCAAGATTTACAGGGAGAGAACTAGAGGAACCTTCCTGAGATTCAGCCCCTTACACATCATCATATCATACAGTCCTTTCCATACATGTCCATAAGTCATCCCTTAAAACTAGATAAGTTTGGGGAAAGAAGTGGTAGAAACCTATTTCTCTAAAAATTAACAAACTTCTGACATCTAAACTTACCTGTGGCTGTAACATCCAAGTATGTTTCTTTACACATCTGACCTGCAAAAGAATGAAAAGGAGAGTAAAAAGTTTCTGAAGACTTTAAACTGCTCATGGCTCTTCTGAGGTAGAGATCAAGAGCATCTGCTCTTTAAATCATGCTAGAAATGCAACTTTACAAGATGGCATGAAAGCAGAATCAGTGAGCAGCAGGACCAGGCTGCTCTATGAGGAAGCATGAGCAGGGAACCAAGGAGACCCCAGCACATGGCAGTGCCCTCATCACCCTGGGCACCACCCTACAGAACCCAGTCTGTCAACTGGCCCACTGACTGTTCCACCAACATGTTGCAATGTGGGTCTGGGCTCAGAAGGGGCTCCTGGCCCACGAGCAGTGGGTATGTGTGGGTGAAGGTATCTGGTGGCTATCTTTGGGTGTCCTCAGGGTCCTGATACAGAGCCAACTGACCTCATAATCTTCAGCAGAAATTGAAAATCGCCGTGCTAGAGGTGCCACCTCTGGAGGTACAGCAGTGAGCAAAGTCCACCAAAGGTGTGGACCCCAGCAGTTCCAAGAGATCACATGCTTTCCAAAGGTCAGGTCTCCTAATGACCTGTATTTGTGCCGTTCTGAAGGTGGGGGGCTTTCACACCAGAACACAGTTAATGAAATATTCTTTACTTAGCCTAACTCTTGAACAACATTGAACTCCTCTCCTTTGGAAGTCTTCCCAATTATCATGCACAGCTCTTCTGTACGCACAGAGTATATCATCCTTCCTTACTGTAATAAACAGTACAATTCCTGACTGCTTTTCCTAAGCAACCCTTCTCCTTCTATATTTTTCCCTTCACATTCCTGCTAAAACTTGGTAAAGTTGATTAGGATACTCACCTTCTCACACCTTGAGTGCTGGACTTCACATCCCACAGCAGCAGCTGCATAAAAAAGACATTTCATTCTATTATTATTTTTTTCCCCCAGATTGACCCAGCTACAATTGTAGTGTCACAGTTTAGCTGCTGGCCATAGTGACCTGCTATCTGAGATGCTTTCCTTTCATGGCAATACCAGAAGGCAAGAGGATAAGAGTGGGTCAGGCAACAGGTGTCTATATTCCTTTGATGAAAGTTTCCTTTGTTCCTTGTTCCAACTCTGTTCTTTTTTCAGTGACAGGTCTAAGGGCATTCTTAAATATAATTTTGACCCAAAAAAACCCCATTTAACCACTTTTTGCTAACCTTTCTGTTGTCAGAGTGGTAGTATGTGGGGCATCATCACTACAAACTTTAGAAGTTTGTTTGCTATAGAAAAGGTCAGGTTAGCTATAAACTTATTATTTCATTCCAATTACTTTCACTGCTTTCATAGTCATTTCATTTCAGAACCCAAACCTCCTTATTACATGTAGTGCAATTTACATGTGGTGAATCTGAAATGTTGAAACATTCAATGAAATTAAATATACATTTGAAAAAAAAATCTGAAGAGAATACTTTGAGGAAGGATTGTGTGACACTTCAGAAAGCATAGCTTTTCCCAAAGCTTAAACAGGAAATAATCAAGAAACCCATTCTAGCCAGTTTCCAGATGAAAAAAGTTAAGACACCATGTCATATTTTATGAGATAAAGCTTTCTTTTAACCAACTGTGTCTAACAAAACACCACCAACCAGACAATAGTGTTTATATCACAGTCTTTACTAGATCAAGGATAAAACCCTCAAGAAATGCAAACCTGCTCCCTCCTTTACAGTCCCAGAGCGCCATTTCAGAGAAGCTTCACCTTTCATTTGGGGGAATTTCCTCACACCACTTAATATCTCAAGGGTCCACCTTTGTTCTTTGTCTCTATCAGCTGCCTCTGATGACACTTGGCAACTGTCTGGTAAAGAATTGTTCTGAAATGTCTTTCATTACCCAACAGACAGTTATCCTATGCTGCCAGTTTACAAACATTTGTAATCTCAAAAAGTACAAAACATATGGTGTACCATTTGGAGCAGAGGTCTAAAGCAATGGAGCTGCCAGCAAGAGTGGCTCAGGTGACTTGTGGAGTTGCCTCAGAAGCAGACCCCTGGTCCACCTCCACAGCTTGCTGGACTTGAGGCATGTTCTTTAGCAATAACAGTGCCAGGGACCAAGGTTATTTTAGTAACTACATGGAAATACTGGGAAAACAAGTGACACCAAAACCACACAATGATACTCCAGAAGAATGTTCTTTCCATCTCCCCATGAATACACTTCCTGAGTCTGTGCTTGGTGCATGAATATATTGAGCTCTACTAGGAGAAGCCTTACAAGAGGAAGGAACAGGAAAACAACAATTTTATCATCCTGAATTTCTGTGTATTTACAGGCCAGCTCTATAGCTAAACTGTGCGTGGTTTGTATTTAATTTCCTCAGGGATTCAAGCAGTAATTAAAATAAATTATAATTAATGACTGACCAAATCCAGACTCTTAATGCACCTTAATAGAAACAGAAAACAGCTGACAGTGTTGAAATAAGTAAAACAATATGCTTATTCATCAAGACTAATAGTCAGCAACATCAAAGAATAAATATTTTTTTAAAAATTCTTAGAAGTTATTGATGTGATGTATCTTGAAAAGAAAAAAAATCATACAAAGTTTCTAACAAGCTGTGGTGGTTTGACCCTGGCTGGAGTCCAGATGCCCAAAGTCCCTCTGTCAATCCCATTTTTTAGCTGGACAGGGGTGAAAATATATATTGAAGGGCTTAGGAGTGAGGATAAGGACAGGGAGAGATCATTCCACAATTAGCATCATGGGCAAAACAGACTCAAAACATAATACACACACACCCCCATCTAATTCATTAGACTACACACACAGTAAAACCAGAGTTGGATAATGAGAAGTAAAACCAGATCCCCCCCACCGCTCCCTTCTTTATGGACTTAACTTTATTCATGATTTCTCTCATTTCCCTACCTTCCCCCCCACCCAGGGTCAGTGCTATGGCAGACAGCCATAAATCATAGAACGTCTCTCAGGACCAGCCTGCTCCAGCCTGGTTTTCCACCAAGTCACAAGCCTCACCTCTCAGCAAGCCTGGTCCAGTGTGGGCCTCTCCATGGGCTGCAGGTCCTGCCAGAGGTTTGCTCCAACACAGGTCACAACATCTTCAGTACGGCTCCACCTATTCCAGCATGGGGCCTCTCCACAGGCTGCAGGTGGGGATCTCTGCTCCCTGTCCTCTTCCATGGGCAGCAGAGGGACACCTGCTCCACCACAGGCTCCTCTACTGACTGCAGGGGAATCTGTCTGGCACCTGGAGCACCTGCCTCCCTGACTGTGGTGCCTACAGAGTTTCTTACATCTTCTTGCTTCCTTCTCTGGGAGCAAAAAGCAGCTTTCTACAGTGTTTTTTTTTTCCTCCTAAATGTGATTCCCAGAAGTGCTGTGACCACTCCTGATGGGCTTGGCCTTGGTCAGCAACGACTCCAGCCTTGAGCCCAGATGGCATTTACTCTGCCAGGCCTAGGGCTGGTACCTGAGTTGGTGCTCATCCATGTCCTCTGCCCATTCACAAGTGCCTACAGTACCTCTCCTCTAGCAGCAAAGCAGGAGAGTATTTACAGTGAAGTATATTTACAGATCTGGAGTGGGGTGAGGCAATCCCTCTGGATTTAACAAGGGATTTAACAAAGCTGTGAAGCTGTAGAGGTATGACTGGCAAAGCTACATCAAGTTTCATTAGCTCCACATAATCCAAGGGAGACCTTTCTCCCCGCAGCTCCCAAGACCATCAGGCTTGCCAACCAGAGTTACCTCTCCTCAGAAAACATCCCACCTTCCAGGTGTGCTGGCAGCACAGAACCAGATGAATGCAGAACACTCACTCTCCCTGCGACAGAAAACTGCAAGGTGGGAGGTCTGTGTGTTTGGTCCTTTAAATACTATTTCAAGAAAAGCAGAGCTGTATTTCCTTATGGACTTCTCTCAATTTAGTCATATTAAGGCCCTTAAGCTTTAGATTAAACACTTAAGCCTATAATAGGAGAGACACAAAGAAAACAGAGTGTTAGTTTAGATAGTTGGGAGAAAGAAAAATGTGCAGATTGCATGCCATTATAATTCCTCCACCTCTTGTCCAAAGTTAAGTCTCTGTAGGCTTCTACATTCAAGATTCCTCAATGCAATGGGGGAGTGGACTAGATATTTTGAGGTCCCTTCTAACCCCTAGCATTCTGTAATTCTGTTAATGCAAACAATGCATAACATGCGTCCCCCACCCCCTTCCCCCGTCCCCTGGAAAGCAGTGGAGCATTGAATATGATGACAAATTTATTTTTCCCTTCTTACCATGCAACAACTTAATGGAACAGCCCAGAGTTCCCAACACTAATGACTTATGTGATAAAATTACATATCACACTGTAGCAGCATAGAAGGTAGTGTGGGGTAAGTGTACTTGCCACCAGATCTCCAAAACAGAATCTAGCTCAACCATTCCCAGTGAGGGAAGTTACTTTGCCACCTGGAAAATGCCGGGATCAAAGGATTTTCAGCAACAGGAACACGACAGCCCACGGGGAATTTGGAGCCTGCCTCTTCCCCAACAAAGGAAAAGCAATTCCAATGGCAGCCCGGCTGGCACACTGCTATGACTCTGATACTGAAGGAGCAAGAGTGGTTTCTTCACATCCAATTCTAGCACTTCCTGAAGAATTATCAAAGTATCATATCCACCAGGTCACTGCTGACACCCTCATCTACCTATACTAAAATCCCTGCTTCTGGAAATAGCCAGCAGTGCTTCAGAACCTGCCTACCCTTTAGGTCACTACTGTGGTGGCCAGTGCAAACATGCTACCTGGACACAGCTGGGGTGCAGGTGTCTTGCTCAAGCAACTGGGAAACCATCTCCTCACATTGGTACAAACTGAAGGACAGGCACTGCCACGGTTGTGATGCCAAAGAACACGCCTGTAAAATTTTGGGAACAGCACAGCACCCTCTAATCACTTGGCTGCTGGGGCACCAAGCCAGGTGATGGGATACACCATACTTTGGCATGAAGGGAGCTACATGCTTTGGCCACATGTGGTGGTTCAACCCCAACCAGTGGCTGAGCACCACATGCCACTCAACCACTCCCAGAGGAGAAAGAGACAGACCCTCCATGGGTTAGGATAAGGACAGTTTACTGACAAAATCACCATCAAAGTAGAACAATAACAGCCAATTACACTCACACCCAGTGGTAACAGAGTACCTTACCAACCCAATGATGACAGAATGTTGCACAACACAAGGACTGACTCAAAACCTCAGCCACACTCAGGCTGCCCTGGAGGCAGCCAGGAGTGCCTCTTCCTCAACCAGTCCCTTTTATGGGGCAGTGATGTCAGGTGGTATGGAAAACAGCCTGGCCTAACTCATCTCACCAGTGCTGGCTGCTTGGGGAGGTTGACTCTGGCCTGGCCAGAACCAGGACACCATGCCATGCAGCTATTCAAAGCAATGGCAGCTCATGAAGACACAGAGGTGCATGACTTGCTCATGCATGTGGGCAGCCTTTGGGAACACACTGGAAGGTATTCTGACAACCATCCATCCAGATGTTTACCAGAGACCATCACCCAGGAAGTCCCTCCCACGGCTCCCCCAGCAGCACCTCTCTGCTGCAGCACTTAGTCCATTCCTGCTGGCCCTGTAAGCACACGGCAACATCAGGCCCTTAGCATGGTGTAAAAAGGGGCAGGCCCGAGAGTCGCTGCTGCCTTGCTGTGACGGGTTTCCCTGATTGATGTTCTTCAGAAAGGTGTTGCCTTGCATTTTTACATATATTACACTGTAACTTGACAGCTGTATTAAATCCTTCTGCTCTTACTTGGGAGAGAAGCAAAATGCAGACAATTCGCCTTCCCTGGAACACTGACATTTAGTGTAGCTCTAGCATGGCCTTGTGTCTTTACATGAAGCGGTATTAATCTTCTCTGTCTGTCTTCTTAAAGAAGTCTTTTCCGTACCTCTAATCGTTTTTAGCTCTCCAGACACCTCTGTTTCTGCTGTATGTTTCAGATAAGGGTAAAAAAAAATGGTGATAATCTGTACTTATATACTATACAGAGAGGCTCTATGCAGCAGGGGGAAAAAAAAAGCTGATAGAGAAGGACTAGTGAAACATCAGCTACTTAAAGCTATGCCATACATAGCCAGTGAAGGCTTATAAAATAATGAGACTTGTAGCAACAACTCAAAGTGGATATTATACACTAAATAGAGAGGTGTTACCGCAGCCTGTCCAAGAAAGAGATTTAGCAGTTCTTTCAGAAACACTCCTGAAGCATTCAACCTGATATGCTGCTACATTAACAAAGGAGGCAAATAGGATGCTAGAACGTCTTGCTAGAGGCATACAATGTACATCAAAAGGCTGATGGTTAAATTACTAAACAAAGCACTACATGTGGACCAAAAATAGACTCTTTTCTGTACTGGCAATAAGTTTCAGATAGTACGTAATTACCTGCAGGTTACTACCTTTATTCCTTCCTAGTATGCAAGTCCTTTTCTTCCTCATAACAATATCTGTCCAGTGAACACATTATTCATAGCAATTCCTGTCTGCATTCATAGTAACTTCAAGCCATTTTTTGGACAATGTTGGGTTTATTTCTAAGCTGTTCATTGGGAAAAAAAATACAGAATGAATGAAGCAGGGGCCTGCTTTTTCCCCTTTTGAATTTCTCAATTAAGCAGGTCACTGATGCACCGTAAGTTAATAACCACAAACCTATCCTGATAAGGGTGTAGCTGAGAGTCTCTTCTGCATGGCTGCAAGCAGCCATGGCTTGCTTGTATCCAAAAATGCCTTGGAAACAAGCCCAGGTTGTTCCTCTTCTGAGAAAGAAATATGTATTGCTTTGTTCAAGGGAGCAATAAATAATATAAAGTGGTGGATGAAAATAAACACCTCAAATTGAACTGAATATAAAGCATAGTGAGATGGTACAGATCCCTTTTAAAAGCTGCCAGAGTTTGAGAAAATGAAGTCCATTTGAAGGGAGAATTTTCCTCTCAGTTATATTGCTCTAGATCAAAAGCCAGTGTAACAGATTGCTGTGTACAGGACAGATGTAATTTGAAACAATATGCAGCCTAAGTATTTCCAACCCTGGATGTTAAAAGGCACACAAATGATTAAAAAACCCAAAAAACCCAAAGAAACAAACCATGAGATATATCAAAAAGAAATCCTCCAGTCTAAAAAAAAACCCAAAAAAACACCAAGAAAACCCCCAAAACCAAAAAAAACCCAAACATATTTGAATTCTTGTCTGCCTTCTCATTTCTGAGACTTTAGGAAGAAAATAGCATTTTCATAACTTCCTCTAGCAGTATGGAAAAAGTGAGCGATCAAACACCCACAAGCATATATATTTCTATGTTCAGAAAACTCATTTTAAAATCACCTGACTCCAGAGGCTGAGAATATAAGGAAAAAAACCATCAAATGTTGCAGGACTTGCAATAAAAAGCACACGTTTCCAGCACAGCAGTTCATTTGTTCTGTGCAGGCTTTCAGTTACATCAATGCAATTCAACAGCAGGAGTCTTGAATAAGTACACAAGAAGTTTTGTGATACTTCTTCAGTGATCGTGCAGCTGGGTTTTAGTATAGGACAAAGCAAAAATTGTCCATGGTGCCTCATGCAGACCTGGTTTAGATTTATTACACTTGTTCTCCACCTGAGTAGCATGCAGATCCCAGTATGCAGCAGCAGATCCCAGCATGCAGGAAAGGCAGAGGAAAAAGAAGATTTAAAATGTGAGTAAATTCCTATGCAGAATGTGGCACATTAGATCCTCACAACATGGTAAGACCTTTGTTTTCCCATTTTCAATGGGAAGATTATACTAAACTACCTGAAATGCTGAAAACCATTATAAAAGCTGTTGCTGACTGGGAAAGAAAAATAGGATCTAGAACAAACAGCTGCCATTTGAAGGCTTAAAAATCCCTTTTACACCTTTCCCTAACATCGCCCAAGGAAGGACTATGCCCTCACTTTTCCTTGCATGTTCCCAGACATGCCTAAGTCACTAGACTTTCTCTTTTGGATCTCCTAAAATGACAAGCTGATGAGCCATCAGATGGAAGAGCAACAGCCATTTGGTGGATTTATGAAGCATGCTCAAGAATTATGTGGCACATAAAAAAAAACAGAAAGAAAAAATAGAATAAATATATAGTAGATCTTTGCACTGTAGCTTAACAGCCTTATGAAGGGGCTCTTGAGAATAAGCCCAGACAGTGGCCTACCACTAAGATTAAAAAAATAATAACAATTAAAAAATTGAGAGCAGGAAACCTGCTAAAAGCTTTGTAAAATAAAAAAGAAAGAGGGTTACATTTAACTCCAGAAGTAGAATATCTGTACTATTACAGAGAAAAAACTAGAGTATTTATAAATGCAGCAATATACTCCTTAAGTGCAAATTGAATAGGTATATTTAGCTTTCTGCAGGGATTCATGAAATTTGGTTCAAATAGAAGAAAACTGGCATGTGAGCACTGTTATTTCTTATAATAAATGAAGAGAGAAACAAGCACATTTTTATAAGAGAATGTGCCTCTCAGAATACTGATGAACATGAAACTCAGCTATCCTGGGGAAAGAAAGAAAAATAAATAAATAAATAAACCCTAACAAAACTTTCATCCTTTGTTTTAGGATTTATCTTGATAGTTAGCAGCCAGCATCTGCATCTATCCCCCAAGGCGAGGAGTCAAGAAGAGCACTTCTGATCCTTCTGATCCCTCTGGACTGTGCTGTCTCCAGTGCAATGCCTTTCACACAGCCTCGGTCACTGGAAGGCAACTCAGGCTTTAAGGTTTGCCAGCTGGAATTGAATTTAAACTCTGCTTTCACCCTGAGTCAACAGCCCTGGCTTTGTCCCCACTAGAAATGTTTTATCAGCTCTAGGGGTGTGTTTCTGTCTGAGCAAGCTCAAAACCAGATTTGTGGGTAACAGGGGTTGTGCTGGCACAGCTGAACTTGCCCCACTCACTAGATTGGCAGTCACTGTGGAAACCTGAAAAACTGAGTGATCCCTTTCCTCATCTCTCTGCTAAATTGTGCTGGTGCTGCAGAAGAAAGGCTGCTTGACAAGGCCTACAGAAAATTCCCAGACAAAACCGATTTCATTAAGCTAAACTTCTAAACAGCTGTTTATTGCTGAAGGGAAAAACCTTAAGACAATATTGGAGTTTTCTCAAAAAACATTAACAAACCCTGGGACTTGAAAGTTCATGTTATAGTAAAAAAGAAGAAAAAAAAGGCTACAAAACAAAAAACCCAACCCAAACAAACAAACCTCAAAACAACCCAACAAACCACCAGAATGCCATGAGACAGCTGTTTGCATCAAAATGTGTATTGAAAGTAATTCAAGCAACCTTAATTTTGTCCCCTCTTGTGTGTGCTATTCACATCTTTTCAGCATCTGTGTCTTCTGCAGATGAGACACACTTTGAAAGAAGTGCTTCACTAAAATCTAAAAGCAGGTCACAAGCTGTAACCAGAGGAAATTTAAGCCCTCTACCTTGGATTAGTTTACCCAAAGCGGTGAGAAAATCTGGTGCACCTAACATTGCAGATTAATAGACATTAAGATCATAAGAAACATGAAGCCTGACCTCCTGCATAACACGACACAGAGAATTCCAAGTGTAATCTTTGCCTCTCCATTGAGCTGGACCATACCTTTTTAAAAGATGCTGACTTTTGTTACAATAATTTTAAATGACAGAGGACATGCCACATCCCCCTGTGTGATTTTTTTGGTGACATACATCCTTGTAAAAGGGAGTCTAATTTATAGAGAGATTGTTTCCTTTGCTGTTTTGCTCCCTGTGGTGGTTTGGCCCTGGCTAGAGGCCAAATGCCCACCAAGCCACTTGCTCACTCCCAGAGGACAAACAGGCAGAACCACTGTGGGTTGGGATAAGGACAGCTTACTGCCAAATATCAAAGTGAATACAGAACAGTAATGGCTAGTTACACGAACACCCAGTGCTAACACACAGTACCTTACTGATCCGACAATTACAGAGGGTTGCCCAGCAGTAAGAGCCGACCAACCTGATGTCCTATCCACACTCCAACTGTCCTAGAGGCAAAAAAACAGCCCCCGCCCTTCCCAAGCCAGCTGCTTTTATGGGCAAGTGGTGTCAGGTGGTGTGGAAAACATCTCTGGCTAACTCAGCTCACCTGTGCTGGCTCAGCTCACCTGTGTTGGCTGACTGGGGCAGTGAACCCTGGCCTGGCCAGAACCAGGACACTCCCTTCTTTACAAACTACAGTACCTTATGACTTGTCCTGTCCTGAAGAATTTTTTTTCCTCAGTCTCATCACCTGAATACTTTTCCTGTCTTCATGAAAATTCTCAATGTGGATGTTTGCGCAGATTTTGTTTTCAGACTATCCTAAAATAATATCTACTTTATTGCATCCCTAGGGATCCTAGAAGAGAGTCTAGTTGGGGAAAAAAAACCAAGACAACCCAACACTTCTCAAATAGAACAAGTAACATTACTAGCCTTTATACAGTACGAAAAATCTTAAGTCTCACAGAAGTCCAAGGTAGACCTCATGTTTTCTTCCCATACTGAGAAGGCCTGGAGATCCATAGACAGAAACCTTCACCTTGTAGCAAGCTGTTCACTGCAGCCATTATCCCTGCAGACTGATTGTCGGGCAATTTCTTCAGCAGCCCCTTGAAGTGAGTTGAGTTGGAGGCCAGGAAGCCACAGGGAAGCCCAAGGCAAGGGGCGCTGCCGGCAGGCGAAGGGAAATGGTCTTTCTCCTGGGCCACATCCTGCTCTGCGCTCCTCCTCAGCCTGGGGGACAATGGGATAGAGAGCAGCCCTGTGGAAAAGGGACTTGGGCTCACTGGTGGATGACAAGCTGGACGTGAGCCAGCAGTGTGCACTTGCAGCCCAGAAGGCCAATCACATCCTGTGTTACATCCAAGAAGTGTGGCCAGCAGCTGGAGAGAGAAGATCCTCCCCTCTACTCCACTCTGCTCTTCTTGGTGAGACCTCGCCTGGAGTGCTGCATCCAGCTCTGGGGCCCTCAACACAAGAAGGACATGGACCTCTTGGAACAGAGTCCAGAGGAATACAACAAGGATGATCAGAAGGATCAGGGGAGAGCCTCTCCTATGAAGACAGACCGAGTCGGGCTTGTTCAGCCTGGAGGAGAGAAGGCTCTGGGAAGTGGCCTTCCAGTACCTGAAGGGGACTTAAAGGAATGCTGGGGAGGGACTGTTTGCAAAGGCACACAGTAATAGGACAGGGGACAGTGGTATTTAGCTCGAGCAGGGAAGGTTTAGAGATTTGGAAGGAGTTCCTTCCATTAGGGTGGGGAGACACAGGATACCCAGAGAGGTGGTGGAGCCCCCAGCCCTGGAGACATTCAGGATTCATCCATGCCACGCTGGATGAAGCTCTGCGCAATCCCATCTAGTTAGAGGTGCCCCTGCTTAAAGCAGTGGGGTTTGGACTAGGTAACCGTTAAAATCCCCTCCCCACCTAGCAATTGGCTATCACTGATTGGAATTGCCACCTCTGATTGGCCAGCTCCCCAGCGCCAGGCAGGTGCAGCCATACTGGATGTCCGTTGGTCAGTTGGAGCCAGCAGCCCACACGGACAGCAGGACGGAGCTGTGCTGACAGGCAGCAGCGTTGCGAGGTGGCAGGGCCTGGCCAAGCAGCTCTGCCCAGGTGCCAGCATCAGCATCCTGCTTCCTGGCTCAGCTGGTGCCACCTCCTGTGTGTGGTTTGAGGATTCCTGAGCTTTCCCGGGCACGATGGGCCAGGCCAACTGCTGCTGCAGCTCCAGGTGGGCTCCTTTTGTCGCGCAGGGACACGTGAGCATGCCCATGCCCTGCAGCAGCAGCCCCCTTGCTCATGCCCTCTGCTCTCCACTCTCAGAGATGCGCTCAGCGATGCCAAGCTGGTGCTAAGCGCGGACGTGTGGCTCAGCCAGAGCCACAAGAAGAGTGACAGGCACCTTTTCCTCCTGCAAGAGGAGCTGGTGATTCAGTGAGAGCCTGGGAGCCATGCTGCCTTTCCCCCATGCCTGGCCCTGGGAGCACTGAAGGGACTCCAGGACACCCAGCCCCAGGCCCTTGGTCTTTGGTGCTGGACGCACTGGTGTCCATCCAAAGGGCAGCTGGGGGACAGGCCTCTGCCCCGGGGGACCCTGAGGAGGCTGTCTCCAGCTCACTGCCCACCTCTCCTGCCAGCACCGTGAGTCCACAGCTCTGCCTGCCCCTGGACCAGCTGTGGGTGCTGAGCGGGAGAAGAGGACAGCATGGGACAAAGAAGAGCATGGGACAAAGAAGAGATGTTGTCCCCGAGGACAACATCTCCATTGTACTCGTTTGGCTCATGGGCTCCTGAGTGGCCACCTTCACCTGAGTCCTGCCGTTGCATCCCAGGGCAGGCAAAGGTAGGGTAGGAGAGCGTATTGAGCATGGCCACGCCATCCCGTCTAAGGGCAAGAGCGGCTGCTGGGGCAGCAGAGAGAGAGCCAGGGCTTGGGCAGCGCCTGTGTCCTGCCGCATGGGGCTTCGTCCTGGCCCCGTGTCCTCCCCTGTGCCCAGGGGCGGGGGCTCAGCGGGGCCTGACGCTCTTTCTGCTCTCTTTGTGCAGCTTCCGGGCGCAGAAGGAGCTGTGGCCGGCCACGCTGCAGGGGTGAGCCGGGGGGATGCTGCGGGCTCCGCCGGCCGGGCGGAAGAAGGCACACGGCTCGGCGGCTGGGAAGGGGTGCCCCCGCCGTTGCGGGCAGCTCTCGGGCAGAGAGCGAGAGCAGCAGGTGCCGACTTGGGCCTCAGCCGACTCTGACCCTGCCCCTTCCCGCTGCACAGCACGCCGTCAGGAGCACAGGGAGCCCGGGTGACCAGCCTGCCAGCCATCGACCAGCTGCAGAAGCATCGCTGCTCACCTGCTGCCACTCCTTTCCTCTTGCCCAGTGGAGGACGTTCTGCGCCGGGAGCCTGGAGAGGCTGCTGCAGGGCCAGGCAGAGGTGAGAACGGCTGCCTTTCCCCGAGTTGGGCCGTCCTCCGGCGGCTGGGGGGCAGCTGGTCCTTGCTGCGCAATCGGGGCTGCAATCGGCAGAGGAAGAGAGGAAACCGTTTTGCAGGGTGGAAAACAGAAGCAGAAAGGTCCAGCGGCTGAAGAAGCCCAGGTGTGTCGCAGGCTCTGCTGCCCAGCCTTCCCAGCTCCCAAGCCCCGACGGCTCGGGATGGTGCTGAAAATTTTAGTGACAATCCCCAGGTCTTCCCCAGCGAGAGGAGAGCCAAGTCATGCCTAGTCCTGCCTTGGCGGGACTCTCAGTGCTTTCTGACTCTGTCCTTGCAGATGCCAATGTCTTGAGATGGGCTAGGCCCACACTAACCCCTCTCCCACAGTTGATGTGTTCAATAAAAGGATCTTTTCTCTCCTCCAAATGTGTCTGCCATAGGACAGTCTGGGCTGGGGAGGTGGGGTTTGGAGGATGAAGCCCAGGGGAGAAGTGTGGGCTCAGCCCTCGCCGCAGAACCCATGCCAGCGGGTGTCAGGGCTGATCCCAGGCCCAGTACAAGTCCAACCACAGCACAGGAATGCAGGATGATGGAGGTCAGCTGGAACCTCTGGACACGTGCCGGCTGGATCAGCTCCTGCTTAGATTTTGGCTAATGTACAGCTCATTTGGAGTGCTGTAGCAGTATTAGAAGGGTCAGTGATTTTAAAGTAGAGGAGTGAAGGTTTTGATTAGACATTAGGATGAAGTTCTTCAGTATGAGGGTGGTTACAGACTGACACAGGTTGCCCAAAGAGGTCTCCCCTTAGTCTTCTCTTCGCTAGGCTGAACAGTCCCAGCTCACTCAGCCTTTCCTCATAGGGGAGATGCTCCAGGCCCTTAATCATCTTCGTAGCCCTCCTCTGGACTCTCTCCAGGAGATCCCTGTCTTTTTTCTACCAGGGAGCCCAGAACTGGACACAATACTCCAGGTGGGGCCTGACCAGGGCAGAATAGAGGGGGAGGATGACCTCCTTCGACCTGCTGGCCACACTCCTCTTGATGAACCCCAGATAATAAATAATAATAATAATAATAAATGTCCTATAATTTACACAGCAACAAATAACTGAAAGCAGCCAAACCAACCTTTCCCATGTCCCTCCACTTCCACAAAGCAAATTCTTATTCCTGCTAGAAGCGCAAAGCCCTGCTGAACAGCTGGGCAAGTAAGAGCTTTCACTACTCACCAATTTCATGTAAACTCAACATAACAGCACTATTAGGTTTATATTATGTATCAGTAAAAATACTAATTACAGAGGCCCAGACTTGAAACAGTTTCTCAGAACAACATGCCTACAGCTAGCACACAGAATGAGCGTGCTTTGCAGGGATACATATTCCTGCTAAATGCAAACAAACAGGCACAGTTATTATCATTTAGAAAAGACAAAAGCTGCCAAAGCCAAGGAAACGCCATCAGTGCTCAGAAAAGCAGCCTTTATTGTTTGCTACTAATTGCAACAAAAAATAATTCACAGGCATTTCTAAGCAGCTGCTGTCTTGTCCTTAAAAAACTCCTTCCACTTAGAAAGGAAGATTTTTATTTTAACAGCCTCCAGAAGCTTTTATGGCTTGCTACCATGCAAGGCCATTCAGATGTGTTATTTCTGTATTGATTGTGTTGTGAGGTTCAGCAAAAAGGTCTAGGAAGCTAAGAGAAAAGCCTGTTGAGCCTGTAACTAGAGAAATTACTATTTAAGTTCTCAGCAATTTCTGTTAAATTAAGGGTTACTTCTCTCCACAACACGCACTAGCCTTGTGTTGTGGTGTAACCCAGCAGACAGCTAAAACAACCACACAGTCATTTGCTCAGTCCCCCCCCGCTGTGGGATGGGGGAGAGAATCAAAAAGGTAAGACTCATGGGTTGAGCTAAAGACAGCTTAATATGTCAGAAAAGAAAGATAACAAAAAGAATATACAAAACAAGTGATTCACAGTACAATTGCTCACACACCCAGAACCAACGCTCAGCTAGCTTCTGAGCTGCCCCACCTCCTGGCCAATGCCTCAGTTCTATGCAGAACATGACATCATATGGTATGGAATGCCCCTTTGCCAGTTTGGGTCAGCTGTCCTGGCTGACCAGCTTCTTGGGTTCCCCCTTCTAGTTGGTAGGGCAGAATGACAAGCTAAGAAGTCCTTGACTGCTTGGCAACAACTAAAACATTGGTGCAGTGTGTTATCGACGTTGCTGTCATGCTAAATGCCAAAGGCAGCACTGTGCCAGCTGCTGGGCAGAAAATGAAGTCTAGCCCAACAAAACCAGGACACCTTGTTAATTTAACTTGTAAAAATCTATGCTGACTCAATTGCTCAGGAGATTGCAACTTGATCCTTTGAAGCTACAAGTTCCAGCTGCTATAAATCATCTGTGGAGTGAAGCTGATTTACATTGGCTAAGAATCTGGCCTGCTGTGGCTAAAAACTCCTCATCTGGTTTCATCAGCTACCCTTCTGAAAGCCCTAAGGATCATAATTTCAAGTTATATCTAAGACTTTTGTAATGTTGGTATCAAGTGCACACAGCCAGGCGTATGCTGGGCAGTGTTAGGCTGAGCAGTGACGGGTGAATAAGGCTCAGGGTGCCTGCATGTTTTGCAATTTCCTGCAGAATTTTGTATTTCAGAGGTTTTCCCAGCTAAACGTCTTTTGAGATGTTGATCCTGCTTTTATCAGCCAGTAAAACTGGCAGCCATTACTGTGTGCACCTGTTAGAAGCTTGCATAGTGCCTTTGTGGCATTAGATGAGAAAAACAGCAACAAAAGCATCTAACTTTTTCTTTGTGGGTAGATTTTACTTAAATGTACTTTTCATTTTTTTCTCTTGTGGGGAATACTGTCTGTTTTTCTGTCTCTAGATCTCCAATTAATATTTGGCCATCAGTGTAAACATCAACACCAGCTTTTCTTGGGCAAGAAGTGGTAAAACTAAAGCCTCATCTAAATCTGCTGAAGGGAAAAAGATCCAGAGACAGATGTGAAGAGATCCAGATGTGAAGAGTTGTGAGACTGGATTTAGTTCTTTGTGTTAGACTGGGTGGGTACCTAAATAAGTTAGTCAAGGTCAGATTCAAAATGGTAGTAGGCAACTACAGAGAGAAGGAAGCTGAACTGTAATCTGGAAAAAGCTTACATGCAGGCACTTCAAGCTCCTTGTAATCAAACTCAGACAGGCATCAAAATAACAGTCATTAAAAGACCCAACTTGGGACAGCCAGGTCCAGTTCCTGTATCTGCCTAAAGAGATTCAGATGTGTCTGCCATCTCACAGGAGCATCTGCACTGTCTCTGTCCAGAGGAACTGAAGAGGGGGATCCCCCAGCTATGGAACAGCTGCATCATTGTGCAAAAATTATTTTGCAAGATGTATGTAAGGAGACTGCATCAGTACTACTGTAGTTAGGGTTTTCATCTAGACACACCAAAGTTCATACCCAGAATGCAGTTATATTTCGCAAACACTATCCCCAGGTGACACACTGCAGAGCTAAACTCCCTCCTACTGCTTGCCTTGCTCTCAAAATATTTCTGATGCAGGGACCAGCTTCAGTGTGGGAAGGAATGGAAAGGGAGATTAAACTTGGATCTTCCTGAATACACAGCAGGCCACTAAAGCACTGTGAAGGGGGAGAGAATGCCACCTCTTCTTCCAGTATTTTTAAAGAGCTGAGGGAATGTGGTGGGACACTCGTCTAGAGGAGAGCACAGCTGATCCAAAGCCAAAACTCCTCTTGGAAAACCTAAGTGAGGTAGCCGAGGTGTACTGTCAAACACCTATCCCTGCTGATAGCATTTCTTAGCTGCACAGCTCAAAACAGACACCCAAGAGTACTGACTTCCGGCAGCTTCTTTCTCAGTGAGTTGGCTATTTAGGTTCCATTTTAGAGAGGATGAGCCTGTCCTATATACGTTGGCTCCTCTAAATGGAGATTAGGTGTCTAACAGTGTTCTGGATCCCATATGGGCACCAGATGATTGCTAGGTAGGTGCTGCAGTACTGTAATTCTTTATTAGATTTGGCCTTTAGTGCTTCAGCTCTCCATCTGCAAAATCAGGATAAAAGCACTTCCCTGTTTTGTAGCTCATTTTCATACTCATTTGTAATTACTAAAGAAAGATATTCAACTCAGCACCACTTCCCCAGAGCAGTTACCAACATAGTTAAGCAGGAACAAAGCACAATATGGCTGCTTTTAATCTGGTTTCATAAAGTTGACACATAACTTTTGGCATAATTTTGTAAAGAATTGGTTAGAGCTTAAATGTCATTTCCATTTCGCTTCTAGGCAGATAACTGAATTCCTTACAGCAATGGCTAGGTAACCGTGCAGGCAGCCCTGTACTGCCAGCCACAGATTCACTATTACTAGTGCCCAAGAGAGGCATGTTATGGGAATTTAGGTGTGATTAACCCCACTGGATGCCAATTAGCTTTTCCAGGCACATGATCTATCAGAGACGATCAGTGACTTTGATTTTCCTGAAACACCACAGTGTGAACTGCCTGGCTCAGGAGTTATTACTCAGGTGTTCAGATGTCTCTCTGTCCCAGAGTATAAAACTACAGATAGTAATCTTATCATCCGTCCCTAAAGATGCCACCTCTGTTCATCCAGCTGAGCCCACACACTGTGTGACAGATGCGGATCAGACACCTGAAATGGTTCCCGCTCTCAGCTCTCCCTTCTAAGCAAGCTGCTCCTGCACAGCAGGGACAGCTGCATAGGACGCTGCTCCTCTTAAGCCACCGGCATTAAACTTGGACCACAGAGCTGCAGCCTGTGCAGGAGCTCCACTGCAGATTCAGCAGCTGGCTTTCATCAGGTGATAGGCACCCAGTCAGCTTTAACCAGCTTCTGAACCACACAGCAGCAAGGCCCGGTGTAAAAGCATGGCCATGCTGCTGTATGTCAGTGATCCAAAACTGTCTGGTACTGGGCAGGCCACGGACCATGCCTATGAGCCCTGAGGTATCTGAGCCACCCAAGTTTGTTTAGAAAATGGAAGTGCAGTTCCTAGTCTTGAAGTAAATGATTAACATATTACCCTTTGAGTTACTGAGAATTTGTGGTATCTGTGAACCTTCTTTTAAGATCTCCCTTGATACACACCAGAGCAGGGTGTTAAAAAACTAGTAATAATAATTAAAATTACCAAATAAATTGGTGTCCTTGCTGTTCTGGTTTGGCAGCAATTTCTGTTTATATGTCGGGGAAGAGGAGCCCTTTTCTCTCCCCTTTGACTCAGAGCACTGTGGCAGAGTCAGGGTGTGATCACAGCACAGCACCCCATCCATGCGTGTCACCTTCACCGACAATATAATACAATACATCAGACTGAGCTGCAGCTCAGTTCAGACCCCTGTTTTATTCAGCTACAACGGTGTGAGGCCTTGCAGACAAGAGGGAGCACATGGCAGGAGGCTGTAATGGCTTAAACATCTCTGAGATTCACCAGAGCTCCTTCTGTCAGGGAGCCCTGTGTGCTGCAAATGAAATTTTCATGAAATGCTGAGCAAACCTCATTAACCCCAAGAAAATGACAGTGCTGGCTGGCGAGTAGTGTCTCCATTCAGTCAGCTTCTCCCACCAGCCCAAGCGCTGTTCATCCCACTGTATGTTTATGTCACAGGACAGTTTGTTCCCTGTGAACACAAGGCAAATCCCACCGGCAGACTGATAAATTGTGAATGATTTGTAGTTAGAGAAACATTGGTTCTGACTGGAAATACAGAGATATTCAGAGGGCCTGAAATAAGTTACTGGGGCACCAAGACTGCATATGCAAACAGCAAGACTCTATCCTATGGGAGCACGCAGTGAATTGGGTGATGCCTGTGGCTGAGATAAAATAGTTAATTAAAAAAAAAAAAAGAAAAAAAGAGGGAGTTTCACAGGTGTAAAACTCCTTCTACCTTTTTTTCTTTCTTTGTTCTCACTCCAGAAATGAGACAGCTTTTACAGCTGGAGACAGAGTTTTGCACATTGATAGCCACAGTGAAGGTCAGTAAATCTGACTTGCTCGAATAATAGCTGAGTACATTGGATCTTGTTTCATTTTATTACAACGGCAGAAGTAGTGCTGATCAACAGTGTCATATTTCCTTTTCTTCAGCATAAAAGATGAAGTGATTGTTCCATGACACAGTAGTGGGTGAAGGAAACCAGGAGAGGAGCAATATACCCAGCAATGCACTCACTACATCTGTACCTATGTTTCATCCTTCCTTGGTTCTTCCTCTCTTAGTGCTAACAGCGCTCCAGATAACTCCTTTGGGGGTTTGCAGTGCTGCCCCAAAGTATTTCTAGGTCCCTTTTATAGTCAGAAAATGCAGGTGCCTGCATCATGAATGCCTTCTGTGTGGGGATACTGTGTCACAGTTTTGCGTAGTTGCGTGTTGGTAGAGAAGGGGGGGCTGCAGAGATGGCTGCTGCAGGAAGCAGCTGGAAGCTCTCTGCAGGCCCAAGAGAGCAACGCCAGCCGACTCAAGGCCAGAGTTGTTGCTGACCAAGGCCGAACCCATCAGCGACGGTCACAGCGCCTCTGGGAATCACATTTAAGAAGTAAAAATATGCTAGCAGCCACTTGTTCCCACCAGAGAAGGGAATGAGAAGATGTAAGGAACTGTGCAGACACCAAGGCCAGTGAAGGGGGGGGGGGGGAAGGAGGCACCCCAGATGCCAGAGAGAAAGATGCCCTTTCAGCCCAAGGAGAAACCTATGGTGGAGCAGGTGCCTCCCCTGCAGCCCATGGAAAAGGCCGAGACCCCACCTGCAGCCTGTGGAGAGGCCCCACGCTGGAGCAGGTGGACACACAGAGGAGATGCTGTGACCTGCATTGGAGCGAGCCTCTGCCAGCACTTGCAGCCCGTGGAGAGAGACAGAGAGACACAGAGATAAGCGAGGGAGAGATTCACACTGGAGCAGGTTTGCTGGGGGGAGGCTTGTGACCCCATGGAGGACTGGGACTGAGAGGCAGAGACATTCTGATTTATGACTGCCCACCATAGCAGTGACCCACGCCAGGGCAGCTGGTGAAGAGCTGAAGCCCCGTGGGAAAGGACTCACCTTGGAGAAGCTCGTGGAGGACTGTCTGCCGTGGGTAGGACTCCACGGTGCAGCAGGGGACAGGTGTGTGGAATGAATGCCTCCCCAGCCAAGACAGAAACCAACTTGTGAGGAACTGACCGAAGCCCCCATTCCCTGCCCCTCCCTGTGCCGCAATGGGGGAAAGAAGGATGAGAAATCCTGACTGAAGTGCAGCCTGCTATGAAGGGAAGGGTGGGGGAAGGTGCTTTAAGATCTGGTCCCACTTCTCATTACCCAACTCTGGTGTCACTGGGGGTGCAGGGCAATGTCATCAATTAGAGTTTTCTTTCCTTTATTCTGTGTTGAGTCTGTTGTGCCTGTGACGCTGATTGTGGAATGATCTCTCCTTGTCCATATCTCGACTCCTGAGCCTCTCAGTATATATCCTCCCCTGTCCAGCTGAAAAGGGGAGTGATGGAGCAGCTTTGGTGGGTGTCTGGCCTCCAGTCAGGGCTAAATCACCACACTCTGGAAACCAGTACTTAGTATTTCTGCCCTGAGCTCACCTGCATAAGGACTCTACTGTTAACCAAAAAGATGCCATACCTTGTCTGTCCTATTCTGCGCAATACAGTGTTGGACATGTCACTGACTGGCTCTCCAGGAATGAAGCAGGAAGCATTCTCCTTCCCAGACGCCACAGCGGTTTTCTGAATCTTCCAGGTTAAAATAAGGCAGAGAAGGCCCCACATACACAATGCTAAAGTAACCAGGACAGTGACTAGGTGAGTAAATTCCACTAACACACTCAAGTGGCTCCCAGACCCTTAGAATCTGAGTACTTTTCAGTATTTCTGTGTTGCAGAGGACTAGTATCCCCATTTAACAGCATGGAAGCAGACATGAAATGACTGGACCAGGAGTCTTAAAAGCAGCTTGCAATGTAGAAAGAGTTGAAAAAGATTTCTGAAATGCAAGGTTAATTTATTTCCCAATGGGCCCTTTTTCCTCACTGATTATCAAATAATTTTCGTAAAAGACCTTCAGTTCTTCATCTCTATCCTGTAATGCTGCTCCTGGAATAAACACTGTACGGTCTCTGTTGCTGGGGCACAGACAGTTTGCCCACAGATAAATGAGCAATAGGCAAAGAGCTCAGGCAGTGTCAATTATTGGCTTGGTCTTGCAAAGGACAAATAAAGAGCTGTGATCCCAGGAGAAGAGCAATGATTGTTGACAAAATCTGAATGGGCCTCAAAGCATAGTATGCTAACTTCCCTCTGTACACTCCTTAACAATTCCAAGCATCGATTTCCTGCATGTTAACAAGACTATTAGAAACATAATAGGAATGCCACTAATAACCCCACAGAAGTGCTCACCAAAACTAATCAGGCAGAAGTAAACCTGCCTCCAAACACCAATGTGGAGCTCGCAAAGAGCAGCAGGCTCTACTTCTACCCAAAAGGAGCTGCCCTTCCTTCTGCTGCTGCAAGAGGGTACATATCAGGGGAAAAATGTAGCTATAGACAAGCTGTATTTCTGCCCTTAGCTTACAGACAAGCAGATTTATATATAGCCAGGCCTGTTTCATCCTCCTTGGCACATGCTCACCTTAATGCTAGAGCAGAGTGAGAAAAGCAAAGGGTTGAATTCCTTACTGGTGTAAATCAGCCTACTGCCACAGCCATAATAAAGGTGGTGACTAAATATTCAACTTGCCTGTGAGCCCTAAAGATACAGCATGTGCTTTCCAGTGCCACTTCTTGGAGCTTAGTGTTCCAAGTTCCAATACACAGTTTTTCACCTCCTGTTTTACCAAGGCTTTAGAACAGTTCCTCAGGGGATATCTACATGGTGCAATGAAGTGTTGTGCAAGGATAACAGAGTTATCCCTGGACTAATGGAGTTATTAGGAACAAAACAGCTACATCAAAAAGTTGCTCTGATAGGGTGGTTGTGATCACTGCAGAACAGGTTTATGGGCCCAGCTGGCGTGCTACTGCAGTACAGTCCAGCACCAGCTTGTGCAGAGCTAGCTCTCGCCTCCGTGTATTGCCCTGCCAGCTCCCATCAAAGCAGCTAAATCCTTTTGGAGCCTTTTACTTGATCCCCCTTTGCTTATCCCTCCAGAAGAGTGTGGGTCTGTCACAGGACAGATGTGACACTGGGAAATCTCTGCCTGGAAGTAGCAGCTAGAACTCAGGGCGCCAAGGGCATTTAAAATTATGCTAGATGCTTGTGTTCAGGCACCTACCTGCTGCCCAGGGATGGTGAGTTTTCAGATATCCAGTGTCCCAAAGTTACTTTCAGCAATGGGAATCCAAACTCTTAAGTTCTGCCTCAGCCAAACTTACTTAGCAGGCTTACAGCAAAAGATCATATTACTACAAGCAAGCTGTAACCTGCTCAGAGAGAGAATCCTCTGAGAAGCAAAGGCTTTCACCTCTCTGTGACCACGTCACTGACTCCTGCCTCTGCTGAAGGGCTTGGTCAGTGGCCTGGTTTGGTGAGTTTGTTTATGAGGAACAGCAAGAGGGCTCAGCCTCTTGTGTATCACAAAACCCTGCACCATAACTAGCACCTCTAAGTTATTAGTCACCTGGGAAGGTATTAAACAGTGGTCTGAAGAATCACTGGTTTTATGCAAAATGCAAAATCCTGCAGGTTTCCAACTCACCTCCCCTGCTCCTGCAAGCAGTCGTGCTGGGGAGCATGCACACCAGAGCAGCCATAACTGTGGGAAAGAGAAGTTTTACACCACTAGTGGGAATTATCCTGTTGTATCATCTCCTTCACAATGTGATTCTGCTTTTTTTTTTTGTTTGTTTGTAGAAGTGGGAAACATTGATTATACATTTATGCTGAGTTTTGCCACTGCCTAAATTGCAGAGTGCAATTTTGTCACAAAATGCAGTATTTCTGAATTATTGCACTTTGAAGCCCCAAAGGAGCCCCAGAGGAGCACTTCAGAGAGTTCTTTCTATTTTAGATTGTTTGCATTTTTCCCCAAGACTAGTCAGATAGATCTAATACATTCCTGATGTAGCAATTTGTTGTTTATTTTTTTGTCAAATGACCTGCACCCACCCACACAAACACCTTTCAAATTTCTCATCAACTTTTATTAAGCTATTCCTAAACCAAAGAATTAAATAGCTTCTTTCTTGGTTGTTTGTTGGGTTGTTTTTGTTGGTTTTGGGGTTTTTTTAACAAAGCATCAGATGAGCACACCAGGCTCCAGCTGTCTGTATTATATCATCTACAACAGGGAACAGAGAAGTTACTCTGTGCAGGTGTTTAACAGCAACAGCAACTGCTGCTGAGAGAAGCCTTAGGCAGTGGGTTCAGAGTGGGGAGGTAGAGTTTAGCTCCTCCCTGGCTGTTTCTCTGAGCTTCCTTCCCACCCCAGTGAGGACAGCCACAGAGCCAAGGAAGAAATGCTGGAAGAGGAGCTGTCCTGCCTCCAGGAGGCCACTGATACTCTCCATTCACTGGCAGACCATCCCTGCTTGGTCCGAGCCAGGGATTTCCCCACAGCTGTGCTGCACTGCTGGGCTTCTGCTCGCACTGACCCTGATCCAAAGTTCTCACTGAAGCCAAGAGCCTTTTTTTTTCCAGTGACTGCACAGGGTTTTGGATGTGGCCCATTACAGCCAGCAGCACAGGCTGCAGCCAAAATCTTGGCTTATGTTTTGCAAGCAATGGGAATATATAATCACAGTTATTCTTTCTGGCCATAAAATCAATGCAATATCTTCTGATACTTCTTGCCTCTCCCTAACAAAGTGCACTTGTTCTGCTCTATTCCTGACCAAGTTTCCCAGGAAATATTAGATTTCATATTGTTTTTTCTCACTGAAATGTTCTCACTGGGATACTTAGACATCAACACATTTATATCCAAGGGATCCAGAAGAGGTTAGCCAGAGGTGATTACGTCTCAAATGATGTTGTACTGTAATTGCTCAGGATATCAGCTTAAATGAAATAATCTGTGCAGGAAAGAAGAAACAGTAAAGCTAAGGAAGGAAATTACTGTTATAATTACTAGAGTATTTCTTTTCAAGGTATTAAAAAGAAAGGTTTATAACAGAGGAAGCCTGGGGAGGATGAGATGTGGCAGCTACAGACTGGATGGCAGAGCCTCTCTTACCTTACATCAGCTGTAACAAGCTTCCTGAACATTACATACCATAAATGGAGGGTGAGAGTAGAAGGTAGGAGGGTAGGTAGAAAATAGCCCAGAGTGATCATCTAGCTCAAAACATTTAAAATTAGTTAGAAAGATAAAAAGATACAAGGTAGGCACTCTCCTTCAGGGTTTCTTGCAACTGAAGCTGTTCAAGCTTTGCCATCAACTTCAACAGTGGCATGACCAGACCCACAGCCAACAAGAGCAAGAAGGATAGCAGTCACTCCTTATAAACAACTGCCTCACTTCTTTCCTTTGAACACTTTGGTCTTTCTCCCTGACAGATTGTCCTGATCAAAAAACAATTAGAAATTTTCACAGCTAGAGTAGCTTCCCTGCCCTAAATGTAACAAGGCTCTGCAAAGTTCTCATGTTTCCTCTCCAGCTCTTTTACTGTTTCCAGAAATACTCTTGATTGGAAACTCTTTGGAGAAATGCATTAACTGTGGATTTGAGATTTCAGATCCTCTTGTGCTTTAACATGCAGGTACATCATTGTGTAAACTCCACTGTGAAGACACACGTCATTAAAAAAATAAACATCTAATCACCCAGGGGAACATTCCCCAATCTAGAGGCTTTCTGAACCCATTGGATCCTACAAGTGGCCATACACTGCATCATTTTGGACACCTAGCAAAGCCCTGAGGGATTCAGAGTCCCTCTTGGTACAGGGGATTACTGCATTTCATTTTATTCCTCAAGGTACATCACTGTGACAGGATCCTAAGGAGGGATGGGATACAAACAGCTTTGTAACAGAAGCCTCAGTGCCAGTGATGCTCTTTATGACACAAAATCCTCATGGACCTGCCAGAGAATTGCAAAGAAGCTGCAAGGCAGATCTGCTTTACCCCCCTTCTTCAGAGTTTGTACAACTTCCAGCATGGGGACCAGGAACAGTAAATAGATTGGAAATTTCTTAGTTACAGGACTAGTCTCACTTTGCTCAAAACGCTGTAGCTTTGAAACCACAAATTCTCTGGGAAAAAGCATGGCTTACAACACACAACAACAGAAAAGACACTGGGAATTGATGAGCAGCCCAGGTGAGCATCATCTGCTTCTCAAGAGCAGAGAGACTAATGATTACTGCCCAGAGGGGAGGTCACTCTAGCCTAATAGATAGTGTCAGGACTAGGTGGGGATGCAGGTATATCTAAGGTGGCAATCATAGCTAATGAACCAGGGACACGTGTAAACACAGCCCCCAGTGGTGCCCTGTGCTGTCCTCTTTACAGATTCAGAGGAACAATACCAACTTGTTATTGCAGTATGCAGAAAAACAGCCCAGCTTTGTTGTGCCTGTTTGTGAATGACCTCCATGTACAGCTGCAGACCCTGAAGGACTTCTGAGATCACAGAAGCATCTCTGGAGGATCTTCTGCCTCCAACTGAAGAAACTGGAAATGTGTACCAGGTGATGGACAGCAGCACTTCATTAGCAGTCCCCAGTGTCCTGGTCTGATAGGTGCTGGTGTATGATTCATGATTTAAAATTCTATTTCATTAAAGTAATTTGATTTGGCTGGGGTGGGGGCCAGTGTTTGGTTTGTTTCAGACACTTTCATTTTATTTCAGTAGAAATACCAGGCACTGGTCTTTCTGCAGGAAGGAAAGAGAAATCCTCACAGCCACCCAAAGCAAAGCCATATATTTAGATTCAGTTCATTTAGGAAACACTGCAGACACTGAGGGCAGGTATGCTCCACCACACAAGCCTGCACTCCTTTACAAATAAGACACATAATCAACTCTAACTTCTTCTCTCAGTAGGGATCCTCTGAAAGCATTCTTCTCTGTCTCTTCCCACTTCCAATTCCTGCTCTGTTGCCATCCATCAGGCCTCTCTCTAGAATTTCTTCTCACTCTCTTGCAGCACTTCCAAAATACACAGAGCCTGGAGCAGGCACGAAAGATGGATCCATTCCTCTGTGCCAGCTGTATTTAGTGCACAGATCCCATCCTGCTCTCAACACAGAATCTGACTTTTCTGCCCAAAAATACTGTGAGTGGGGTTTTCTCTATAAATACACCTTCTTCAACATATTTGTTTAAAGTTATTATCCTGAATTCGAGCATGAAAGATAAAAATTCTTAAGTATTTTCCTTACTAGTACTTGATCTGTATAAAAATTCCTGACTATGTTTGAAGCCATGGAATACTGGGAACCATATACACACACTGAAAGAGAATCTGTACCTGTGAGCTCAGATCCAAACAGACAAGACAGAGGATGAAGAAAAGAAGGAACTGTTACCCCATTTTACAGAGACTTGGAAAGATTAACATGACTTGCCCAAGGTCATGTAGAAACTCCAGGGAGCTGAACTGAGACCACTGCAGTCCCAACACAAAATCTTAATTACCAAATCCAATTTTCCATTTTTCCTTTCATATGCTTTTTTATTTAATATATTAAAACAATTCACATTAAAAAAAAAAGAATTTTTTTTCCCCAGGAAGAACAGCAGAAACTAAAGCTGCAAGTTGCCCTTGTTAAACTAGGTTGCACAGCCAAACAAATTTAAAATGATATCTCAGCAAGATTTTGCAACCTGCCTGCGACAAATAAAAGGACTTTCACCCTGAAAACATGTGAGTGCTTGAGAGGACTAGCTGAGAGAATTTAGCAAGGCTCCTAATGAAAGAGCTGAGCTGCAATATGTATATGCATGAGTTCATGTATTATTTAAACCATTCTGATCAGAATAAGCACAGTACTGAAAGTGTCACTAGCATTCATGCATCGAATGACTTGCCCTCATAAAGGTATAATAATGTGTTCATCTGTTTTGTTTGTGCTCCCAAAGCAGTAATAGCATAAACAGAAAATAAACCTGTATGTTGCAAAAATCACATAAATATAAATCTAATTATATCTTTCCTTGATATTACGGCCAAGAAATGATGATGCTCAGTGAAGTGTAACGTATGACATCGAGTACATTCCCAAGGGCCTTTGTAAAAGTCTGCTGCTATGTCTGAGTATAGCCTGGGATTTTAGGAGTTAAACCAAATATACCCTGCAAAAGTTGGTCAGGCTGCCTCAGTAACCTAGTGGTAGGTCTTTTCTCTGACAGGTGGGAGGTTCAGATTATATTTTCAGTGATTCTGTTACAGCTCACCCAGTGCTTGCTGCCACACACCACGCATCTCTCCACAAGTACCCCACAGGCTGACAATTAAATCAGAGTGCTGATGGCTCCCTGGGAAGATGTCCTATCCTCAGTGGTCCCAAAGACAACTGTGCTGCATGAGGTGGTGAGGAGGGTGAGCAAAGAGACACTGCAGGAAACAAAAATGGAGGAATGCAGTAGTTCTCAAAGTACACCAAATAAATACTGTCTGTGTCCACATAATCCTTATCAAGCAAAAAAATGAAGTCAGAAAAACTGAAATAAGGGTGTAAAAATAAACATAAAAACCACCCACAGATTTTTTTATTGTACTCAAACAGTCGCCTCAATGCAAGATTTCTATACTAAATTGACTTATGAGCTGTGATCTCAGTCTTTTGGATTTTTTTCTTAGCCTTTTACATGTTAGTGAATTGTACTTTCATGTGGGAAACTTATGCAGCAGCCTGTTCTTGCTGGTAAAAGTGGCAAGACTCCCACTGGTTTCATTCAAAGGTTCAGGCTGTTAATGATGACTCAATCAATCAATCAGTCAAGACATGAGAAGCTGCAGAGAGAACTGGAGCCAAAATTGGTCTCAAAATTCAGTGATCTCATTTGTTCTTCTGCAGTTTCATCAGCTGAATCAGATATGCTCTCTGGAGTAGCGAGGGAAGATGCACGCCTAGGACCCTGGGTAAGTATGTCTGATAAGCACCATCACTTGGTGATTTTGCTGCAGCTCCTGTATGGCAAAGGTTTCCCAAGAGCACAATGCAACAGTGCAGTGCTGGCAGGGCACTAGGGAAAAAACAGATGGCAAGTGTGGGAAACACATCAGGGCAGGAGGAAAAGTCAAGGCATAGGAGATGATTCTGGGTTTAGGGTATCCAGAAATTGCAAATGAGCTTGAAGTGGCCATTCAGGCTAGGGGGTGTTGAAAAAGACAAGAATGAGCTACCCTAGAAAGACAACCTGGTCATTGTAGATCTGTTGGAGAGGGTTCAAAGGAGCCACAAAGATGATGAGAGGGCTGGAGAACCTTCCCTACGAAGAGAGGCTGAAGGAGCTGGGCTTGTTCAGCCTGGAGAAGAGAAGGCTGTGAGGGGACCTCATTGCAGCCTGCCAGTCCCTGGAGGGAGCAGAGAAACAGGAGTGGAATCAACTTTTTAAAAGGGCAGATAATGGCAGGACAAGGGGAATGGATTGAAGCTGGAGGAGGGAAGGTTTAGATTAGATATCAAGGGGAAGTTCTTTACAGAGAGAGCAGTGAGGTGCTGGAACAGGCTGCCCAGAGAGGGGGTGGATGCCCCATCCCTGGAGGTGTTCAAGGCCAGGTTGGATGGGGCCTTGGGCAACCTTGTGTAGCTCCAGGCCTGAGGTTGGTGTCCCTGCCTGTGGCAGGGGTGTTGGAGTTCTCTGATCCTTGGGGTCCCTTCCAACCCTTGCCATTCTATGATTCACATTAGCATGAAATCCGAATTAGAGCTGTGTGATCTATATTTAGGTGGGGGGACCTAAGACCTTTCTTCTCCAGGAAGTACTGTGGGAATTCACTTATCCCATTTGCTTTTATGGATGGGAATTTAAAGTATATTACTAACCATATTATGCTATTGGTAAATGCTGGGCACATTTACCTCCTTAGTCAATCTTGTTGTGGAAGAGGTAGTAGAAAAATTATGGAATTCTGATTCCTATATTTCTCTGAGAAGATCTGTTTGTCAAACCTTTTTTTGGGGGGAGGGGGGGCAACCAAGACCTGGAAAATTATCTTGTGTACTAATTACATTGAAGCAGCCCATAAGGGCTGCCAAGAAAGAAATGCACAAGGTTTATTGACTCTGCAGCTGGAAGTTTCACTAGACCTGTTCCATTTTCCTTCTTCAAGAGCTAAATAGTAATAGATAATGCAAAGATGTGAAGGAGATATTTATAGCACAGAAAAACACAAGGTTGATCCTATAATGCAGGAATGTTTAAATCTATGTGAAAACAATCCAACCACTGAAAAGGTTTGTTGCAGGTACACTCCAGATGTGTGTGTTTAAAACAGTAGTTTACTGAATGGAGGAAGGTATAAGTCACATAAGCATATCTACATTGTTTTCTGTGTGCAGATTTACTGTTATGCAGAAGGGAATGTAGGCTTTAATATTTTAAACTCAGAAGGGAAACAGCTACTTACAGAAAAACCCCTCAAAACAACAAGGAAGAGAGGGGAATACAAAAGGTACTCAGCACTCTCTATCCTTGTGGGTGTTGGCTCTGCTCTTTCCCACATCTCTAGCATCATAAATGTTCAAAGCCAGAATGTTTAATCCAGATGCTGCTGTAATCAGATAAACATGGGTTTGGTGCGTTCCAGTGATGCTGCTCAGTGAATGGATTCTTGTTTTGGTTAAGGCCCTATGAACATCCCACTGCAAATCAGTCTTGAGATTCCAGGCTGGATGTGTTCACAAGAAATACACTTGCTTTTTTTATTGCCTCTCTAATTCTCCAGAAGAGAGGACTGGCCATTTTTCTGTACATGCCAGTGTTTCCCCAGGTATTCACACTACACAGAAAGGGGAAGAGTTATAGGAATTAAGATTAGGATAAGGCTCAGGAAACATGCATGCGATGTGGTGACCACCTCTGCAATAGACTTCCTTCAGGTACAGCATCATGACACGATGGGGACACCTTTTCTGGGCTTAAGCATTCTTTACATAGATGTTGAATGGCTTCTGCAGCAGCATCTCCTAACTCAGTCACTAACAAGAACTCTTTGATGAAGGACTGTGAGTGAGGAAGGGTGATTGGAGAGCAGGAACATCAGGAAGAAGTCAAGGACTAGGGCATGGAAACCAGAGGAAACTACCGGAACCAGTGCAGAACCAGGAGATTTAGGATTCCCCATTGAATCAGTCAGTATCCTTCAGCTAAACTCATTCTGGCCACGTAGGGTGACAGGGAGGTGAGGATATTCACAGGGCTAGCATCTTCATAGCTTAAGGGAAAGACTTTTTGATGAGTGTATCTACAAGAAATGGTGAAATAGCCTCTTTGCCTCAAATGAAATAGGAAACAAATTCTTTTCTTACTTCAGTTTGGGTTACGTATTACCCATGGGAAACTTTCCAGGTAGAAGATGCTGGGTATGTGGAAAGTCTTGCCACATTTAATTGGGGCTTTTTAAATTAAAACAACCAACCAACCAAACAAACCACACACACACCCAAAAAAACCCCAAACACATGCAAAAAAACCCCAACCTAACTGTAATGTGAGCTGTCTAGATTCTCTCAGGCAGTGAAGAGCAGAATTTAGATTTTCCCTAAGGCAAACATCAAAAATTATTTATGTATTACCCTCTGAAAGAGCTTATTTTGGTCAGTATAGAATAATATAGACTTTTATCATGCAGATATTTAAATATACAGTAAATTTAGGTGATGTTTAATCTTATTCTACTTTCCAAGAATTTCTGTGTTCATTTCCATGTTTTTAAGAACCTTAAACCAGGGAAAAGTTTAACTTTGTCAGTACTCTGACAACTGAATGAAAGCTAGAGGTATTAAACACCTGAATATTAATTTTAATAATGTGCAAATATTTGAAGGTACAAAGAAATCACTGTTGAACTGTGTGACAGAGATAATGGAGAAATCAGCCTCTTTCTGTTTTTCTGTTGTTCCTTAAGAACATAACGAAATGACTGGGTTTTTTTTTCAATTTGGGGAGAGTGAGTAGTTCAATAATATGCCATAAAATGATAAATATATGAAAGAGTCAGAAATTAATGATAGAAAGTGTAAAACTTAAAAAAAAAAAAGTGAATTATTTGGGGGTCTCTCTTAATTGAGTATTTTTTCCAGGCATGTTTTTGAGTGGCTAAGTATGTTTGGAAAACTAGCTATTTTTCTCATACAGTCTGCATTTATTTCTTGAGCTGCCTAAAAGTCTCATTAGCTGCAGGTAAGGTTACAGGCAGAAGATTTAACATAGATGAGTCAGGGTGGCTTAACAAGTTACCACCTGTCTCCTCAGCTGACATTATTCTCCATCACAGGTTTAGGGTATTTTTTTCCCCCCTGGAGTCACAGCAAAACACATGAGCTTCAGCCTAATTCATTATTGCTTAAGCAAAGACACACAACTCTTCAGGCAATCTCAGAGCATGCACACATGTAGATACAGTGGCTCAGTTAATACATAATAGTTTTAATGAGCTTCTGTAACTCAATCCCGTCCTATGGCTTTATTCCAACACAGACTGGCATTGTACTCCAGTAATTTAGTTCTTCATAGCTGCTCTGCTAGCTTTCATCCTGCTTTTGCTTAGGCAAAGCCAATATGAAACTGTCCTTGACAGAGCAGTATTGTTCTAGGGATATGCTTCTTTCTCACCCTGTGCAGGCGAAGACAGGGGAGAAGCAGCAGCCCCAATATCAGCAATTGAAGCAAAATTAGATACAGTTACACTAATATAATGCTTTGTACTTGTTATTTTATCCCTCATTTCTTTTTAACCTCTCTTGCCACAAGCACATTTTGCCCACTATAAGCAGCTTCTCTGCTAAGAAATGTGTTGGCACAATTTATGAAAGCATTTCTGCATCACAAATGCTAGCATGGACTGGGTCTTAGTAAATAAAATAGAACTTATGGTCAGCTTTTCTAAAGAGCTCAGCACATAATAGCTCACATCACTGTGTGCTTTTGAAAGCTGGATGGCATTAAGGTGTCTATATGGGCTCAGGGTTTGAAATAACTCAAATCCAGTATTTATTCTGAGGGCACTTCAGCAAGAATAGAGATCCTGTCTCTTTCATAGAGGGAGGAGGAGAACTGAAGGGCAAGGAGGAAAAAGAAAGGTGAGATTGCCCTCTTTCCCCTGTATACCTTGTGTCTTTTAAACATATCCCCAAAGGAAGCAGAGAAAAAAGCAGAGCAGACCTGCTTCAGCTGCTCCAAGATGAGGCCGTTTACATTATCTTTTCTACATCAAAGCCCTTGGGAAAGGCCTGTCCTTCCCTTAGGCACAGCCCTTTCTACTGCTGCAAAAATAGTTACCTGCTACCCCTTGCTTAGAGATCTGCCTCAGTCCCCAAACGACAGACAGGCCAACCCTTTGTAGAATAGAACAAAACAAAACTAGAAGGCCTGATTTAATTGAAAAAGATTTGGTACATATTCCCACCTGGTTTGACTTGAGGGAGATGTAAAATAAGATACTTTCCCATGTTGTATTTGTTCTGTTTAGCTTTTAATCCCACCAATTTTACACACAGCAGATTTATCACCACCATTTTAGTTCTGATCTGGTCTTGCAAAAGGCCCTAGTTAATCTGTGACTTCTTACTATCACAGCTGTCTGTTGCTGTAGTAACAAAGCCGTGTTATGTACCTTCAAGGATCAGTGCTGCAGAACTGCTGATTTTTCTAATAAGGTTAAAAAAAAAAGATAAAAGGGTCTTTTGATTACATCTATTGCTCCTTGTGTTGTTGTGCTATAACAATGGAACTTTAATGTACCCTCTGGAATAAAACCATGAGAAAGCAGGGCTTTCTCCATTGTATGAGGTTGAAGGAAGGTCTGGACTGTAAATCCCAGTAGCATTGGCATATGCTGCTGGGCTCAGTTTCCTGTTGGTGCAATCATGAAAAACTGCAATGAAGTCTACAGAGTTATGCTGACATAAAATGCCTCTGAGCAAGGCTGGAGTCCAACCAACAAACAACTGCTATGTGTCAATGGGCTAACTTGAAGACACAGAGCCTAGCCCACCCTGATGGTGTAATGTCTATCTCTGTGATGGCACTGGTGTTTGGTGTTAGTCCAGTGGTGGGTATAAATATTTGCTTATAACCAGAGTTTTGTTAAAGAACATCTTCCTTTCATTCCTACTTTTATTTCCTACTGCATCCAGTGGAAAACTGGATATTTGGGAAGTTTTCTATTGTTGAAGTGTGCAAGGTCAAGCTAAAATTAAATTCTTAAATATTTACTACAGTGTGGTTGCTGCCTTTCTTTCTCCCACTGAACATACCAGTGTGGCTACAGATGCATCTGCCCGTGTTCAATGAGCATTTGAAGAAAGGTGAATCAAATTCATTAATCAAATTCAAGTGGAACCCTGGGACCACCCCACAGCAGAGACTGAATATGCCCCATGGGAACATATTGTTTGTGCTTTGCTGTTGGTTCCAAAGGAGTTCTGCCTTTCTCCTTTTGCCAGAGCCTGGCTCCCCCTCACCACATCCCACAGGACAGATTTGGCAACCTCAGTGCATCACCAAAACCTATTGAGAGTCCTCTGCCTGGGGAGAGTGGCAAACAGGCCTGAGGGTCTGCACTGCAGCTTGCATGGGGGTATTGAGCTGGTGTTGAACTTGCCAGGTGACATGGACAGCAGCATGTCTGCAGCACCACAGAGCTCTTTGGGAAGCTGGTCAACTGCTGAAGCAGCTAAGCTACACTGAACTCAGGGCTGCCACAGCCATGCCACTGTAATTCCTAGGCTCTTGTTAGGGAGCTCTGCAGACATCCCTCAAATGTTTACAGAACTCAAGGCTTTACAAGGATACAACAAAAGCAAAGTTTTACTGTCGATCAGAAATATTCACAGCTGTTTGGCTCCTTTCCTTCTTTTCCTTTCCTCTTTACTTTCCAAGATTGTTGCAACTACTGTGGCTGGTGACCATCATTTTGCTGTTCCAGCCTATTATCACAAAGACTCCTATTAGATCTTGATTCCACTTTCATTACAGAGCATCTGAAGATTTTCTGAAAACAATTTTGAAAATTGAAGTGTTCTGTTTCTACAGTCCCCATTTTTTTAGGCTGCATTATTTATTGCTGTAACATCAGACTTTTGCATCTCACCAGACTGCTGAACTAAAAGCAAGTTATGAAAGTCCATGAAGGACTTTGCAGAAGTAAATTATATATCCATGTCAACCTACTGTTCCTTTTAAGAAATCAGATTTGTCTTGGGGTCTCTGGATTTGCTTTTCTGCCTTCCATGTTCAGGATTTTTATGCAGGGCTGTATCTTTCCTATAAATCTGCTTTCTGTAGCATTTTCTCACATACTGATCTATTTGGGGTACTACATACCAAAATGCCTTCTTGTGCTGAAGTTAACAGGAGCTTCACCTTAGAGTATATATTAATATCAAGTTCTGCTTTTGAGACGGGGACTTCACTGGTGTGCAGCTGTATCTGTGTAATGGTTCCCCTGAATGGGGGGAAAAAAAATTTAAAAAAATCACTGAACATTTTCTTGCAGGCAGCAGAGCAGTGTAACAGCCAAAGACCACACTCACATGCAGGTTTGGCAAAGCGGATTTTTAGTAAGGCAGTGTGCAAGATCAGGCACCAGACTGTTGTCAGATCTTTATCCATGCATACTGAAACCTTGATGCAGGATGTGTGGTAACTCCCAGCAAGATTCAGATCAAGAATCATTCCAAATTTATTTTTGAATATGAAGTCTCTCAAATTTCTGAATTAGCTTAGATGATACCAAGATGATACTGAACGTGTCTAAAAGCTTTAGAGTCATATTCTTGTTGCCAAACCAAACTGTTCCCAAATGAAACTGAACTGTTTCTGAACAAGCTTGTGTTAACAGAGAATGTTTCTTTCTTTAGCAATCAATTTTTGCTAAAATGTAATAATAAAAATAGACACCTCAAGATGGGTTTTAGAACTTAGGCAAAACTTAGAAGCAGCCACTTCAACACAAATATGGCCATTTGCAAGAATTCAGATTTAGAAATCTTTTATAATCAGTCTGTATCGTCAGTCTT
This sequence comes from Laterallus jamaicensis coturniculus, assembly GCA_022605575.1. Taxonomy (NCBI): domain Eukaryota; kingdom Metazoa; phylum Chordata; class Aves; order Gruiformes; family Rallidae; genus Laterallus; species Laterallus jamaicensis. Next base: position 9,595,238 of record JAKCOX010000001.1, on the reverse strand, counting down.
TGATGTCTAACACTTAGAAATCTGAAAGAATAAATGATGACTATTCAGAATATTTGTATGAAATGCTCATAATAATATGTAGTATGCTAGAGGGAAGTGTAATCACTCTGTAGTTAAAAGCAGCAATGATGTTTCAGTCTTAATGGAAATGGCAGCTTTCCTTTCTGCAGAAGATACAAGCAAAGATCTCAAAACATAGCCCAATCTCTTGTGGTTTCTCATTATATTTTTAATACTGACTAAATCAGGAAACTGATTATGATTAATTCCTTTACAGGAAAGAACTGATTTTGGCATGAACTAGGTTAGAGAAGATTGTCAAAACTTTTGTTAAAAGCTGTTCTCTGTTGCCAAACATGGGTGTAGAGGTTCCCAAAGACCAGGGCTGTTGAGTGCAGTTTTGCCACTTTGAGCAGTGGCCAAACCCAGCTCTGCCCCAGCAATTTCTTCCAGTTCACCCACTCCATCTAGAGCAGCAGCAACAGCAGCAGCTTTGCCTACAGCAAGATGGCAATTGCACTGTTGGTGATATCAGTGTTGGTAATGTGGCTTCCTCAAAATACTTCCATATTTATCTCAACCTATTGCAAACCATTATTTCTTTATGTTTAAAGAAAGTGATAGAGGGCATGCTAAGAAGTGGAGTTGGCGATTAAAAATGGAGATGAGGGCCAGAATTGCAGAGATACTAAGGCCTGTAAAAATATCAGGAGAGCCTCAATACGTAGCAGCAATTTTCATTTGGGGCTGAGTACTTGATGCACACATTGGCACATAGCAAAGCACGAAGGGTGTTCAAACAGTAAAGTTTTATTTAAGATCAGGAGTACATTTCTGAAGCAACTCCAGCTGTTCCCACTTACTATACTTCAATTAACTTCACAGAGCACCCTGCCTGAAAGAACTTAACATTTTCAGATTAAATAATAGGAGCTCCATAAACACACCGAATGCCACCTAATTACTAATTGGAACCAGATGACAGCTAGTTCAAAAATAATATTGATATGCAACATGGAGGTCAAATCCTGAGCACCAACTGCTTTGCCCTGTAATTTACTCTTCCTGAGCCATATGTTATGGTGTAGATGCAGCCCTAACTTTGAGTCAAATGCTGTAGCCCTTACTTAGGGAAAGCTATTAAAACAGATGAAAAACTGGTCTAGGTAATGACTGCCATATTTGTGTTCTCAACGTTTCAAAAGACTTCCCTAAAAAGAGCCTACAGTTTGTGTAAAAACTCACAAACAAACGTAGCCTTCAGGAAAAGTAAGCATAAACTTGTCTTTCTCAAGAACCATCCATCAACAAAACAACATTTAAATAAGCTACTTTAAATTCTTCTGCTTATTATATGGGGATTTGCTGGATAGCAAAAGACAAAGCCTGCTTACCTTTCCTTTTTTTTCTTCTTACTAGATCATATTCTTGTCCTGTGCCTTAGACCTTTCTGACAAATCAAGTGGAAAGCAATAACAAAACAAAAGATGGGGAGGTGATTGGTTCTGGCCTTTAAATTCTGCCCTGATGTGATTCCTTGCTTTGTATTGGCTGCCAGCAATACCTGAATCAAAAAGGAAGATCTTCGTACAACTAGCTCACATGTGGTGTGAAGATGCTGGTAACTATCTCAAGCTCTGCAATCACTAGCAGCTGAACCCTTCTACCAGGCAGGGCTAACAGGCAGATGTTACAAGCCTGCTACTTGTCTGTCTGCAATCAGCAAGGAATAAAGCCCACCAGTTTCAGAGTCTGAAAAGTGGAGTAGCAAACTGTGGTAGGTAGGGTTGAGTTTGCTGGGGGTCTGTATTGTTTTCTTCCTTAGGGGTTCTACATCTCCTTGTGCTGAAAACTGCCTCTCTCTCTGCGGTTAACAGAGGGGGTTGATGGATCTTACTCTCAGTCAATTTTCTGGTCCAAATCTTTGAGATCTGGTGTCCCAGAAAATTAAGGATACCTGTATCTGGGCCTCCTCCCTTCAAGACCCACCTCAGCTTTGCTAAGCCATAAACCTTGCAGCAGGTTGCTGACTATGAGACTCTTACTGCTGAATTTCCCTCTGTTTCTGTACTCACACAAGGGCAGGGGGCTTGGCCCTTATGTCTTCCCTCCTCATGGCTGCCCATACCCAGGGGATTGTACCAGTTCCTGAAACACTGTGCTTGCTGGGTACATGACTGTGAGGGCCTCAGCCCTGTCACAGCTGCAGAAGTGCAAAAGAAAAAATAAATAAGATGCTCATACATCTACAGCCTTGTCTCAGGCATTAGCCAGAGGGGCCATGCACAACCACAGGCTGGCTAGATGCTGGCTATTGCTGTGGATGTGAAAACAACCCTGGACCATTGCGTCCTGCCACACATTGATCCACCATTTTGCCAGAGTCTTAACTTCAGGCCTAATGGGAGTGAAAGTAAGGGCAGCCCTTTGGGGACAACATCAGGGACTGTAAGCCCTTCTTCGTGTGCTGGCCCTCACTGTCCTTCCCTGGAGCACAAACTGAGCCCATGCTGGCATGCAGGGTTTCCCCAGTGCCCTGCCTTCAGCTACCATCTCTGTAGACAGAGCACAAACTTGCTGCTGAGCACAGGTATCTGCTGCACCCAGGAGCCAGTGCCAGCATGAGGTGGGACCTCTCATTTCTGAGCTGCTGTGCCTGAGGCCAGGGCTCTCCCGTGAGAGATGGGGCTGTCCCTCCAAGACCTGCAACCACGTTGTTGGCTTCTAGCCACCAAGTCTGGCTTCTCCTTCCGACAGTGCTACCTGTGCTGCAACATGTTTTGGGAGCCACTTAATTTGTCTCACAAAGTGATCTGCTTTGCTTTTCCTAGAAAATGTATTTTAATTGCAAAAGGAAGAGGAAAGTTCACCTGGAAACAGCCAGTCAGGTCATGTGCAGCAGCAGTTTGGTGTAAAACCTGCCTGGTCCCTGCAGCTAGAGGATGCCTTAGCACCAACTGGGCCCCCAGCCCTGAAAAGCTGATGTGGCCATGCAGGCTGTGCCTGTGTTTTGCCATCCTGCTGTATCCCAAACAATGACTAATAGGAGTATTTTGCTATCTATCATCTGATAAACGCTTCCTGGCTTGTAACTGGACTTGGTAAGAGTCCGGCCAATGCACCAGAGGTTATTTTTGGCTGCCCAGATTCCATTTTCCTGTGGTTTTTGCTGCAACCAGACCAATGCGTTCACATTTAGATAGCTGTGTTGTCAGTTTCTGAGCTCACTGACAAACGAGCTAATGTCTTTATTGTTTACCGAAAGGATGTTGTTGAGGATTACTGCCCTGGATTTTTAAACCTCTCAAGTGTATGCTGGCATGAAATTACTGTCCTTAAAGGCAATTTACTCACTGAGAATCCCATGCTCTTTGAAATAACTCTACCCGTTATGTCTCCATGGTTTTTCTTCTAAAAAAACCCCACCTACCACAATTCAACCCCACTGGAGAAGCACTGTCATATGGAAATCTTCTTGTTCTGAACAGCAAATAAGATATTTGTATAGTAGTGAGTAACTGAGAAAGTGGCTACACTTTATTTTCCAGAAGTCAGGGTTGATGGCTGAAGTCTGTCAAAGACCTTGAGTAAGAAGCCTCCAAAGTAAATGGGTAGAGGATTGGGAGAGTTCTGACTCTGCACCTCACAAAACTGAGCAGATCTGTACCAATGATTTTTGGTTTTTTTTTGCCTGGAATTTCTAGTTCAAAGCTTAACCCAGAGGGGATGCTTCTAGTTTCATGCTGAGCAATGACCAACCAAGGGAGGAACAGACCACCCGCTGCTGGCAGGCAAGCAATTTCATCAACCCCAAGCATTCATCAATTCATAAATTGATTTAAATGCAGTGTGGATTTCTCTTTCTCCCCACTCCCATGAGGGCCAGAAATGTTTTGATGCTGAAATACTTACAGACAAACAAGGTGGGCTCTTTGAAATAAAGCAAATAGCTTTCATTACAATTAAAATTTGATTGACAAGTCTTTTTTTTCCTCAGGACAACGCTTCCGAGGACTTCTAAATAATAGAACTTAGAAGCAAATTTCTATATTCAATATGAAAATCATACGCAGATACCCAATTTAAAACTGTTTTGTTGAACTATAAACAAGTCATACTGTATTAATTAACAAACAGTTGCCATTTACAGCCTTCATGTGTGCTTTATTTCCTTTGTTCTATGTTGCCTTTGGAGGAGTGTGTTTAGGTTTTTATCTTTTTTCCCCATCTGCTAAAGGATATTTTAGCTACTTGGCCACAGTGGTGATTGATTACAGAGGCCACCCCTTAAAGAAGATAACTGATGATGCAGATACTTAAAGGCCATTAGTATTTTGGTGAAAGGAGAGCACAGTAGAGATGTGAGAAATAATGGACAAGTAAAGTGTAGAATTGAAAGGTTTATAATTAAATGTGGTGTGCTTTTTTTTTCTTAGGATAATAAAAATTGCTATTGTTATAGCTACTTTAAACATGCATAAAAAATTTACCTAGATGGAATCTTCAGTATTTATTTTAAAACACACACACAAATACTAATCCCACTATAAAGCGGTTTAGAATGCAAGTTTAACTATATTTTATACCAATGGAAGATAGGAGCTGTTTTCTCCAGATATTCCTGAACTTAAATTATCTAAAATACTTCAGTCTATACCTAATTAAGCAGATGAATAAATCCCATTGAAGTCAAAGAAGCTACTGATGTGATTAAAGGAGAGACATACTTAAATTCTATTTGGAGTTTAGATCCAAAAGCTTAACTCCATCCCCATTCAGCAGTACATTTAGGCAACTTTAGACACTTGCTTAAATCAATCGGATTAGATGTTTGCTTGAAGTTAGCCATGAATTTAAATGCCATGCTAAATAGAAAAGTGCTTATGTAATGGATTAGCTTCGGTTGAAATTTTGTAATTATTATCTAGGAATGTTTCTAAGGACTTGAAGTTCATTTTTCCATTAATTTTTAAACCATCTTCTAGACAAGAGAAAATATGTTCAGTTTTAACTTTTCATCCAGTTAACCTTACCTTATGCCATCTTCTTTCCACGAGAAAAAAACCCCAGAAAAATAAAAAAGAACAGAAGAAGTGATAGAAAAGGAAGGGCATTCTTACTTCATTCATAGGGGCAGGGCAACACCAAGCTTTAACTTCTTGATTTTTCTTGTAAAAAATAAAAGCTAGAAAATTTCAAATTTAGAAATTCTGTGTAAAAGCAAATAATATGTTAATGTAATTCATACTTTTCTAACTGGACCAGTTCAACACAAAGCTTCTAGAAAGTTTTCACTGAAGTGTACAAAGAGCTCTGAGGTCACTTTTTCCTGACATGAATGTAACTTCATGCCAATTTAGATACCAATTTGCCTTTGTTGGTTTTTTTTCCACCCCCACTGCTTTAAGATGAACAGATACTCCAGACCTAAGGGTAAGAGAAGAAACAAGCCAGCATTTGTATTAAGAAACATTTTTATTAACAAAACAGTAAATTCCACTTGCTTAGCATTTCCAATAATGAATAAATTGGCCTTGCAACAAATAAAAAAATCGTAAATATCTATCACAGAAAGCACTATAAGGTTAGGGGCATTGGGCCTCTCTTCAATGTCTTAGGGTTGAAAGTTTCACACGTTATTTAGTGTTTTGTTAAAAAAGGCAACACAATACAGTCATAGAAATGAAGCCATCTCAGTCAAACAAATTAGGTTATTATAGAGAAAGGATCCAATTTTGTTAGGTAGTTGGTTTATGTCTGTTTGTTTGTTGTTGCTGCTGTTTTTAAACAAAAAAAGGAATTTTAAATTCACTTGCTGGCACTTCTGATACATCCATATTTGTTTTCTTGTTAAATTACGAAATTAAAGAGGAAAAAAGGAGAACCTTCAGAAACAGTGTTAAAATCGTGTTGGCTTATTATAGTAGTAGCAGATCTTTTTTTTTTTTTTTTTCTTTTCCTTGATGTATGGATTTAGTTAAAGATTAATCTACCAAACTGCCTGGAAGTTGACCTGACCATGCTATTTCATTAATGCAATCGATACCAAGCAGAAAAGATCATTTCATCTCGCCCAAACCATATTCCGTCACGTCCAACCTCCTGTCGTCAGATTACTCAATGGTCTTCCACATATCTAAGCACTGAAATCTGAACACCACCTGGATTTCAACTTCTTTCTCCACTCCAGTTGAAGTCTCTTGCTTCCAGCAATGACCTCCAGAACCCTGCCGTTCCCTGAGTACAGCTGTCTTGTAAAGGTGGGAGAAATTATGAATGCCGCAGGTGAATAACAATCTATGAGATGAACGTCAGATGGGTTTTGTGAAGCTGGTCTCATTTTCCTGTAAATGTTAATGAAAATTTTAAAAATGGTTTTACAAGTGTAACATGACACATCTCAGTGTGGTAGGCAACCTTCACGAGAGGTGTTTTCATGCCAGCTACATGTTTTAAAGTGCTCTGACTCCCAGATAGATAGCTGTACCAGTTTCCACCCTTTTTCTTCAGCTATAGTGAATAGAACACAGCAAAATGTTTTGTGCCTGCTGTTTAAAGCTAATTTTAAATTCCTCCTTCCTGTCTGTAAAGTGTGAACATCTATATCCCTCTCAGGAGGCCATCCAATGATTTGGTTGATTTTTATTGAACTACCCTCTTTCTGTCTAATGTACTCCTTTTGAACTTCCATGTAAATAAAATGTTACGTTATGATTTATTGCTGTGAAACTAATGAAATAACACTAGGAAAAAAATCCACCTTAACATGTAAACTACAGCATTATATTCCATATGTTTAACTAAAATGCATTAATGTTTTATATATGCAATAAAAGCTATGTGTTATTTTAAAACATGAAGAACTTATATTTGTCTGGTTATGATGTCTTGCAATACTACACAATCAACTTAGCTAAAAATACTTTTTCATATGTCAAAATTCCCACCATTGAAAAATATTATCGTGCACCTCAAGATTATTTCCTCTTTGGAGAAAGGGGTAAATTCTGCAGTAGAGTCAGCCTGGAAAATTAAAGTGATTCTTTTTAGATCTTTTACCACCCAGTGCTGTAGTAGCTGTTGTTCATACAACTGAATGCCAGATAAACACTACATGATACTTCCTAAGATTCTCAAGAAACTCATCATTCTCACAATTTCTTAAGAACAAGGTTTCTGTAAGGCAAACCATGCTCTCCAATAGTGAAGCTCTGACTGGAAGCCAAAGGCCAGTTTAAGTCACTAAATATTTAGCTAATTAATGAATGTATTCTTCTAGGAAAATTGGCCATTCTGATCAACTTCATTGATGCATATCAGGAGCAAGAGATGGGGGTAGGAGGGAGAAGACAAATTACAGTAGAGATATATTTTTGCTTTCTAGTCCACTTCTTTCATACAAACTACTAAAACTTAATTGCAACAGAATAGAGGCTGTACAGGTAAGAAAAAAATTAGCTGACTCTTATATACATTCATACACATCCCCCTTTGTATAACCACTACACTGTTAAAAAAAAAAGAAAAAAAAAAGAAAAAAGAAAAAAGGGGAAGAAGTCTGGGACAATTTATAATGGCTGCAAAAAAAATGAAGTATGTCTGTTGCTCCAGATGTCATAAAACTCTCTATACCTAGCAACACTTAGAACATTGAGTTTACCAAAAATGGCTGAAGAGCAGATATAGTTTGCATTTTCTATACAACAGGCTATAAAACATCACTTATCACAGTCCAGAAAGCACATATAGATGTGTTTTTATATAAACATATGTAATAACATATTAAGCGTGCATGAAAATTTCCCAATGATTGCATCTATGCCCTCTTGTTTGTTTTTTTCTTTTTTTTTTGTTTTTTTGTTTGTTTTGAATTTTAAAATGGTTTTTTTGTGGAAATGTGCCTTATATTCCAGATTTTTCTTTTTGTTTTGAAAATAAGGCCTCCGTACTATTTTCCTCACAACCAGAAAGGGGCTTTTTGAAAGTATTTCTACGTAAGTCTTCAGAAAAGCCAGCACTTTGTTTCAAATGCAAGTTTCCAATCACTGCTTCACTGCACCAGACGGCAAACTCTTTTGTTTGCTTGTTGAGTCACCATATATAATGACAGTCTTCTCTGACAATAAGACTAACTTACTTCTCAAGAAAGCGCTAGCACTTTGGCTAAATCCAGAATCATAGGTAGCTTCTTTTTTCTTTTTTTTTTTCCTGTTTTGTTTTTTTTGTTTTTAAATTTGTTTTGTTTCATATTGTGCCTTGATGTTGTAGTAATACTCCTTGCTTTATGAATGCGTGGTGTCATCATTGTCTTTCAGAAATGTTCCAGCAACATAAAGACAGGCAGAGTAAATGAAAAACACTGTGAATGTTAGGGAATTTATCAGCTCCTGTTTCTGAAAAACAAGAGCATGAAATGCTTGTTTTTAAAAACAGTCTTTCCTTTCTGATTGCATTCCCTGTCTTTTGTTTGTTTGTTTGTTTGTTTGTTTTTTGAATGTGCTTCATAAAAAGTAAAGTAAATAAGTTTGTATTATGTCTCAGATAAAATGAAGACTATTTCTATACAAGCGTTCTTTTAGATGTTGAGATCAGACATAGTACTCCTTATCCTTATTTTTCTTGTTTTTGTTGGAACTTTTAGCGCTGTTGGGCTGTTTTTCCTTGATCACAGCCCCATTGGATTGTGCTGAGTTACTGATGTAGTTTCGACTCTCATCTACGTGGTACGATCCTTCGTCTCGATTCCTGTACTTGTACATGGCATACAGGAGGATGAGGATACACAGCGCCGCTGCTGCCACAATCCCAACTACCATGCCTGTTGTACTGCTGGATTCACGAATTACTTCGGATGAGCCAGGGTACTCCCTTCCTCCTCCTGCCCTGGTAGGGTTTGCTGTAGGTAGAGAATGAAATAAGGGAGAGGTTATTATTGAGTTTGCACAGTGAGGACTTAGCCATATCTACCTGCTACAAACATGCATTGTTCTCATTGGATTAAAGCTAAAGGAAGGAAGGTTTAGATCAGATATTAAGGGGAAGTTTTTTACAGAAGGAGTGGTGAGGGGCTGGAACAGTCTGCCCAGAGAGGGGGTGGATGCCCCGTCCCTGGAGGTGTTCAGGGCCAGGTTGGATGGGGCCCTGGGCAACCTTGTGTAGCTCCAGGCCTGGAGGTTGGTGTCCCTGCCTGTGTCAGGGGGGTTGGAGCTCTATGATCCTTGGGGTCCCTTCCAACCCAGACCATTCTATGATTCCATGATTATATGATTCATTTACACCCACTTGGTCAGGACTGCCTGTTGGTGCAATCCTAGTCTACCGGCCCAAAACCACATAGGTTTGCAGCCCATTCCATTTCCATGGCTGTCAGCACAATTAAACAGGCTTTTAAACAAGGAAAAAGACAGCCCACAAAAGTATAATTTCTCCAAAAGCTGTTGTTAAGAAAGAATGCCTAAATAATCTGGAATAACAGGCGTGCCACAATTTAAATGCCAGAACACAAACATCTGGGAGAAAAGGATCTCCTTTTCCTACTCCTTCCTGCTCTCTTTCTCTCCTTCTGTGAAGAACAATAAGTAAAACTGTAATACTTACTGAGAAGACAGTGATGATAAGACAGACTAACAAAAATATCGGGGGAGAAAAAATAATCACAACTTCTCCTAATAACAAATTATAGCAGCCAATATTTTGGCTACACATGAAGCTATCCTCAGCTCTCCCCTCAGCAAGTTTCTCCATTTCTCCTTTGCTTTTAATATTTTTGGGGTTTTTTTCCCCCAAATTAATTATATTTACTTTTATTACTTTTAGCAAGCTACCCAACCCTACCTTTTCTTTTCTAATTCACTGGCTCCTCCTTGAATATGGCTACACTCTAGAGTGCTTTTCCTCTTGACTTCTATTCCCTCTTTTTATCACGGTTACCAATAGCAGACATTCCTTCAAGCAATGCTTTATGGCTAGGAAAAAAAACCTCTTAAGTTGCACAGAGCAAGGGCTTGGCCTTCTAAGCACCCATCTCTCAAGCCAGACTCTGGTCTTTTCAGTTGTGATACGAACTGAACTGACCTATGTCTTCAGACTGCAAAGTCTTCTTGATAGGAACTATTGTGTCGTCTGGCACATTTTCTGTCCTTTCACAGCCATGTGAAGTGAAAGCCTAACTCCAGGAGGAATTGCTAGGTTAAATGCTCACAGCACACACAGTGCTTATGCATTTCCCATGATCTCCCTTACTGCAATTTTGTAGGAGGAGAGGCAGGTCTTTATATAGAAAATGCTTTAAGTGGCAATAGCTGAGGTGCATCTTCTGTAACTTAGCAAGTGTCATGGACCTAAATGTCCCAGTGACTGGGGTCTATGCAATATAGTTCTGATTATACCAGCATTTCCAAACTCCTGAGAGGCTGCACACCCCCTGCACCTCTAGCCTTGGCTGAGCTCAGGAGCAAGAAAAGAGCAGTGGGTGAACTGGGGTTGCCCACCACGCAGTGCAGAACACACTCATTAAACATCCAGGCTGGCCTATGGAAACTGCATTTTAAATCACTATGCATGGCTAAAAATGCAGTCAGTAAAATGTAAATGTTAACTAAGAATATTATTAAACACTAGTTTTACATTATATCCATAATGCTAGCTTTATCAGGCCTTGCCTACAACTAGCATTTCATTGAAGTGTATTAAAGAAGTGTCTCAGTCAAGGTGCATGAAAGCACACTATGCCCTATAGTCACTTATTTTGGTACCATTAAGATATACTAGGAAGATGATGATTTTAAGGATGCTGTATTAAAGGTGATGCCACTCTGATGCTATCAACCCTGGTCAAAAAATTGCAACAATTTTGGACAATCAGAATTATAAGCAGCTGTCAGCTACAGACATCTACAACTGGCCTATGAATACTAAAATATAGCAAGAAAGACACACCCCCCCAAAAAGAATTAATTCCTCTCTCCACCTTAGTATTATGCATTGGGGGTTGGACTCAATGATCTCTTGAGGTCCCTTGCAACCCCTACAATTCTGTGACTCTGTGATTATTCATTTATTGGTGATTTGTGTTCTTTTGCTGAAACACCACTTCCTGAAGTTAACCCACAGAGATTTAAAGAAGGTGACATTTCATTTGGCTGAGGGAACAGAGGCACCAAAGTAAGGGTCAAGAAAACTGTCATTCCTGTTCAAAAGGCATTTTCTATGACTACACAAGAGATCTTGAAGTTATGCTTCAGAAGACTCTTAAGATTTTTCTCTCATCTCAGTGTAGATTCCACCCTTCTAAGAAACGTGGTCTGTCTCGAAGTAGTCAATGAATGATTTAGTTCCTGTTTCTTCATTGTAGCTACGATAGAAAATGGGAGTTCATTTACACATAGGGTGCCATTTGTTGTTTTACAAGAGACAATGCATTGTTGCAGAATAAAGACTCCTGAATATTTCCACCCTGAATGAAAATGAGACGAAAGTCTTATCTTACTGCATGCGATTTCAGGGAATTAATTTCTGTCTGAGAAATAATAGAAGCAACTGAATAAACTCTGTCAATACCTGATGGACTAACAGCTGGTCTTTCTCTTTAAAATATAGACATTTGGGCCAAATGCCATCAACCAGCTTTACAATTAATGTCTTCTAAATGACACTTAACAGCTTGCTCAGTGAAAAACATTCTTTTAACAGTGCAACAGAAAAAAAAAACATGTAAGGAATATTTTTCAACGTTACCTAAACTACTCCCTTTCACCTGATGGCATCCTTTTATTTTTAAGAATGTTTTCACAATTATCTCATTTATCCCATCTGTCTGAAGAATATTCAACCACTACATTAATGGTATTTAAACTTAGAACATTTTCAAAGCATCTGCTGTTACATTTGTTTGGACTTGTGTAAAAGGAGCAGTTCAGCAAGGGAAATGACTTCTTGCTATTTTTCTTCCGTTGACATTAAAATATGCTTTTAGCCTAGCAGGGCCTCTCGAGACAAATGAAGGAGGAGGAAATAAGAGGAAAGTTTTACCAAGTCCATGGGTTTGGCTGTGAACATTTCAGGCAGGAAACGCTAATGGTGCATGTGCTAAAGCAAGTGTCCTGTTCTGAGACAGGGATAAATAGGCCACTGGGAGAAGGTCAGCCTACGCTTCTTCTGAAACCTATGTAAATAAGAAACCTCCATCCACAACACTGCTGAAACAGCTGCCTTTTATTTAAGTAGGACCTTTATTTGACTGGAGTACCCCAGGGGAATTTACCTGGATTTTTTTTTTCTTCTCCCCTGTAAGATAGGAACTATTGCAAGGAACAAGAGATGATCTCAATAGAGAGCAAGTGGAGATCGGAAGGTTACAGAAATCTTCCTCTTTGCTCCCAAATTCTTTGAGAAGCATGTGAGGTTTTCTTCCTCGCATCTCAGCAGCTGAACCAGGCAGAGTCATTGACTTCTGGCACAGCAGCAGAGATATGTCTGTGGGTAACCTTGTCTGCTACTTGGTTGCAGTCTCTGTTAGTGTCTGCAGCATCAAAAAGACACTAAATTCATCCCAGATAAAGTTTCTTATTGTAAATGAGAAGCAAAATACCTTAGAGTTGAATGTCAATATTAAATGTCATAAAAATTACCTTGATTTTTAAGAATAAAATGACATCTCCAAAAAGTCCTGAAACAATCTACAAGTTGAAGATGGTTTGATTAGGAACAAAAGAAAACAAAGAGACTGTGATTATGCTCAGACCATGCCATAACACTGAGAGGAAATAAACGTTATCTTTTGGTGTGATGATCCCTTCTTAAAACAACTTCTCTGGTGCACAACTCTTCCTCTCAGCAGCATACAACCAGCCTTTTTGGATTGCCTCCAAGACCAGGTTAGAAGAGACTGATTTTTAAAAGCCTCTTCTACCACTTAAGAAAAACTTTACATGAAATAATAGCAATTGAGCACAGTTTTACATTGTGTAATAATGGATTAGAAAGTTATTATTCTTGACTGTGTTTCTAAGTGGTTTAAAATTTAGAGGGAAAAATCTGACTATTTTCAGTGCCCAGTTTTCATTAATACTGTGAAAAGAAAATTGGAACTGTAGTCTCCCATGGTGTTTGTGAATTGAAATTAGCAGACTTAAAAACAAAACAAAAAAACCAACAAAAGGACCCCAAACCTGTTTTCTTTACATTTATGCCTCCCCGCAAACTGTGAATAGGAAATTACTCACAAGACAAGAATGTTTAACTACTGCAGTTGCAATGAGGCATGAAGGCAATTATTTACAGGACACATACTAATTTTCACTCTGTGTGCTATCATTGTAGACCTGTTTGTGGTCGACTTTCTGTAGCATTGTCGGCTTCTGGTGAACTGGTTTCTGAGCTCACTGCAATTTCAACATCTCATTACAACAAATGTATCTGAAAACCAAGTCTCAGTGCTGTCTGTTAACCCATGGGATAGACACAGCCCAATTGCAAAAGCAGGATGAGGCTCTGCTGTAAACTTGTGCAAGACACCAAGCTCAAACGCACTCTGGTCTGAGTATGGGGGTATCTCGGCCCGCTCCCTTCCTACTCAGCCTCAAGTGGCTCTCAAGAAGTGGCAAGAGATGGCTCCCCAGGGGAAGTCTTTCAGAGACTGAGCTGCCATGGGAGGGAAGGAGTATGAGGTGGCTGCTATAGGCTAAATGATAAACTTTCATCAGGCTTGGACCAGTCTATATCCGAAGCCACGATCTAATCCATGTGGGAGAGAGACCACAAAACCAGCTGCATTTCTGAAAGCACACTGTACACTCCATGATCATAATGGTCTGTGGGGACAGGACAAGGGACAATGGCTTCATTTTGGAACACCTATATGTGGAAGAACTTTTTCCCAGTGAGGGTGACAGAGCCCTGGGACAGGCTGCCCAGTTGGGTGTGGAGTCTCCTTCTCTGGAGATGAATTCAAGACTCATCTAGACGCTGATCTGTGTGACCTGTCCAAGGGAGCTGCTTTGGCAGGGGGATTGGACTCAATGATCTCTGGAGGTCCCTTCCAGCCCCTGTGATTCTGTGATAATGGTATTGTGTTTCAAAGAGAACGGGAGCTGAGACCTGCACACACAACGTGCTGCAGTGTGGTGGTGAGGTGTGGTGCTTATGAGCAGAGTAGCTACATTTACCATCTCCAGCTCATGCCATTGCATTTGGTCTCAGCAATCTGTCAGACGCTTACTGAGTCTGAGGGAACAAGACAATAACCTACTTTGAAATGTGTTTAAGAAAAAAAATTGTTAAGATAACTGTTGTCTCTTTGGTCTGCAAGCCCAGGTTCTTTACTTCCTATAAATAGAAATTTCAAAGGTTCTCAGTAGGAAAGATATAATGCATTAAAATACCTCTGAAGTGATGTTAACTTTGCTAGTCATTAAAATAGTCTAGCAGTGAAACAGCATCCGCAGAGAAAAAGGTTGTTTTGCTAGGAAGCTAAACATTGTCTCTGTGCAGAACAGAGTGCTCATTTCCAAGCACAATGATTTCCCATATATTGACTTCAAATCACTAACAAACCCTACAAACTCCTTAGGACTGCAGGTTTTGCAAGTAACTTTTTTTGGGTTTTTTCCTGTGGTTGATAGGTGAAAGGGTAAAAATGTCAATATAAGTCTAATGGGAGATTTTTGGTGTGTTGGTAGCAGAGTGCCAATTGATAGAAATCCAAATCAATGGTGTTTATAAGTTAATATGCTCTGCAGAGCTGAGGGGTATATTGCACACAATTTAATAAGCTTTTCTGAAAATGTTTTCCACAAAACTAAATTTAATTTTAGCCAAAATGGAAAATGTAACCTAATGTATCATTTAATGTTTTTAGCAGTTTTCATCCCTGTGGTCTTATCCTTTTTATTAGCATATTTTAACATTCTCAGTTATACTGCTCCTCTTTTAGTATTCCTTCTTCCTGAATATGGATCCTTTCTCCCTTTATCAGTTCAGCTGTCAGTCCTACCTCTCCCTGCTTCTACGTCTGTCATTCGCCTTTGCACCTCTACTTTCTTTTCTATATGAAGTAATTTATCCTGAGGTTTTTTGTGTCCTCTGGAAAATCTTTTGGAATTTGTTGCTTTGCTTCAGAAATTTTGACTTAGCAGCAGTCAGTGGGTAGTCTAGATTTTCAATTGAAGTTTTCCTAAATGGAAAACAACATTAAATGCTTTTGCAAATAAGATAGCATAAGGAAGACAAAACACAAATACCACACTACTGATAACATGTTTTCAAGCTAGAGTTAAGCTGCTGTAATTGTGAGGAGCCATTTCAGACTGCTAAACCAGTATCTTTTGCTCAGTGAGGTGCCTGAAGCTCTACTTCCCTGAAGACTCTGATGAACACCAGCATTACGGCAAGAAAAGGGCAGGGATACTGGAAACAGATTTTTGGTGGCAGCTAATTATAAGATTAGCTTCATTGTTCAAACAAATTAATGGTGTTAGCAACAGTGATATTTGGTCACCACTGAAGTTAGCGAAAGCTTAGCTACTGAGCTTCACAGGACCAAGGTTTCGTTGCTTGCTATTTTATTATTATAATCTCATTTAAAAAAAACCCAAACAAACAAACCCCAAACCCAAATTGCCTAATGTGGGAAACACTTTTCTTCAAGAGAATACCAGAATGCAGTTGTAAAGAGCGAGGAATCTTATGGCGTAGCCTGCAGAGCAAAGAAGGATTCTGTCTCATGAAATGAGTTGGAAGGGCGGACACTCACATACGTATTTGCAACTGTGGGTGATTCCCTGACTGTCTTCCTTCACTAAGCAGCTCCTACATAAAGAGATAGATGTGCCACAAACATTGTATAGATGGCTAGAATGTTGGAGCTGAAAGCACACTGCCTTACATTTGCTCTAAATACTCTAATTGAGTCAGGTCCATTACTGACCGAGTTGATAATGTACCTGGGAAAAAAAGAGGCCAGGCTTTCAATGCATCCAGAAAACACGTGGACTATTCTGGAAACGTAACCATTACAAATCCCAAACTACACTCACTAAACAAGGGCTTGGATACAATTTATAACTACACCTGTTCAGCCTGAATTGTGTTACTGCCAAGACCTTACATGCTTCTTTGGTGTTGGGAAGAGAAAGGTAAATGGACTTCAGGACTTCTACAGATTACACTTGATGTAATTAATGTTCTTTTATCTCATGATGAAATTATTAAAATGAGTAATACCACCTTTTCCTTTGCATCTTTCATTGTAGTCTATAAAACAATGCTGGTGTCTCCTATGTTAGCACAAGGGAAAAAAGTGTGAGATAGCTATAAAGCTTCATCTTACCTTGGAATAGGATTTTCATGTCCTCATTGCTTTCATCTTTCCTTTCATTTGTCCCTTTTCTGTAACTTTTTAAAGGGTACGTTCACAACATGTGCTCTATCTACATCAGAATCTAGTCTTTAAGCCAGCTTACATTTAAACTGTCAAAGTCCCAATTTTAGACCACAGCTCTTAACCTCAGGAGAGGTACTGGTTTTGAAATCTGTGGGCCAGAATAGCATGTCAACACGGCAGAACAAGGTTTCATTCAAGTCTTTATATAGTTAGGAGGAGATAGCCTAAGGTTAGACTATTTCAGGTACATGCATCCTCATTATAGGATACTTTTGCCTTGAATTTTCCCAGCTTCCATTTATGAGCAATATCCTTAGAGAATACCTAGTTCTCTAACTTGTCAGCATTCACCTGCCACTTTGCAGGCTGCCAAATGACTACTCACACACTAAAAACCCCAGGAGTTTCTGCAGAGGTTTAAATTAGGTGTTAGCCACTGGCTGAAAATTAGCAGCAGCGGTCCTAACTAATAGTTATGCAGAAGATAATGAAAATTCACACTGTAATGATTGCTAGAAAACACCAGCCAAAAAAACCCTATAGCATTTGACCTCATCTCCTTTGTCTGGCAGCAGGGTAAGTAGCCCTGTTCACTGCCAGAAGTCTGGTAACATGGTCACGGGTTGACAAGCTGCAGTTGGAGCACACCAACTTCGTTGTAACCCCACATTAATTGAATTTATCAGGTAACACATATGCATAATGGTTTGCTTGCACACCTGTAATCTCCCTGCCTGAATGCAGAGAAATGGAGCTGTCAATGAGTGCTGGAACAGGCAGAGCCCTGTGTCCCTTCACTCAAGAGAGGTAATGCACTGACCTCTGCCCTGTGTCCCACATGCAGTGCAGCTGGCTTCCCTCTTCCTCAGCAAAATGGCATTTTCCATGTTTGCCAGGGTTGGCTCCTCATATTCCCATCTTCCTGCCCGCTCTTTCCTCCAAACAGCAGCTGAGGTAAAGCCAATTTCTTATAGAATTTTGTGGACCTGATTTAACATTGCATTGTTCAAATTTGGTCTGAGAGAAAGCCCTGCCATAGAAGTTGAGCAATGCAATGTTCATTCAGGCCAGCGTTTTGGCTATAAATCTTTTATATCATTGCAAAATATTGTCTTCTACTACCGTGACCATAAACCCAAGGATGATAAATGGTCCTTGAGGAAGAGGGGCAAATTCAATGCATATGCATTACAGAGTGACAAGAAGTAGTTTTGGTATTGCTAGTGTCTACAAGACAGTGTAAAAGAAAACATATGCACTAGATGTAGCAAATTAAGCCAGAATCACGTGGAGTTCAAGGAACAGAATGGGCTTATGCTAATCAAGGCACCACTAATTTTCAACAAACTAGAAAAACTCATTTATTTATGTCAACAATCTATGTACAGTATTGATTCTCAGTGTAAATTTGAGTCAAAGGACCGATTTTTAGGTTTATACACTTTAATTTAGGATTTTTAAGCAGATTACCATGAAAATCAATGGAACCTGTTCCAGATTTTATCAGCTATTTACTTCACCCTTGCAGAAGCAAATCCTCCGCCTTTCCAAAATTCCCTATTTAATCAAAGTCCCACTGAAGTCAGGAAATTATTTAACTGTTTCTGCAAAGCTCAGTTTTACAACTACCAAATTACTTTCTTCATAATTCAACACAAATCAGTTTGTAAAAGTCACCCATAAAAAATGTTTTGAGAGTCTACATAGCCTTTATTTGGCTTTATTTAATTGGTAAATCTAATGTTTACAAAACAACCTGAAAACCACGTTCTATTCTCAGGATGCAGATTAGGACAAATGAATTCTGGTTCTCTTGCACCTTACTTGTGTATTGTGGTTCTATCCCAGATAGATAAAAAGACTATGACAGACAAAATAAGAGATTATTCTTTGTTGGACTTCAGAAAATTTCAACTGGCCTGATCACCATGGGCCACAAAATGGCTAAGATCTGATTTGATATTTTAAAAAAAGAAAGAAAGATTATTAGCATCTAAATGAATGATGTAGTTTATCTACTGAAATATACATTAAAATATCCTTCATGAGTTTTCAAAAAAACATAGATATTTATACATATGTATGGTTTTTTACATCCTGTTCTTCATTTAACTCTTTTAACTGTTTCTAGATTAAAAAAACCTGTACCATTTTTAAAAATGGTGGAAGCATCTTGTAGTGAAGGCTGTCAAAGTGCACACATCTTTATTTCTGTGTCTAACAACCACCTTTTGAATCACAAAATATTTAGAACTGCCTAGGACCTGTTTTCACATATTGGGGACACATGAACAGAAACTGGGTCTTAATTAGCGATGCTATTAAAAATCTTGAATTCCTCTTGAAAATCAGGACTGCTTGATTTAAGAGAACACAGCCATAGATCCAATTTCAATTTTTTGGTGTGTCTGACAAAGCTGTTGCATTAGCAGTCATTGAATCATAGAATCACCTGGGCTGGAAGAGACCCTTTAGATCATCGAGTCCAACTACAGCCTAACCCTGACTCCACCTCTAGATCATGTCTTAAAGGACTTCATCTAAACACCTTTTAAATACCTCCAGGGATGGTGACTCCACCACTTCCCTGGGCAGCCTATTCCAATGTTTGACAACCTTTTCAGTAAAGAAATTCATCCTGATATCGAACCTGCTCCCTGGTGCAATTTCAAGCCATTTCCTCTCCACCTATCCCTTGTCACCCGAGAGACCAGCCCTGGCATCTCTGCAACCACCCTGAGGTAGCTGTAGAGAGCAATAAGGTCTCCCTTCAGCCTCCTTTTCTCAAGACTAAAATGCTGTATTTTGTACTTTTTAAGATCTTTTTATTTATTAGTTATTCTGGACATATGTCATACTCTGGTTAATGCTGGAATTGTCCGCAAGGCAGGTTCTTTGGGAGTAGCAAAAAGAATACATCAAGCATATATATCACAGCAACAGTGTTTTCCTGCAATTTTTTCTAGGAAAAGTTAGGAAGATAACCCCTGAAGAGCACATACTTGTGGGGAGGGAAGAGAGAAAACAAGAGAGAATGAATATAAAATGGATTTTGAGACAGGTAATTTTCCCCAAAAAAATCTCAGTAATGAAACAAGGGCATATTCCTCCACCTCAGAGTGTGCTGCATGAAAGCAACCTTCTGCTGCTCTCCTCCAACCCTGCCCACACACAGAACTGCGATGCGTATCGACCACATGAGTTTGTGAATGAGCGCCTGCTTTGCTTTCCCTACATTCATAGCCCTGTCCTGTTACTGCAGCAGGATCGTGTGCTGCAGCTTTGCATGTAAAAGCCTTCAGAACCGAGTCACAAGCAGTGCTTTACATCTTTAAAGGAAAGAAAAAAATCCCCACAAACTAGGCTTCTTTCATTGGGACACCCCCTCTGAGGCACTAACGTGCCTGTTTTTCTTGAATTCTTGTTTAAAAAATAGCTATATGTCTTCAGAACCCCTAGAAATATTGCTATCTTGGTTTTGTCCATTCTGTGGAGGTGTCTAACTCCAGACTGCTGAACACACTAACAACTGACACTACTAACAACTGTCAGCTAATCACAGAATCACAGCACTGTAGGGATTGGAAGGGACCTCCAGAGATCATGGGGTCCAACCCCCCTGCCAAAGCAGTTCCCTAGCTCATATTGCACAGATAGGCATCCAGATGGGTCTTGAATATCTCCAGAGAAGGAGACTCCACCACCTCCCTGGGCAGCCTGTCCCAGGGCTCCCTCACCCTCACTGGGGAAAAGCTTTTCCGCATGTTGGTGTGGAACTTCCTGTGCTCCGACTTGCAGCCATTGCCCCTTGTCCTGTCCCCACAGACACTGAAAAGGGGCTGGCTAATTCCCCCTGCACCCCATACTTAAGATATTTATAAACATTGATTAGTTTCCCCCCTTAGTCTTCTTTTCTCTAGACTGAACAGCCCCAGCTCTCTCAGCCTTTCCTCATAGGATAGATGCTCCAGGCCCTTAATCATCTTCGTAGCCCTTCTCTGGACTCTCTCCAGGAGATCCCTGTCCTTTTTATCCCAGGGAGCCCAGAACTGGACACAATACTCCAGGTGGGGCCTGACCAGGGCTGAGTAGAGGGGAAGGATCACCTCCTTAGACCTGCTGGCCACACTCCTCTTGATGCCCCCCAGGATCCCATTGGCTCTCTTAGCCACCAGGGCACACTGCTGGCTCATGGCCAACCTGTCATCCACCAGGACCTCGAGGTCCTTCTCCACAGAGCTCTCCTCCAGCAGGTCATCCCCCAGCCTGTACTGATACAGATGGTTGTTCCTCCCCAGAATAATAAATTTCTCTGCACGAGACCTGTATTTTCCTGTTGTCTACAAACATCTAAAGCATGAAGTAGTGCTTTAGGCACTGCCATACAAATAATCACCCCCATATTTGCATAATGAATGCCTGCCATGTGAATACACGTTATAAAAGTGAGAACATCCAACTTGAGCAAGCATATGAGTGGAATGTGAATGCACCCTGGAAGTTCATACCCAAGGAAATCCGTTCATCATTCACGCACCGGTGGGGAAGGTCTTGTGCAAGCTAACAGAGAGCTGCGGATGATTTATGGCAACCTGTTGTCAATACTTCTTACCAGTCTTAGAGCATAGTGAGCCAGTGATATTACACTGATAGAAAACCATTATGCTCAGGAAAATAGTCAGCTCCCCAGTTTCCATCTATATTCTGCCTTCCAATATGTTCACATCCCTATGACTACGATTAATACATGCCAGTAAGCATCAGCCTGCACTGTCATCTCTGTATTCAACCTCTCTTTGAAATACATATGTTCAGCAAGGAGTACCTACTTGATTTTTTTCACATTTAAAAGGCAGGTTTAGCTTAAAACAGATACACCTTTTTTTTTTGCCATAAAGTATGCTTAAAATAAACTTTAAAATAATTTCATGTCGGTCACAAAACCCCTATAGCAGTTGAGGTTACACATAGAAAGGATGTATAGAATCATCGAATGGCAAGGGTTGGAAGGGACCCCAAGGATCATAGAGCTCCAACCCCCCTGCCACAGGCAGGGTCACCAACCTCAGGCCTGGATAGGAGTGTGAACATCACCACTACCCCCAAAATTAAGACAAAATGCATTTGAGGAGTTAGAATTCCCTAAACTACTGAAAAAGCCTTTGTTAGAAAAAAAGAAAACTCACATGTTATTTTTTTGCAGCTGCTCCCAACACTGAGAACATATGAAAATCCTTAGGACTGGGTGGAAAGCTACAATCCTATTGAGTATTCCCATGTTTCAGTGACATGGCTGGCCAAGAGTAGAGATCAGTGTTGGTACAATGGATCAATTATAATTTTTAACCTGATTTTCTTCGATAATTTAGGAAAAAAATATTTTTGGTCAAATTAAAATGAGAAAAGCCCAATTTGTGATAGAGAACAGTCTACTGACAAAAAAGTGCTTCAGTTCACAATAAAATAATTTGGAAAAGTGCAACATTTGCTTTCTGTTGTTTGGGGGGTTGGGTATGATTTATAAAGGATATTAAATAACCTTAACAACTACTTCAATGATAGGAAAAATAATCTATATCAGAAGCCCATTTGGTTCCTTTATGTATAGACACAGTAAGTGCTAATGTTTGGAAAGTTTGTAAACAAAGCATAATTTTCAGCTTGTAGTAGCTCATACAGAAATGTCTACATCTATTTCAGCTAAGGCTGATTCAGCTAGGCTGATTCAAGGCAATCCAGCAATCTTTCTAGTACTGGAAACACATATAGAACCACAGGATAATTGGACTGAGGCACAAATATTCCCTTTATGTCTCGAGCCATAATGAACAGAGTAGCCCTATGAACTAACTCTAATTTTATTTTTCTTTGTTTCAGCTCCTTGCACAATGAATTCCATGAAGTGCATTAACCAGGGCACTTGCAGTGATGTGTAAATTACAGGAGTCACTTTGCCTCCTACTGCAACATCATCTTGCTGCCAGATGTGCTAGGAATACAGTGCAATAATTTGTGATGGGGAAAAATTGAGCAAAACATATAATAATGAGCATAAATAATTTGCAGTCCATATTTCACAGCTCTGCCCATTAGAAAAACATGGATCAAGTCTGTGACCAAACCTAAACCATCACAGAGTGTTTGAGAATGTATGGTTGCTAGCCATCTTCATCCATCTAACAGACGTTACCACACAGCAGGGAGGCAGTTTGCATGCAAAGCCCCATACTGTTCTGCTGATAGGACAAAGCTTTCCCCCAAAGCAGTGGCTGAACCCTATCAGTCATATTCTGCAGTGGCTTCTTTGCTCTCTTGGCCATACTGATGCTTTGGAGATCTCTGATAGTTGCCAGCTGTTCTCTGTGCTGCAGTGAGCCCAGCCAAGATGTAGGAAGATCAACACATACTCAAAGATCAGTCAATAAGCATCTGTCCTATTGTTGGTCCTTACTTAATAACGTAGGAAAATAATTGATCCCACATCTCCCTCAGAACAGAGAATCAGGGCTGAGAAAGGTAAGTAATGCTACAAGTTGGGATTCATCACTGAACTCTGTGCTGACTGTTCTTACCCTTTTTCCCTACAGAACAAGTACAGGATGAGATCTGACACCAACCAACCACTGTCCTGGAAAGTAGAACCCAAGGGCTGCCAGACAAATGCTGATCAACAGATGAAGGAAGATTTTGTTTAGTTTCAACATGTGGACTTGTTTTGATAGAAAGATACTTGTTTGAACCTGAAAAAAAGCTTGTGTCTACAAGACCATCTTTTCAATTTGAAAAATGTCCTCTGCTACAACTTCCAAGCCCAGTGAAAACCGTCTATTATGGTTTTAGGAGTGCTAAAACTTCCATCCATCCCATTTCTGCTGGGGAGGTTTTGAACCTAATTTATAACTTAAACCTCTGTCAAGCCCTGAATTTGAGAAGGGTTTAACTGCAATTTGCAGAAAAAGAACTGTTTGTGTGTTTGCTAAAAAAAAACTGTAAGACTCCCTGGTTTAGATTTCCCTGCCGTTAAACTCAATGATTTCACTTCATTTGACCCAGTTTGGACCAATTTGTGTTTTGGAACATTTCAATAGCTACAGAAATGGCTAGATAATAACTAAGAAATAAAATACCAGTCCAGTGTAACTGGAACAAATAAGCTGTGGAGCACAAATGCTCGCTGGAACTCAGCAGAAATCAGAGCTCTGTACAGAGCTCAGGAAAGGCTGGAACAGCAGTCCTGATGTGTAGAACGGTGATTTGTCCACCTACAGTTTTATAACTCTTCATGTAGAAGCAGTAAATCACCTCAAGTCCTTTTCCTTTTTTGGGGGGAGGGGGGTAAATTTCCAATAACCTTTTTCATAACTTATCTACAAAATTAAAAGCCTGTATTATTTCCTTTGTGACATGAAGCTGAGGAAACATCATCATCATTAGTAGTTATTATGTACTATTATTATTTATTACTTGATATTATTGTTTTCTCCTTGCCATTCTTGATGTTTTCATTAATATTTACAGTAGGAGAGGGGAAGTGGAGAGATTGTGAAAGCAGTATGCGTTGCCTTACTACAAAAACAAATGCAAACAAAATATGTTGACTAAGTTTTGCATGCTAATAAATTTGTTATGACTTCATCCAATTACGGCACATTTAGCAGTTTGTATACCACAATGAAATCTGCAATTATAATTTTTGTGACTTTATGTGCCAGACAAGTTGATGGGATTGCTGCTTAGCAGCTCCTAATCTGGTCTACACTTTTATGTCCCATATGAAATTTGTTGCAAATTGCATCATTCCATTTATTATTTAGAAGACAGGTGCACAGAAAGCAAAGCTGGTGGTGGCAGACTGAGACTTGTTAGCCACTACAAACTGCAACATATTTATCCTAGAAAAGAAGCTCTATTTTAAGCATAAATCTTGTTAATCAGTAAAATTGCAGTATTTTCTATGATATATAGGTTTACCATATCTAAACTGATTGTTGAATAGGCTCACATTTTAGAGCTGAGAACTTTGGTTAGAAAAAGGTGTATTGTGGGCAATAATCATGTAAATGTACAGTTATAGCTCTGACTGAATGGGCTCTGGCCATCCCTTGAATGTATTCTTCATAGAAAAATGTTCACCTGATTGCCCTGAGACCATCATCTCTTGTCCTGGGTTGGTCCTGTAGGAGCAAGCCCAGAGGACCACAAAGATGATCAGAGGGCTGGAGCACCTCTCCTGTGAAGACAGGCTGACAGAGGTGAGGATGCTAGGTAATCCTAGCAAAGAGGAGGCCCTGGGGAGACTTTATAGCAGCCTTCCAGTACCTGAAGGGGACCTTTCACCAGAAAGCTGGAGAGGGACCGTTTACAAGGTGACAGGACAAGGAGTAATGGGTTTAGTTTAAACTGAGGGAGGGTAGATTTAGATTAGATATAAGAAGATAAGGAGAAAATTCTTCACAATGAGGGTGGTGAAGCACTGGAACAAGTTCCCCAGATAAGGTGTGGCTAATCCCTCCCTGTCAGTGTTCAAGGATGGGGCTTTGGGCAACTTGGGCTAGTGGAGGGTGTCCCTGCTCATGGCAGGGGGGTTGGAACTAGTTGGGCTTTGAGATCACTTCCAACTCAAACTATTCTGTGATTCTGTGATCTTGTTGCTGACTGACCATCAGGCATAAAGAGAATAAATCTAATTGGATCTGAGGCTATGGCCTCTGCAATGAAAACATAATAGCAAAATCATCCTAATTATCATATCTTTTGCTTCCTATAAGTATCTGTTAGGAAACAAACACTTCACCAGAATCAGTGAGGATTTGTCTGTAGAGAAGCAGCTCTTGTTTGTGAAAAAGCTATGTCGAAAAGCTGAACTGAACTATGGGAGGAATTTAAATGGAGTGACATATGCTTCTGCATGTCCTGGCCCAAATGAAAAAAACCCAATTATTTTGCCACTGTAAACAGTTTTTATGCTTTTCTCTCTTAAGTTCCAGCCTAACATCAGGCACAGCTCAAACTCACATGGAGACTAGCGTATTACTGAGGTGAAGCAGTGCCTACAGAACTATTCATGGAGAAAGCTTATTCATAAGACTAAGTGACTAAGAGAGACAGATATGCTAGAAGCGATGACTTCACGAAACCCTTCGGTTCGTGTTGTTTCAAATATGAAAAAAGGACAAGGCCAATGAAGAGGGAGGCAAATTAATAGCTTTTAAGAGTTGAGAGTGGGAGGACAAGTGACATTTTGATGTGAAGAATGACAGATAGAATGATCCAGACAATTGGGATTATGGAGAACATAATTCCTGTGCCAATACGCGCTTTTTGTAAAAAGCAGCAGCAGTTGGGATCCAAGAAATGAAACAGTCAAACAATTCTCAAATAAACAAAAAGTGAGAAGTGTAGCTGGGAAATGACTGATAAGCTAAAAGAGGAAAGCTAAACACTGGGATGCAAAGCTCATGGCAAGGGTTTGCAGGGAGACTAACATTCTCCTTCCGGACCATAGTTTGGACAGAAATGATAACCTGTCAGAAACCTTCATTTCAACCCTCCCATTCCTGTACCCACCAGCTAAATGACTGTGCCTGGCTGCAGTACTACCAAGCACTTCAGCCCCAGATCTGAAGTTCAAAACAACCTCAGAGGAGAATAGTGCAATTTCCTTGGCTTTCAGGAGGCTGTGAAGCTGACACAATACAACTACACTTCTAATACAACAGCTGCATTTTAAGACAACTTCAGAAAAAAATTTTGTGCTAAGTAATGTATTGGTTTGCAGGTCCCATATAATTTAAAAAAAAAAATTACAATTATCTACATTTACAGTTGATTAATGTCAATTTATCTACTGAACAACGCTGCCTGAGTTAACTGAAACAAGGAAGCCACTGGGATGGCTCAGAGCTGTATAAACTACTGCACTGACTAGTACTGGAAAAAGCAGCCTTGATAAACTCAATAAATGGAAAATGAGAAGGAAAAAGCAGGGAAAAAAATTCCTGGAAACTAATATTCAAGCTTTCAAAAAATTGATTCTTGTCATAATTGCTAAATATCTTGCTCATGATATCTGGGAATTCTGCAAGTGTAATGTTTTCCTGAGAGAGATATAGAAATGTGTAAGGTGTGTGTATATCTGTTGCTGACTAGTTTTAAAACTGGTCCTTCCATCTCATGGTGTTTCGAAAAGCATTCTGAAATCCTTTTATTGGAAAGTAAAAAACCCAACTCCAAAGTATTCTCATAAAATCTATTAACTGTCTTGGTTGCTGGAAGAGCTCTAATGACACCTTGCAGGTTGATCAAACACTGAGACAAGTAAAAAATATCTCTGCCTTTGCTTATATTTAAAGAAATAATGTTTGCATGTGACTTCAGAAAGGAACCATGCACCTGCACTTGAAGCAAAATGGCATTTGTCTAAAGGCTATGCAGGCACAGTTCCTGCTTCCCCCTTTGGGTGTGGTACTATGATGTCTCACCTTTGATTTGCATTAACATACGGGCCAGTCTCACATTTCATTGATTTCTACTCTGGTGAGGCCTCACCTCAAACACTGTGTTCAGTTCTGGGTCCCTCACTACAAGAAAGACATTGAGGCCCTGGAGTGTGTCCAGAGAAGGGCACCCAGGTTGGGGAAGGGTCTGGAATACAAGTTGTATGAGGAGAGGCTGAGGGAACTAGGACTTTAGCCTGAAGAAGAGGAGGCTCAGGGGAGACCTTACTGCTCTCTACAACTATCTGAAAGGAGGTTGTGGTGAGCTGGGGGTCAGCCTCTTCTCACAGATAACTAGCAATAGGACAAGAGGGAATGGCTGCAAGTTGGGCCAGGGGAGGTTCAGGTTAGAAATTATGATAAATTTCTTCTCAGAAAGAGTAGTTGGGCATTGGAAGGGGTTGCCCAGGGAGGTGGTGGAGTCACTGTCCCTCGGGGTGTTCAAGGAAAGGTTGGATGAGGTACTCAGGGACATGGTTCAGTTAGTAATATAGGTGGTAGAGGGACAGTTCGACTAGATGATCTTAGAAGTCTCTTCCAACCCTAACGATTCTATGATTCTATGATAAACAAGTTAGTGGACAAATTATCTTAGCTTATCTTATTATCAAGCAAGTACTGACGACTAACACATCTAAAATAACTGACAGCAGGTGTGCTACCCAGCAGCACAGAATTCAAGTGAATAAAACAGAAAACAACTGAGACATATGCAGTACCACAAGCTGTTCAGTCAGACAAGGTAGAAGTTAACCCAAGCCAACCAAGAAAGCAGGAGCAGTTCATCTAACATCTTGGAATTTTTAAAGGTTATAGAGCAACATAATTCTTGAGATTGCTATTATGAAGTTTTGCATCCCTTTTACATCTATGATAAACCTTTGGATTTGTAGAGAAGAATTTATATCAGAGAGAAGAATTAGTACCAAATCTCCATTATTCAGAAGGAGCAGGAAAGAAATGGCCAAAACACTACAAATTCTTTGTGCCACGGAAAATACTAAAATGTCAAAATTTGCCATTTCTAATCAGAACTGAAACATACACTCTGAATAGTCTTGGCTTGGAGAAAAAGCCATAAAACCATCTGAAATTTGAGACTGTTGTATTCTGTGTTTGGGTTTCTATAATCTATACAGGACTTCATAATATAAACAGTAATTCAAAATGAACTCTGCTTCTACTACTGACATTATATGATACCTGAAATATTGTACCTTGATCTTATTTGCAGAAAATGCTTAAGGCACAAGCAATTACAATCTCTTTCTCCTAAATGAAGTTGTCTCTTCTTTATCATGACAACCTGCAGTTGCAGGAGCCTCAGAATACCCTTCCCAGTCCAGCCTCAGGTTCTCAGTCAAGCTATAACCTTTCTCAGATCATGACTATCAACCTGCTCCCATTCATTGTCTTTGAAAACATGCCAAACTCTCCCTCTCTGCTGGCACTGCCATGTATAGAAAGGCCCCGATTCAATCCCTCTCTGCTGGGTAAGGACTGTCCTGCTAAATGGGACTCTGGGGGACTAGAGCATGCAAATATGAAATAAAAGAAAGTAATAAAAAAGTTGACTAACCTAACCCACCTGAGCTCGGCTCACAGGGATCGATGTCCTCATCATCGCTAGGACATTCGGCCGAGGCCACCAGGATGTCATCTGTGGTCTGCAATGAAAAGAAGAGTCAAAGAGATATATTTTAGTTGACTGAGCACGTTGTAAGATTCTCACTTGCTGTCATTTAATTTCTTTTATTGCTTGGATTTATGCAAGGCCCAGAGCATTCCAGACTTAATATTTAATAGCACAGTAACACTCTCCAACTCTATATTAAAGGGACTTTGCTTTTCAATTCGCACTTGTCAGCTTTAAGAAGAATTGTGTTAGATATCCAGTGCAGGCACTTAAACATTTTAATATATTTTTGTAATAAGAACAGAAAGTAGAATGATAGGATATCATTCTGGGGCTGCTGGGCTTCCCTCTTTATCTCCAATATTTCTACTGTATATTGCTGAAAACACCGAGAGCATTAAAAAAAACCCCTCAAAATATTGAACTGCTGGCAGCTGTTGAAACTATCAGAAGCAGTGATGTTTTCTCCATTAACTGCATTTGCTGCCTCACATGCAGAGCCAAAAAGAAAGAAAAGACACAAACACAACTTCCACTGAGCTGAAAACTAGTATATGAAAAGAAAGTCAAGGAAAGAAAGCAAGCAATAACAAATATATGCCCTGTTAGGAAGTATTAGCCTATTTTCTTAAAGAAGTTTAAACTTTCTATTTCCATAAATAAGTGAAGTATTGCCTGAGTGCTGTGTTTAGGTCCAAGGGGCTCTAGGAACATCTGTCCAAAATGGGCTAGAATGGTTCTTTATACAAAGATATCAAATAAATCAAGGCAAAGGAGACAAATCAGGGGCTGTATGATACACCAGATTATAAAGAAAACAAACTGGGGATTCCTATCTACCTCTTCTTACAGTGCAAGAACAAGGGGATATTCAATGAATCACAAGGCAATCAATCTGAGCCTGATAAAATGAAATGCCTTCTGCTCAATCCACCTCTGAGAACAGTCATTTAGAAATGTAATAAGAACATCCACACTTATTAGGGGAAATAATAGCAGGGAAATATAAACTGTCACGCTCCTGGTCATTTCTCAAGCAATTACTAATGAGGTTAGGAAGAAGCTTTTCCTATGGGCAAGACATTTCATAACTGTCCATTTCAAGCTCCTGTTCATCTCACTGAAGGAAATACATGGGGAGAATAACATGACTACGTGATACTGAAACAAGCAGCTATGTTTATAGCAGACAAAAAGCCATTCTTGGTTTCCTGTATGATACATACACCACTGAAGAGATACAGCCCATTTTGGTCAGTGTGAAATACTATTTTTAGGTGTTGGGTTTTGGGGTTTTCTGCATGAGTATAGGGGAGGGAGATTTACTTTACCAGTTTGAGTCTGAACATGTAAAAATTTTATGGCCAAAGCCTAACCAAAGTTGTTTATCATTATTATTCTAACTGAAGTTTTAAGGCAAAGCATATTACAGTAATAGGCTTTTCTTTGTCACGCTTCAAGAATATTAATGAACATATGCTTTCAGCACTTCTGTGGAGTAGGAAAGTGATACAGGAATACATTCATTATTATGTAAGGCATAACAAAGAAAAGCCTATTATAATAATATTATATTTTACAGGTAGAAAACCGAGGCATGAGAGAATGAAGCAACTTGAAGGTAACAGAAAAGCTATTGAGAACAGCTATGTTATATCACAGTTTGATGCCATAATCACAGAAATCATCTTTCCTCATAGCTGAGACAATTTATAGTTGGGGAAGCCACCCTCTCAATCTGTAAAGCTGCCAAAATGAGCTGGCAGATTTGCAACGAGAGTTAAAAAGACAGACAGACACATAGACACACAGAAGTATTCTGGTGGTCCACTCTTTCTGCCATGTAGAAAAACAGTTATAACAAAAGCCAGCTGGAAGCATCCTTGTGAATTTCTAATGTCCATTTCTTTTACCCAAATAACAAACATATAAGCTTGAAAATCAGCATCTCACTCCCTTTATGGAAAAACACCTATATTTTTCCTAAAGTGTAAAGAAAGAATAAACAAGTAGGTAACCAATAATGTCTGCACATAAAAAAATTAATTCTGTACTGTAAAAAAGACAACCACCAGGTATAAAAAGTAATAATAAGTATTAAAAAAATATAAAATAATATTGCACATCTCCCAAACAAGTTTATTTTGGTCATTAAAACTACAGCATCATTTTTTTATTCCTTCTGTCCATGACACTGGAGAACACACTATGCTTGTCTGACCTGCAGCCCAGATACTGAACGTTTACCAATCAGTCAGTAGGGAATTGTACACACATACCATTAAACAGAGAGCATCATATACATACACAATAGTGACAGCAAGAAATGATGTTCTGTGAGATCTACTCGTCTGCTCGTCTTAAACTTTGTTTAAGGGTCTTTTGAGTGGATGAGAAACCCTTATAATAAGCTGAGTAGAAATGATCAGATAGATTTATAGAATTATTGGAGTGTCTCTGATTATTCCTGATATATTGATAGCATGGTCAGAGTTTCCGTTAAGTTCACTTTTTGTACAGTTTGCACTGCATTCAAAATTACCAGAAAATAACTATGAAAAATCACACACTTAAAAGTATCTTAATGCGTGAGAGATACTTTGCTCAGTTACTTATAAGAGGGAGTGTCAAAACTGTCTTTATAAAGTGACATTAATTCTAATCTATGGAAAGAATATTCACATTTCTACAAGAACAAAGGGATGTTTTTGACTGATAAAAGAGCATGTACATTATGGGTACAGAAATGAATGCCACCTTACAGAAACGTGAATACAGCACGTCAAGGAAGACCTCATTAATGTCTCAACGTATTAAAGGAAATAATGTATGTTCCAAACTCAATACTAGATATAAAACTAATCCTGTTGCAAGCAATAAATCAGCATCAGTATTTGAATAAGAAGGGAAGCAGTAAGGTGTTGTGAAAAATGTTTCCTTCATAAAATTATGTCAGGAAGAATTCCAGTTTAAGTATCAATTAACAGATGTGTCACAGCCTCCCCTCTATTCTCCTCATTCCCCAAGCCCAACTACCTTTTCCCTGCTATTCTTACATATTTTTTATCAGAAAAAAAAAAGGCAAAGGAACTCTAAAAGGCAAGAGAGATGGCAGCAACCAAGATACAAATGAAAGCCATAGGACAATTTCAAATGGGATTAAGAATTAGCTGAAACACCAGGGACTATAAAGAATGCATAAATTAAAGCAGTACTTTGGGCCAGCTACCAGACTTCTTTCTCCAGAAGGGCGCTGACTGACAGGAATTTACCTAAGCAGAGAGCAGGATTTAGGCCTGAGGGTCTCAGACAGCCACAGGGTACAGATAAATAATGCAAGGCAGAGGAATATGTTTTACTTACTGCACATTATCTTTTCCTCATGATTTTTAATTTGGATGGGAAGATTTAAAACAAATCAGTTCTCCTTAGTGAATTGCAATTGTTGCTAGCACTATGGCTAATTTACAGGACACTGCTTTGAGCATTCTCATTAATCAAGGATTTAAAAGTCAGTGGAAATCCCTTATTTACAGTGAGTGCCTAATAGGATAACATCCAACTGGTACCATCATAATACATGATCGGATTAGAATGTCTCTTGGGCACGTTGTTCAAACTCATTTAAGAAGTGATATTCTAGTTGTGAGAGATTAAAGAAAAAATATTAAAATAGCAGGTGTGCAACCTGGAAGGCCTGGCAGAATTTCTTCTGAATGCATCTTCTTTTCTTTGTGCATTTTCAGAGATTTTCAGATTCATTCTGTGAATGTGGCTGTTTGATTTTAAATGCAGTCCATTGTAATATGTGGCTTTTAAAAAAGTTGGACATCTGTTCATACTCCCCAAATAAGGATGTTAGAAAAAGCTTACAATTATAATTTATAGATATATATTTTAAAAAATGACAAAGACACAAAACCCAACCGATCCCATTTTGTAAAGCTAGAAGCCAGTGCATAATGTAGTTTCTGACAATTATTCATGGCTGTGGCCGCTTCTGGAAGAGATCTTACTTACATCAGTCAGGTCTGCTTGCAAAAAAGGACTTCAGGATTTGTCTCTTAGCCAAGAGTTTAAAATATCACCAATCTGTCACCTTGCCTGAGGAAGGAAATGGTGACTATTTCAAGAAAGTTCCTGGCCAGATCAAAAAATGATGCTCTACTCGTGGCTTAAATACAGTGACAGTCTGTAGCTGTGGCTAAACACCAAATTACCTCAAAGGTTACTACTGTAGGTTCAAAACAGGTACCAGCAGTTATGGTTGTGCCCTTCTAATAGTGCTCTTAGAATGCTATGCCTTTAAAAATAATTAAAAATTGCAAATGGATATACAATGCAGGAATGTGTGGTGGGGTTTTTTTTTGTTTTTTGCATGACTGTGCATAAATACATCACACCCCATTTTTATGTTGGATGTCTGGTATACCTGAGGGTACCAGAGAAATACGATCTAAAAATTAAATCACTGATCTGAATTGTGTATTCATTAACAGTATAATGGATCCTGTGTATTTTCTCCTGTAGTATTCCACCAGCTCTCCTTTAAATCACAGCACCCTACAGCTACTCTGAATATAGTTTATTCCTTTCTTGTTCAATAACATACTTTATCCCAAGAGAACTGCAAGTAAATCCAAATTACACAAGTTAAAAACTAGCAGCCCTAAATTATTATATGAATTATAAACAGCATAACTGCTTGTGACTACTGTTTAAATTATTTTAGATGAGGACTTCAACTGTGTAATCAAAACTATTCTTATTTATTTGTACAGCTGTGGTGCTTAATGATACCAGCCAGGCAGCATTGTGCTTGGTGCTAAAGGCATCTGGAAGGTAAAGGTTCTGCTCTGAGGAGCTTATGGCTTGTTTTTGGACCAGTCACATCATGTGGGTGGGAGGGAGTAAAGCAGAGGATGAGAAGGTTCAGGTGAAGATGCTACTGATAAGCACAGGTTCTGATCTAGCAGATTCTCTAAAATAATGCTCCAAGGCGTCAGGAAGTGAGGTCAGGAAGAAAGGAGGCAGAGCAAAGCCAGGCAGGAGCCTGGGCCTGGCCAAAGAGATGCTGGGAACAGATGGTGCCTAGAGAGTACTGCTGAGGCTACAAGCCTTTCTGAGGAAACGGCATATTTCAAACCCTGTGTGGTGAGCGCAGAGGACAGACAGAGCAGTGGGTGCAGGAAGAGGTAGCCAGCACCAGCAGCCCCATGGTTAAGGCATAGGAGGATGGAGCATGGCTGTGTTGGGGAGGGGAAGTGTCAGAGAAAGTGAAAAATTAATGGGAAGGTCACAGGAGCAAAGGGGACGAGGCAGTAAAAGGGGATGGCCAGGATACAAGGGAGTTTATATCCACAGCCCTGATGATGGGAAGATTAATGGGTAAGAATTTAACGACTGGTAACAAATGGCTGTCTCAAAACATACTTTCAGATACAAGAAATTTAAACCTCTAATTCTCCTTCTCCCCTTTTCTGAAATGCTTGGCTATCATCTCTGCTTATACACTTCATTTTTCCTCCTGCAAAATCCAGCAGCATATTCAAATACTTGCCTTTTATTTCAGGGAGAATCAGCTACAACTGATAGTTACACAGAGATCTGCTTCAGCTTAGCAGAAGGGTATATAGCTAGAGCTATGGTGTAAAGAAAGGGTTTGGGAAACCAAGAGATACACACTACTGTATTCCTCTTTAGCTGGGGCAAATTTTCCTTTAAAAATATGGTTCATGCAGTGCTTACAGAAGGGAGCTTAGAGCAGTCATTTTGTGCTTTTGCACCAGACATATCAACTTCTGAGGCAGCAAGTGACTTTCCAAAAAATCCAATGCCTCTTTTATATATATATATTACTTCCCCCCCCTCCATTTTTCTTTTAAAGGGAGGAATAAAGTAACCCAAACCAATGAGAATGCTGGCAGAAACCAACAGGGTATGAAAAATCACAAAAGACTTCATGTGGAAAAGAAAATGAAATTTCATTTTTGGGGGGATGGGATTAACTGCACAATTTTCTAACCAAGACTGTGTAATTTAAATTTAATTTTCTGTGTATGAAGCAAATCTACGACTGGTTGTTCAGTTACAGAAGGAAGCTTGGATGTGTCACATTAATCAGCTGTACTCTTCAGCTAGCTTCTCCCTGGTGTTAACCTCCCATTGCATGAGGCACTTTGCTGAGAAAGATGCTATAGTGATCTAGCAGTAATACTGGCTCTAGATGACATGTTGCTTGGACAATTGCCTCTAAAGTTGTATTTAACCTGCTACAGGTCAAACAAGTACATGTGCATCAATTACTGCTTGTCCACCCACATACAAAAAGTATTTTCTCAGTGCTGTGTTATAGAAAAATGTTATTTCTGGGCATGAATATTAAAATGCTAATATTTCAAGCACATACACAATATTTATTATATCTTTCATTAACTGCTGACACATTATTACTCTGTAATGTGAAAATTCAGTAACTGAAAATCGAAACACTTTCTCAAAAAGGGGCTTTCATCTAAATAATACTGTCATTCTATTTCTTGAATTGGTCAGTGTTTGACAGTGGGAGAAAGCAAAAGCCTTGATTAGCAAGTTCCTCTCAGAGAAGAAACATCTGTGGTATAATAACCAAACACAGTAAGGCCTTTCAGTTAACAAATAGAGTGTTGTAGAAATTAAACTCTGAGGTGCAGGTAAAAAGCTCAGATTCCCCCTGGGCCTCCTCCTGGCTCTGTCTCTGAACTTCAGTGGTGATGGGAACGTGGCTGCCCCACACAGCAAAGCAGAATAACCTTATTTCTGGCCTCCACAGAAAGTCTATCTTGTCATGTAATGACCTTAAAATCCACATTATTATTTCCATGCAGAGCAGCCTTTATATTACTTCTACAGCTCCTTCCTCATCCCAAGCATCTAAATCCTCAAATTCACTACAAATAGTGGAAATATATTTGAGAAGAGAATTCATCACAAAAGAACATCAACAAAAACTGTGTGGCTTTCCTGTAAGCTCTGAATTTGAAGTTCATTGTTTTGGTCAAAGTTTTAGAACCACTGATCTCGTGGAAAAAGGCAGAAGCAGAGCTGAGAAAAAGCTGGGTTTAAACCTGGGCAGCTAGCCAGCCAGCACTCTGCATTACTCTTTAGAAAGAAAAGTATTACTAATTAAAAACAAGTAAATAATCTTTCTTTTTTTTTTTTTTTTTCTCTTCTCAGGTCATGTCCCTTACCTCTGGTAACATATGAGTAATGTTGGACTCACAGACATAGACCAAACTCAATTTCTGTATTTTATTTACAAATGTCTTTGGTCCCTCTGTGAAACTTTTTGGGAGCTGCTGTCTGGAAAACTAACCCACTGTTTTTCACTCCCTGCTTAGGTAACTAATGAATATGCGTTCATCTTTCATCAACAGACTTTTCAGGGGCCACTGTTCCCTATTTAAAGGCCTTGCAAGGAAGTATTTACCACCACACCCACTCCATAATAGGGTATTTTGGATTTATCTTCTTACAAGAGGCTGATCCTGTACTAGCTGTGATCCTTGGAAGCAGAGCAAACACCAATCACAGCGATAAGCAAGGACAGGAGTCACCATCTCTTGGTTTTTGGCAGAAGAAGGAAGGTTTACTCTTTGTAGTAATCCCTTTGACTTGATCCAAGTCTTAAGCCATTGCAGAGGTATTTATAAAGGGAACGACTGATATACACACCATGATCACTGGACTAATGCCTCACAAGGGTACACAGCAAAGGGTAAGCTTCACATCCTTCACACCCTTCACATCAAGGCCAGTTCCTGCCACAGAAACCCAAGGGCACGTTTTGCACCAGGAATCACACCATTATCATGCGTGCTTCCACATGGATCAACACCTCTATTTGTTTGGCAGCACCAGTGGAATGGACCAGCCTGTTACTTCTTTTCTGAAAATGGAATGGCACCGTAGTGCTTATGACTGATGCAGAACTAAAGGTACAATAAAAACACCAAACTGTTTCTATCCTTCCCATTGGAAGTATCAGGGTGGGCTGGCTGGCTGGCAACAATGAACGCACGAGCTCTGTATTATGTCAACATTGCTCTCTTTCCTACACAGTCTGTTCTGTCCTTCCCTTCTGCAGCGGGGCTAATGGAAATAGGATGTCATGTTCCTGCTCTTGGGAACTGCTGGCTGACCCCACTGGTTGGTCTGCCTCCAGCACCCTGAGCAATCCATGTGAGGTTGCAAGCAGAACTAGCCCAGTGGCTTCTCATGATGGAGAAAAAAATTCAAATGAAGAGACATGACCTGAAAGTAGATATCAAGATGCAACATACCAGAGAACAGATTACTGGCACCTAATTGCACAATGATTTGTATACTACTTTTATACCACACCACTTGTTAAAGCAGTCAGTGAAGAATGAGTTGTCATACTATCTCTTTCACATCTAACTTTTAGATTCACCATGGTGTAACTTTTCTGTTTCCAAAACCCACCTTTTTTGCATATTAATCTGCAATTACAAATCCTTTGACATGGATCACACAAACCAGAAACCATTCTTCAACTAACTTTTCATCGGTATTTCCCACAGGTAACCAAAATAGTTTGAAAACAAGGGACAGGTAATCTGTGAATTGCTTAAAATTACTCACTTCTGCTTTCAATGTGAGATTCTCTTCAGAACATGCATATCTGTCCCATACTTCATTACAGAACACCACATGCAGTTTGATTCTTGGTTTGTTTTGACATTTGCACTAAACCTAAAATATATGGAATGGGATGTGATTGGTGGAATGCAATCCTATTATATTCTCCTAGGCAAGGAAATAATTTGCCTCTAAGTATGAGAGAAATGTTTCTGGGTATTATGCCTGTACTTTCTGACATGATTTTATTTTTAGTCATCTCTCTTGCTGAAGTAAACATTTGGCTCTTCATTAATTCTCAAGTCACAAAATAAGGTGGAAAATTTTGCTGGGTTTTGTGCTTTGGGGTTTGTTTTTTTGTTGTGTTTGTTGTTGGGTTTTTTGGGTTTTTTTAAACCCAGAGTTTTGGGTTTTTTTAAACCCAGGCTTATTAAACTGCAACATTACAACAACAATAGCAAACCTTTTCATTTACATTCCTGTATCACTGATCACGTGTGCAGAGATTGTTGCACTTTTGGAATATGAGACTTAATTGCATTTGTATTCATCTCAAACTCAGCCATTGTGTTATTAAAGACTTCAATATTTAAGTTTTTGGTGGGGAAGTGTGGTTGCTTTCAATTGACCACTGAGTTGGTAACACAGGCTATTATTCTGCAACTTAATCACATGATTTAAGACCATTTTTAGCAAATCTTAATAAAATTGAACTACTTAGTTACGAAAATATCTCTTATGCAACAAAGTTAGAAAGGCACCTATGCTGAACTAACCTTCCATCCTTTTTGTAAGTTATGATACTTACTGTGAGTATCCATGACTATTAAGTTGCATCACATGAGTATCCTGCTCCATTGACATCCATGGGATTTTACTACTGGTCTCCCAAGAGAGGAAAGCAAGAAACACCCTTCACAAGGAATACTTCCTGCAACTAACACACAGTCTCTGTTCTCACCTTGTTTCCAAGGTGGAAAAAAATCTTTCCTATCTTGTTTCAAAGCACAAAAGAATAATTTTGGAAGAAAGGTAGAAAGCTGCATAAACCAGCAGACTGCTTTTGAACCATTTAGGTAAACCAGCCATCCCCTCTTTCCCCAGAGAAACAAGGAAAAAGGAAAAGATGTGATCTATTTAACTACCCATACAAAGTCCTTGAAGTTCATGTGACCATATCTTCTGCTCAAGGCAAATAAGTTTAAGTCAGTCAGAGTAAGTCCCAACTTGAGCTTTCCTCTCCCCAAGGGAAGATGAGCACCAATGCCAATACTTTCCTTTCCTGATTTTCATAATAAAGACTGCAATATAAAACTTTTAAAGGGCTAAAACAGCATTTTGTTCCCTCCCTGATACTAGCTCCTTTATCACATTTAATCCCATATTCTCACCACAGTACACAGGTTTACCCAAAATAGGGAAAGGAAAATCAAAGCTGGCTTCCTGCTAACCGGTCTTTTAAATACACCCTTCTCAAACATTAAGCAGTTAGTTCCACTATTAAAAAACTGCCACATTTCCTCCTCTTAATATTTTAGTCTAAAAACTCAAGCAACATTGGCAGGACCACAGCAAATACTGAGGAAATAGCCTCCTAGTTTTGCAGGGCAAACAAATATCCTCTGGAGATTTGTTCCACAACTGCAACTTGTTAATACTAACAAGAGTTAGATACACATGCGCTAGAAGGAGAAGATGCCTAATTGCCTTTCAATTAAAATAAGACTTTCATTAAAACCACTATTTGGAGATCCAGTTAATTAGATAGCTTCTGAAAGTGTACATTTGTCACAGAGGTGTTTGGGTTTGTTAATGATGCCTTTATTTCATAGCTGTGTAACAAAGGGCACTCAAAAGTCAGGTGAGAAACACGCTACAGGAAAGCAGCAGGCCTGGGAGATGCTCTAGGTGATCACTGTGGGAGTGGTACATATTTGAATGGCATCATTTAGCCTTCAGGAACCTATGTACCATTAATTGTTTCCAGGCTTAGATTTTCTTGAGTAATCACTTTCAACAAAAAAGCAGAAAAAGTTGAAACCTGTGTTATTTGAATAATAAAAAAAAGAAGCTTTAATTCTGTCACTACTTTAGTGCTATGAATTCAATATACATCATAGCATAGTATGATACCTACCTACACTGAAGTCTCTTTGCAATTGCTCTTAGTTTCATCAAATCAGCTATTTAAAGACACCTTCTGACCTGCTGGTACTTTTTTAAGCCTGGGTATACTGCAATGCTCTACAGGCATGCACACACATTTTTTTTTAATGAAACAGTCCTAGATCTTAGACTAGGTTAATTGAAACCAAAAATGAAGACAGGCAGAGACACTATTTACATGTAAAAAATGTTTATAATCCTGTTGGTAAGCAGGAACCTTAATTTTCATCACTTTTTTGAAAATATACCCATAGGTGTAAGCCCAGTAAAAACTGCAGTT
The DNA here is from genome assembly GCA_022605575.1 of Laterallus jamaicensis coturniculus. Classification (NCBI taxonomy): domain Eukaryota; kingdom Metazoa; phylum Chordata; class Aves; order Gruiformes; family Rallidae; genus Laterallus; species Laterallus jamaicensis. Next base: position 9,555,639 of record JAKCOX010000001.1, on the reverse strand, counting down.
CACATGGGAGGTCACTTGGGTTTGGGGCCCACAAACATGGTCTTTCTTCAGTGTAGGTAGTGGTTTTCCAGCACCAAAGAGAGGAGCTTTGACCTGGGAGATGATAATTTCTCCTGCATTGATGGCATGTGGACAGTGAGTGGGAGAAAAAGTAAGCCAGACTTGATTACAAGGAAAAGAAAAATCAGGCTTGGAAAGATGGCAAGATTGGGATACTGAAGGGACAGAAATGTGTGAACGATAACTGGGGTAAGCTGCTAGAGGATTTGGTGAGAGACACAAAATGCTGTGCTTAACATAAAGCTGGGAGGTGAGTGGGACCATTTCAAAGGGAAGAGAAGAGTGGGGGACAAAGAGTTCCACTAAATCAGCAAAGTAGAGCTAAAAAGACCAACAGGTATGGAGAGACTTGGGATGAGAAGATGGACTGCTGGAGCAGCCACTGGCATTAAGGGCTTGTAGCCATCAGAACAGGCACCAAGACTTCATCTTTCCATCCACTGTCAGCAGTTACCTGCTAATCACTCTACCACAGATCCCAACTTTCCTGCAGATGTCTGGTGCATGAGGGTCCATCATCTTAATGGATGTAAGCCTAAGACTCCTACTAATGACTGCTGTCTCAGCCTCAGAGATCTGCAAGGTGGATTCACAGGCTCCAGCTGTGACAGCTGTCCACTTTGGGGTAGCAGAATAAATTTCTGTGGTTTGCTTTTAAAGCAACTGGGAAAAAAATGCATGGAAAACATTTGATTTGGAACATTTTTAAGTGTGCAGGGGAACAAACACCCAACAATTAGGGGATGCCAGAGCTTGAGTCTGATGCAAAGCCTTAATTCACACGCCTTGTGTCTGCACAGTCTGATGCCATCTTTAATAACATGCTGCTACATATTAATAATAACATATTTGAGTGTCAGCTGGAGTAAGGCTGTACAGTTCCAGAGAAACAAAATGTTCACCCTTCAGTTGTTTATTTGGTCTGTCATTTCTTGTGAAATCATTTAAAACTGAAAGCCCAGGTCCACAGGGAACTATCTTAAACTTGAATCTGCTTAAGGCTACATGCTAATCTCTGTTCTTACTGCAACATAGCACACTTCAGAGACATACTCCAAAGGCACAACTGTTATGAGGTAACCCAAAAATTCTAAGTTAAAATGATTAAGTCATATAAAGTCTGTGTTTCACCTTCATTATTACACTGTGAGTAATTACTAGGAATAAGGCAGAGAATTTAAAATCGAATGTGAAGTGAGAAACTAACCATCCATGCATACCCCAGTTATTCAGTATGGCATTATATTTTGACAAAGTCTTTCCATTCTCTAGCAAGAGCCTGTTAAGATACCTTTTTTTTTCATTTCTTTGTGTAAGACCTTGTAATTGCTTTTGTTGAAATACACTACAAAAGCAAGGGAATGTCATTTAACTGGAGCACAAACAGAAAGATAGTGTAAGGGTAGTCTTTAAAAAAGATTGCGCAGGACCCAGGTTCAAACTCAGATGGGAGTCTGGAGGAAGTTGTTGGTGCAGCTAAGACATTCAGTTGGCTCCCTAAACAGGTACACTATGTCAGGAAAGGCTATAATTAAACAAGTCTGTCAGTCTTGTCTATATGGCAATGCTACTGCGATGTAAATGAAGTTAATTAAAAGCAGTATAACTCCCAGGTGGATAAATTTATGCTGGGGGAAAAGGCCAGATATTTTCTGCACAGCTTCGGAGGGCGGTGTAGGCTACCTCCATCCAGCCAACGGTTTTACTCTCTCCATCAACAGAAGGAACTGAAGCAGTCACACTGCACAGGTTCATGTATACCTGTTTGATGGCAGCAACATGGTGTGTCAGACCCTCGATGGGACTGTTACACTCACACTGACACACTCCATGTGTCTGACTGCAAAGCAACCTCCACGACACCTCCGCTCTCCCCTGTACCAGCCATGTACTGCTGTCAGAAGGGCAAAGTGTGCACACAGTCACAATGACACAGACAGACATATGAGGAAATCTGAATTAAATACAACTGGTTTAGTCCTTCTCTCACTGCTTTGACATCAAGCACCAGGCAGTCTGTCATTATCCAGACACCCCGAGTTCCTCATGCTGGACAGCCACTGAAGGGTCAGGGTCAGGACCATGTTCAAGTCTCTTAAGCTTTTAAGAGTCTGAAGAATCTTTGATACTGTCTCTTTCCATTCAGCTGTGTGGCACAGCACCTTAGTACAGGAAGGTGTTTTTTTTTTTCTTCCCTCCTTCTTTGGGTTGTTTTTAAAACACCTTTAAAAAACATGCAATGTCTAGATTCCCTAGACTTAGAACTGGGCAAAACCTGCCTTTGCATATTACCCATCATTGGCTTCTCACATCTTTAGCATTCTTTGGCTTTACACAACACATCCATCCTATTCCTCCTCCATCACTGTTCTCCTCAGGTCTCTCCTTTGGAGTATGAGACCTCGCTCTGTTCTCTAATATCACTGCAAGATCAATTTTTTTTATAACCTCTGCTCACCTTTGTCTCCCTGCTGAAAGACTTCTAATTAGCCTGCTTGGATGATCAAAGTCCTCTGTTATCCTCAGTACCTTTTGCTGTTACCATTCAGACTTCACTGCAACCCTAGGTGAAATTACTTCCTCTGTTGCTCTCTGTTCATCATCATGGTAATGGAGTGTACTTGATACACTTAATACACTTAATGTCACCCATGTATCATGAACCTTGATATCTTTAATAAACTTCAACACAGAGTAACAGAATTTGAATTGCTTGGAAGGAACAAGGGTGCAGAAGCTTTCTGCAAAGCACTGCTCAACCCCTCTCCTCCTGGATCAGCTACAAAGCAGAAAACATAGTCCTCAGAAGCATATGAATCTATATGAATGCTTCACACTATGACATCAAGCTGGTAAGTACTCCTTTGACTGCCAGTGATGCACCCATTGCCATTTCAGGCATCCTGTGATAGTTTTATCCAACAGCACAGAGGGAATTTGGACACAGAATCCGGCCAAAAAATATGACATAAATGCAAGTTGTGTTATTAGAGTATTAGAAAGTGATATGTATGCAACGCTTTGAGTCAAAGCACTCCTAATAAGCCGAGGCACAACCTACAGCACAACGTGTAGCAATTTGAAATAACAACTCTGAAATGTTATTTTGATTGATTTTTACAGAACACAAATGTAACATCTAAGCACTCAGGCGAACCAGAGGAAAAACTCCACAAGTTAGGTGAGAATGCCCACAGAGAATTTCTTTACCTGATCACATCAATATGCAGAGATTAATTGTATAGAAGGAGCCCCACAATGTTGAATTTCATGATAAATGGATGCTATGACAGCAAACGATTTCCCCTAATGTTCCATTATGCTTCTCAACATTTGAAATTTAATTACTTGGAAAAAAATAAAAACTGCAAAAGCCATCAATACCCTCACCATTACACAGTATTTTCAACTTGAGAAGGCATTTTGTTTCACCATAAAGAAAACTTCAGGTGTGAACCCAAGGGAGGCAGATCTCAGGCATTATGACAATGTTGCTATAGTAATTATTTGTGGGAATGAGCATCAGTCGCATTTTCACTCTCGAGCCTACTGCTCACCTCATGCGTGCTGTTCATAACCAGAATATAAACTGCCTGATGCTTATTGTATCCTAATAAGATTTGTAAATTACTTATAGTGATGTAATTCCAATAACTACGAATAGAATAATAGTTTTTGTTACTAATATTTAATCGTGTTCAGAAAATGCCTTTATATCTATGCATTCTGTGAGATATTTCAAGTGCTCTTTTCCATGAAGTCAAAGTTATATAAATATATCCTAAAAGCAATCAATTACATTTTCTGAATGATTGTGCATAATACATTATTCAAGTGGAGTCTGCTTTGAATAGCAGTTATTTAAGACCAGATTAATATTTAGAAGCAAAGGCAGAAAAAACTTAGATCGAGATAAAATTCTCTAACCATACAGGATAAACGAGGGGTGTGAAAACCCAGCATTCAAGTAGTCTCAGAAGCCCAAGCAGCAGATAAAGCAGAAATATCTGAATCACCCTTGCATGTATTTTGCCCACTTAATACTTCACTGCTCAGCTAAGCTAAATTTTCCTGGGTACATTCATTAAAAATAAATGCAAGTGCTCAATGCTTGTGGTATTAATGGTCAGCTTCAAGCCCCAAATCAAAACACCAGAGCCAAAGTATCCCAAACTTTGGGAGGGTTTAGGTTTGAAGCTAGTTCAGTCTAGCAAAGCAATCTATGAACATAAAACTCAGAGACACAGACAAACTTCCTCCGCAGACCAAGCCCTCCAGGGTGCTTAAGTCATATACTCAGCCAGCTAGAAGCGCTTTTGTCAACCGACTGTTCTTTAATCCCCAATTAATTTTATTAATTGATCTTACACTTTTACAAGTGCTCTAGCAGCCAGAACAGGATGGGTCCTAGGAGTGCATAATGCTTAATTCCACAACGAAGTATGCAGTAATAAAAGATCCGTCATGGTACAAAGAGTCCTACATAAAACAAGGCCACAGGGGACCTGGCTACGTTCTCCATTTGCTTACCAAGATGACAAAACTCACTAAACTCTGTCAGAGACACAGCCAGACAGTTCTTTAACATTTCCTTCCTGGTATCTGCAGCCTATCAACTTAATATACACAGACTTCATCATGTCTTAATATTTTGCTTCAGCACAATGGAAACGTTTCAGCCTCCCTCCTTTGTTCTTGCCAGACTTCTTCTGCAGCAACGTCTGAATTGAAGTAGGTATAAAATATCTACTTATGCAAATGACACGCAAATATTGCAGGGGGTGGGGGGAGGTATGAAAATCCTAGCAAAGAGTTATGTATAACAGAGTGCTCTATGAGCAAAGCAGTAATTTCTCTTTGGGTTTTTTTGTCTCAAAAGAAAATCCATGAGCCCCTACTCAATACATGAAAGTCGTTCTTAACTTCAGTGATCAATGTGCAGAGTAGGCTAGCCACTCCCTGTAGTAATTCTATAGGCAATAAAGCAAAGCTGTTTGCTAAAACCCACTTGACAGATGCCAGTGCTCAGCCTGGAAGTACTTGCTTTGCTTTCAGCACACAAAACCTGCCCTCATGGCCTGTGGCTTTTTTATCATCTTTTTTTTTTAAACTCCAAACAATAAAACAAGTGGTAACTGATACTGATAATTAGCAGTTGTGTACAGAGCTGCTCTTTGGTTTCCATACCCAATTCTCCACATTAAAAATTGATGAGGAGAGGATGAGATTGACTTTTAAAAATTACAAGTCTCTTGATTGAAGACAGAAATACGGACATCTACACAGTCCCAGGGGAAAGATGTCTAGGAAACTCATCTGTAACTCCCACCCCGTTATATGAGGGACAGCCTGACACACAAAATGAAGGGAGACTGACATCCTTCCCAGAAAGCTGCGGACTAGGGAGACAGGGGCCCCACAGAGCAAGAGACAGCCTCTCCCGGGTTACACAGTACCCCAGGGTGCAGATAGCTTTTTGTCCCGGAACTTGAACCCTCATGATGTAAGTCTGACTCAAAACTTAGCTCCTGGTTTCTTTATTAGCCACAACACCAAGTAGCTGTAATGCTGCAAATCCAAGCAAAAGCCCGCTGTCATGCCCTCTCCTATCCTACCAGTCACTTGAAAACTCAGAAGCTCCAAATGCTGTCCCAGCTTTTTAAAACACCACAGAACTCAGAAAATTCTGTTTTCCAGGATGGCAATGAAGAAAAACACATTTTCCATTAGATGGCTGCTATCTGCCTAATTTATATGGGTTTTATTGCCAGGAAAAAAAAAAAAAAAAAGCCTTCCTGCAGCCTCAGTTCTCTTTTTGGTCATGGATTTCCTTGAGGAGAAATGATCACCTTGGTGTGTGTAGCTCCACACTCACAGCTTCTCACAACAGCTTCCAATTAAAACAGCAAGATGGAGAGTGAACTGCCGGCTTATTCTCCCTCAAACCTTCCACACCCACAGCTCAGTCTCCATTGGACAACATCAAGATGGCTTTATGTGGAAGACACCTCAAGGAAAGGGTGGGCATTAACCCACCATGGAAAGAAAGGTGGGCTGATAGTCTCCAATCAGAGAGGGACAAGCATTTTGCTTCTGAAAGGCAGGGCAGGGGTCTCAGCCAGCAGCTCCCATCTGCTGTTGAGCAGAAAGCACAGCAACACCCCTCCACCACACCTACTGCCACCTCTCCTCCAGAACTGGGTGTTTCCTTCAGTTTAACAAAGCACTGCAAATGATGGCAGACAGGGTGCTGCCAATGATTCTGCTCTGAAAGTTTAATCTGCCATTATAAGCTTACGTCGATTTGTACTCTGGGAAGGCTGTCTTGCTCCCTGCATCAATTTAACAGGAGCAGACTGAATGTTAGGTGGGTCTCACGTACACAGACAATGTATGGACAGCAAGTGCCACCATCACACGATGCCATAAATCAGGAGTTCTGGAAACAGGGGAGCAAAGCCTGGGAGAGGTGATTACAATCCCCAGATGCTGACTTGGAGATGGCAGCCTTCTTGCAAGAGCATATGCAATTGTAGCGAGCACTTGCAAAATTTATTCTCCATTAAACATGCAGCGTAAGTATCAATAAAGATCATTTGTCTTCCCTTCCTTTACTACCAATCTGACTGTGTTGTTAATAAAAGTAAGAAATCGCTTTTTTCATCAATACAGGAACACATGCAGATTGGTATTTATCACTACACAGCCCGCTTAGAGCCCTTCTAGTTTTCTTTGAAGGATCACAAATTATTCACAACACAGCATGGTTTCTTCAGTGATCACATCTGATGCATTTTTATACAACATCCTTGTTTTTGTATCTGATATCAAACCCTATAAAACACATCATTTTATGGGGAACCTGAAATTGGATTCCTCTGCAACAGAACATTTCCTCCCTCGACTGTCTGCAGCACTTTATAAAATATTTATTGATAGGATGCCTAAAAATACACATAGGCCAGCACAGCTTTAAGATGGATAACTATTTAGCAGCCATAGACTAGATTTCACACCACAGGGTTCTTATTAGGCATAGTTGCCTAGATATCACACTTATTTTCACATATGATTATAAATATTTTCATTAAAAATGAATAATTCAGTTCACTGAACTGACAGAATTATGTAACTTCTACTTCTTCAAGGTTCCCCAGCAAAAGCCATTCTCCAGAAGTATTTGGAGGACCCAGGTGAACAGCTCTGTGTCTTTCTGCCAACTTCTTTTGTTTGAAAACAGAGTGTAATTACTCTTTTTTTGGTCACATATCACATCCTTCTGGTTGAGCTTTGGCACAAAATGCAGAGACACCGTCTTGGGCCTGGCATTTCCCAGTGGGACTCTGTGTGATGCTGAAATCTCCCATCCTCTGACCCTCCCCGGGCTTGACTGCATATAAATGGGGGGGAAGAGGGAGAGGGCTCTTCTCTGTAATGCAAATGGCAAGGCACACTTCTTTCCTAGTTAATGAAGGCAAACATGCTTGTGCCACCCTCAGGAGACTCATGGCTTCCCCAGGGAAATGTGGCACCAGGATCTGCACCAGCAATAGAGGCAAGAGAGATGCATGGTGACTGTCCCACCCCACCATTATTTTCTGACCAGCTCCTGCCATGACTACGTTGTTGACATTTCCAGTGAAACACCAAGATATCACCTGCCTTTTCCACAGGTTTGGGTCCAAATGGCTTCTCCATACATGAGTGGCAAAGGAGAGACAGTTCATGGACATCACAGCAGGAGGAGATGTGTGCTCCCTCATTGCTGCAAGCACTTGTGATTTGGGAACCTTTGCTGGGCAGAGAAGGATCACCACAACTCCCAGTCATATTATGGATATTGAGGGATTCATCCTCCTCTGTTACTTATTAGAGTAACCAGAACCTTAGCTTTCCATTATTGTAGCTTCTTTTTATTTATTTATTTTTTAAAAGATAATTAAATCTGCTGTGATACAGGGATCCCCTCCCAGCATTCATGTTTTCCACTCTCAGTGAGTTCATACAAAACACACCGAGGTGCCACCTATTACTTACAAGTCTGGAGTAGGCTGAGTCCAGCTCTACACCATTTATAAAACTGTACCTTCTAGAACACACGCTCTGTATATAGACACATCTCAATATCATACCACACAGTCAACCTGAGCATGCCTGCCATTAATTTACTAGAATATTTTATTCACAAGCACATCTGTCATGGCATACTTCACCACATTCAAGGGACTATGTAAGACCCTGTTCTCAGTAGGTGTATAATGCATCCATCTCAAGCAGAACAACAGCGTTACCTCTCTGGAAGCGAGGGCTGGAGGAACCGGGTACCACTGAGAATTTCTGCTTGTTGACTATAGCAATCTTAATTGAGACTTAATGTTTATTTTACCTGGCTAAACACAGACCAAACACCAAAGAAATTACTGTGAAACAAGAACAACAAAAAAAATCTTCAAAAGCTAATTAACAGTGGTTGAAACAAACAATAACCTGCCCAAGCAAGGAGTGTCTTCCAGCGCACCAATGCTTAGCTTTGCAGATAAACCTTTAAACTTGCTGTGCTGTTTCAGGCACCCGAACCACTAATTAAGAAATAATAATTTAAAAGAAAACATAATCTTACCTGCAGACGAGGAAAATGACTAAATTCTTGCATACACAGTGAATGAGAAAATAGGCTGAGCGAGCACATGTGTGTTTGTGGGAGATTCTGTGTTTAATCCGTGCATTTTTAGAAATGTTTAGAAAGATACAACCAACGTTTTCACAGCTGCTTTCAGGTGGGTCTTTACTGTACGACTAAAACCATCATTACAATGTCAATTCAAAGAACCTGGCAAATCTTTCCACACGGCTGTATTCAGCTGGTGATCAGACCCTAACTTCAAAGTCTGCGATGCCTTTCCCACATCAAGAACGATCCAGTTCTGGAGATGCCGTGCACTGTATGCAACGGTTTTAACCTTGCCACTGTTACTTGCAAAGGACTATCCACATTTAGAAGCACCAGAGATTCAGTAAACTCATGATTTTTTTTTCCAAGTCCCATTTAGCTCAACACACCCCTCCCTTACACGTTTCCCTTATCTTGTGCAAAATAATCCAAATTTATTTAAGCCCCCTCCCCCCCCCGTCTTCTTTTTTACATAGAGCAACCACCCATGACCTCCAGGAGCCTTTATTATGCTTTAAATTTATCCTCCCCTGCCCTGTCTGATGTGGTGAGAGAGCCACCTTAGCTTAAAGAAGCACAGGCAGCAATGCTTCAGTGCACAGTTGTGAGCTGGGGCCAATATTGGCTATACCCAAGAGAGAAACAGTACTTCAGCGACAGCAGCAGCAGCTCAGCACTAAAACACAGACACACACAAGTAACAGCTAGCCCTAATTATTCTAGATAAGGAAATTATCTGCAAAGTGGAATGCCAGAATCTCAGAAATACATGCACACAACCTTATCAGACATGGTATCTCATTTTCTTCAGCAACCAGGACCTCCTTTGAGGACCCATTCTATTTCTCATGGTGGTTGGTCTACTTTTCTTATTCTCTGTGTTTTTAGCTACTGGGGATAATAAGCATATGGATTAATGACTTACTTTAATGTCGTGTAACATTCATAGAATGCAGTAATTTTATAAGCAACTGTCTCTATAATCACTCTTTAAGGAATTGCTATCTATGAGTCTGCCACTTTGCCTTTAAAAGTACAATCCTAACCTGTCAAAATCAAACTGGATTTTCATTCAAATACTGCAGGAATTAAGTAAATAAGCTACAGAACCATGCCTTGCAACAAATCAATATTTCATGTCATAATTTGTACTGTGGAGAGTCAAAGAAGAGAGACAATTATGTATACCAGGAAATTTATTTTTTGGGTTTGGTTTGGGTTTTTATTTTCCTTATTTTCCCCTTCCCCAGAAATTCACTGAAGCTTGAGAAGAGTCAGCACCTACAGCCATACCTGTTAGGGGCTAACCTATCCAGGGAATTGAAAAGATTACAGATGTTAACCATGACAAACAGGAATGCCTGTTTGACCTAAGCTACTTTTGCTGTTCATCACAGGACAACTATTAAAGCACAAGGTTATTTAAAAAAGAAAGGAGATGAAGGAATATTTTGTGTTACCATGTACAATGCACAGATGTTCACAAAGGCAAGGACCACTTTAATCAACTCCTTGAGAGACAAAAGTGGCTTTGGTGTAGTGCACCAACTGTTGCATCCAAGACTGCTCTGTGTAATGAGCTCAATTTCCCTTCCAACAGTAGCATCTAATTTCTCGTTTTCATTAACCGTTCAACATTCTTAAATGAAAGACAATTAAAATAATTTCAAAATCAAACAGCAAAAAGCCAGAATTGCTTTACAAGCAAACTCTTCTCCTAATTGCTCTTTAAATTCATCTCCCACTTCTGCTCCCCTCCCATAATGTCAACTAGATTTAAGTAGGTTCCAGAAGCAAGGATGAATTCCTGGATTCCACTAACTGCTTCTTTAGGTCTTACTAGGTGTTACTCCCACTGCTGCCAGAAGGAATTTTGCTTGGATAAAGGCTGACAGATCTACTAGCCTCTATGTCCTCAACAGGTTCTGCACAAGTTCAGATCATGAAGAGAGGTGCCCCTGGATTAGGATTATCTGGTCAGTTGTTCCACTTTTACTGAGACATCTTCTTAAACAAATGGACTGTTGCTAACAGGCCACTTTGTTAGAAAACATGGTGATTCTAGATAATGACACAGTTCATGTACAGAGATATTTCTCAGCTAATTGATGTCTTGCTTGGGATGACTGTGAAAGGCTACCCCATAGGTCATGAGACATTGATGGGGTCAGACATTCTTTGTCAACAACTTGAAGCACAGATGTGCAGAACTACAACATCTCCTTTGTTACCCCTGAAAAATATTTTACTCCTGTTATTGAAATAAACACAAAACTGTGATGACTTTTAAAAAACACCAGCACTGAAGAAGGCATCATCAACTTGAAAATTGCTGGTGTCAGGAAGGAAGCAGCTGAAAAATGTTCAATAACAAGAACCGAGTTTATGCCCTGTCAGTAACTAGTAATGCACGTCCTCATTATGGTACAAAACTATGCTTATGCTTATTTGTTTGGGTCTTGCTATATTAAAACAATACCTTGTGAAATGATACAGATATCAAACAGAAAAATATGTTCACTCTTCAGCATTCCTAGACAACTCACTTAAAGAGCCAAATGAGCAGTGATGGGCAGTTTTTTCCTGCCTGAAGTCTTCTAATACATATCTACTGCTGGAAAGGTCCATCTAAAGCTGTAATGCTACAGGAGAACTTTGGAAACAGAATGGACGTTATGACCCAGGACTTCCTTTTCAGTCTTAGGTCCTCAGCTTAGGTAACTATGAATAATTGCCTGTGTGGGTGAGTGAACTAAAACAAGTTTGTGTTTAAACTTTGTGTCTTAAGCTAGACTTCTCTGCCTTCAGTCAGAGGTCTCAACTGAATTAAAATTTTGCTAGCTGGAAAAGGCTATGATATTTCTGCCACACCAGTGATGGGTGGAGGCTCTTTCTATATACTGGGAGGGTCAACAAAGCCATTTCTTGCTGGTTTAGAAATAGCAAGGCTAAATTTGTTCAATGTCCGGCATTTGTACCAGATAGACTCTCCCTCTCCTCAAAAGCAATCAGGTAATAAAAAGGTGGAAGCACTGGCCCAGGTAAGCAAATCATGACCTGTAATTAAGGGGGGGTAGTAGGAGTAAGAGATTAGGGGAGGAAGATTTTCTTGTCATTACCGGGTTTTGGTATCTAAGGCCACATTCATGCCAGAGCACTCTCCAGTCTGCACCATTAATAGCTCCCAATCCTGCTGCTGTTTTAGCATGGAGACAGATGCCAGAACACAAGCAAACACTCACTCTTCTTTCTGGAAGCTTGTTTGTGGGTTGGGTTTGGTTTGTTTTTTTTGTGGCATTGTGCTTGACTATCTTATGGACACATACCTCAAAATGCGACCTCCCCTAGGTACTCTTATAGACATATAGTTTACAAAGGCTCTCCCAACCATAAATCTGTTTGCAGGTGACAGATGGCCTGTCACAATACCAGTGCAGACCTCATTCTCTTCCAGCTTTCTCCTTTTCTTTTCAAGTAACACTTTAATGCTCTTTAATCACAGAACATCACAAAGCTTTTGCAACACTTCCAACTCACTATTCTCCTTCATCTAGAAAACCCACTCCACACAGCAATGAGCTTTTCAGCCCTTTTTTTTCCCAACAAAGTAGTCTTATATTGAAAAGGTTTTAAGACCTCACTAAGCTATACATGCCGCAGTCTTTCCTACATAATTTCCTTTGCAATGTTATTTTGACATGGAAAATGGACTTTGTGAAATTAAGGGCTTCAACACTTTCTTTGTACATTTCAGATTCTACCACAGAAATTTTGTATTTAATGTAAACAGCTCCTAAAGGCTACACTGCATGAGCGAAGTGGAAGGGATACCCATTTTATTAAACCTGGCAAAAACCTAGCTAAAATCTGACTTCTTTTTTAATACCCAAACTCCCCTCTCCCAGTGCCTTATGTTTATTGAAGTATCTCACAGGCTACACACAACCATCTTCTAAAGGTTAGTTGAAACACACGTACAGATACAAGAAAACAGTTTTAATGAGCAGCATCATTTCAAATCTTGTGCTGAACTGATCTCTTGATATGGGAAACTGGATCTTAGTTGCTTTTTTTTTTGAGCTTTTCCAAGCAAGCTGGCCTCTTCTGCTGCCCATTTATTCACAGACAGGAAACTTCACTTTTGTGAGACACCCCATCAGGCAATTCTTCTAACTGATTGCTTTCAGCAGCACCCAACAGATAAATGCCAGATGTAGTGTGAACATCAGCTGAAATGATCCCACCCTGCCCCACCTCTGTTTTCTCTGGTGAACTTTGGCATCAACCAACTGCATAGTCAGCTACTGAGCAGTTTCTCCAGGCAGCTTTCCCTCTTCAACTGATCCACAGCCTGATGCACACCTGCTTATCATCATTCTTGTTGTGGCTATCATAAAATGCAAATAGTATCAACAGTCCTTTCCAACATCATAGAATCATCAAGGTTGGAAGAGACCTTCAAGATCAAGTCAAACTCCTAGCCCCACACCTCTATAACCACTAAACCATCTCCCAAAGCACACGGTCTACACATTTTTTAAACATTCCCAGGGATGACAACCCCACCACCTCCCTGAGCAGCCTGTTCCAGCTACCTATGATCACTACAGCCCTTCCTGGGGACAAACAACTCCTGTACTTTCCATATCATCACCAACTGCTTATCCGTTTAATCCTGCACCTTAGTAAATCTCCCTGTGATATGGAGATGGACAGTAATTGTAAAGGAATGTGTGCTGCAATCCATGGGGTCAAAGCCTGCCTGCATCTACCTGCTATTCAGCGCTTGCTGGAACTGAAGTTTCCATAAATGTGGAATAAGAAGAAAGTAAAACTCCCCTGTTGCCTGCTGCCACCTGAATCTTCTCTCTGTTCACCTGTATGCTATGCTTGCTTCTTTCACAGTAGTATTTGGGTATCTTCCTCATGTCTCAGAATAACTGTAAAGTCTATAAAGAGATCTGTTTTCTCTTTCTGGAGGGTTAAGATGTCCCACTCTTCTTAGGTTGCGTTTCTAAAGGGGCTACAGGAGTTTTCAAGACCTGTTTCCCAATCCATGGCTTATATATTTCAGCTTTTAAAAGTTATTTAACCCCCTCTTCCACCACCTCCAAGATGCTAAACAGTGTTTACTATACAGAGTGCCCTTGAGGACAGTATCGATATCCTCAAGTTAGGGGTAGCATGTCTGTCCAAAAAAGACACTCTGCCTGAAATCAGATTACTCAAATGCAATCTTTTCCCTTGGTATCAGGGCTGAGAGCCACCTATGATCATTCCCAAATACATAAGCTGTCCTCTGCAGCCAAACCACTGCAGAAAAAATTGGAGATTACATATCAAGTGTTCTTCAACTCTGCCTAGTATGAAAACACACATGCACACATACCTAGTGCACAAAAGGGTCTCGTTTTGAAGGAGAAGCTGCCAATTAGCCATCCCCACAAGGCTAATTTATAACTCTCTGTGACTTCCACAGCTGTAGCCCACGGCTACACGCACGATTCAAAGTACCTGCTGAGGGACGAATTCTTTCAGAGACTTTTCTCTTTGTTGTTCTGAATAACCCTGCATCCATTTCCTCTGCATAAAAGCACACCAGCCTGTGACCTTGGGAAGGGTGCCTTTTTCATGGGCATGATGTGCAAAGCAGGAAGGCTTGCAAGATCCTGGTGGCAGATGGATGGTTTAAAATATGCTGATATAAGGCTCCTGCACTGAGATCCCTTCCCCTTCATACTGATACAGGTCTAAGCAGGACTACTACATGCGAGCTCCTAGCCCGATGTGTGATTCCAGAGGAGAAGGAATGCAGTAGAGACAGGTGCAGTGATGCCCTGCTACATTTTCAGCTAGCAAGCAGGAACAGACACAAGAAACAAGTATTACTTCCAGTTATTTCAGGGGGGTGCTTGTTCTGAAATCTGACTGTAAGACTCAGTCTTCTACTGTAAATGAGGTTAAAAAATAGAAGGACCAGCAGAGACAGTTACAAGACCCTTATTCTAAGATTTTAACTGGCATGAAATTGATGGCAAGGAGAGCATCGCTGTGTTCCACTGATTTGACCTCTGAAGTGCAAGATAAACAAAACTTCCCTGATAAATACTACAATCTCAACTCTAAAAGTGTATCTGGTAGTCAGTCAGCCACCTCCTTCACATAGACAGCTTAATATAATTAGAGACCCTTGGCATGAAGCCAGTGTTTTACTCAGTTCAGCATCCAGACCTGGCTGGCTCCCTCAGCCTGATGATGGATTGGGCACACGCACTGCCCTTACAACCCAATATCAGGGCACCAGCACAAGGAGAAGCGTCAGAGGTTTGATCACAGATGCCACCCCTGAGCATGTGCTAATGTAGTGTTTCCTGCTGAAACCCCTCTGCTTTTTTTTTGGAAACTGAGAGCACCTGCTGACCAGAGCAACCTTTCCAGTATTTCAGAGCCAGGACAGCTCAGATGGAAATCAGGTCCAGCAACTTAGGCAGATACTAACATTTCCATTAGATCTATATGAATTTACAAAGAAAAAAAATAACCCTTACTTTTTCTGATGGCTGACCTCACTAAGCATGAGAGGCCTTAGGCCCTTATTTGGTGCCAATGTCTAACTTGCAGAACACCTTCTGAGACAAAACTCAGCATCTATAGAACATGGAGTGGTTTCCTTAACTCCCACTCCCTGATTATTTTGCACAGGTCAATGGATATTTCTGCCTTTCCTTTTGTTCCAGGAATATTCTCTCCCCCTCCTGGTTATCAGCACTAACACATCAGAACACACATCCATGCAAAAACATTCATGGGTGAAGAAATGCAGCTTCCAAATTAACAAACTTTCACTAGAGGAAGCCCACCTGATCCCAAAGAAGTAGTTTACTGCATCACAGACCTATTTCAATTCATACACATATGTGTGAAACCCTGAACCTGAATAATAACTTAAATATCACCTAGAAAATGCATGAAATAGCATGAATAGATATTTTCTCACATATTATTAGACTTTAACACTCAGGATAATTTCAACTCAAGACACAATTTGTCATTACTAATGCCCTCTTATTAGATTGATTTCCCGGACACTAGTACTGGAGGAAAAGCCCAGCAGAGAATATGAATATGAAAAGATTTATTTTCAATATGTGAAAATAATGGCATTAAAGGTTTAGTATAAGACCCTGTGAAATAAAAGACAGTTTGCAAAACTTACCATGAACTGAATGCAGGTTAATTCCTTTCTCCAAAATGCCAGAATAATGTGATTAATAACTGGGTTTGCCCAGTTCTTGCTTGGATCCTCAAATTCAGTTAAAACCTAGAAATCATCTGGCATGTTCAAAAATGACTGAGGAACATGAAGTTCCCAGAAACAGATGAAGGAGCAGGAGTTTCAAGGCAGGTAATTCTGCACTCCGATTTGGCAAAGAAGTGGGTCCAGAAAGACCAGGACCCCCACCACCAAGCCCTCACCCACTGGGGATGTTCTGGGTGGAAAGAGCATACTCCAGTCAGGCTCTAAATAATGCTGGTTTTCACACCCTGAGAGAACATTGTTTCACCAATATTTTTCACAGCTTCAGCTGTTCTTACTCCAGTTATCAACACAGGTGATCCTCCCATTTTGCTCTCTAGCTCATCAGTAGTACAGGTGTACGTCATGCACTAATAGTCTGATAAACAACTGAAGCTGCTTATAGTTCACTCAAGGGGAATAATATTATTTTCTGGGGTCATCTCATTATTTAGCAATCTCAGATGGTTCTGTCTAATTAATCACAGTAAATGAGAATCTTCTCTTGGAAATAAAATGAATTACAGTTGAGGTGGGCTTTCATTGGGAATTAGTCACTTTCCACTGTATTTTTAGATCATCTGCCCAGATTACTTTCAAGTTGCTTTACTTCCACGTATAACAATACCTGCAGTTGAAAAGCTGACTTTAATCCCTGAAGCTGTATGGATACTGGGCTATAAAAAGAATAACAAAGTCTACTAGAGCAGTCAAGTCAGTCTCAGCACAATGCAAGGCAGGAGCAAGGGTCATGGATCAGCTGCCAGAGCTCCTCACCCTGCAGCGGCCGCACACTGGAAGAACGATCCCACTGTCATAAAAAAGCTGCTACTCTTTCCTGCTTCAGATAAATCACCTATATAGCAACAGGGAACAGATATTACAGATTGTTTGGACACAAGAAAACTGTCTCAGACTTCTTCAGGACTTAGGCTGGCCATCTCAGTCATCTATTGTAGACTTCCAGAAAACAAAGATTAGACAAGGTGACATACACGTTCCCACGGGCTTAAAAATTGCTATTATTTCCTTTGTACTGTCTGCTACACAAAAACCAGTGAGATTTGAATGTTGGTCTGCATCCTTTGTGCCTCACACATCACTGCCACTAACCCTGAAGGAGCATTTTGCAAAGGTCACCTTTGTAGCCTTTTCAGATGTCTCCGCTAACCACTTTACTTACATTATTCCCTAGGTATCCCTGGTAGAAAGGAGAAATATGTAGCAATAGAAATTTTCCACACAGGTGAAGCTGCAAAGCGAAGGGTTAGGGCTGGTACAGATGGCAATGGCTAGTGTAGCTTGCAGCAACGCACAGGGGTCTTATTTACGCCTCTATGTAAAAATCACATAACCAGCGATTTAGCTCTTAAATTAGAGGCAGAAAGACAGAAACTATGCTGATTCTCAGCTGTTTCGTATGCCCTGACCCCTGCTAGAGTTAGCAGAAAATGTCTCACTATCTGTTGCTAGCTAAAACAACTCCAATAAATAGAAATATGGACAGATAGTCTGTCCTGTGAAGCTCATTCCTAACCAAAACTACACAAGGAGACCGTAATGCAACACACTCTCAATGTGCCCGGAGACTCCTCTTCACCGGGCCAAGGCTGAGTTTAAACCTATTTAAAGGGTGCAAACTGTGTTTCTCAGGGCTAAGCCTAAAGATAAATAAGGATGCAGTGCCCTAGCGCTGTGCCCTTTATGCCTAGGACGTGAGAAGAGTTATTTCTGGCACTGATGCAGCGTGTGCTGAAATCGGCTGCCGCTGCTCACGTGGGACGTGGCAGTTCCGCAGACGCAGTTGTCGGCGAGGGCCCGGGGCTGCTCAGGCTGTTCGGTGCAGATGGACATCCTGTATGAAACCACAAGCTACATTTTTAGCTTGGCTCTGCAAACTGCTGTGAAGCTGGCATGGGCTGAGGGAAAGCAAGCTTGCCCAAGAAATGGCACTTGACATTGACCTCAACCTCATAGAACACATTTGCATTTGGGAGTGGAGCTTACCAGACTGGTTTGTTTTGGGTTTTGATTTATTTTTTTTTACTGGTCTGCTGTGATTCTGGATGAGTGGTCTTTCACCCATTTCTCGCTGCCACCTCTGAAATGTGACCAAGGTCTGTTCTGTATCCAACTCTGTTGTGCTCCATCCCTCAGCTGCCACATCTTGGCTGAATTAAATGACATTAAAATACTAGTACTCCATATACATGTGTTATATGTAAAGTTGTGGCTTTTCATTCACTGTCACATCCCTGTTACTAAGCAAATAAGCAACACAAAAATATGCTTTACACCCAAGAGCCATATGAACTTTATTTTTGCTTCTAATGTTACAATTTACACCAATAATGTGATTTTGCCTCTTTTCTATGTAATCTGTGGGCATCAGGTTTCTTAAAGATCCTTTGGCCATGCAAGACAAACTGGGTGAAAACCAAAAGCCATTCTCCACCTCTTTGACCCAGCTGTGCCCCAGTTGTATATTCTGCTTTGAGGGAGCTGTAACAATTGGTAGTGGTCATGGTGCAGACATGCAGCCCTGGACTCTAATCACCCTCTTCCTGATGCTGAACTTGGTCACCAACTTTCCTGACTCATTGGTTTCAGTTAATAGTTCACGTAACCTCACAGAGAAATTCTGAAAATCCAACAAAACCCCTGAACAACTGAGATGAAACAGCACTAAAGAACAACACAGAAAAGCAAAGCATCTCCCTCAGCCTCCAATATGGAATAATATAATAGCATACATGATGGTGTAGCCTTCACAGTGAGAGTGAACTAATAAGGGAGAGCTGAAAAGAGGAACAGGAATGAAAGAAATCAGAAGATCAAACAAACCACCCCCAAAAAACAAACCCAAACCAAAAACCCCAACCCCCCCAAAAAACCCCATATAAATGCAAAACTTCTGGAAAACTAAAGAAAGTACTTAATTCTTCAGGTAGTTTAGTTTCTGTTGGTTTGCAGCCATACCACTGCCAATTTAGAGAAGCCAGCAAACAAGGCACTAACATCACTGCGACCAAGAAATGTAATTTACTCTGTGCTAAAACCCAGAACTTACTATGCTCATTTCTGGATTTTTGCCCAAAACACGGGGCCAGACTCAAAGGTCTGGAAGGTCCTGGATGTTACAGACTATCAGTGTGAGAAATACCTTACCACTTGAAAGCTTCCCAGCCTTTCACTGGCAAGTTATCATTTAGTTCATGAGATGGAATTTAAAATGAATCGTTTTGGAGAAAATACCATCTTGCTCATTTTCCACTTCACTTCTGATATACCTTTTGCAACAATCAACCAAGAGATAGCTAGATTTAGAAATGGGTTCCTATGTCCTTACTTATTTGGACTTTATAATCTGTGCTATTCAGACTTCTTCCAGGGATACCACATCAATGACATTAAATTCAATGAAAAATCTTCTAGTGAACTTAATGCTGGTGGAATTTCACCCTAAATCGATCCTTTTTTGGAAACCCAGCTACACTGCTGCACAATACTAATCTGCATGTCCACAATTCCCAGTCTTCCTGCCCATAGAAAACGTACTGTCTAATCCCTGGCCTTTCCAACTTATTTTAGTTTTTAAAAAAAATGTTACATGCATTTTTTTCCCTATGCAGTTGAACAGATTAAAAGAAAACAAAAAGAAAGCAGAATAAAACCCCCACAGCTGTATTTTTTCCTAGCAGAAATCTGGATGTCAGACCACCGAACAATAACTTGACCTCCTTTGCACTGACCCATCTTAACATGGGCCAGCAGTGGCTCTTGCAGCTCGGAAGGCCAATGGTATCCTGGACTCCATCAGAAGAGGGGTGGCCAGTAGGGACTGGGAGGCGACTGTCCCTCTCTACTCTGCCCTCGTCAGGCCCCAGCTGGAGTCCTGTGTCCAAATCTGGGGCCCCCAATACAAGAAAGATGTGGAACTATTGGAGAGGGGTCAGAGGAGGCCACGAAGGTGATCAGAGGGCTGGAGCACCTGCCCTATGAAGAGAGGCTGAGGGAGCTGGGCTGGTTCAGCCTGGAGAAGAGAAGGCTCTGGGGGGACCTCATTGCAGCCTGCCAGTCCCTGAAGGGAGCAGAGAAACAGGAGGGGAATCAGCTTTTTAAAAGGTCAGACAATGGCAGGACAAGGGGGATGGACTGATGGTAAAGGAGGTAATATTTAGATTAGGTATTTAGGAGGAAGTTCTTTACAGAGAGAGTGATGAGGGGCTGGAACAGGCTGCCCAGGGAAGTCGTGGATGCCCCATCCCTGGAAGTGTTCAAGGCCAGGTTGGATGGGGCCCTGGGCAACCTTGTGTAGATCCAGGCCTGGAGGTTGGTGTCCCTGCCTGTGGCAACTCTCCTTGGGGTCCCTTCCCAGATCATTCTATGCTTCCATGATCAAAAACCAATCAGCCATGGCAGGGCTGCACAGGAACAGTTCCAAGAGGTATTTCTTTGGAGGGATTACAGATGAGTAACTGCAAGGGTTTCACTGGCTGCCTGTTGATGTACAGTCACTACACACCCTTTCAAAAAGCCACTGACTATAAGTTTTGCCCTGGACCCCTACTCCGTCTCATCTCCATCTGGTACTTAGATTGAAGGTATTAGCTGAAGTTTCACCCAAAAAGGATTGCAAGATATGATCTGAAAAAAAGGATTAGCCCTACTTAACTGTGTGTAACTATACAGCTAAATCTAATTATGCATCCCACAGGGAAAAATAAAGTACAACCCAGATGTAGACAAAGATAAGAAGAGAGAAGCAATGCAGAGCAGCATAGTAAAGAGCTGTAATTATTCAAGCCACACCATGAGAGCAACCTCTCATGCTTTTGTTGGACTCTTCCTGGGTCTGCTGCTTAGAGCAGCTTGCAGAAATAGGACAAAATAACCTATGGATTGAAAAACTATGTCAGAAAAAAAACCCCAACAAAACAGACAGAACAAGAGAGACAGAAATCCAAAGTTACTACTGGCTGAAGGTGCTAAACAAGTGTAAAATTATTTTTTGTGTCAGAAGAGCTGATCAGTTGAGAAGCTAAAAAAACCTTTTTTACTAATTCTTAAAAATTAGTAACACTGAAACAAACAGAATGACTAAACTTCACATTAATATACACAACTAAACATAATGATAAAATATTTCAAGATATTGAAAATGTCAACCAAAAAGATATGAAAACCATTTCTTGCTTATCAAGAAGTTCCAACTGCAAAGCTTCTCCTTGGCTAAGAGTGAATTTGGTGATTTCTTTAGAAGCAGACATCCCAACCAAGCTGCAACACCATCACCAATAGTGTGAAGATATAAAGAGCTCTAAGGAGAGGAAACCTGCTTTAAGCAGTGGCAATGGGTTTCCCAAAGCAGAAGGATGTCAGCAGAGTGAGAAATCCTTTTAGGGTACTAAGCTGCTATAGTTTTTATGGCCATTGAAAAGAAAAAACAACAACCCACTATGATTTTAAGTAGCTGTGAAGAGACAGAGGACAGATGAACTGGAGGTACTGCAAGATCTCCCAGAGGATCTCTCCCATTTGGATTGCAGAAAGTTAGACCGTTCCCTCACCTGTGCCACCAAACTATGCCTACAAATGTTATTTTTGTTAAATCATCTACCTGGCACAGAAGCAAGTTCACAAGAAAGTGATTTTTTTTAAATTTTGAAGCATCAGCATTTTAGCTTTTTCTGTGTACCTCTGTTCATTGGTACTCCATGTGGGTACCTTTCATAAGGGCAATAGGAGATCGCTGAACCTCTGCAACATTTCCTCCTTGCAGTAAAGCCATGCTGACAACTCTTAACTTTTTATGTCATCTCAAATGCACAAGGTCAAAAAACAAATCCTCCCGCACTGTGACTGGGATTTCCTGCTAAATCAGCATTACTCCAAGAGAGTTTGAGGTTTTTAAACATCATCCTGAGGCTGTTTGTCTCCTCTGATATTCTTGTTGAATATTGATTTGGGATTTAAAGTTCCAGCTGCCCACGTCATCAGGTTGCCCTGGTGAACACAAACTTTGACTGATTTTAAATGCATTATTTTAAATGCACAGGTATCTCAAGGACTAAAGAACATGGGACAACATGAACTTTTCTTTACTTGTTTTATGCCACAAGACCAAACTATCCTTACAGAAATACAGGCTTGCCCCTTCAAGACATGACCACCAACCAGATTTTTGCATGGGCTTCTTTTTTCAGACAGATCAAAGGCAAATCTGCCTAGCTGTAGTTATAATCAATCTTAAAATTCTGAAAAAAAAAAATCACTTAATTTTAAACTTGAGACCACATGTTGGCTCTCAATATATTCATAACTCTAGCAGACCTTGTATTAAGCAAATGGAATTCATTTTGCAGGCGTTATCTGGATGCATCTCTCCACAGGTGAGCTACCATCCAGGCAGGTTTAATGGACAATTCCTCAGGCTGCCCTGGCAATTACTCCCATGCTGACCTAGAAGGATTATGAATATTAGGGAGTCGAGAGGCAATTCAATTTCTGCTCTGGCTCAGCCCTAAGTAGATGCTGTCAGCTGTGTCAAATTATATATGATGCCTAGGTGATGTGGAAGAGTATGAGGAATAGAGCTGGGAATGACAAACTACAATTCATAAAGTTTTCACCCTGAACTCAAATAGTGGCCTAAGATACCAACAGGCCCCAGCCACCTGGCATGGGAAAAACTCGTAACAACCACACAAAGTAATTTTTTGAGGGGGAAGATGCTATGGGGAAGAGCAAAACGAGGTATAGATTAGCCCAGGCAAGAAGAGAAGAGCTGCTTTATAGAATCACAGATTAAAAGATTTAAATGCATACATGAAGAAAAAAAAAAACCCAACCCAAAAACAAAACCAAAAAAAGGCTGAGAGGCAGAACTTGGAGGAAGCCCAGCTAACAAATGCAAACAGGATTACACAATATACCCAGTGCACCAAAGGTACAAAGCTTTGATCCTCTGCCCCACAACTGCAGTCAAAAAAATAAAATCAGATAGCTCAGATCCAATGCAGCAGGTAACCACAGCCATAAAAACAGCCCCTCTTCCAAGGTGTAGGTCCTCTCAACACCTGGGTTACAGCCTGTAAACCAGGATAAACCTGAACAAACATCTCCCCTACTTCTTTACCCTCTGATCCATTTGAAAGGCAACAACTTATCAGAAAAGCTCATCACCTTCACTTTTTTATCTAGCGAAAGGAAAAATAGCCATTTATGTACAGACAGAAGCTGCTGCTTCTTCCTCTCTTTAAAAGCCCCTTTACCTCACTCGGCAACCCTGGTCCTCCCCTTTGCCTTCACTCACTATCGCGATACGCCTGTCCCACCCGGTGCCAGCCCTGGTTCTGCCAGCAGAATTCCCATGGTGCAAGCAGGTGCCATAGTGCCACGGCATTTTAACTCTTCTGGGGGGGAATACAGTGCAGGGGGAAAGATCCCACTCTTCCCCAGAGGAGCTCAGGGCTCTCACCCAAACATACAGCTTTCCGCTTGTTTTCAGGTAACAGGGGGGGAAAAAAAGCTTTACAACCGATGCTCTTTTAAATTAGAGGCTTTGGGGGTTTGTTATTTCAAGATAAACAGACAAATAAATAAATAAATGAAAAACCTCTTGATCTTAGGTGTTAGAATCGACAAAATAAACAACCCATCTTTTAAAAATACACAAACACTCCCACTGTCATAAACATGCAGCGATTTACCCTCCCCACCAAAAAATCAGAATAAACCTGTTTAAAAATGAAGCTTATTTGCATTATACATCAGGAAATACTAGTCAATCAGATATAACCATTCATCTGTATGCAATTTTTCTTATCAAAACATGCATATAACTCACAGAATTCCAGTTGTGCAAATGTTCACTGAAAAAAAAACCAAATCAAAACAAATACACACGTACGTACACACACATATACGCATATTCTGAGCCAAAACGAACAGCATGCATGGTCAGGGTTTAAGCATCATCTGAGCCAAAATAATTGCTAGATTATTAAAAAGAAAACAGCCTGGCAACTAGTCGAAGCAGTTTTTATTCATGCTTTTATTTGATTCTTCCCAATTTTCCTTTCCTTTATACCAATTTGTAGCAAACATGCTAAAAAAAATAATAAAAGAAAAACCAACCCCAAACCCCACATATCTCTATTGTTTAAGAAAGCAGAAGAGGAGGGGAAAAAAAAAAAACCCAACGGAAGCATCCATGCTCTGGGTACCACAGCGTTATATTCTTGGAGCAGGAAAAAAAAAAAAGAATTTAAAAGAAAAAATTTAAAGCTTTTTTGGGGTTTTTAATCTATTAAAAGAGGTATCGTGCAGAAAATTTGATCTTAGCATTAATGGCATGCAATCTCCAAGGAGACACATTCTAATTTTTAATAATAATAATTAAAAAAAAAGTCATTTTCAGTAATCGGTGCAAATGTTTGGCTTTTTTTTTTTTCTCCTTTCTTTTCTTTACCCCCCCCCCACCCCCTAACCCCCCCTTTTTCCTCCCTCCTTTCTCCTCCTCGCTGTCAGACTAATGGCATCTTAAACCCCTGCATGCTGCAGTGCTTCGCCTGCGCTCTGCATCGCCTGCGAGAGAAGCGGCTACCTGAGAGTTTTCACAGTGCCATCTCATATCCATGTCTGCCTGGCTACCCTGCCTGCTCCGAGCCTTTTTTTTTTTATTATTTTCCTTTTTTTTTTTTTTTCTTCTTCTTTTTTTTTTTTCCTCCCCTCTCCCTTCCCCTTCCCCCTCCTTTTTCCTCCCTCCCTCCCCCCCCCCTCCCCCTTTCCTCGGTTCTTAATGGAAATCCTAGGAAATTTAGTCCATCCTCTGAAATCAATACTGGTGACAGGCGCGCTCCCCCCGCCTCCGCGGGAGAGGAGGAGGAGGATGATAAATTGCCTGCGCACCAGCCCGGCCTATCGCTGCCCGACGCACGGGCGGCGGCGGGGAAGCGGAGCCCGCCGACACGTGCCGCCGCCAAGCCAATGGCCGCGCCCGGCCGCTCTCAGCGGGGCGGGGAGGGGGAGGGCGAGGGGGGGGGGGTGGTGGCGGCCACGCGGGGCCGCCGCTGCGGAGCGGGGCGGTGCGGTGCGGAAAGGAGCGGGCGCAGCGCCTCCCCGCCCGCCGCGGTGGGGAAGAGGGAGGGAGGGAGGGAGCGCGCATCCCGCACGCCCCTTCGGACTGGCGGAGGGCGGGGTCTCGTGATTGCGGCGCGGAGGGGAGGGGTGGGGGGGAAGAGGGGGAGCGGTGGGTGATAACGCTGCGTGACACCTTGGTAGTTTTAACGTGATGTTTAGAGAGCTGAGGTCCGAACGGCAAGCCCCACTCAATGGGAGCGTGCGCCCTCACTCCCGCAGAGCACCCTCCTCTGCGGGAGGGCACGGCCAAGAGGCGCGGGATGCCACGGGGCAGGGCACGTCTTCTGGGCTGCCGGTGGAAACCCTCTCTGCAACACGCATCTGCGAGCCTCATTGATCGCCAGCAAAACCAGACCGGTTACCCAGCACTGCACCAGATGGGTTACCCAACACTGACAGCAAGTGAGGGGCTGGGAGCAGCCTCGGCAAAGCCAGACACCCCTGAGAACGAGTCGGTCAAGCTAGTCAACAACCCCCAAAACTCAAACAGTAATGGCTATTCAACAGAAACTTTTTAAGACAACACCACTCTTACTTTCATGTACCTTAGCAAGAGGGTGCCCCCCCCTTACCCCCCCCTTTAACAGTTTTACCAAATCACAGAATCACAGAATCTTAGGGGTTGGAAGGGACCTCAAGAGATCATCGGGTCCAACCCCCCTGCCAAAGCAGGCTCCCTATCTCATATTACATAGATAGGTGTCCAGACGAGACTTGAATATCTCCAGAGAAGGAGACTCCACCACCTCCCTGGGCAGCCTGTCCCAGGGCTCCCTCACCCTCACTGGGAAAAAGTTCTTCCGCATGTTGGTGCGGAACTTCCTGTGCTCCAGCTTACAGCCATTGCCCCTAGTCCTGTCCCCACAGACCACTGAAAAGGGGCTGGCCATTTCCCCCTGCAACCCATGTCTAAGATATTTATAAACACTAATTAGGTCCCCCCTAAGTCTTCTTTTTTCCAGGCTGAACAGACCCAGCTCACTCAGCCTTTCCTCACAGGGGAGATGTTCCAGACCCCTAATCAACTTTGTTGCCCTTCTCTGGACTCTCTCCAGAAGGTCCCTGTCTTTTTTATACCAGGGAGCCCAGAACTGGACACAACAGTTGGAAGAGTGAAAAGCTACTGACATTACCTACAATAACGCTTTCCCAGAAGCCCTCAAAACCAGGCTAAATAATGGGTGCCAGCACTAAGGAAAAAGACAAGTGAGATACCGAAAGGGCAGGTGAAATTAACATTCCCGGTCCCCTAACTGGAGCTTGCAGACAATAAGGTTGCCCAGACACGCCTTACCCTCTCACATCCGCTTTAAAGGCAACATATATTGCATGGTTATAAAGTTGCTGCTGATGGCTGAAGCATGCATAGTGTCTAGATTTTTTTCATACTCTGTTATAAGCATGTTTAAAAGGTGTGGAGCCCAGGAAGACAGAAGCAAGGCAGTGTGCTGGACACAGAGCCTGCCTGCATGCCTTCGTTCGGCTGTAAGGCAGTCTAAAGAGAGTTAATGCTGAAACTAGCACCAGACAGTGACTTGTTAGAAGTGGTGTTACCCTTTGTTAAATGTCCTTCTGTGTTACGTGGCACTAATTAGGGAAAAGTCATTGCCCTGAGTCTCCTACACCTGCCTTGGGGCTGAACCTGACTCCTGACCCTGAGACTGGCTGCCTTCAAGTGGGTGGTGCAGAAAGAACTATACCTGCTTGCTCTGCACCTCCTTTGCCAAATTTTTCTTCCAGTGTAGGCTGGTAAAATCAAAAGGATGCCTCGAGACGGGTATTATATTTCAGTAGCTCCCACCACTGTAAATGTCTTGGCATTTCCACCCAGAGCAAATCAGTAACACACTAGAAATCTTAAGACCTTGCCTCTGCGCCTTTTCCCTGGCAGAGGACACCATGAGGCTATAACTACGTGGTTGCTTGTGCAGTGTTGGGCTGCAGGGGTGTCACTGGTCAAACCTTCCAGCCTTTCTTTGCCCATCCCTTTGCAGGGACCAGGGTGGAGGACAGCAAGGGTAACACTGACGGTTTGCAACTGTGCTCTAACCGCCCTTCTGGCATCAGCATCGGTTTCCCTGGGTTGCCAGACAATTACCCCTGTCAGGGCAGTGTTCTCAATGAAAGGAGTTCCTCTGAGGGACAAAACAAGTAAGGCAACCACTCTAGTTTTCATTAAGAAAATTATCTAAATGAGAATACTAAATACCACTTCAAGCAGTCCAGACAGTGGGGTCCTTTCACACTCACTAAGCCAAACTTTGATTAACCCCAGCATGCGCCTTCCTGAAAGATGGGACTAAATCATCTATAATACTGTGCTTGGGGCAGTATTTTTTGGTAGCTTCCACAATAATACCATTAACAGTAATGGACTGTCATGTGTCCCACGTGCTGTTATTCAGGGGACAAGCGTAGCAATGACAGCAATGGTACGGAGGAGGGATGGCAGATCCCCTCTCATCTCAAACACTGAGCAGATGTCTGTGAGGATGGGATGCCCGTGTGGGAAGCCTTGCCTTGAGTTGCTGGGAGAAATGCTGCCTCGCCGTGCTAGGTCTGAAAGGTACAACATACACTTTCTGTGTGCCTGTCATAAACCAGCTTGTAATGGAATTCCTTCTGTTTGGAGAATATCCCTCCATCTAACAGCTGCAGGTTTGGGGTGTTTTTTTCTTGCTTTTCATGGAGGTGCAGCTGTATGTGTATCATGGGTGACAGGCTGTGGTGTGATACGGGGATAGCGGTAGGCAACATGGTGAGGACTGGTTTTACCCAAAGAGTGTGACAACACTAAGTGCTATGAGCTTAGCAAAGCTGTTAGGAATGCACCTGACTTTACACTTCAGTACCCCTGAGTTTACATTTAAGTAAATCCCCCAGTGCTTTGTTGAATCAGGAAAAAACAAACAACACTAAATGCAAAAAGGCAACAAACCTGATTTTGCTTGAGTACACACTCTTAAGCTGTACACAAGTTTTTTGCTGAATATATATATTTTGCCAAATATATATAAAATATTCCTTGAAAACCTGCTTGTTGATGCACTGAGGGATAGGAAATGAGTAGTATAGCATATATTTCATAGCAAGGGACATTGTGGTAAATATCACAAAGACAAATCTATGAAGTTACTAAAATGCAGTAACAGCATAATGCTTGGAAAAGCTACACAAAAAAACCCCGACATAAAATCCAAGATATACAACCAAAAGCACAAGAAAAAAACTCCTTGAGTTTTGATTTAAATCTAAAGTTGTTATATATATCATTAACTAGACAAAAACTCTACAGACATATATAATCATTAAAATCCTTGCTACTGCACAGAACAGGCAGTTAACATTATTGTAATTTATTAAGGAAAAAGATCTATCCATGAGCAAAAAACACCACACACACACACAAACACACACCATTTTTAGGTACCATTTTATCAAATGGCAGCTAGAATTCAGACAGAGGTGGAAACTGTAAGGTCTTACACTTCAACCTAAGGGCAAGCACAAACAAAGCAGGTTTTGATGAGAGTGAGACTTCTTACATACTTTCTGTTTCTGCCTGACAAAATAATGTACTTAAACCTCATATGATGAAAACCCAAAAGCACTCGATAGTTTGCAGGAGTTTATCAGTAAGTGCATATACACACGTCCACGTGCACACATAGCTCCAATCACAGCCAGCCACTCCACAGGCTGACATACGTTATCCACCACATCTAACGCACTTAATGAACGTGAAAGCTATGTGAGTTTTAAATGCAAACTTCTTCTAAGTGTTCTTTATGGAATAATCTGGTGTTTCAGCTTGAGAGTTGCATCTCTCTTACTGCTGAAACCCAGTCACCTGCAACCCCCCCAAATACCGTCCTCGGGAAACGTATTTAACAACTCTGAGGGCCTGGAGCATCTCCCCTATGAGGAAAGGCTGAGTTGGGACTCTTCAGCCTTGAGAAGAGAAGACTAAGGGGAGACCTAATTAAAGTCTATCATTTTCTTAAGCAGGGGATGAAGGGGGAATCAGCCAGCCCCTTTTCAGTGGTCTGTGGGGATAGGACAAGGGGCAATCGCTGCAAGTTGGAGCACAGGAAGATCCACACCAACATGGGGAAGAACTTTTTCACAGTGAGGGTGACAGAGCCCTGGGACAGGCTGCCCAGGGAGGTGGTGGAGTCTCCTTCTCTGGAGAGATTCAAGACCCGTCTGGACGCCTATCTGAGTGATATGCCCTAGGGAGCTGCTTTGGCAGGGGGGTTGGACCCGATGATCTCTCGAGGTCCCTTCCAACCCCTACAATTCTATGAATTCTATGATTTCTATGATTTCATATGTGGATTCACAGTTTGCACTGAGTTTTCATTTTGAAATAACTCATTCGCAAATTCAATCCTATCCAGGGAGAGCTGGTAGCCTTACACTTTTTGCAGGAGAACTGGGGCAGAATTTGGGATGTCGTCAGCACGACATCTTCACTTTTCCCCCTCAAGACTTCTGCAAGACTCCACACTACCAAACTATGGGAAATAAATGTCAGTGTCAACACTTTCTGTCATCTCTGTAACACTCGGCATACTCTGCACCTGTGACAAAATTACCCCCTTCTGGCAGGAAGTCTGTAATCTCCTTCCCGGAGTTCTGAACTTTCCCATCACACTGTCAGCCAAGCTGCGCGCCCATCAAGCTGGCTTGCAGATACCTCTGTTCCCATGGGTTGTAGGAAAACAAGCTTGACAGTGATGAAAATCTTTAAGATAAGTGCCTTTCACTGCTTGAAAGGTCAAGATCCTCCTCCTTCTTTAAGCAAATGGAAGCAAAAAACCAAAAAAAAAAAAAAAAAAAAGTTGCCAGGAAAAATTACCCTCTCAAGAAACTGTAATATAGATCAATCCTACCTGTTTGGAACTAAAAGCTGCCATCAGACTTCAGCCCCAAAGCCTGTACTGCCAAAAAACCCCAGATGAAATTTTGCTAAACACACACATATTTTCATCCTCCCCTTCCTATTCCCTCCTACTTACTACTCCCTACCTTTTTTTCTGGTCTTTCCAAATCCTTCTACACCTGTTTAATCAACATGCTTATAAGAACAAACAGGGAAAACTTGGTGATATGCAGCTATTAATGCTCATTGTGTAAAGGCACACTTATTTTGTCTCAATTGTCTCTATACATTTCATTTCTTACCCTTGCAAATAGTACCACTACCTGATTGCTGACACCGACCTAGTTTAGTCCAAAGTGTGCTCATTGCTTTTTCTAGTTCTGGAGGGGAAAAAATTACATGGGAAGACCCACAGATAACAGATTTCTGAAGGGTGAAGTAGCCAGCTACTTGTACTGAAATCTTTCTGAGGATGGTTAAAAGTAAAATGCCAATATAATTTTTGAAACGGCAAAATTAAACATCACTGAAAGCAGGTTGGAAGCTGAGCACCTGTAGAAGAAAGAGGAAGAAATTTTGCTCCTAGTGTGATCCTATCTACAAAAGCAGACACAAAGAAACACAGTACCATATCCTTAGGAGGGTGTGTGTGTGTATTAAAAAAAACAAATCAGAACAGAGACAAACCAAGTGCAGCACTCTGAAATTTTGGAGGTATCATGCCCACACTTTGCTAATTAAAAATAATCCAGAATTATAATGCCTACTTATTCATAACAACTCATTTTGCTTCTATAGCAACAGGAAGACACCAGGTGTGGCAGGCAGGTAGTAGTCACCCTTGCTTGCCTGGGTGGTAGGCAAGAAGCCTGTGGTGGCTGGGAGAAGGGATGTTGTCCCCCCATTTCAGTCTAGCAAGTATTAACGCTGTGTTAACTTACACCTGGCTGTCCACTGTCTAAAAGACTTGTAAAGGCTTCACCTGCCTTGATCTCTGCACCAGACGTGCCTCTCTAAGGGTCACAAAGTCCTAAAAAACTATCTTTTTCCTTTCCCACAGGGGATTCTTGTAGGTCTGCCTGCTTCTTTGGTAGAGGGGCAAGGGGAGCTCAGCACAATGATGGGCCAAATCTCCTAAATTTCCTATTTTATACCAAAACCCACTGATTTCAAAGGTGATGCTCATATCAGCGTGTGTCTATTCAGACCCTGGGTTTACCAGGGAACCTGAGTTATGTCCAGAGGCTCAGAAGAGAAGGTGAGCCCAAGGAAAGAAAGAGTTGAGCTTGGTGCAGCAAACTTCTAAATTGTGGAAAGGTTTTCTCCTCCTGCAGACAGCAGCAGGATCCAAAGGAGAGGGGAGACAGAGCTCCAGCACCTGTAGCAGCACACCAATAAAGGGTGTTTTCCAGGCAGGGTGAAAACAGAAATTGGGGGGGGGGGGGGGGGGGAGGAGTGGGAAGCAGGAGCCAGAGCCCCACATCTGCCTTTCGTTCCATGCTCTTCAGCATGTCAGAGGTTACGTTTTCTTCCCCCAAATAGGAACATGCAAAATAAAGAAAAAAGTCTTTGTGTTTTGTTTTTTTCCTGGGTACGTAATGCACACCTGTGTGCACACTGATAAATAAATTGAGAACAACTGCAGGCAAGAATATAAAGCTGTTTATACCATTTCATACCTTTGTCAACATTCAATACCTAAATGTTTTGGTATGATTGTGTATTTCAGATATAATTTGATTCAAAGCAATTCTTTCATCAGCTTTAGCAAGGTCAGAAGAGACTTTACCCCCTTCTGTCAGCTGGATAACAGAAGCAACTGCCTGCATCAAAACATATATAGGATGATGCAATGCATACTCTAAGACCTGTTGTACCAGATAGCTAGGGGAGCAGAAAGGTCAAGTCTCAGCTTCCATCATAGTTTCCCCAGATACGATGCTCCCTGCTCTACCAGAGACATTTTTAGCAGCTGGGGAATTCTTGCTGCGATTTCAACATTTAAAAACCAGTTTAAATCCAAAATTAACAGAGCAGCAAACGTAACATAGTAGGTTTGATTGATCTGTATCTTCAGCTTTCTAAAACCTTGTTGGTTCAGAGAAGATTGCTATGAGTATATTATATGTTCTACTTCAAAATCATACCTTTTCAGACACCCCCACACAGCTTAGAAATAGATGTGCAAATGCATTAATTTTTGGCCTTGCTACATTTGGCAGAGTGGGAGTGCAAGGAAAAGAAAATACATGAGAATGTGAAACCTTCCTTCTAAATTAAAGGTTTCATATCCTAATAAATAATTTCTTTGGCTGTTAGTAAACGCTTCCATTATCCCCTAACGTGGAGAGGCCCGCAGAGACTGGGTGTCTGCTGCTGCCTCTGTAATCAGAAACCTGTTTTGACTGTTCTGTCAGGTAAACAGCAGAGCCTGGGCCATATCTCTTTTCCATGCTCCGTGGAAAAATAAAGCAGCTATTGAATAACTACAGAGACACCCACAAAAACACACGCGATGTAATGCTGGCTGTTCACCCAGCACAGTGCTTCCCTGAGTGAAAATAGGTGGTTTTCCCATGACTGCAGTGATGCTAAGGGCTTCCTTGAGCCTGTGGGCTGGGTTTTTATGGGGAGGATGATTGACGTGGATAATGGATTTGGGCAGCAGCTGAAGGTACCACAGCCTCCTGTAAGCTGACAAGGATGGAAACACCGAGAGAGAAACCTTCAAATGAAGAGCTAATTAATGGGTGCTGGTTATCAGGAGGGCTTTAATTACTGGCCTAGAGGAAGACCTCAAAACTAATGAAAGAATTCACATTTAGCGGAGCATATCTTACACTGACATCAACCTCCAGGTGACAGAGGATGAGATTGCTCCCATCTGCAAAGCGTGGGGCTGTTCACCTGCCTCTCTGCCAGCAGCCAGGTTTAAAAGGAAAGCAGGTTTTTACCATGGAGGAAAACCAGGCAAAGTAGAAGACCCACATGAACTACATCACAGTCAAATCAACCCACAGGCAAATTTAAAAGCAATGGGAGCCGCTTCAATTCTGAATGAGCAACTCATATTCGTTAAAAAGGCATAACAGAACAGGAAACTCAGCCCTTGATACTTGGACAGCTCTAACAAAATGAAACAAAAAAAATCCCCAACAAAAAAGGAATTTGAATACTTCATGAGAATTACATGATTTTCACACTTTAATTAAATTACTGCTTTGGCTCAGCCTTTTTGCCATAGGCAAGAACTGTGCAGAGTTGTTGTTGGGGAGTATTAGTTGTTTTTTGTGTTTGAAGTTCATAGCATTCAAAGAGATTAGGGGGAAAGAAAAAAAAAAGCAGGCTTGCAGAGCCCATAGAAATTCATGGAGAGACTTTTGTGGATTATGGAAGAGGCGTTAAAAAGGGCTGCTAAGAAACCCTGAGTCTTCTGAAATCAACAGCAATTCTGCCAGGATTTCAGTCCAAAATATGCCAAAGTCCATTCTCTGCTTTCATATCTCTTTGGGAAGGACAGCCACCTGCAAGCACAAGCGAGAAGTCCTCTCCAGAGTACTGCTGCTGTCAATCTTGCTGCTCTACACTAATGAAGGAGAGGATGTCTGTGCTACTCTCCTCCTAGGCAAGGCTCGTAGGTCTGTAGGTCTGCATCCTTAAAAATTTCCCACAAAACTTTAAGACAAGTGCTTTTAGAGAAGCTGGTGTGAAGGTGAGATGCATACTGTGCATCATTTTTAGGGAAGACCAGAGGTAATTTGACATGTTGAACCAGCATGGAGGTGCATGGTGCGAGTGGAAAGGTGTCACTACCTACTGGTGTTCATGGTTTTCATGCTAAAATTCTGACACACTATTTCTATTAATTTCTCTCAGTACATACACCTAGTTAAAACACAAACTAGCAATAACTTTTGTTTCATTATGACAAGACATGAAAAATAAAAAGCATGCTGCTCATCATGATGCTGTTCTTCCAGTGGATACACAGGGTATTGCAGAAAAAAAAAAAGTTGTATTTTTGGCTGATTATCTGTCACACAGTCTGCCTGTGGAGGTCACAGTTCTGTAAGCAGTCAAATAAGCTCATGATGATAAACTGGAAATTACAATACATATGTACAAGGTCACACAGAAGCATGTATACCCCGACATGTTGGAAACACCCTGTTTGTTTTCTGCTTTGTTTACTATCAAATCTTCTTACTTCTCTCTCGTGCTAAGAGACAAGTAATTATAAGTCTACTAATCAATAGACCATTTTATTACCCAGTGCAGCTCTGAATAATCCTCATAATTCAACTAGCTTCTGAGCAGGCCAGCAGGGAATACGTGGAGAAAACAAAGAATGTGACAAATACCAAGGGCTAGTCAGCACAAAGCAGCTTTCAAGAAAATAAAAAAGCTACCCGAGATTAATTTTAAGTAGCAGAATCAAAAAGAGGGAAATGCAAATCTGGGTTTTCTTCTTTTCTTTGTGGTAAAATAAATGGCTGCTTTGGCCCAGCTAAGCCCCGGCAGTCAAGGGAGCTCTGACTGCTGGAGGTGGTACCTCCTCCTGCACCAGGAGAGCTCCTTGGCCATAGGAGAGGGGTTTTCTTTGCACAAAGAATGGAAGGGGTGTGTTATCGTTCCTCAGTCTCTGCCCCAGGTTTAGGTTTCTCCACTGAAGCCTTGGCTGGAGAGGCTGTGGCACAGCTCTGCTGGGCCAACAGCATCCTTGAGCAGCAAAGCCAGGCGCTCTCCAGGCTCCATTAGAATGTCTTTCTTATGCCACTGTAGACATGGATTTGGCACCTAAACACTAACAATAAGGAAGCAGGAACATACGTGCTGCTGCAATATTCATATATTCCCTCATTACAAAGACATTACCACTGGTTCACCTGCTCGGACCCCTCCCCACTTTAAACAATATAATTTAATGTTATTTAGCATTCTAGAATAGTATATTTATTTAATCAAAAGTAACCAGGATAATTATACTTTGTCTATCAAAAGTGTTTTCTGTGCTGTAAAGAAGACTGCAGAATAAAAAGTAGGACAATGCAGAGTAAAAACATTAATTAAATAGTCCTGAATGTATTTTCTATGCTCTTTCATTTCCTTGACAGCATAGCTGCACTATTTCCTCATTTATTGTTAATGAACTAAGTATATCCTTGCTTGGTCTTGCTACAAAATTAAGACAATAAAAATAAATAAAACCAGTCTAATGTTAAATTCAAGCCTTTAGGTCCATAAGAAATATTTACAGCTCAAATCACAGTCAGGTTTAAATCACAAACTTTTCAATATTTAACAGAATATTGCTGTAGCCAGTGCATAAATAATCAAATGAATAAGACATGGCAAGATGGAAGCAGACTTAAAAAAAAACCCCAAAAACCAACAGATGCAAATGCTAGTGTACATATAATAAAAAAACAGAAGCCACTATGCTTAGAATTGGCATCACTTTTGTGTTGGACTTACTTTACTTTGGAGTCCATGACTGATGATCTAATTTATTTCATTAATGACATTATTTCTATATGTTTACTTAGGGCAAAATTTGCTTGGAAAATCTCTGGGTCCCGTCTACTGACCCAGCATTTATTTCTTTGTTAAGGTTGTTGGGGGATTTTTTTGGTTATTTTTTGCCAGATGCCATGCCAAGTCCTTCATGTTTGGATGCATTTGTCAGCAAGACCATTTACTCTGAGCAGAAGAGGTTCGACCAGTGACACCTCCAAGCCTCTTCCACCCAGAGTGATCCTACAGAAAGGCAGAGCTGGGGCAGATGTCCTTGTTTAACAGGGCTACCTATTATCATCACCCGCACGGCACCCTTTTATCAACTGATCACACCAGTTCACTCTGTTATTCATAGAATCACAGAAGTACCTGGATTCAAAGAGACCCTTTAGATCATTGAGTCCAACCACAGCCTAACCCTGACTTCATCTTAAGGACAATACCTCCAGGGATGGTAACTCCACTGCCTCCCTGGACAGCCTGTTCCAATGCTTGACAACCCTTTCAGTAACGAAATTCTTGCTAAATCACTCCTGGTGCAATTTTAAGCCATTCTCTCTCATCCTATTGCCTGTCACCTGGGATAAGAGATCAGCACCAACCTCTCTGCAACCACCTTGCAGGTAGCTGTAGAGAGTGATAAGGTCTCCCCTCAACCTCCTTTTCTCAAGACTAAAAGGTCTCAGCTCCCTCAGCTATTCCTCATCAGACTTGTGCTCCAGACCCTTCACCAGCTTAATGCCCTCCTCTGGAAGCACTCTAGCATCTCAACATCCTTCCTGTAGTGAGGGGCCCAAAACTGTACACAGTACTCAAGATGGGGTCTCACCAGAGCTGAGCACAATGGAACTATCACTTCCCTACTCCTGCTGGTCACAGTATTCCTGATACAGGCCAGGATGCTGTTGGCCTTCTTGGCCACCTGGGCACACTGCTGGCTCATGTTCAGCTGTCTGTCGCCTGCCACCCCCAGGTCCTTTTCCTTGAGGGAGCTCTCCAGCACCTTGCACCAAGCCTGTACAACTGCCCGGGGTTATTGTGACCAGAGTGTATGATCTGGAACTTGACCTTGTCGAACCCCATAAACTTGGCCTCTGCCCATGGATCCAGCCTGTCCAGGTCCCTCTGCAGAGCCTTCCTGCCTTCCAGCAGATTGACATTCCCACACAATTTGGTGTTGTCTGCAAACTTACTGAGGGTGCACTCAATCCCCTCCTCCAGATCATTAATGAAGATGTTAAACAGGACCGGCCCCAACACCAAGCCCTGGGTAACACCACTTGTGACTTGCCACCAGCTGGATTTGGCTCCATTCACCACAACTCTCTGGGCCCAGCCATCCAACCAGTTTTTAACCCAGCGAAGAGTATACTCATCTATTCCATGGGCAGCTAGTTTCTCTAGGAGGATGCTGTGGGAGACAGTGTCGAAGGCTTTACCGAAGTCCAGGTAGACAACACCTGCAGCCTTGCCCTCATCCGTTGAGCAGGTCACCTTGTCATGGAAGATCAGGTTGGTCAAGCAAGACCTGCCTTCCATAAAGCCATGCTAACTGGGCC
The DNA here is from genome assembly GCA_022605575.1 of Laterallus jamaicensis coturniculus. Taxonomy (NCBI): domain Eukaryota; kingdom Metazoa; phylum Chordata; class Aves; order Gruiformes; family Rallidae; genus Laterallus; species Laterallus jamaicensis. The sequence goes on along the minus strand of JAKCOX010000001.1, from coordinate 9,518,506 downwards.
TGATTGCCAGGTTGCCCTGCATGTGTTGTGTGATGGTACTCAAGATGATTTGTTCTATCACCTTCCCCAGCACTGAGGTAAGGCTGACAGGCCTGTAGTTCCCCTGATCCTCTTTCTGACTGTTCTTGTAGATTCCTACTGGAACACCCCTCTCTTGATATCCTCTTTTTATTTCCAACCTAAGTTTATCTATGGCCAGTTTAATCTCTGTTTTCTGTCACGTCACTTCAATCCTTTGGCATAAGTAGTCCTCTCCCCTCTCTGGTTCATTTATTTTCAGTTCTAGTCATTGTTTTGCTGTGTTAAGCAAGCCACATTCTTTTTGAGGATGGAAATGTCAACAAGATCACATCAGATGAGTAAAGATGTGAACTCCTGGCAGTTCTTACACTCCTTGGTAACTACCTGAATGTTTTTTTGAAGTATACTAAGATAAAGACACACATTTTCAGCGCAGACAAATTACTGATGCTGTGAGCTACATGTAAAGCTGAGGTGATTGACTGATGTAGCTATACCCTTTTTTCCCCCTCTTGTAGGATAGGATTGTTACCAGTTCTCTCTCCCCTGACACGGGCCAGCAATGCAGTTGCCTTTTCCCTAGTCACAACACTCCAGCTTACTCATCCTGTTGTCACTTAGCACATCGCATGCTTTTACTTCTCATTCATTTCTATCTGATGAGCAATTAACTTGTAGCTGAATATCTTGTTATTCTTAAGTATGTGATTTTGCACTTGATACTAATGAATTCATCTCTCTGCTCCTACCCCAGTCCACAGGGTCATTCAACTTGATACCCTCATTTTCTCCATATTGACGATGCCTCCTTTCTTTATGTCATGCCTAATCAGCGCACCTCCACTTTTTGAGCTACTCCTGGGCTACATGCTTACTGTTGTTCGTTAAAGTTAGTGAGTCTCAAAGAAGAGGCGAGACTTGCAATCAACCAGCTCATCAAGTAGGAGAAAAATACTGGTTTTCTATTTCTGGTAGGTTGCATCTAAAGTCCTGGCTTCATCTTATGGCTACCTACAGCCTTTATCCCAAATCGGAATTTGAAAGAAGGTCATACTATAAAGGCAACAAGACCTACAAGAAAAGAGCTGCCAGAATGATAAGAGAGGAAGAGGCCAAAATAATCTGCAACAGTACTGCCCACACTCCCAGAAGGAAGAAGGATAAATGTCACAGTCCATGTAAAGAAAAGGAAATATTTTGAGCCATACCTTTATTCTGACCCACAGCGGTATGTCTTCTTGATGTATAAAATTGCTGCTAATAGCAAAATACACCCTCAGTAAAATGACCAACCCTGTTTTTTCCTGCAGCTTTAACAGAATAATTGATTAATAGTGGAGAAGCCAAGAAGAAATAGCATGTATGTCATAGCATTTGTACTTTATCAGACAGATTAAGTAAAGTTTTAAGCAGCCTTGTGTTAGTTCTTTGCAGACGGGTGAATTCCATCTGTTAAGCATGAATTTTCCATTTGGCACACAGAAAATGACTGTGCTGTTGTATAAGCATCTACACTAAGCTTTGTCATCTATTTCTGTAATTAAAACCGTTTTGTGAAAGATGTAGTGAGTTCAAGCAAATTACATGTTACAATAAAACAATCCCAATAACAATCCACAAGTTATTAATGAATACTCAGTTCTATATAGGAAAGTATTAACTGGAGTAGCTCCTGAACAGGATTATTGCTATTTTTGGGCTTTTAAATGTGTTTTCTGCACAGAATATGGCAGTTATATTTGCATAATAATAATAAAAAATCCAAACCAGAAATGTAATTTTATTTTTCTGAATAACCAGTCTGTTCATTTATCAAGGGCCCTGAACATCTAAAATGCTGGAGCACAGGATAAGATAATGATATGCCTTTTTCATTTGATTTAGTAACTAGAAACAAGCAGGGAACTGAAGGATGAAATTTTTAAAACAACTTCTATTGATTGTAAAAGTATGGTTTACAGCTTCTTAGATCTGTTTGTGTGGTGTTTGCCAGCCTCTCCTCACCTCTCCAATCCCAAGAAAAGCAGCACAGAGAACTGTTCCTATTCTGATCAGTTGTTTAGAAAATACAAAAAATTTCTAACTCCCAGAGCCTTTCCTAACAGAACATCCTATGGCTGCAAGTCTACAGGCACAGATGACTTAAACATGTGCTCACACAAAGAGCCAAAAAAGCAACTTCTGGGGAAGACGTTTTACTGTTGTACATGTAGCTATTTGCAAAATTTTTATCCTTCTTTTCTCATGTTCAGAGGTATTGGGTCTTCTTACTAAAGACCACTGCTGCCCAGGTCCCCTTAGAGGAGGCAACTCAACCAACCAACCAACCCCACGACCGTAGGAACACTAAGCTCCCAGAGGACAGTGCAGCTCGGTCAAGAAGCTTTGGAAATATTCAGCAGTTTGGCTCAGGGCAAGACTGACAGTAAGATGAGGCAGTGGTGCAGCCCACTTTGGTCAGAAAACTTCTTCCCATCATTCCAGTGAGGTCAATGAATCACACAAAATTCCTATACATTTATGGGAATTATAACCTTTTGAGCACAAGATGATCATTCCTAGATGATTTATCCTCTGACAGGGACAGGATATAAAGCCCATCATATGATAAAATGGTCATGCCCTTCTTAACATTCTGAAGTCTTCTGTTGGGAAAGGAGTGCCCATGAAGATATGCAACTTCTGCCACAGAATAATGTTCTTTTAAAAGCACTGCACACAACATTCAGAAATGAAATAGCAAAACTTCCTGGTAGCTGGACCATGGGGAAAGCATGATGCAAGAGCCACAGTTGAACTGTAAGCTCCTGAGGACAAAGACAAGTTATTTGAGAAACTATGTAGCTCATAAATATCTGTGTGGTTAAACATCTTGAAACTAGCATCATTCTCCTCACACTTCCACCTTCTGCTCTTGTCTCTAAAGAAATTCCTACCATCAGAGCCTTCAATATAGGCTTAGCCTAAGAAGCAGAAGAAAGGTAGATTTATAGTGGCACTGATGGCTATGCTCATGCATTTTCTCCTCTTACCAGTGGTGGCTTCTCATGAATGCTTTTACAGCTGAAACCCAAGAAATACATACCTCAACTATTTATATTCCCTGTGTTGAAATTTGACATAGAATCATAGAATCATAAGGGTTGGAAGGGACCTCAAGAGATCATCGGGTCCAACCCCCAATGTGTATTGCATTCTTTGCTGTGAAGAACAAAGCACCTTTCTCACAGGCTATTACTCCACCTGGCTTTGTAAAGACAACAATAGATTTATATTTTACAGTAGTCCAGCTTTGCACCTGAGTGGTGACTCAATAGTCTAAAATTAGCTGACCCATCCCAAACCTGAGATAGGTCATTCCCCCTGTGACATTAACAAGAAATGGTACCTGATCCCCTTCCTCCTCACCACAATTAGAAGCTTTGAGGGTGGCTGGTTTTTTATTCAACATACACCACCTCCCCAGAAGGGAAACCTCTAAGCAAATCTGGTTTCTCTGTGACAGGTGATTAAATCATAAGAAAATTCATCTAAGGCACTAACTCCACAGTAAGACAAAGGATGATCGTTTCTGTGATTCTTTTAAATAAGTGAATATTTTATATTTTATTTCGCGCAAAAGCTTTTAGATTTATCTGTTCTTGACTCCTTTTTTTTTTTTTAAACAGGCTAAAATAAATAAAAGGAAACAAAGCGTTCACATTAGTTTTTGCAAAAATGCCACTGCAGATGAAAAATCTACTGAAAGCAGAAATATATGGACGAATAGAAAAGAGGTCAGGTTCATATAAATGTGTTTTCACATGAAAACTGCTCATCAAACCTCTCTGAGGTCTTTTGTCCCCTTTCCTGGTGATCAAGAAGGGATCACCAAATCATACTGTAACTAGAATGGAGTCTCTGTGCCTACATGACTGGATTAGAACCAGGTGAACCTTTTGGACCAGAGTGGATTGTACTGTTAGGTTGCTGATAGGGACTTGCTCATGAAGCATGTGTTCTGCACAAAGCAATAACTCCTCCCTTCTATGCCCAAGCTTGCATACACCATAAAAGAGTCCATTCAAAAAGACAGCTACTCGCAGCACTGACAGGAGCAGCCCATTTCTACATATACTGACTTAGAAGCTTTTTCCTGAAAGTTTCACCACTGATATCAGTCACCTCAGTGTTCCAAAGAAGGGAAAAATAAGGCTATTATTACTGCAAGAGAACAATAGAGCCATGGGGAATTAGCAGATGCAAGGATGCTGCTTAAGTTCAATGAGAAATGGCAACTTGAGAAATGCAGTTGCTTCAGAAAAAAAAAATACAGGGAATAGGTTTTGAGGGGGAAAGATAATAATGATTAAATAGGATTAAAAAAAAAGGAGGAAGGATGTAAAGAGTAATCAACCAGAATTTTTCAGTAGAGGATCAAATCTAGAGGTATGTAATTAATTATGGAAAATAGGACAATTCATGAAAAATACAAAGGAAACACATATGGAAAAACTAAGAAACGATCTGTTGTGTGGGTGAGAGTGAACACAGGAAAAGACAACAATGTCAGATATAATACGCTACTAAAGCTTTTTATTTCCCCATGTCCCTTTCCTTTTCAAACTCTTGCAAAACATTACCTCATCTGTTGGTTGTTTTTCTTTTATCCCTAGTATGCAAACTCACATTTCTCATCTTTGTCTTTTCCACTGCAGACAACAGAACTCTTATCTAGCCAGAGTGCCATCACAGAGAGACAATGTCATGCACAGCTGACTGTGTCTTCAAGTACGTTTGTTTGTGTTTGCTAAATACATTTTGAATGTGTTCACTCACCTCTTCATAGCAGAAGCTTGGGGAGCTGAAACATTGAGAAATGTCTGTTTTGAAATCAGTCCAGTTACATGTACACACCCCACATTTCTAGAGTGGGTTTTAAGTAATCAGAGGAAAATGGATGTGCTGCATGGTGTTTAATCAATGGATAATATAAAAACATGAAATAACCTCTTTAGACGTGTGTTCTATCCTCTCTGTTGCTTCTAACCTGCCATTCTTTCGAAGAGGAGCTTCAGACAATAGATTGTTTTGGCATAAAACCTCGGCTTATTTACTTACATATATTCTTTATAACACTTTTTTTCTCCAAATAATACATTTACACTGATAAAAATGCTTTACTTTCAAGCTGTTGCAGGTTGCTTCTCTGTCTGAAATTTGAAGGTTGTTCTAATGGAGTCAGCCCTCTTCACTGTTTAAAAACAATCTGAGCCTTCAACACAGTAAGAATGGGTGTATTTCCAGCTCTGCTTCCCCAAAACCTGGTTTTGGGGCATTCACTGTGTGGCAGAGTATAGTGCAAAGGACAATCACAGAAGTATGCTTGTGACCTGAGGTCTGGCACTGAGCTACTTCAGCCTGAACCAGAATCAAAATGCAAATCTGACAGCCTTCCCACTAATATACATCTTCAACCAAAGAACAGACCACTTGTGATTTATGCCACTGCTCCTTTCACTGCTGAACCTCTCCCAGATGTCCTCATCACTTTAGGATACTGCCCTTCAAATTTGCTTTATAATGTGCCTTGTGCGTTTCATAAATCAAGGCTGAACTCTTCACTTGTGTGCATTACTCCTGAAAATAACCTCACACATTTTCTGAAGTACAATCCATTCACTTGATGAAATGCTAGGATTTTTCCTTAATGTGTCCTGGTCAAACTCATAATTATAGCAAATATCCCATTAAATATTCCACATAATAATTGGATGACAATAACTTGACGATTCCACTGAATTAGGCAGAGAATGACATCTGTGTGAAATCTCCTCTTTCTGGTGCACAGTCACAGGGCTGGAAGCTGACTACTCACGTGGAAATTCAGCAGACTCAATTAAGTTACAAAGCTACATTACACCATCAGGAGGAAATTCTGAGTAGCTCTTCAGTGGCAGGAGATTCAGACACAATACAGAGGAAGAAGGTCCCTACCACACAGAATTCCTGAAACAACTTGGATGCAGCTTAATTTCATGTCAGGTTTGATAGAGAAGGCTCTATGTTAAGGTACCTAGAGAACTCTGACACTCAGATTTCAGAACAAAAACAATTCAGGTGACCGGAAGCTTATTCCATGTAGAGGAGCTCTGGACTACTTTTGAAGTTTTTTCTTAATTGTACACATTCTGCCTAAACCCCATTTTTAGATGTTGTAGGCCTTCATGGCTCTTGCCATAGCCCTTAAAGCATGCTGTGAGCTTGCACTGGTTTTAGCAAGTTTTAAGAGGATCTGTAATGGCTTGTCAAATTTTCCTGTTTACAAAAGTAAACCTAATAATTTTAGAGAGCCCACTTAGGAGTTTACACAAGACTTATTTAGATGCAAATAGAAAAGATAAGAATGCTCCACACAGAAAAAAAAATTGCCTATGCATTGAGGGTAGAGGGGAAGGAAGAGATTAAGACAAACTAGTGCACAAATAACTTCTATGAATAAATCCCATCTAATATAGTAGCAGTGATATCCAAAGATTATACAAACATTATTCTACCAAATTTAATTTGTAAATCTTTTTTTGTTTTCTTTCAGTGGGGCCCCAGAAAACTCCAAGCCAGAATGCTCTATTTGTATTAAATTTTCCTAGACGGTTCAAAACATACCGGAAGGTTATAATTTTCAAGTAAATTATATAGTGACCTTTTTGTAATGCTTGAGGCTCTAATACTAGGGGGGCTAGGTATTTTTCAAATAGTGCAGCATGTTTTTAATTTAGGAAAACGTATGCATAGGAATTGCAGAACAATCTAAATTGTTCTGCACTTGACAAGACTTCAGGAGTCACATCTATTACTGTTCTATTTTCCCCACAGCGCCCTTGTTCCATGTCTACACAGAAATAGCCCGTGAAATGTCAAAGAATATGGAAGCTAGGTGGTTGCTTGTTGACCTGCAAGATTACAAGTTGCCAGACTCTCATGGCAAGAACAACTGCAAGGCCAGATGACAATCAAATTCCACTCTTAATTACTTCTGCCGCGGAGTCGAAATATACGCCCAGCTTGTGCCGAAATCATGTCGTGCCACATCGAGCTGATACATGTCAAGGTACCGTGTCCTTCGTTCGCTACCAATATTCAGAGGTATCAACAAGGATAAATTCAGTATGGGGATTGTAGCAGGTGCTGAGACCCCGCTTGATATATGTACATATGCATGTCAACCTAGATAATATACTTGGGCATGGCAGGCAAAAAAGAACATAAATCACTGTCAAGAGAGGCTGCTGTACTCCCTGGAAGAGTCACGGTGCTTTACTGCTTTACTGAATCCAGGTGCCATTTTTTTCCAAATGAGATTTTGATTAAGAATTATTATGTCTGAAAGTCTTTTAACCCCAAGCCCTCATCCTTTTGACTGCCACTTCAAAACATGTGTTCTAAGTAATAAAGTAATCTCAAAGAGATTACAACCACGCAGGCATTAGCTAAATCCAACTTGCAGCAGCCAGTGGTATTTGTCAGTCTGACTTTCTTATGAAGTCAGGTTACATTTTCTTTGTAAATGTAATTTTTAACCTGTTGGCCATTTACATATTTGCTATAAAGAAACAAGCATACTTTTTCTTTCATTAGGCTAAAGGTTGAAAATCATCTTGAAGTGTAAACAACATCAGGCGGTAAAAATGCTAAAGGGTATGAGAGGTCCAGAAGGTGTAAGTTAGGCTGATATTATTTTTGAAAGATAGAAGAATGAATTTCTCCTAAGTGCCTGTTGCTGGAAGCTTAGCTTTTAAAAATAGACCATTAGGCAGAGAAATAAAATGTTAACTACTTCTATGAGCTGCAGTCTTTCTCAGGATCAGTGTTCTGCCTGGTTTTGCCACCCTTACACAGGAATACATAATTTGCAAACAAATCAGAATCTGATGACAAAATGAGCTATGCAGTTCCAACATTTAAAATTTTACAGAACCTATTACCTTAACATGTCTCTCAAAACTGAAAAACACACTGCACAACATACACAAATCATTGAGTCACTCAAAAAACGGTAAGCAGGGAGAGCTTTATATAGTAGCAATCCTATACAAGCATTCAAGAAAGGCAATCATATCTGTACTGTGCCTTATTTTCTAAGACCAAATGAAGCATAGCTGCTTTTTGTATCACTCAAATTGGCCATTTTCTTTCACACCTTCATGTTCTATTATTTGTGTCACTGCAGCCAGAATTGCAAGATTTATTTAGGAACAATACTTTATCAGTCGTGAAACACAAAGCACAGTCCAATCTCACAGCACATACACCTCAAATAATGTTTGACACCTCATCTTACTTACAGAAGTGTAAGAACCAGTAGCCTGAATTAGGGGCTTTAGTGGTAGCTATTAAACATTAAGAGCCCTTTTCCCTATACATTCTCATCTTTTTCATTTTCTGTTTCATTTTCAGTGTTATTTCATTGCATTATTTTATAATGGGAACACAATCACAAGAAATCTGTCTATGATATAGTGTTCTTTCCCATCTAAATAGAGAACATGAGCAAAACATTTCAGGACAGTAACAATTTTCCCAAACTTTTTTCTCTCAGTTAAAAAAGTGGAAAGTACTGTTTTATTTAAGTTTACATGAAAAAATCTTCCTGCTCAAATAATCCTGCTTCCATCCCATTTACTTCATGTGGAGGCTAAAACTGAACCTACATAGTAACTATTTAAGGGATCACATAGAATTTGAAGGGCAGGCTATTTGAAGAACAAAAGAAAAAAACCCTTAACAAACCTTGAAAATCCTAAATGGATTTTATTTTTGTGTTCCCAAGGTCTTTTAAATGTCACTGACACAGAGGCATAAAAGTTGAGGGGCAGGAAACTCTAAAATTAGGTTTTTCCTTGCGGATGACTGGCAATGGAGAACATCTGCACTTCTGCACTACCTGTGGGACTACAGATCTCACAGCCAGTGATTCATGTGGATGGGCTACAGGGCAATTTTGCTCACCTGCTGACACAGACATGGCATCAGCACACTGATGGCTTTGTTTCAAAAAGCTATCGCTTTGGTATCTCCACATCTCAAAATCTCATTATTAGTTGTGAACAAGGATGCTTTCCATTAAGGGGGACTCAGAATCGCAGTATGGTTTGGGTTGGCAGTGACCTCAAAAATTATCTAGTTCCAATCCCCCTGTCATGGACAGGTACACCCTCCACTATCCTAGGTTGCCCAAAGCCCCATCCAGCCTGGCCTTGAACACTGCCAGGGAGGGGGCAGCCACAGCATCTCTGGGCAGCCTGTGCCAGGGCCTCACCACCCTCACAGGGAAGGATTTCTTCCTAATGTCTGATGTAAATCTACCCTCTTTTAGTTTACAGCCATTACCCCTTGTCCTATCCCTACACATCCTTGCAAACAGCCCCTCTCCAGCTTTCCTGTAGCCCTTTCAAGTACTGGAAGGCTGCAATAACGTCTGCCCAGAGCCTTCTCTTCTGCAGGCTGGAGAAGCCCAATTCTCTCAGTCTGACTTCACAGGAGGAGTGCTCCAGCCCTCTAATCATCAATGTAATTGTTATTACATGTTACTAGGGAAAAAAGTCCTATGTTGTGTGAAGGTAACTCTTCCCATACACATTGGATAAAAAGAAAGTATTTGAGAGCCAGACCACATGACAAAGTCATTCATTAGTCAAGTTTATACATCAGGGCAGGAGCTAGCACCTAGCAGAACTACAATGCACTGTTACAGGTCCAGTGGGGAGTAACCATGAAGAGCTAAAGATGCACAGAAATGAAAAGCTTTAGGAGCTGGCAACAGGAGAAAGAGATGCCAAGGCAAGTTGAGAGGCTCCTGCTTCAGCTTTCTGCACAATTAGCATGCCTCTCTATGCATTGGAGAATGTTTCTATTTTAACACTGGTTGACAGCAATGCTAGAAAAAAATTAAGGAACACTTTGGGTTTGCCCCTACACTTGAATCTCATGAGTTTAACTAGTAGAAGATATAAATTGAGTGACTGTCAAGCCTCTATACTGCAGGACAGGTGTTTCTAAAAGCATTTCTGAAGCCTGACACAGCTGGTTAGAAGAATAGACTTGTCAAAGAGTGGCCACAGACAGGAGAAATGCTTGATCCTGAAAGCAGAAATATATAGTAAGAGTCAAAAAAGGGAAATAAAAAAAAAAAAAAAAGAAAAGCTTCCACACATCTCTTGTGAAGTGGCTAAAATACATAAAAGGATTTTCAGTGCCAACATTTTCTCCCCACATAACTGAGACAGACCAAAATTTCTGCTAGTATTTTTACCCATGTACTTTTATTCCAGATGCCTACGCACACAGCTGCTCACGTTTACAGCACTGCTATTCAGCAGAAAGTCAGAGCCTGGTCCCATGTGAGCCTGAGAGTGCACGCTTTCCAGAAAATAGGAGTAGGAGGCACTGGAAATCAGGCTTGAGTCACGATCCCACTTGTAAACACAGACAGCACTGTTCTTTGAAACCTCTCATATCAAAGCAATTTCAGTGTCTGCAACCATTAAGAGAAATATACATTGACTTGAGCTAGCCACATCACAAAAGATGTTAATTTATCATCTGCATTCTTTTGCTATAAAAGTAAGGACATTTTGTCTTTAGACAAAAATGGATGAAAACCACAAATCTGTCCAGACAAAAAAAAGAAGGGAAAAATCCCTGCAAAGTTTCTGCAGTCTCTATATGTATGCTCACTGGACCTCACTGCCATCTGCAAAAACTGTAAGACATTATTGAAAGGGCAAAAATGATTAGGTGAAGTTTTCCAAATGCTTGGGGTTGCTAAATTCAGGTTTTTCTCATTCCTTGTTCTGATCATTATTCACATGCACTCTTATTCTTCTTTGACAAAATCAAGGCAATTTTCAGTGATGTTTGAAAATGATAGCCCAGAAAAATGAAATAATATCAAATATCACGTCTTGAATGATATATGTACTACACTGTCAAGATAAGAGCATCAGCAAGGTATAAACACTCAAACTTAGTACAATACAACCATGAAACATGTTTGGTGAACCTTCAAAACACTAACTGGCATACAAACTACTTGATAACTAATAAAATTTAAAAGAAGAAATATTATTTAAAGCAGTACATATAGAAAAAGAGTAGCAGTACTTTTTTGCTAAATTACTCAATTCAGATAAATACTGGATATGCACTGTGGTCAAACTCACACCAAAGCTGATGCTATGGGACTAGTTTGAAGTTCAGCCATTCGGCATGAGGTATTAGAAGGAATAAATTTAGTTCCCAACTTCAATTTACAGCTTGCAGGAGAAGCTGTCCTGCAAGGGAATACATCTCTGCCGTCAACAGCAGGCCATAACAAATATACCCAGTTCCCTGGAACACCCATGACAGGAGAAAGATTAAATCCAATAAAATGGAAGTCACCAGAACTCCCCAATTCACAGCAATTGATTCATAATCTATTATATGAGGCAAATGATTTAGAAAGAGCTCTGTTCAGACAATGAAGGGAGTTAATATCTATAGGCTGAACTAGCGTGCACAGTTTTTCTAGATTAGCAAGGATGACTGATATATTATTTACAGACTTAGGCATTATTATTCTTTTGAAGCTTACATTTATGTCCAAAGACAAGCTATAAAGCAGAGCCTAGCAGAGCTGTTCAGACTTACCGCTTGTTATTAACAGATGACCTTCTCCTAGGTCTTAAAATACCTTGAATATGCAAACTCCATTATATCAGAATAGCTTTAGCCCCACAGGAGAGCAATAAAAATGACCCAGGAAGTCTTCTATTACAATAATTATTCTAGATGAAAGTACCAGCCATTTCCAAAGTTTAGGTTTATTAGTATATTAATAAAATGTTATAGTGAAACTCCTGTGAAACCATTGTTCTAGGCTTTTCTAGCACATACACAGGTGGCCAGTTTTCACTGGAAGACTTTCAGGTCTTATGGTATCTAGCACTGATCCCTAAACTCCAGCCCTTGCAAAACGTGTATATCATAATCTCACTTAAGCTTTTAGAAAGCTGAATTTCTAGCTCTCTGATCTGCAGGGCAAAATCTGACAATGTGAACTCTAAATTGCAGATACCAAAAGATTTATTAAAAAAAAAAAAGGAATAAATAAATTGGCATTATGGTAATGCTACAAATGTGGAGCCAGTTATTTAGTAGCTTTTATCTTCACAGATTCACAGGATAGTAGGCATTGGAAAGGACCTCAGGAGATCATCTAGTCCAACTCCCCTGCCAAAGCAGGATCACCTAGAGCAAGCTGCACAGGATTGCATCCAGGTGGGTCTTGCATATCTCCAGAGAAGGACACTCTTGAACTATTTCTATTATTCATGTCTTGGTTGCACCACCTAAACAGATGGGGACTTGGTGCAGAAGAACCAGGTACAAATCAATGCCTGGATTACTGATACATGAAGGGCCGACATTTGGTCCTTTATTGGAAACAACAGGAAATATCCTCCCTGCTGCAACTGCAGGAGTCAGCACCAGACTGAAGGATAACTTTGGGTCTAGCGCACTGCAGGACAACAGGAACAAGAGTTGTTTTCAGCACTCAAACAGAATTTTAATCTCCAGACACATCCTGCCCTGCTTTTCATCTGCAGAACTTTCCCTGTATTAGTAAAAGCACCAGCAGAAGCAAGGAAGAGTTATAGGGTCTTTAGGACTCTTCCCTCCCACTCCCTAACTCCTCATTTCACGTGGACTAGTTTCCAAAGCCAAGGGCATCTGACCTGGGCAGATGAGAACAAGAGTACCTGGAGAAATTCCAGATCAGAGAATCATAGGGGTTGGAAGGGACCTCAAGAGATCATCGGGTCCAACACCCCTGCCAAAGCAGGCTCCCTATCTCATATTGCACAGAGAGGCATCCAGACGTGTCTTGAATATCTCCAGAGAAGGTGACTCCACACCCCATGGGCAGCCTGTTCCAGTGCTCTGTCACCCTCACTGTGCAAAAGTTCTTCCACATGTTGGTGTGGAACTTCCTGAGCTCCAACTTGCAGCCATTGCACCTTGTCCTGTCCTCACAGACACTGAAAAGGGGCTGGCCATTTCCCCCTGCATCCCATACGTCAGATATATAAAGACCTTAATAAGGTCCCCCCTCAGTCTTCTTCTCTCCAGGCTGAACAGTCCCAGTTCACCTAGCCTTTCCTCATAGGGGAGATGCTCCAGGCCCTTAATCATCTTTGTAGCTCTTCTCTGGACTCTCTCCAGGAGAACCCTGTCTTATTTATACCAGGGAGCCCAGAATTGGACACAATACTCATAGAATCATAGAATGGCATGGGTTGGAAGGGACCCCAAAGATCAGAGCCTCTGATCATCTTTGTGTCTCCTCTGAACCCTCTCCAACAGTTCCACATCTTTCTTGTATTGGGGGCCCCAACCTGGACACAGGACTCCAGGTGGGGCCTCATGAGGGCAGAGTAGAGAGGCACAATCACCTCCCTGTCCCTGCTGCCACCGCTCTTCTGATGGAGCCCAGGATCCCATTGGCCTTGCGAGCTGTAAGAGCCACTACTGGCTCATGTTCAGTTTCTCATCCACTGTGACACCCAGGTCCTTCTCAGCAGGGCTGCTCTCAAGAAGCTCTTCTCCCAGTCTGTATCTATGGCTGGGATTCTTCCAGCGCAAGTGCAACACCTTACACTCCAGATGCTGTGGTTGAGTGCAAACATACCAACCCTGATACGCCATTTTTGATGCATCATAACAGCAGCTGTAGAGTACAATAAGTTTTGTTTAATATGAAACATATTTCACAGAATAAGAAAAACTGGAAATTTGAACCGAGAGTCTGGAATTGCATGAAACATAATTACCTCTTCAAAAATGCTACTGAGACAAGGGAAAAGCACCCCTAAGCATACTGTGACCTTTCAGTAAGATGGTATCGAGTCAATTATATGGCTGCCATACAACTCAGACTCTCCAGTGAGGCTGACAGCACATGACCTTAACAGCAAGGAGCTATCTGATATTAAAAAAACCCAAACAAACCAAAAAACCCAACAGGTGTAGGACAGTAAAGGGGAATATCATCAGAGACAGTACTAGTGAAGCAGAAAAAAAAGATGCAGATGGGCAGAGGAGGTAATCAGCAAGTCCAAACGCACCAAAGGACAGCTGATGAGCAAATGTACCACCTTCATGGGCATGGGGTAGGACACGATCTTTCTCTGGTGCCATGGAGTGGTTCTTGTGGGCTCAATACCTTATTTTGGTTAACTCTTAGATTCTCACACCGGTCTCAGTGCTGTAGCCACTAAACTGCCTTATGTGCCAGGTGTTCACCATTTAACCAGTGTTACCACTGGTTCTAACAAATGAAGCTACACATTAACTCACACGATTGCAGTTTAGTTCGTGTAGACAGACCTTTAAAAGCATCTTGTTTTCAAAATCTGTGGGCAAATCTGAACAGGTGATGATTAGAAATGCATTTTTGGAGTCTTTGGAGATCAAGACCAGGCCCTCAGCTGGGAGCTGTGAACAACAGATAATGCCAGAAGGAGAAAAAATGAAGCTATGGGTGGATTTACTGTATGTAGCTTGATACAGTGAAAGCAGGTGCAGTGACATGTCTTTATTATCTTTCCATCTCATAGATATGGGGATTGGGACAACGATGGGGATTGGAACTGTGGTGCAGAATACTGAACTGAGATAATCTAATTTACTTTAGTGTCTGCATCTGTATTCAAACTCAGCTGTTCATGAAACAAAACAAGAAAATACATTTTGCCCCTTTAAAAGCCATTTTTTGCCTGTTTCAATTATTTAACTAAGCTGCTCAGTGAAAATAAATGCCAAAACAGCTCTGTGGAACCCTCCCTCTGAAAAAAAACAAAACACTGAGCATAGAAATGTGAAGAAAGGCACTGAGCATAGAAATGTGAAGAAAGATGAAAAACTTATTTCATTCCAAGCATGGACTGACTGCATATAAATTAGTCATACAACATAGGGAAGGGAAAAGCAAATCTCCCTGAGATATAATTGTGTCATGTATCACAAAACAGATTCAGGGCACACTGTGGTGTGGAACTGAGCATAAGTGACAGCAAAGGTGTAGTGCTGTGACAAATGCATATATGATCTTTTTAAAAAAAAAGAGAAAAAATCAAGATTTGTTGGTAATTACCTTCGAAGAGAGAAAGAAAAACAACTGCAGGACTTTTAACAGCACCTGTTGTCAGCTGGTCTATGATGGAGCACTGATGCTGTCCCCCTTACAATGGAGGGGATTCTACTTTTCTTCCCATAGAAAATTCTGTAGCAGCGTCATGCTACAACATGAGAAGTAATGCAAGAAGGAGATCTGGCAGTCAGGCAATCATAGAATAAGACAAAGATTTAAAGAAAATTCTTTAGGTGATTTACAAAAAACTATACAATACATAGTACATAATATGTAATTTCAGATTTGGATTTCTGACCATTTGAATCATGAGAGAATGCTTCAGCTTTTGGGCGCAGAACAGAGCCTGTGTAATGGCACTGTAGTGACTATCAGAGAAAGGCACGTGGAGAGTAACAAACATCTGTCACAGAGAGTCTGTAGACAAAGCAGGATCTCAGGACATCTTCACATGCTGTTCAGTATTCAAAGTAAAGATCACAGACTGCATTCAGCCTCTGCATAAGTCCATTAGCCAAAAGAAACAGGTTACTTTCCCCTAATTTACCTACCCTATGCAGGAACCAGGCAGGCTTTTGCTCATAAATTACACTATTATTTTCTTCCCCCACCCCTTCCTCAAAAAAAAAACCCACCCCACCAAATTCAACTTGATCAATTCCCAGAACTAGCAGCTGCTCCCCACAACTTTTTGCTGCAGATGTGGTCATTTACAAGATGCCACCTGCACCCTCAGCTTGCAAATCATCTCATGGTTGGAACAGCAAGGCTATTCAAACCCGAGAGCACAAGTGCACAGAAGCTGCTGCAAATGTTAATAAACTATATGTTATAAGCTGTCCCTTCTCATGTTCCTGTTCAATCTCTTTTAATGGAGGTAGGCTTCCTGAACACAACATTACTGGATTGCAGCCTGAGGTTATCCTTTTTCCACCTACAGGTTTATGTACGTTTTAGTTTCGCTTTGGAGGAAACTTCATATATCCTTAGTACCCAATGACTTCACATCAAGAGACAAGGGAATTGCAGTTGTAAGTCTTTATAAAAGTTTTTGGATAGAGGAAGGTTCCTCCATTAGCTTTTTAAAATTCAGTGTTGGAAAACTGAGGGCTTTTCTTTATTATTATTAGTTTGTAAAGGCAATTCTAGATTTACATCAGCAGAACAGAGGAAAAAAAAACAAACGCCACTTTACTCCGAGCTTGGAGTTCTCCAGATAACACTGGAGTTTTGTAGAAACTTTCATAGAATCATAGAACCATAGAATGGTCTGGGTTGGAAAGGACCCCAAGGATGAGAGTTCCAACCTCCCTGCCACAGGCAGGGACACCAACCTCCAGGCCTGGATCTACACAAGGTTGCCCAGGGCCCCATCCAACCTGGCCTTGAACACCTCCAGGGATGGGGCATCCACCACCTCTCTCGGCAGCCCCTTCCAGCACCTCATCACTCTCTGTAAAAAACTTCCTCCTAAATACCTAATTTAATCCTTCTCTCATTTAGCTTTAATCCATCCCCCCCTTGTTCTGTCATTGTCTACCCTTTTAAAAAGTTGATTCCCCTCCTGTTTCTCTGCTCCCTTCAGGGACTGGCAGGCTGCAATGAGGTCCCCCCCCCGCAGCCTTCTCTTCTCCAGGCTGAACAAGCCCAGTTCCCTCAGCCTCTCTTTGTAGGGCAGGTGCTCCAGCCGTCTAATCATCTTTGTGGCTCCTCTGAACCCTCTCCAGCAGTTCTACATCTTTCTTGTGTTGCGGGTCCCAGATCTAAACACAGGACTCCAGATGGGGCCTTACAAGAGCAGAGCAGAGAGGGACAACCACCTCCTCTTTCGAGTTAAAGAAAAGCAAAAAACCAGTCTCTGTGAAAAGCAACTGAATGCAGCGGTTCCTTTGAATAAAGGAGGTGAGGTATTGGCATACTAGTCAGTTTGCTTTTTGCACTTGCATTTCCTCAAATCTCAGAGCTACTTTTCAGCACAGCAGGCAGTTAGCTTGCCCTAATTACTGCCAGGGAGGCCCAGATGCTTTTGTCAGCTCTTCAAGCACAGAAAAAGATTACCAGCAGACATGCCAACCATAGGATCAAGGATGGCTCCTAACAGGAGTCTTGTAAAAAATCCGCTAATGCTTATGTTCTCTACTGAATGGAACAAATCTAAACACCTTATAAATCAGAGATCAGGCCTGATTATTCATACACAGGGCTATCTTCCATGCTGAAGAGACAAATACAAATGCAGGCAATTAAAGAGAGACTTATCGTAATGAAACCCTTTTTCATGTAATTTGGCGAGATTCAAAGCGCTGCCTTAAGCAGATGTAAAGATGCGGCGCTGGCTATTCAGCTGACGTGCCTGCCTGCCAAAAGGAACGTCTGTGGCACAAAGATGTGGGGTCCAGCATTGCTCACAGCCAGGTGCAGGTTCAACCTCTTACTGACTCCATTGGCAGAGGAGGCTGGGGCCCGAAGGATGCTGCTGCTTACCTACATGGATACTCTGAATGAAGTAAAAGCAATTACTATTTTCCACATTTTGAAATGACATGGTGAGGATCCTCCATTCTCTTGCAAATTGAATTTCACAAGCCTTCAAAGCAATTCAGCTTAAGCTTGAGAAATAGACTCAGTGGCAGCTCTTTATCCGACAGTAGTGGGGGAGGCCAGTGACTGTTATCAGTGATTTCAGCAGCTGGCTGAAGCTAGTGCGAATCCCCTATCACCATACAAAACACAATTACCTTCTGTCCCCTCCCTTCACATAGCAGAAGAAAAAGAAACCCTGTTTATTTGAAAATTACGAATCCAGCTATAAGATTTTCAAAAGAAGATGAACCTGATTACTGTCATTCAGGGTTGTGTGTGCTATAAATCTGTAATCAGTTATTGACTTATTTTATATGGTGAGATTCTCCTGCGTCAAATACAGCTTTTTACTACAAAGGTGGTCTCAGGAGACCCTACCTTTCCCATGCCCTGTCTCCCCTGATTGCTGATTTTGAACAAGTCACTTCAGCTTCTGTGTCTCTGCAAAGTAAGCAGAGCAATCCAATCTCCTTTGCAAAAGCCAAAGAGGCACACTGATTGGAAAGCACCTGTTACAAGTCAAATATTGGTATTGTTGCCCTTACTTTGTTAGGAGTATGATCCTATTTTGAGCAAAAGAACATCAGAAAATTTGGAGGGAGGATTCTCTTGCTGCCACAGAAGATCCTTCAATGGTTAGGGACAGCTTCACATCGGTGTGCCAACCTCCAATGCCCCAGGGAGTACTGGCTGCCCTTCATCGCACTCCAGAAGGGCGCAGGGCTCACAGGTCCCGTGTCATATCTGCAAATCTCAGATAACCCAAGGCACCCGAAATGGCACTAGGTGCCTCTGTATAGGCAACTGGGTCAAGTATTGCATGACTTCAGGGAAGGTTCAAGTACTGGCAATACCCGAATTAGAAAATTGGTCAGCAAACCAAATGCATGACCTGAAATGACAGAACAATATCCAGTGGAAAGAGAGCCTTATCCTTCTCTTGTCTTGTATAAGCAAACATTAACTTTGCACCTCAATCTTTGATTATTTGCATGTGCACATAGTACACAATAGTGGCACCTACCTGAGTAGCTTGTAGCTGACTGCAGATGCAGGTGGTTTGCTGCCACTTTGCACATTGGTTCATTTGAAATTCTCAGCTCAGGTACACCTGTTTTCTTTTTTATTGCACAGCTTTTTCTATCTTGGTGGTGATGGTGGCAGTAGCATATGTTAAATCTGCACGTGTACCTTTGTTTAAAACTTGCTCTGTCTCCCTAATCTTTTGTGCTGTCACCTTTAACATTTAACTTCCTCTTTTATGCTTCAAACTTATTATTTGTCTTGCTGCAAATTTCTATATGAAGAAAAAGAGTTAAATGTCTTTTCACAACACAGGCTACCTCCAAGGTAGCACACAGAAGCAATTCTGTGCTTTACATTCTCCTCTTGGCTACACTGCTGCCCATAATTGAAGTCAATAGAGTTGTGCCACTGCAACTCAGAATTTGGCATGATAGAGGAAGCATTCATTAAACAGTTTTATTTATTTAGCCAGAGTCAAGGATCTGTTACCCTTTAATTTCTGCTCATTTCTGGTACTAGGATGATACCCAATTGTCAACCAACTCTCAGAAAATAGCAATTTTTCAGTTAAACAATTAGCTAATTGACTGCTTTCCATTGTACTAAAGGCTTTCTGTCCTTTGAGAAACACTTCAACAAAAATGTGGGAGCTCTGACAGTACTAAAAAACTTGTTGGCACAGCCTAGGGAACTTTTGATAGAAGTTCATCCTCTAGCCTGTGAGTTACAATCTCTTCTTGGTCGCTAGTGGCTGCAAGTTACTATCTGCAATGATTGCTTGTTACTTTGTGTGCCTTGTTACACCTGTACCCTGGCGCTTTCACTCCAATTCCCAGAGTGCAAGTGAAAACCCTGCTGCTTCTAGCATCAAATGAGAGCTTGCTGGCAGGCTTGGCAGAAAGAGCTAACATTGGTGGCAGAATAATCTACACTTACCCCAGCTCTTCTTCAAAGTCAGGGCTAGGAACTCGGCGAGAGTCATGGAAGTTTGTACCATGGAAACTTATACCAAAATTTATATTATAATATGCCTTAATATTGGCAGATCTAAGGGCTACTTTTATTCACAGTTGGGTCAACTTATGTTTTATATGCTACCACTCAGTATCTTCTTCAGCTTCACCAGGACTGTTTTAACTATGGGATATTCTAAGAAGATTAATTTGTCCCATCTAACTTGTCAAAAAGTCTTCACTGTCTAAACTTCATCTTTATAAAGAAAGGCCTCACAGCCCTACCTTCTACTCAAGATCCCACAGATTACTGCTCCCATGGGAAGTTAAATACAGGCTCTTGTGGCAAATATGGCAGCAGAGTATGTAGGAAAACAATCTGTCCATTATTCATGTATTTTTAACCATGAGTAGTGTGGTACAGCCAGTGAAAAATAAGGAGAAGAGCCAACAAAGCAATGAGCCATCTTCTCTGCAGATCACCAGTAAATGCTCCTCTGGTTACAGAGAACCACAATTAAGAAAAGTTTTGCATTAATGAGCTATTTAAAATGAGCGAATCAGACTGCATTTTACATGCCCTATCACCCGTGGGCGAGGTTTTGTAGAATGGAATTCACAGACACCCAATCTGGCCAGAAATAAACCAATTCATTAATTTTTGTTTCGCTTTGTTTTGTTACAAAACAGTGGCTCAGATTTCAGAATCACATGTCATGTCACATCTCAATTAGAAAAATTAAAGAAGCAAAACTCCCTTCTGTAGAGAATGAATGAGAAACAATTCAGATTTTACCTCTAGTTCAGACCAAGGCTAAGATGGCACTGGAATGGGCAGTGTTATTTCTAATTTGGTTGCTCATTCGAGACTTGAAAAGCACATGTTTAAATGTCTTCCAATCCCAGCATTTACTTAAGCACATGTTTAAGGAAAACACTTATTTTTAAATGCTATCTTGAATAGGGATTCTTCTGCACACTCAGCCCTAAATGTACCATCTGAAAAGTCTCATATGGCTTATTCATCAACAATAGATTTTATAAAATTTCCTTTTACACTACTGAAAGAAAATAAAGCAATTTCAGCTATTACAGTCAATGCTCAGATAATGTAGCATTACAGCTCTGTCTTACTGTTAGCATTTGTAAACAAAATCATACTTATGCATTGACTTACACCCATGCCACTGCATTTTTCTCTTCTTTGACTGAGGAGAAGGTAAGGGAGGGCCAACTGAGGGTTTTTCTTTAAATTTCTCTTTCCTCCTGTGGACATACACACCCACTTTGTTACCTGACTGTAGCACCTGAATACAGTCTCTTTATTGTTTCTTTTTTTTTCTTTTTCCTTGGCTCCATCTACCTAGGTCATATGGGTACAATTTCATACTGATGAACTTGCCTTGCCAAGGGTTCACAATGCAAACCTGGTATTTGGTTTGTTTTGCTCATCAGCTGATCAGCATGAGCAAAATTTGCAAATAATTCTGGGGAAACTGTTAGACTCAAACATCAATTGAAATATGAGCATCTGTCTTCAGAAAACAAAAAAAGAAACCACACCATGTCAAAAAAATAGTCATACTTGGTCCCTTTGAAGGTTCATCTATCCTAGAATTCTTCGTTCATAATGGTTAATATCAGATGCCTTGGGAAGTGCATAGGAACACAACAAGAGGAGGTTTATACTTTCCTAGAATAGTCTCTATACTTTCAACAACACACTTTCAGCTCAGACTTCTCATCAGACAAATCCAAGACTTTTCATATAACACTAACAAAGAGGAATAAACTTTACAGAAGAGAAATGGTATGTTTTGATATTGAGAGGTCTGTGGTAACTGTTGATGAACAGAAATAATGTGAAAGCAACATGCATCCAATACATTAGCTCTGATGCTCTCTGTTACCAGAAAGAAGAGTATTTACTCCATGAGCTTCACAAGCATCCCTTGACCAGGCCTATCATCCTCTCCACTGCCCTGCAATTCAGAGGTGGCGAAGTCTTGTTAGGTGATCGAGCTCATTTTACTATCAAACTAGGACTAGAGTAAAGCACAACACAGCTCTGGTGATGTTCAATACCAAGTTAAAACCACTGCTTGCTGCTTCTCAACGGTGGTGAAACTTCCACCTACTACAATTAACAGTGTTACTCAGCATTCATTATATTCATATTAATTCTGCACTAGAAAGAAAATGAAATTTCTGTATGGTGGTATGACCCTGTCAGACATCTGTTAACTCCCTCTTCTGGAAAAACAAAGCACTTCAATATATTCACAGGGTAAGCAAGCCTATATTTATTTTCAATACATGAAGATATTAACTGTTTTGCCCCACGTGGTGGGATTGTATTTAGGGGCTTCCCTCCAAAGGCTTACCTGTATAGCACTGAAAAAATAGATGATGGTGTCCCTTTCTGTGGGAACTCACAGCACTACAAAAACTATTGCAAAACTTCAAATGCTAAGGTCATTTAAAATTACAGAGGAGGCACTTCCACAGCAGATTTGTAAAGCTTTTCAAACAGTTGATAGAAAACCCTGGGCTGATGTCAGCCATTTACAGATTTATGTCTAATTAGATGAATATAATACTCTTAAAACATTTTTTAAAAAATTGTTCGAATTTGATAATAAAGGATTAAAAAACTCTGAGAGAAATCGATTTGAACAAAAGATTTTCTTTTCTTTTGTTCTTGTCATACTGCTGATAAAATGGAAAAACTATTTTAGGTCATCCCAAATGATTCTTCCATAGTCATTTCATTGAGGGAAACAATAATCACACACTGACCCTTCCTCTCTTGCCACTTGTGCAAATGATTTTAACCATGACTACCATATCATAAAGAAACTGCTACAAGAAACTTTATCTTTCATTTAATTGTAATATGGCTGTTTGAATAACTCTAGAAAATATTATTTCTTAGAATATTCCTGCACATGGTGATTCAAGGTACCAGCATCAACCTCAGGGAGAGAAAATGTCAATGACATTATCAAGAAAATGTTTTGTTTATGCTATCCTAGTTGCAATTGGACATCATTAGAAAAACATAACTATAATTATGTTTATACACTCAAATACATAGGCAAATAATTGTAATTTTAGATAGGAACACACAACTAGCTACCACTGCTATCCTAACACCATGTCATGTGATACAAAGGTATTGATAATGCCTCAGTATGGATTAAAGGTGTTAACTAGCAAGTCCATCACACCTAGAGAAAATGTATTCAGACTGTTGTACTCCATACCTCTGGGAGCCAGGAATGAAACAACTAAGTCTTAGTATTAATGTAATGAATTATCAGCTTTACTGAACATATTCAATATAGATAGATCTCCCTAAAACATTCAGTACAACTCCCAGGCACGTAATTTTAGTGAAATTGTGGCCTTGTGAAGCACGGAGGCTGGAACCATGCTTGTTTTCCTAAAATATGACCAGAAACAGACAGAAAGAAGGGAGAATATTCCCTTAGGGCTTTACAGTTATTAATGCCAGCACATTTCTGAAAGTCACAGGAGAATTTGCATAGGAAGAGGAAAGCAAATGATCAACACTTGATTCTATTAGTCAGCGGAGTCACCTATTGCTACATGGACATCAGAATCTCACTCTTGCTGTACCCAGCATTATCAGTGTCTACTCAGCACAGATACTACTGTTCTGCTTTCAAAACCTGAAAATAATATGCAAGTGTCATTTTAGGTATGTCTAAGGCCATTTATTCTGACCTCATCCTTTTTTTTAAAGCATGTGAATGTCAGAATACATGTGTTCTCTATATTTATAGTGTTACGCTGGGGGCTGAGCTAAACCTCGTGCAAGCTGATGGGCATTTCAGCAACCCTGCCAACCTCTTCAGTTTTTCATCTTGACAGATTCCACCCACAAAATCCCAAACATTTAGTATGTGGCTAGATTAAAAGATATAGCAAAATAATACACTACATTATACCTTACAATGTTTTGTCCCCCTGTACCTGAGAGTAAGTTAGCACCATGCAATCTCTTCACAGGGGTGGCTTCTCACCTAATATGTACCCTTTTCAGAAATACTTCTAATTTGCCTGCTACCTGTTCTCCTAAAACCTGGTGCTTCTACTTCTGTGTTTCTGGACAGAGACATAATCCTTAATAATGTATCTGAACACATCAAAGCTATTAATGGATTTCATCCTCACTCCACTGTCATCTCACAGCAGGGAAGTACACAGTTAATTTATTAATGAGAGATGAACTGGAGGAAAATGGTATCATTTCCCCCAGGTCAGACTAGAGAATTCTGTTTAATTGCTCAATATATCGTCTCATCCTCCAGAGTGGATATAATGGAAATGGTTCTTATTTATCAGTCCATATTTCTATTCGCTTCTAGGACTGAGTAGTAGTTAGATCCATGGGACAACTACAGTTCTCTTCCGCAATGCAGATGGCCCTGTCCATCATTTATGTTCCCTCATGGGAGAAACCGGCAAGTCTCACAAGTTCCTTTCTTAAATCACGTCAGAGACTTTACTGTCCATCTTTTCATTATAAAATCCAACCTAATAATTTCACCTGGCTTTGATAAGTGTGTGTGTGTATGTGTATATGCACATGTATATATATGCTTGCAAAAAAGGGACATTTCAATGGAGAGTGTTAAAAGGAAGGAAAACTATTTAAAGATATAATGCACTGCCTGCATACAAAATTGTTTTTAACACAATTACAAATCTTCTAGGTAAAGAGCATGGAGACATAACTATTAGAAATAATCTAAGTCTGAAGCAATGCCCATATATACGTAAATAAAATGTAATCACCAGCTAATCAGATCAATTGCTGAATACCAAATAGAACCTAATACTTAAAGACATTTTTAGCCTACAGATTAAATTAAATAAATAATTGTTATTGATTTATTCAAGACAGAATTAGATGTTGGTACTACCCACAGGGGAAGGGAGGGGGGGAAATACAACAAGCAAATCTTTTTGAATAACCTTTCTATACTAATGTGGTGGGATGACCCTGGCTGGAGGCCAGGTACTCACCCCAAAGCTACTTTATCACTGCCCTCCTCAGCTGGAGAAAATAAGAAAATATAGCAGAAGGCTCATGGGTCAAGATAAGGACAGGGAGAGATCACTCACCAGTTACCATCAATAGCAAAACAGACTCAGAAAAAAATAATCTAATTTTCTACCAAACAAAACAGTGTAGAGTTATAAGAAATAAACCCAAAACTTAAAACACCCCTACCACTCCCTTCTTCCTAGATTCAACTTCACACCTGATTTCCTGGTGTCTCCTCACACTCTTTCCCTGCTCAGTGTAGTGTCTCTCACATGAGACAGTCCTTGAACTTCTCCAATCTGAGTCCTTCCCACAGGCTGCAGTTCTTCACCAACTGGCCCTGCATGGGTTCCTTCCATAGGGTGCAGACCTTCAAGAACAGACTCCTCCAGTGTAGTCACAAGTCCCCCCCGCAAACCTGTGGGCCCCTCTCTCACAGGCCACAAGTCCTGTCAGAAGCTTTCTCCTTCAGGTGTCTCTACCTGCTCTGATGTGGGATCCTCCATGGGCTGCAGGTAGGACCTCTGCTCTCCATAACCTTCCATGGGCTTCAGGGGCACAGCCAGCCTGACAGTCATCTCTACAGGCTGCAGGGGAATCTCTGCTCTGGTGCCTGGAACAATTCCTCCACCTTCTTCACTGACCTGTGTGTCTGCACAGTTCTCAAATCTTCTCACCCCTCTCTCTGGTTACAAAAGCTGACAGTACTTGGGGTTTTTTTCCTTCTCAACACAGTTATCACAGGTCAGTGTCGGAGCCAGCCGACATTAGCTTTTTCAGACATGGGGGGAAGCTTCTAGCAACTTCTTCCAGAAGCCACCCCTGCAGGCCCCCACGAGTAAAACCTTGCTACACAAACCAAATATAACTAATATTAACTGAACATAGTCCCAAGAGTTATTTCATTACAGAAAGTGATCCGCAGTCTGTGAAACAGGTGTGGTCGTGAATGAAGCTTTGTTCTTAATAACAGTAAGTGAGCAGAAAGACTTCACACATCACTGTCACCATGTTTAGAGGAATCCTCCAGTATATAATACAACAGTAGCACCTGTGTTTTTAAAAGTTCTGATACATATTTGATGTTCAACAAAACACGTTGGAACATACTGCTGCAGATGAGTCCTTGCCAGCTGTACATAAAAGCCCACAGATAATTGCAACCTGCATTATTATAACCTTAGAGCCAGTCACATAAATATAGCATGAAACTATTGTAATCACTGTTTGCTGCAGCAGCAGGACTGATATGTTGCTGCAGTGTGCTTGGGGGGTCTGCCAGTGCAGCAGCATATTTAAGCTGTGCTTTGTTGGAGGTGACTATCTGCTTTGGGTTCCCATCACTGGGAAGAGGAGAGTTGCACCCCACGTTAATCTACCTTTCTTTCCCTCAGCTCTGACAAATCATACATGAAAGTTAAAAAATGGAATGTATTATTCTACTCTTTCTTAAAGGAAATTGTGTGAGCCAAGAAAGTAAAACACACAGCACTTCAGTCATAGAAATTCACCAAAGGAAGCGGTGAAGAAGATCTTGTGGCTTACCACAGCTCCAGCAAATGATAAGGGCACTGAATGACTATCGTTTTCTTTTCAGAGGAGAACAGCAGCTCTCAGACACATTGCAAGGATTTCTATCCTGCAAGGCTACTGAAAATCAGAAGCTCCAGTAACACTCAAGGCTTTTATGCCATCCCAAACACAGAAAAGTACATAACAGCTACGTGACTGTGATTATGGGTCACCACTCTGAGAGAGTTCCTTGTTCCACCTGGGTGAAACAACTCCCTTGCCATATAATCCTGATGTATTTAGTATGTTGGGAAGCACTGAGCAGGAACAGAAGACAGAGTATGAGACAGAACCAAGCACTGCTTCATACAAGAAGAGCCTTCATAAGAAAGTGGTTGGAACCAAGAGTCTGTGAATGTGAGGGAAGTGTTTCTCCAACCACAAATCACTGGCTAAACTGGAGGGTGACTTTGCTTAGTAACCATCAGATACCATGTGTCATATTATGCAAAGGGATGTTTTAGAAATATTACAGCACTAATGTGACACGAGCAACACATTAGGAAAGAATAAAAGCAGCATGCTATGAAAAAAACCACTAGTATCAAGATAATGTTTATTCTACTTGAAAATTAAAAGCCATCGTACTTAAAAAGTGTAATGAGCCAGAACTTGAGACTAGGTAACACCAATTTGGGTTTAAAACCCCACATAATAAAGCAAATTTTGTAATAAACGAGCTTGGTCATTTGAACATGAAAGAACAACACAATCGAAGCTGCAAGTGGCCTCAAATTCTTTATCTCCAAATTGAACTTTAAAAGAAACTTTGATTTGCAACCAATTAATCAACAATTTAGCCAAGTGTCTTGAGGTTCTCTGGATACTAACAATGTCATAATTTAATTTACACTTTTTTTCCCCCTATGTGTACACACTGTAGGGGATATTTTCAAAGAAGTGTGCAAGGTTTTAGCCATATCCCACTGACTTAATAAAATTTCCATGGTTTGGATTCCTTTTTGAGGGGCTGGAAATCTATTTCAGTCAGCTTTTGCATTGAAAATAACAAAGAAAATGTGTAAATGGAGGGATGCCAGTGTGAGAAACTTAAAAGTTTCCGTTAATTTTTTTAAAATTCTGTTGCCATGTCAGAATAACATTTCACAGAGTGAAAAGGAGAGGATACCCTCCATGTTGCTCCTTCTTAGGTCATACCTGTGAAAGGCTAGGATTTGCAGCATGGCTCATGACCAAAATGCATCATAACCATGCTGGATGGTACCTCTTGAAGCTAAGCCAGAGCAAAGCTAAGGACAAAGTAGCCCATGCAGAAGTTGTACTTCTCTGAACTTTACAGTGCACTAGACATGAAATATCATTGCTGATCAGGTCCAGGCATATTTATGCCTGTAGTTTCTCAAGCAACTTGTCAAGATTTGCCTTGGGTGGCCCAGCATGCTGTGAACTGCCTGTATGAACCTTTCCTGTCTAACGAATGCCAACAACAACCAACAGAAAATCTTAGCCTCTGAGCTTTACACAGAGCTCGAGGTTTGGAGGTGAAATTCTCTCTAGACTAAAAAGCTAATGACAATTGCTGTTATTTATGAGTTCAGTGGCAGGGCTGTGTGCAAAAAAGAGCGTATTTCTTAAGTAACTTACACATTAAGGATACTCTGATACAGAATCTGTATATGGAAATGTCTTGGATAAGATTTCAAAAACATCGAAGTAATATAGAAGCATTAATGTCTTTGAGGGAACTGTTGAAAACCTCACCCTAAGTGTCCATTTGATTTTTGGGTTTTTTTAACCACAAAATGAGGAAAAACAGGGCTCTGCAATATGCAACAGAAAACCAGAATGGCATCAGAACTCCATCAATTTGGTTTCTCTGTGAGCTTAATGTCCTTGAAATCTTTCTGTCAGTGACAAATTTGACTGATTTGGTTGAAGGGGATTCAATATTAATTAAGAAGGACACACAATCATATGATCACATAAGTCATATTCAAAAACAAACCAATCAGTCAACAAGCAGATGTGCTGAAAGCTGCATTTCTAATGCACCCAATTTATAAAAGTTCAGTGCTCCAACTGAAGAACCAATATTCAATACATAAATACTTTTGAGAAGAATAAGAAAGTCAGATGTGATTGGGTAGCAAATACTAAAACATAGCTACAGAATTGTAGTGCTCACAGTATGTTATTTTACTTTTTCAGAGTTCCTAGTTGAGTGGCAGTATTAACAAACAATCGTGGTTTTAAATAATCAACTGAATGATAAAAAACAATTAGAAGGAACTATAAAAGCATAGTCGGATAATCTGAACAGCAACAAAAACAAGCCCCCCAAAAAGGGTGTGGGTCTCAAGCACCTAGCTAGTTTTCTGTCTACCTCCAATTAAAACGTAAGTGCTTTCACAGCTGCCGTATGTCCACAGAGATCCTAGTGCAAAGGAGATTTGTCCTTAGCACTTGAATTCCTTGAGTTCCATCTTGCAAACATATATGGGCACTGAACACTGTGATTCTGGAAGCTATGGGGTTTGTTTTACACTGGTGAGCACCTGTTGAGCCAAATCGTTGTAATTTACTGGACCCCTGGGAAGAACTTTGCTTACTGGGCCTGATGCTCTGTGGGCTGGTTGGTGTGAAGATCCAGAGGAGGAAGTGTCAGCACCCAACCCCTGTGTGTAAGAACTGCAGTGCAAACCACACCGTGAAGAATTTTAAACTGAGATGGGTGAAAAATACTCTTTCTCCTATTATGTACACTGATTTAGTGATTAGTGTATCTCCATAAAATATATTCAAATTTACTATCCTGTGTAAAGGTCAGGTACTCTTTCCTTGGAAAATGCCTCTGTCTTTTTATTTGGAACGTGAAGACACCAAGTCAGGCCTGTCATTGTCCCTGCTACAGTGAATACCAATTAAATCCACTGCTTCAATAAATGTACAGAAACATACCTTTCACCTGGTGTATGTCCTCTAAGGCAACTGACCAAATTTCAGCTCATCAATTTAATATGAAGTCAATTTAATTCTGCTTGACCAAAAATCAGTGCCTATTGTTCCAAAACATGCAATCATCTCACAGTATATTGAAATTGCTGGGTAAGTGGCAAAGTGTTATTGATAAGAGCCCACTCTGATGAGAACGAAGAGGACTGCCAGAGTTCCTTATGAAAAATAAAAAAAGCTATTTTGCACACAACTTTCAGGAACGGTTTCCAACATATGAGAGCAGAGGCTGCTCTGTGGATGGGCTGTCATCATCAAATTCTTAGAAACGGATGAGAAAGGAGCATATTATTCTTGATTTACTATCACTTCATTTATGATTTCCAGTTAATACAGATCCATAAAGACATGCCAAAGAGATACTAAAGGCCTGATTGTGCTATCCTAATTCAAGTGAAACCCATACTCAAAGTCCTTTTGAAGCCTTTCCACTTCTGCCAACTCTTGCAATTTTTATTGCAAGCCTTGCAGTACTTGATGTTTTGCTTAACATTCAGGCTCTTGGAGTTATACAACACGTGAATCTCCTTTATTTTCAATTTTAAAAGAAGTTTATCTCCTTTGTGATTGAATAGAAAAACTTGCAAATGAGACTTTTTAAAAAGTGTCAAAAATAAAAGAGAAGAAAGAACTTAACTTCATCATTTTGCTGAATAACTTCGTAAAGAGGATGATATTCTTAGACCATATTAATGACTTCTGAACCCCTGTTCATACTTATGGCTCACCAAAAGTTAGCGACACATAGCTGAATATTTTCACTTCACAGAAGTACTGTTCTTGTAACACTTCAGGTTGGGGATTTCCTTTCATGCTTATAAACGTATGCCACATTTTAAGCCTCTTCCCCCAAGTGTTGAGGGGAGTGAAGGACCTCTCCCACAATCCTCATCAGCTTCTCCAGCAGTGGCCATGGGTTCCCCCAGGTGTCAATGCAAAGTGAGAAGCAAAGCAGAGAAAACTTCTCAGTGACCATCTAACTGCTGCTGCCTTTGCACTAGTTGTTCAACTTGAAAAAACTGGGCAGCCCAGATCCTACAGGACAGCTGTAGCTTGGGGGCTGCTAGCTGAAGAAACTGGATCAAAAACTAGGCAACACACTATCTCTCCCACCATGGCTGCAAAACCACACGTAGCTTGTTAACAGTGAAACAGCGCAGTGCATGCTTTATTTCCCTCTCCCTCCCACCTTCAAATTTCCTTCCCCCCTACCCCCCACCCCAATCCTTACCTGATACCTTTTGTTTATTCTGTAAGCTATTAGAGGCAGAGGCTGTCACTTCTTATGTGTTTATGCAATGCCTTGCATGAAGGCTGACAGCTCTAGATGCCATTATAATCAAAGGCGGGGGGCCGGGGGGAGATTTCAAGGAGCTGAGGAAAATGTGGCATTCACCTACCACTGACATTCAGTAGGCTTTGAGTACCTTTCTCCCCTTTGAAAAAAATCTACATTTACAAGTATAATAATTAAGATGTCTGTCATTACCAAAACATCCATTGTTAAAATATGACACAGCCTCCAAGTAAGGAAAACCTACATTTAGAGCAGAGTCACTAACAAAAAGTCAGGGTTTTTTTCCAGAATCACTAAGACCTCATTTGTCTAAAATCATGAACAACAGCATTCAACACATTTTCTGGAAGTATCATGTCTATCTTGTATCGTGTATTGCATTAGATACCTGCTAAGAAGCACGGGCTCCATCAATTTAAGCACTAACACTGTATGTTTTTTAAAAAGAACATTTCGTATAAATAGAGATTTTAATGATCTTCTTTAAGTATTGTAATCTTTAATTGAATTCAATACCTCTGTAAATGGAGCAAACAATCTCCGACTGATTAGATCATTTGCTTCTATTCTATTTCAGACATGCACTGGTTTGCAATAATACAAGGTTTTTTCATTAGCAATTGCTGTTCGGCTGCATACTTTCTTCAGTAACCTAATTAATGCTAGAAAGGTAACTTTTCTTTTTGTACATTACAGTATGCTAATGTAGTTGACACTCTTGAAGAGGTTATATATAAATAAAAATCAGAGAAAAACCCCGTAAAGGACAAAAATGAAAGGGAATGAAGAAATTAAAAGTAGATTTTCCATGAGACGGTGAGTGCCTTCATCTCACAGTGACATGAAGATGGAAACAGATTACTCAGCAGCCTGTAGGACAGACCCATGGGAGTCCTGCGGGTCACTAGCACAGACATTATTACATGCAGGTAGAATAAGAAAGCAGGTATTAATGAAGAGAAGAAATTATGTCCTTAATTTGATTTAGAAGCTTTCTAGGTCTGAGTTTGTTGCATGAATAACATAGCATCCTGCAGACAAATTTCAGCTTTGACTTTGGAATGTTATCAATCTGTTCAAATCAAATCACAGGCCTGATTGCAAACTGTGTTCCAGTGCAGTCCCTGACTAATTAAGTGTATAGTTGTAATGACAACATAGATCCTACCAGGCAGGATGTTTAGCCATAGCTGAAGTAAACCAATATGTATTAATGGCAAGAAGGGCTCAGTTACAAACTCAGGATACCATGTGCTGTAATGGCATTATGACTGAATACTTTCAGCAGAAAATGGTGATTTCAGGCTCTGTGATACAGAAATATTCCTACCAAGTTGTTTCAAATGGGCTGCATCAAGAACTCTCACCAGCCAGGCTAATAGGCAAGAGACACTGATCTAATCCTTCACCCCAGGAACGTGCTTTGTCAAGATGCTGTGTGCCTCTGGATTCTCCTGGAGTTTGCACAAGGCTCACTGTGGTAGGTTATCAAAGTGCTGGTGCTCATAGCATTATGGGGTAAACAGCTCAGCCAAGAGTGGATGAGGAAGTGGCACAGTTGCATTGAGGTCACTCTGCTCCAGTGGCATTGAGGCACTCTAGAAAAATTGTGTAGATGCTCTGATAAAATCAGTAAAGGGCCATATCTTATTTCAGGCACCAGACTAGAAAAGGAAGAAGTTTGGAAGACCTTGTTTGGAAGCCTGGAAGATGTTGTTTCTTTTCTGTCTTCAGAAAACATCACACCTCACCATAGTAGTTATCATAAGAAACCTTTTTCTCCTGCAAATATGCCATTGGAACACCTCAAACAGAAAAATTATCAGTGGCTAGACATCCAAAGAAATGAGGAAAGAATACTGAGGAATACTCCTGGAAAGTGAGGCCAGCTGGCAAAACAACTATATGGGTAGACTCCCATTGCTCACAGATTGTACAAGATACCAACTGGGATTGGTTCTGGGAGTTACCTGAGGGAATGGCAGAGGGCAAAAGCATTCTTGAAACTATTAAAATAGTTTAACTTTATTTGAAATTTTAATTAAGTGGCATTAATTTAGCCCAAATTCTTCCACACTGTGAGGGTGACCTGCACTTTTTAGATGCATCTTCCTCTGTGTTAATCATGAAGTCTTACGCTTCATTACTGCAAAATACTGAGATAAGACAAGTTGGGTAATAAAATGGGAGATACAATTTTAAACAGAATTAATAATAAAGAAAAATTATTGCCTATTTGATAAAAACACCGCAGCTTACTAAAATAATCATGGAAAGAACTTCAACCTATGATCTACATAGGTGGAGCTTAAGGACATGGTTTAGTGGACTTAGTGCTAGGATCACAGTTGGACTTAAAAGTCTTTTCCAACCTCAGTGATTCTATATTCTACAAACAATGGATGACATTATTTTGGAGGCAGATGATTTATGTATCTCTAGTTGGGTTTTAGTTGCCCCTTCCCCCTTTTTTTAATGCTCTTTCTATGAAGATAAATGCATAAAACTTGTGTTTGAAAACACAAGCAAAATTTATTTTTTTTTCTTAAAAGCCCACTTTCTACTTAAATGTTCTGGTTCAGTCTACACAATAATATTTTTTCCTTCTATATCAGCATATTTTTAAGCCCATAATATAAAGTGTACCAAAATGCTAGAGACAGAAAAGCTGAAGTGTTGAGTTTGACTCCTCAGTCAAATTCAACTGAGAGTTGAGGCTTTACACAGAAACAGGCAACTTGACCTTAGCCTCCCAGTCTAATCAGCATGTGCTCCTTCATTCTGGAGAAAATTAACTTCATTCATCATGTTGTGCTCCTGTTTCTCCCTATGGTTTGAGACATGTTTTCTACTTATCCTACTTCTGGACTCAGGGCACAGCTGTCATGGCTTGATGGCATGCACAGTGGCAAGCATATGAACCATGTGAACATAGGAATAATATTTTGGGGGTTTGGTGGGGTTTTTTTTGCAGAATAAACATAAAATTACTCTGACACAGAAATGTCGTGGTAAGTTTTAGGTTTTTAAAGCACCAAGTCTGAATGCTGTTTCTCAGAGTATCCACAAGAAGAAGGTACTTAATTAACTCACATGTTTTTCCCCCTCCTTTTTCCAGTAATTTAATTCCTTCATATATTATAGAGATCCTGACAAAACCTGAAAGCTATTAAATATATCTGTAAACTAATGAGATGCAAATAACCTCAACAAACAGTGAACAGCAGCCTGTGACCTGGAATCCGAGTCTTCCAGGGAGCAGAGTGCTCTTAATTCCCTCTGTTGCCACTGCCTCTTACAAGAAATTCTGCCTGAGATGATGGTCAACATGGGACTAGACTGAGTTCTAAATCCCTCTTCTCCAGCCTCTTCCAACTTTTTGTCTCCACACCTACTTCCTTTTTCCTCTTCAGATTGGGTCTCTTTATCTCACAGATTAAGTCACCACTTCATTACATTGCCTCTAATTCCAGACATCCTGCATTCCTACACTGAAAATAATCAATATAAGCCATCAAAGGAAGAAGGAGTATTTAAAAATATGCACCACAGAAGACAGATGACTGGGCATTAAAACTCAGCACAAGAAAAATCTGATCTAGTAAGTTTGCCTAATTTAGAACAGCAAAGTCCTTACTTTCCCTCTAAATACTGCTTAGCATCACATACCATGTATGCTATAGAACTTTTATCTGCAATACATGTGGTTCTCAACAGGAACAATTTTATCTGCAGTTTATTCACGATATAGGAAGCCACACTTGAAAGACAGGAAGATTTGCAACAGGCAAAGAGGTCAACTAACCTGGCCAATCGGTTCTTTTGTGGGGGTCTTTCCTCTTCTAGCAGTGCTCGTGGCCAACGTGGTGGTTGTTTCCATGACTGACGTGGACATCTCAGACTGCATCGCTGTGGCTGTGGACTCAGTTGTCATAGAGGAAGGCACTTCACCAACAAGTCTCACATTTCCTTCTATCACGATGTTGGCATCATTTTCTGCTGCCATATTCAGAACTTTCAAGCCATTGTAGTACAGACCAGAGAGCTGGCCTTGGAAAGGATGGCCACGTTCCTTGCCTCCAATTTTTATGGTTGCTTGGCTATTGAAGATTGTGAGCTGACGCCCTGTAAAGATAATATTATATACATGCAAAAATGTTGACTGTGAACACTATATATGAGTGATAACAGATTTTCATGGGGTGAATAATGAGAGCAATAAACTATAAGAAAAGGATTTGACTCATAATTCATTGCTTTTTAATGAGGTGTCCATGAAATGCATAA
The DNA here is from genome assembly GCA_022605575.1 of Laterallus jamaicensis coturniculus. Lineage (NCBI taxonomy): Eukaryota > Metazoa > Chordata > Aves > Gruiformes > Rallidae > Laterallus > Laterallus jamaicensis. Next base: position 9,483,545 of record JAKCOX010000001.1, on the reverse strand, counting down.
ATTTTGAAAGCATTTGTATTTTTCTTAATTTACGACGTTTTGGGCTTTTTTATAAAATTTTTTTTTCTTTTTTTTTTTTTTGCTAAAAGGCCAATCAAATATATTTTCAAATGTATTTAGCACTACAAATAGTACCCCTTTCCCTTTTACCTGAAAGCAATGTTAAGCTTTTTGGTGTGTGTCAAGAATGCCAGGTTTCTAATTCCTTAAGATTACTTTTGCTTCAAGTCTGCCAACATTTCAACATCTTGTTCATGCAATACAGCCTATAACATGTGAGTTTATGTATGTATAGACATATAGAAATATGTATATACACACAGTTTATATATATGCCAACAAGTCACTAGGTCAAGTGAATTTTGAAGAATCTGTTATGCAGTAATCTGTCATATCTTTATGTAAGTGAATTAAATATTTATGTTTTAATTAAATGTTTCCTTTTTGTATTTGAATGTTTATTTTCCTTCAACGTACACACTGAAAAGAAACACATGGTTCACACTGAGTATCTCAGAGGCAGATTCAAAAATAGATGTCTGATTGGCTTTCAGCAAGGCTATCAATTAAAATAAAAGATTTTAGATGTAAAAGCGGCTTCAGAAATGATACACATACCGATGGAGAAATCATGGCACATTTCCATTAAACAGAGAAATCCTCGGCAACAGAACCACTCTTAGTAAATTGAATAGTCACGTTAGCAGATTGGTTTCTGCTCACAAAAAGCATGCACACAACTTTAAGTTCTGTTTTAATGAGAGTTTGTTCCAAAATCCCCTTAGAAGGTTGCAAACGTTAAAGGGACTTCATTTTGATTGGCAAGTCATATTGCCCACTATTTAAGATACCTACAGTTTAAACAAATTTTTTTTTCAGGACCATAATGAAGATATCATAACTACATATATTTTTAGTTAATAATTTAGATGCTGGAACATGAAATATAATCTATGAATGATTTATAATTTTTGGTTAATGTTTGCTATGAGTACCTTCATAGATTGAGTTAGTGGATTATATTTAACAGTCCCTTTAACCTTAAGTTAACAGGGTAAGATTATTAAACAGCTGGTACTTCTTGAAATGTATAGAAATTATTATACAAGGTATGCAAATATTACTCTATATTTTACTTTTTAAAATTTGTTTTTAATTTAGTTTTACTGAAATTTATTTTTTAAGTTTATTAGTGTTACAATGAAGTACTACTTGGTTATGTTCAAATTATTTTTTTATTTGAAGTTTTAATCAATGTTTTTTACCTTTGTCGAGTAGCCATTCATCAACTACTCGACCAAGTCGATATGGAATTCGCTGTCTAGCAATCGCCAGGCGCTCGTTATCATTGTTTCCTTTAAAGTTTAAAGAGACATTTCATTGGTTAAAATCTGTAAGGTCAAAGGTTAAAAGTTAATACTTAAAGCTTGAGCTATACAGTTGCCACATGATTTTTTGAAATTTGGAATTTTAAAAAGTGCTACCTAGAACATTTCATGGTTCAGACTTTTCATTCATTCATTTATTTTATTTTAGCAAACAAAATTATTCCTATGTTAATTGAAAATTAGAAATCTGCATTTGAGCTAGGTTATTAAACTTATGTTATAGACAGACCCAAAAAACAAATTTAAACATCATCGAATGGCTTTACAAAAAATGATCATTGACCTCAGGGTTTTGTCTTTTTTGATGTTTCTTATTAACTAGTTAAACATGTTCAGGTGAAACAGGTTTAAGTTTTCAAAAGACATCCAACCTCTCACTCCAGGTTAGTCATTTAAACACAAATCTTAATCACCATCTAAGGCACACTTACTTCTGCTGTCTAGAAATAGACCTGCTGTAACTTATTTCCTAGTCAGAAAGAAAAATACATTCTTATTCGCTTCATTTAAATAAATTCCAGATATTCAAATATATGGTACAGAACAGACCAGGGTATTCACCATTTGTACATTCTCATAGGACATGTTGACAATGTCTTGAAGGAACACCAAGGCTTTGACAAAAGTGACTTGCTGAAAGGTAGCCTGGTTCTGAAATGCAGAGGCGCTTTAAAATTTAGCAAGATGCCATCTGTAGGGGGGTTTCACAAATTAAGAACTAACCAGAACTCAGAAATGCAAAACACAAACTTGTCATATTTGCAAAACATATCCATTGTCAGTCTGTGCAGGGATCCTTGGCTTATTTAAATAAAATACTGAGATAAAATAAGACGAGTACGGTCAGAAAAGCATCAGAAAACAAGGAATGATTAGCAAATCACTTTGAATATTTATTTCTTATTATAGCTCTCTATGTTTGGATTACATGGGTGTGATCCCTCAGAAAAGCATGTCCTCTGCTTAAAACATTTCTTAGGAGAATGGAAAACCTGAATATTTCCTTCAATGTCCATGTTTTTTGGTAGCAGTAATATTTTAGGCCAATAATAACTTTTTCTTCCACTGTATTGGTTCATATTGGTAAAGAACCTAAGACATAAGAAGAGCCAGATGAGGAAAAGGCAGTCGTTCCTAATTCAGGTCTGAATACGAAGTCAGTCTTACTACCTCAGACATGCTTTCTGTCTTTGACTTCAAAACCCACCAACAAACTAAGTCCTGTATCTTCAGTGGAAATTTAAGTGAAGGATACAGTAGCCCATGCAGTGCTCAAGAACACATTTTCTTGAGCTACAAAGATCCTACCACTAATTATCAAACCAAACGTTTTACCCAAACACAGAAAATCTGTTTTCTAAGTTTGTCAGATAATTGTCCCCACTGTCAGCATCACAAGCCGTAACAGGCTTCAAGGGAAAAATCAACACCCCACAAGAAATAGCAAGAGCAACAGCTTCTGTGCCAAGAAACTATGGTGGTTTCATGCAGATATGTATTCTTCAAAGACACAAATGGCCACTTTCCATGTTCCATGTCTCATCTATTTTAGCACGGACATAGTTCACTATTAGCAAAATATGATCTGTTTTCTTTTCTGAGGATGTCCTTTCCCTATTCACTTTCCAACATTGAATCATGGAATGTTTTGGGTTGGAAGGAACATCTGAAGATCATTTAGTCCAATTTCCCTGACATTTTCACTACATCGTTTCACAAAGCCCATTCAACCTGAACACTTCCAGGGATGGGGCATTCACAACTTCTCTGGAAAACAACAGAAGCTGGTTCCACAACTTGTCTGGGCAAATATGCGATGTGAACTTCTGTCTGTAAGTCAGTCTTTAAAAAAATGCATGGGTGTATATGCAAAAATGTAGATATTTTTTCATATGTACCTTTTGCTCTATTTTCAACATTCAGAAACATTCTCTGTAAAAGAGTATTTTACTGAAACTTCCTTTTTTTTGCCTCTTCAAGAAACAGAAAATGTAGAATAAATGGTTTCTGAACACAACTCTTGTGATGCTGTGAGAATAGAGAATACATATATATATTTATTTTTTTCCCCCCTATGATCTTTAAATTTACTGCTCTTCATCCTCGGCTCCTTCACTTACAACAAATGTGACTAAATGTAAATTTGAGAAGAACAAGAAAACCATGAGAAATGTAATGTGATCAATATGAGACCAAAACCAAGTAGTGTGATCTTCCATTTTTCTGTTCTGGATTTGTATCTTTTTTTAAATAAATAAAAAAAGTAATACTCACACCCACCCACCACTGAGTTAATAATTTATATTCCCAGGTATCCAGTCTCTTTTTAACACCTATGTTTAACTTTTCAATAAGATGTTCCTACAGTTTTGATTCAGGCATTATCAGTTGATTCATTGAATGAGTGAGAGAACAGTCTCTTTCCAAAAGGCTTCCTTGACTTATAAGTAATGAATCATCAGGTTTTGTTATTGTTGTGTGTGTGTGTGTGTGGTGCTGTTATCTAAATAAATAAAAAAAGGTGGGGGTGAATGACATTCTTCTGTGCCATTTAGAAGGAGATGCTAAATTGTTCAGAAGAGGTTTGTGGTCAGAAGGAATCTATCACCACAGTGGAAAGAAGTCTCATGGATGTAGATCATCATTCACTCATCAGATTCACCTAGTGTTACTAACTGGATGCCTTTCATGAACAAATGCTTCCTGGACTTCAGGAGAATCTAACAGTCGTGTCAAAATGAAACACTGCTCACAACTGCTTATGTTGGGAAGGCATTAAACTCTAAGTTATTTATTTAACCAGTGGACACAAATTAGGTGCATTTGCTGGAAGGACCCTCTGCAGTCACCAGCCTGGACCCCAACCCTATGGCACTCACTACTGCAAATCCATAACTTACACAGGATTTATCTTAGACAAAGTTTATTGCTGCCTCCACTGTTACTTGGCAGCTGCTCCAGGCATCTCTGGTGATTGCAGAAACTTCTCTGTGAATTAACAGCATAAATTTAGTCTTGACCAGCTTATACATTCCACTAAATTATTTTATCTAAAAGTCCATACAGTGTGCACTTCTTTTGTGAATATTGCACCCTATTATAGTTTCAATCTATCAATAGTTTATGGTTTATACTAACTGCAGCAGTCTTGCACCACTGGGAGCAAAATACAAATGAAAAGCAAGGAAATAATAATTTGATTTGTAACGGTCACACAAAAAAATAATGATTGATTACATTAGCACATCCCTCATCAGAGGAAAAGTGCATTGTCAAATGCATCTGAATTTGACATTATTACATTAGCTTAAATTCTTCCAGTATATACATGGACTATATAAGTATATAGGGTGAAATGGTGTGGAACTTATCCAGGTTTAATTTCAAGGAGAACACATCATAATAACGATAAAACTAGTAGACACACAGGTTACTTAATAACTGTATTTAAAAAGAGAAACATAGCATTGAAAATAATGGGAGCAACATTGAAAGCAACAAACATTGTGATAATAGTAATAATAATGAAAAACACACATCTTTTAAAAAACTACTTCTTGTGGAATGGTTGGTTTGGGCCATACACTCAGCTACAATGAGTCTGGATAGCCCCACTGAATTCACTACATCTATCTGCATTTACTTCATTGGGTAATCTTATCCCTAGCAGGGAAAACATAAGTACCACATATTCTTTTTCTCCAGAGTATTCAGTACTCATTTTTCATGCTTCCTTTATTTATGCTTGTTTTTACCAATATGATGAACCACAAGAAACTTCTTCAATAAAAACGCTTCCAAGAAGGTAAATAAATATTTTCATACTCTAAATAAACCTGTGGCTTTGAGATTTTAGTTCTGGTACCTGTCTGAAAGATTAAGTGCTCTGGCAGGCATGCTTTTCAACCACAATTCAGAAAAAACAACTAATGTGCCTAAACTTTAATTGTAGACAGCTATGTGACAATCCAGCATGACACTTCCTGGTTATAAGGCCGAGATTTCTTTGATTAAAAAAAGCCAGGTAGAAATGATTCATTCAGGATGTGCACAGTGACATTGTCTAACCTGATTGAATTCTAGATGGCTTCATTCTTCTGCCAAATAGATAATGTTGTGTCACGGTGCAGTGTTAATTCGGTACGGGCAGAAAGGCTTCAAGGGAATAACAATAATTCCAAAGAATCAAGGTAAGCAGAGAGGAGCAGCAAAGGTCAAATCTGTGAGTCTGGGCTAAATCTTGTGGCAAGATTGAGAAGCAGCAGCCCAAAAAAACTTTTATCATACCTTTATATCTATAGGTCAGCTGGGACAAACCAACTATGTGAACTTCACTAATATGTATTTTACCCCTCCTGATTTATTATATTGTCAGTGCTGGAGTGTAATTCTATTTTGTTCTCTGAAATAAAGGTGTCAGTTATTGATGTGGAATAGCAGCATCCTTGAAAGAGAATAAGTAAGAAGGTTGAAAATCGAGAGCCTGTGAAGAACAACCTAGACTAGAGAATATTTTCTTTGAAACAAACCCTTTAACAGAATACAAATTCACCTTGTTATTCTCAGCGATCTACTAAGGAAATAAATAACAAAGTGAAGAAAGCAAGGTCTATCTCCATTTATACCCCCTCTTCCTAGTTTTGCTCATCATGATCTTGACACTGCTATTTCTGAATCATGGCTTTCTTGACAACCACAAAGGCAGGCAGAGACCCATATAATTCCTCCAGATGCAGTCAGGGATGAAACCTGAATGAAGTGTCAGCTGCACAGCATAGGAGGAAGGCACACCAGCTCTGTGGTACAGGGGTGAACAGTCCACACAGTGCCTTACATGGCCAGACTAGAAAAAGAAAAGCACAGTCTGGTAATGGTCCATTCTAAAGTTAATTCAAATAATCTATTAATGTTGCAATAAACTGGAGATGAAAAGACTATGGTCTAAAGTTTGTACAACAGATGATTTTACATGTGTAGCTTGCCTCTTCCCAGCAAAAGAGGGAGTGAATTTTGAAGTCCTGTCAATTGCAAACTCAAATTTTTACATGATTTGCAGGTAATTTTTCACACTGGCTCCATGTCTTGGCAATACACGGATGGCTTCAGTATCATCATAGTTGCAATGTAAATTGATGTTAACAATAGAATAGATTCAGACCATTATACATTTTGAATAGCCAATACAGGTCTTCTCTAAAACTCTGTTAAGATTCAAAGTTAGTCTTTCACAGACATCTTAGGAATTCAGTGGCTATGTCTACATTCCTCTGCTGGAACAAAGACCCCTTAGAAAGGTTACTCAGGTTAGTGAGTAACTTAAAAAGGTTACACACACACGTACGCTGTGGACCCAGAGTATGTTCCCAGAATTTCCATGCATGATGAGCAGGGCATGCTAGGGCATAGCCTTTCTTCACCTACCACTGTAGACGTGTAGCAAGCCTTGCTCCTAACAACCTTTGCTCCCAAATAGTCTGCAGCACAACCCATCATCTGACTCTGCTCGTTGCCTTCATAAATAGCTCTACTATTATCTACAAGCATCTTGTCCTCAGCAGCCATCAGTAAACTTGACTTTCTGCTTGCAAACACAAGATCACCTTTTCTATCACAACCCCCTTTCTATCAAACCTTGAGCAAACCTTAGCATCAGCTTGGAGATAAGATAAAAGTGCAAAGAATCTCTAAAGTTAGAGAAAGAACCCATAGCAAATAAGAAATGAGTGCAATTCTACAACACCTTACCTTATTCCAGGGGAGCTAACTATAAAAAAAAAAAGAAACTGCTATGAGGCATGACTTCTCTGAACTTCAAAGTGTCAAACCTGGCAAGTTCATATTAAATGACCATAACTTAATACAGCCCTTTTCACCCTACAGGGACTCCTAAACTCCTTATAGTCAATATTAGGTATCCCAACAGGATATTCTGCTCACAGTATGTCAGAAGTCTTCATAGCAAAGTGAAATATCTCATTGGTGGCTTTTAACACTGCTAAACACAAAGCAAAACTTAGGTTGCCTTCAAGAAGAAGCCAGTTACCAGATTCATTGGGAGATGTATGTGCCAGTTGATTCCCGTTCCACTGATACTACAGACTGTACCAAAACATCTTATGTTCACCTGTAAACTTCTTTTTCCATGCTTGCATATTAAACGGACTAAATCATATTTTTACAACTTTCTAAAGGATAAAACTGAGAAGTCTCATTAACCTCTCAGTGAGATCTGAACCTTCACTTCAAATCAACTACCTTCCGTCCCGTTTTGGTTTTGATTATTTTTCACTGGATTAATTAGTAATTAAACGAGGAGTGTGCTCTTCCTGACTCTCACTTCCTCACTATAATGCAATATCTGTCTCAGTCTGTGCAGTATTGGATTGCTTACTTTGAGAGATTGGTGTATTATATCAAAAACAAGCAAGGGAAGATGAAAAGCAACAAGGAGATAAGAAAACATAGGACTTGTCTGATAAATTAAAGGTCATATTTTGTTATCAGGAGTTTTAAAAAGATCCTTTGTACTGCCTGTGCAGCATTTAAGGAGCTAATATTGTACGGTTGCTGCTAAAATAGGCAGGAAAATTGATAGAAATCATTAAAGAGGAAGATTAAAGCATAAAAAATGAATTGTTATAAGTACAGTACCTTGTCCCATGTCACTCCTAGAATGGCATTCTCCAGTTCTCCAAGGTAAAAGGACTCTGAACTGTTTCTAAATCATAATGTCACAGCATTTAAGGTTACTTTTCCTATAGATATTTAACCAGAAGCTGACTGTAAGCAGTTTTGTATTCAATAGGTTTTCAACAGCTGGAAAATAGAGAATATTTCAACCACTCTGTATCTAAAATTAGCTAGGTCTGAGATAGCAACTACTGAATGTGTTCTTCTGACTTTCGCCCAGGTAGCAGTCTGGGTGATCTTCATTTCATGTTAGCAAAGAGCTGCAATATAGAATGTCTCTTGACAGAAATAATACATTATATAAATGAACAATGGCAAATGGAAAACACTGTGCTCAGCTCTTATTTTAAATTTGTATTGGTCTGAAACCCCAGGAGTATCCAGTATTCAGGTAGAAGCTATCAATAGGAAAGGTCTTATTAACTACGTGCAAGCCTCCTAATTAAGTTTAATCACACTGCAAGCTCCAAGGACGGAATAGGACAAACTGTCAAAAGGTTATTGCTCATATCACTGCATTTTATTGTAGTCAGTGAAAGGCTTTAGAGAATTATATCTATTTTTCCATATGGTATTTCTGGTCTATTTGCAACATGAGAAGTTATTTGAAATAATTAAAGAAAAAAATCTTCTGGGGTTAAATTCTGCTCTTGGTTAATGTGATTTATAAAAGAAAAAAAAAAAGAGTTTGTCCCTCAGTTGTGATCAACAAAGCTACTGCAGTTGAACTGCTCTAGCAGCCTGTTTGGAGGAAATGCAGGGTGCAGTAAGGATAATTTCATGCTCATCTGATGAGCAGATACACAAAAAAAATGTACGAAATCTAAGGCAATCAGCATCAACCCTCATCAACAGCACACAAACTAACTTGACTGCAACTGTAAATGTTAAAAACATTGATTTCATGTTCTTCCACAAAGCATGAAAATGTGAGATTTAACCACCACTATGCCCCAAAGTCCTGGACCACACAGGTGCTTTGTCACGCTCCCTGCATCCGCTGAGACTGCGTCAGCTTGTTCTCCTGGGGATATGCATGGTTACACACAAGCCAAGGGAAACAACAGAAAGTGAGGTCATTATTTGGACAAGCCTTTGCCAAGCAGAAGAAACCAAGTGCACCCATACAGATAGAAAATGGCATTTAAGAGATGAAAATCTGTTCTGTGTCAGCAGTGCAGCAAAAAAAAACCAAACCCCAGCCCTTGGCCAAAGCAAGCTCCAGACTTTCAGTTCTGTCTAAAAGTGGCATTTCAATTTGTGTATTTATGCCTTGCAGACATTTTACTATAAAAGAATAATCTATTTCAAATGGAAAGGTTTAAACTTGTACACTTAGGGTTTTTTTAACGCTTTTGGCAAGACACAGAAACAGAAACTGTAAATAATAGAAACAGATGCTCACTGAGATAAAAACAGAGGAGTGCTCTAGGACTGCAGAACTATAATGAGCAGTCCACCACGCAATAGCATAATGGCCATGGGTAGGCTCCCAGCAGTGATTTAATTTTATCTGTTAAAAGGTGAAATAACCTGATTTCCCAATTATACAGTAAAAAAACCCCAAACCTTCACTAATATTTTCCATTTATATTAATCTGTGATATGTAGCACGTCACTGAAACTTTTTTTTGGAATACAGATGATTCTTTTTTAAATCTGCTAAGTATTTCCAATTAACCATTTTCCCATTGTGATTGTTTCACCTCTTTTTTGTGTGTGTGTAGTTTAGAAGCCCAAGAATTACTGTGAAATATTATGTTTTGCTTTCAGATTCTGGTTTTGAAGAATATTAAAACTGCATCGAACAAAAGTTTTTTGCCTCAGTCTTCACTGATGACCTCTCTCTTCACTGCTCTCAAGTTGAGGGCCTGCAAGATGGGGATCAGGGAGACCAAGTCCCTCCCACTGTAAGTGAAGATCAGGTTTGTGACCATCTGGAGAACCTGAACATACACAAGTCCATGGGATCTGATGAGATGCATCCTAAAGTCCTAAGGAAATGGCTGATTTGGTTATCAAGCCACTCTCCATGGTATACTTGAAAAGTAAGGGTGATCGGGTGTAGTCCCTAGTAACGGGAAGAGAGAAACCATCACAGTCATTTTTAAAAAGGGTATGAAGGAGGACCCTGGGAACTACCAACCTGTCAGCCTCACCTCTGTGCCTGGGAAGATCATGGAACAGATCTTCCAAGAAGCTATGCTGAGGCACATGGAAGATAGAGAGGTGATTTGAGACAGCCAGCATAGCTCTACTAGGGGCAAGTCCTTCCTGACCAATCTAGTGGCTTTCTACAAGGGAGTACCTGCATCAGTGGATAAGGGAAGAGCTACAGGTGTCATCTATCTGGATTTCTGCAAGGCCTTTGACACAGTCCCCCACAACAGTCATTTCTCTAAGTTGGAAAGATACAGATTTGATGGGTGGACTGTTCAGTGAATAAGGAATTAGCTGGATGGTTGCATCCGGAGGGTGGTGGTCAGTGGCTCCAAGTCCACACAGAAGATGGTGACAAGCAGAGTTCCTCAAGGGTCTGTGCTGGGACCAGGGCTGTTTAATATCTTTATTCATGATATAGACAGTGGGATTAAGTGCACCCTCAGCAAGTTCGCTGATGACACCAAGCTGAGTGGTGAGGTTAATCTGCCAGAGGAACAAGATGCTACCCAGAGGGACCTGGGCAGGCTGGAGAAATTAGCCCAGATGAACATCATGAGGTTCAACAAAGCCAAGTCCTGGGTCCCGCACCTGGGTCAGGACAATCCCCATTATCCATACAGGTTAGGAGATGATGGGCTTGAAAGCAGCCCTGAGGAAAAGGACTTGGGAACACTCATGGATGAGAACCTGGACATGAGCCACCAATGTGCATCTGCAGCCCAGAAGGCCAACTGCATCCTGGCCTGCATCAAAAGGAGTGTGTTCAGCAGATCAAGAGAGGTGATTCTACTCTGCTTCGGTGAGGCCTCACCTGCAATATCATGTCCAGCTTTGGAGCCCTCAACACAAGGAGGACATGGACCTGTTGGGGCATGTCCAGAAGAGAGATGTAGCACTAGCTACATCAAGATATCCCAATTCTTTAAGCTGTTGCCCAGAACACACATTTATATGAGGAGCTACTCTGTTTAAGTTAATAAGGCCACATTTTCAATGGGCAACACAAAGCTGGCAGGTAAATTTTGTATAGATCTAAATTTATTGGCTTGATTTTCAGACTTAATCTGAGTTGAAACACCAGAATGTAAAAACAATCAATAATGAACTATTTAAGTGTATATGAATTCGCAAGGAAAGATGTAATTGCTAGTCAACTGTCAATATGTTTATTTTTTCCTTTTCTTTTATAAAAACCTATTTGCTGATGCAATATCCAAAAAATAGACTCTATTTCTACTTTGAAACACTTATGAAATGTTGCATGGGGAAAAGAACAACTTTTGAAAGAAAATGGCTCTGTAAGCACAATTTACACATCCACTTTTTCTCAGGAAAACACTTGACCTTTTAAAAACATACTGAATCCCACTATGTTGAAGAAATCAGATAAGGATATTATCTTTCCAGTTTTATGAATTCTAGTAGCGTCTCTACCATGAAGCACTAATGAATTATTAAATAGAATGCAAGACACAATTTAAAATATTTTTACTTTAAAATTATTGGTACTGAGAATGATGAAGTATTAAATAAACATTCAATTCTAAGCAGATGATACACTAACAGCTAAAACATGCAGATGGCTCACAAATAAAATATTAATGCATTCTCGGTTAATAAGCATATTTTCAAGACACAATTCAGGACTCTAAGAAGGAAGGACTACCTCATTCCATCAATCCATTGTCCACCATCACCCTAGAAAGTACTGCCATGGAATTAATAGATGGGATGGAAAAAGGATACTACCAACAGTCCTTGCTTTTACTGAGGTGTGCATAGATTTGCAACTGTTTCCAAAGAGAATGCTAGAATGTGTTAAAAAACTCTTTTATGACTGTCCTGGTTTCGGCTAGGATAGAGTTCATTTCTTTCTAGTGGCAGATGGAATACAGTGTCTGGGAGTCAGGATGGGAGCAGTGCTGATAACACACTGATGTTTTAGCTGTTGCCAAGCAGACAGGGACTTTTCAGTTGCTCATACTGCCCTGTTAATGAGAAGGAAGGGGACACAGCCAGGACAGGTGACCCAAAATGGACAAAGGGGGTATTCCATGCCAATTATGTCATGCTCAGCATAAAAGGGGGTCTCGTGGGGGAAGGAGCAGGCAGCTCCAGGACATGTGGTTTTGGAGACTGCCTGGTTTCGGGATGGCTCTGAGCTGTGCAGTTCGGTGACAAACTGCATTGTGTATCACCAGTTTCTTATATTTTGCTATAAAGATGTGTTATTATTTCTATCTTTCTGCTATCCCACTAAAGAATCTTTACCCCAACCCTTGAGGCTTGGGTTCCTTAGTTTTTCTTCTCCCTTCCTTTCCCCCTCCCTCAATTCCCCATCCCATGTCCCACCCCCCCCTCCACCCTCCCCATCCCCCCTTAAAGAACAAGTGGCTGTGTGGTGCCCAGCTCTCAGCTGGGGCAAAACGACCACAATGACTAAGTCTGAAGTATATCCAATTATGATTAAAATACGTCTAACTGCCAGGATGGATTGCTACCATCAATAAAGCACAACAATAAAACACAGTTCCAGCATAGACTGGAGTAACAATCCCTTTTGTTTTCCAAACAGAACACCCATGGAGCTCAGGCCCACAGAGCAATGGCAGATAAGGAAAGTGTACAGACAGCAGATTATTTTTGACAGACTCCTGCAACATGGCTCATCTCTCCTGCTCAGCTGGAAAAGCTGTACGCAGGCTTACTCCATAGAATGCTCTTCAGTTAAAGTCAGCTACCGGAAAGAAACGCATGTAACACACTGTGAGATATCAGATAGAATGGCTAAGCAACCAGCTAACTAATAATCATTTTCTTGGCCACCAGGATTTATGGATGTATAAACACACAAAGCTGAGAAAGATATGTGATATGTCATGTCTGGGATAATATTTTCAGCATTCTCCTCTTGCAAGCACATTCTTGGTTTAATGCAATGGCACATTTAAGGTGTTGTATAGCTGCTCTTTTGCACATTGATGTTTCAGGATAGAGAAATTATACCTGGAAACAGTCTTTTTTCCTGATTTGGTTTGGTTAATTCCTGGGAAGATGTAGTTATATCTGCATTACAGACACAATGCTACCATAGCAGTATTCTTATGTTGATAATAAGACTCTTAATTTTGGCACAAGCATAATCTGATCTGCATATCACAGGATATAAATACTAAACTGCTTGATCCTGTATTCAGCCATAAATCTATTCTTTGGTTAATTCATAACCTATGAGGGGCTCCAACCAGGCCTTCCAGGAAAGTATCTTCTCCTAACATGATGACACCCCATAGAGGAAAATCTCTCAGCACTGAAAGCCAAGGCTCACTGTTGGAATCAGTGCATTCATTCCTGCATGAATTTCTTACTTCTGGTTACAGCTTTCTAGGAACAGCTAAAGAGCACTGTAAGCGTCTACTGCTTTCTCCCCCTGAAAGCACTTACACTGTAATCAAGTCACTGCATAGTTTTCCTTTTGACACTATAAATCAGTTGAGATAGCACCTTTTTTAGTCTCCTGTTACACATCCACTGATTCTTTTCTGTCCATGGAACAGACTGCAGGTACACACTTCAATACCTGTTTCCAGAAGTGGTTTCAAAGTGCTCTAAAGGGTGGTAAAATCATCCCCAGTTCTTTAACTTTTTGTGTCAACAAAGAGACTTCCATAAACTCCTTTGTTACAGCATCACATGATACTGAGCAACCAGGAAGATGAGACATCCCACAGGTGACTTCTCAGAATTATACATTTCCAGGACATCATCTACATTGCCATGACCTTCAGTCCTTCCTCTTAGATCCATCCCTTGGCATTTAGTACTGCTGCAGTGCTTTCTTTAAATCCTCCTGGCTTCCCAAGTGATCATGTCCACGGATCACCTTTGCCCTTCCCTCACTATTTACCACTTTTTTTGTTTCTATAGCAGAGTCACACATCATCAACAATGACCTTATGCAGACTTGCAGGCCACTTGATGAAACTGTTGGATATTTCTGAGCCCAGTACAGAACCTCACTGGACAAACTTCCAGGAAATGAATACTCTTCACTATGCAATACTATTAGCTCAAGCTGACTAATGAAATATTAAATATATTCACTGTTCATTACTTTTTTATGATGAGCATTCATCAGCTTTGGGACTGATAGTGAGATGTAGGGCTGTGACATGCAAGCTCTCCAAAGTCACTGTAACGCTGAACACTGCAGTACTGCACCTTTACGGATGGCAATTTGGATCATAAAGGAGTTATATACACAAGATACCTGTGAGCACCAGAGAAGTTACAAAGGGGAGGAAGAACTCTGAAACCAAACCTGAAGCTTCTCTGACCTAATCTTTCACACATACCTTATCCTACCATAGCTTTTTGAAATTGATGGTGCAACCATAGCTCTGTATTTAGTCTGAGATTTTAATTCAGACAAAAACACACAAGAATTTGCACAAGAAGGAAGTACAGGGTGAGGACCCTCAAGTAAGATGCTTAGAAATCCTTTGGTTGAAAACTGCTGTGAGGCAGTTGCTGTGTTTTGAAAAGGACAGCATGCTTTCAAGACTTAGCCCTCTATCCAGAAGCAGTTAAAACTTTTAGTATCAGTTGTTCTTTTGAAAAAGGCATATTTATTCTTCCCTTTGTATTGTGCAACCATAATTTTTAAACCAGTAGTCTATTAATTCTCATCGCTTCTGTAAAACAGGAAAATCAAAGTTGTCTTTATAGATGCTTAACCCTGACAATACTGTGCTTCATTCTGGTTTTTAATGTTCACTAAACTCGATGCTGCAGCATAAAGGACATTTAACTCCTTAGAAATAGTCCATTGAGGAAAATAAACCATTCACATCTCAATTAAAACCATTTGTTAAAGCATAATTTCACTGCTTTTTATTCAGTTAACTTCTGCTTGTAAGGGTTTGAAATCAGGACGTTGTTCACAATGTTCTGTGCTCATCATGCAGCAATGAATGTTCAATTTCTCCTACAAATGTATTTGTAATGGTACATACTACAGAATCTGACTCTTGTGAAGCTCATAAGGGTTCTAGGTTGTATAAACCATGCAGACTTTTCAGTCTTGTTCTGACAGGTGAGAGAGAGACTGCAAAAAGACACTGGTTTAGCTAGAGTCAAGTTAAGTCTTTGAACACAACTGCAATTCTCTGAAATTTACTTTTAAATGCATGGTATAATGTCCTGTAGAATTGGTTACAACCAAGTAGCCATCAATCACAAACCCAAAATATTAAAGAAAACGTTATTTTGGAAGTGTGGATGCAGCAGTTTCAAGATGTTGGGGCTTTTTTTTTTTAACCAACGGGGCTTAAGACTGCACAGAAAGCTAATCACACTGCAGGATGAAGAGATGCGTGCACTTCTCCTCTCCCACGTTCACATGGTACAAAGGGAAGAAAGAGAATCTAAAGCATGTATGTACTCATATGTTCAAGACAAGAATGACTTTTGTCCTCCTGGATACCTGGTTAACGGGGTTCAGTCTACTGAAAATACATCTAGGACAGGGCAGGTTGCCATTTTCCCTGCTGGAGTATGAATTATAGTGACTGCTTCTGAATTAGTTAGTTTAATGGAAGTTCTTATCCTGAAGACATAAAGTTCTATTCTGCTGTCACACTGTACAATGCCAGCAAAATATATCTGTGGACACATGCACAAATGTGCCCCAAATGAAAAAATATCTCATCTTCTGAGAGCACCTAAAACACAATAGCACCACAGAGAAATTAATTTTGTTTTCCATATGATAGATTGTCTGGTTGGAAGGCTCAACACCGCATTGATTTGTTCTGTCCTGAGAAAGGCTCCCATTTCAGACTGGCTTCAGGGTTGCCCCAGAAGCTAATGGAAACAAACTGCATTGCAGAAGGCATACATGGCAGAAGTGCCCTATCACACTCCTCTCTTGCAAGCTCTATCAGCCACCAGCATTAATATCAGTCTTAGAGGAAATGCATGTGTGTGCCCATCAAGTCATCTAAAGTGAGGGGCAGAGTCAGAACCATGTCAACACTTATGCACATAAGTGTTACACAGAAGTAATTTTACTGAAGTCAGCAGATAGTGATTTGGTTTAGTGAGTCACACGTAACATTTTTTACAGAGAGAGTGGTGAGGGGCTGGAACAGGCTACCCAGAGAGGTAGTGGATGCTCCATCCCTGGAGGTGTTCAGGGCCGGATTGGATGGGACCCTGGGCAACCTTGTGTAGATCCAGGCCTGGAGGTTGGTGTCCCTGCCTGTGGCAGGGGGGTTGGAACTCTATGATCCTTGAGGTCCCTTCCATCACTGGGAGAGAATATAAGAATGACAAATATCTTAAGACATTGATGCTATTACAAATATCAGTATAGTATTGTTAAGGAAACTACTGAGTGGACAAAATTCTGAGGTAAAAATATGATAGACTTTTTTTCTTTTTAGCCATCACCACATGAATCCTCCATTTTCTACAATTTACCACATTGGGTAAGTTCTGATACTGCAGGTTACATGGAAAACATATGCAAACCAAATAAAAGTGTGCAAAAGTATCCCTACACATTGGCAACATTTAATTTTTTGTGATTGGACTTTTTGAGGGACTCTTAATTAATCGTGACCTCCTAAAGAGGTGAATGGGACAGGTTTTCCATGTTTTATCCTGAGATCTGTTTTCATTCCCCCTTTCTTCCTCTAACTTGAATCTCCACAGTTTGTGGTCTTCAAAAATTCTATTTCCATACCTCCCTGTGCCTAATTACAGTAAGCAGTTGAGCACCCATCCTTTGCCACAAGACACAAAAAGAGCTGATACCTGTTTCTTTCAGTATTTTACAACATTTTTTTTTCTGAATCACTGCTCATTTGGCATGTTCTTTCTCCTTCTGAACTACATGCATTGTGCCACCTTGCTGTATTTAACTGAAAGGTGTTATAACTTCTGTGATCAAATAATGACAACCGTGCTACACGTTTTATCAAGATCTGAATTTAATTACAAGATCTATTAACTCTAAGAAGGGATGAGCCTTTGTATTTCACCAGGGTATCCAAGATGAAAACTAAAGAAAAAAAAGAAAATCTGTCTGCAGACTTAGAGAAGCATTATTATATAGTATTATCTGACAGAAAAATCTGATAAGCTGTCAAATTAAAAAGCTGATTTGGGAAACTTTACCGAAACCACTTTCTGAAAAGAGACTTACTGTAGTCTCTTGTTTGGGTATCACCTAGGCTCTGTCTTAAAAGACAGCAGCAGGATGATTCTATGATAGAACAATTTCATAATCTCTCAAAGGTCAGAAGTGCTTTTTTAAAAAATATACTTCATTGGCTTTGGATAAGCTGTAACAGAGGTTCAACCAAAGAGAATGGGAAAATAAATCACCATTTTTGTTAACATTGATCTTGCTCATGAACAATAAACTTATACTGAGGGACCTAGATACACGATGAAAAATATGTTTAATCATAACCAAAGAGTAGTCAGAGCTGCATGAATCAGAAAAAAGATGCAAGAAATCAGTTGTGCAATTACATGTTGGCAAAGGTAAGTTAGCATGCTGGCCTACTTACATTCATCACTTAACTGCTGTTTTGTGACTCGGTAACTAAGATGAATTTTTAATCTATTTTGATTCCTGCTAAATTAGTTACTTGCATCTTACTATAGATAAATTACTGGAGTTTCATAGACTTCCTTGTCTTGTTTTCAATTCTTTATGCCATTATTTTACACATTGCTATAATGCCTTCTTTTAATCATAACTGAACATAATTATAGGAATACAGGTAGATACCAGGTTCCTATAATACTCATTGAAGATTTTGTCCAGTTGAAAAACAAAAATCCAAGGTTATTTTAGCCTTCCTTTGGATAAATAATGAAAACAGCATAGCAAATTTAATTGTAGGAAACGTTTTTTGATTGAGTGATCATGAGTTGACTCAAATTAATACAAGGACAACTAAAAATAAGTTGGTAAATTAGATTCTTGATTTTAAAAGTGTAAAATTTGATAATGTGAATGAAACCAGATTGTGTAATCAGTTTGAGGGGCTGGACTCAGCCAGGAAAGGCACTTGGAACTTTTTTTGAGGTAAAGTATATTAAAAAAAAAACCCAAACCATATGTATATATATTTGGATTTGCACCAGCAAGGTTAAAAACATACAAGGGGAGACCTGCTAGGCTGAATAACTATACTATCAAAGACTATTATAGGAGGTTAACAACCCTTGCTCAGCAAAGGAAGCAGTAGCTTTCAGAATTACAAACAGAAATAAATATATAAGCAAAATTGTCAAAATCCAAGCTCAAAGGGCCTCTCAAAGAAAATCAAATAAATCTAAAAGTCAGAAATTCTTAAGTGCTATAATCTTCCTTTGATCATGGAAAGAAGGGGAGCTACCTTGTAGTCAGGTTGATGATGATCCAAATGAGTAGATTAGACTGACTAAAGGAAAACGTGTCAATGAAGATGCAGGTCTACTCAAAAGAAAGCAAGATACATATTCTTAATGAACTGGTTGGGTCAGCAGATGAGGAAGATTATCTCTATCCCAGAACTTAAAAATAACAAGCCACGAGTTTTTAAATACAGCCATCCAATGGGACATGCAACTTCTTGTGTTAGAGAAAATGTTATACCTTTATATGAGAAGGGGGAAAAAGCCACCAAGTCAAACTAATTAGTCTGACTTTAGCTTCACAAGGCGCTTTAGAAAAAATTCAAAAGGAAAGAATTAAAGACATGGAAGGGACTGGAAAATGAGCTAAAAGGCAAAACTTTACCAAATTATATTAGACTAATAGCTATATTTTATAAATTAACAGGTTTTCTAGATTAAGGAAAAGATTACCTAAGATTGAACATGGAATTTTTTCTTCTTTTTCTTCCTCTCTCCTTTCTCTCATGTAGGGACAACAGCCTGAAATCCTGTTTCTCTGTCTATTGGACTGGTTTCTGAATACATATGTTTCAGGTCACACACAACATCCTCATCTTCCCAGGATGCAACCCCCTCCCAGGAACTAGCTTCTGCACTGGAGTCATCTTCTCCCATATATTTCCAACTTCAATAACGTGTCTTCTTCAGCTTTTCGGTGAATCATTCATAGATGATAAACAGTCTTTCCTTGCTACATTCAGACATACCAACACAGCAACTATCCCATATTCTGCCCTTGATTGTTTACCCCGTATTACTTATATTTGAAAACGGAAAATCCTCAAGAGATATTAGGTCAGTCAGACATATCAAAGTTCTCCAAGTATTTTTGAGAGCTGATGTCATCTAGTTGAACAGCTGGAAGATGCATGTGTGCTTAAGTCAAGCAAGTATAATAAACTAAAAGATGAGTTCTACATTAAATTAACATGATGAATACGAAAGCATATTCCAAAACTGTGTTAGACTATGCCATACGAGCGCTGCTGAGGCCTCTGCAGGTATGTAAGGAAATTCAGTGGTTTTCCCACAGAAAAAGCTACTAGGCTGGAACTCCTAAGAAAGATGAGTTGCAGGACCAATCTTTTTTGGTATTTTCTTTACTGCTGTCAGTGTAAAATGTTGATCACACAATGAAATCTGCAGATGACATAAGACTAGACATATTGGTAACTGAAGAAGTCAAGAGGAACTGAGTGAGCATTTCTAAGTTGATAGAAGTTATACTAAAGCTTGTACTATGAAGTGCAGATCACACACTAAATGATACTGAACTAATCACATAATTTTTTGCTGTAAATTGGCATACTATGCAAGAATTCATGGGGAAGATGTTCCATGGGTATATTAGTCCAATCCAGAATGATATTTAGCCATCCACTTTCAAGGCATGAAAATAATCACAGAATCACAGATTTGTAGGGGTTGGAAGGGACCTCAAGAGATCATCCAAGTCTAACCCACTGTGCTAAAGCAAGTTCCTTAGGACAGGAAAAAAGGGAAAATAAGATCACAGAATGCATCAGTGGACATGATTTTAAGAACTGTCTTCATACATCTTTCCATGAGGTCCCAGTGTTCTTGCTAGTGTCCATGCGCTTTTGAAAAATGAATTTAAAGCAAACAGGAATCAAAAGAAAGGCTATTATGATAAGCAGAGAAATAAGAGAACTATTTTGTGAAAAAGCATACAACAAAGTGGGATGAACTGGAAAGGGTACAGAAAGAAAATTTTCAAGTGCAGGAGCTTTCTCATAAATTCCCCTCTATGAACCAATTTATGTGAAGAAGACGACTTGACCTAGTACATTTTTTGTTTCCAATTTCTTAAGCTCTTCTGTCACTAATATAACTTCTAAATACATGTGGAGGAAAAAAAAGGGAATGGGGAAACATCCCAAAACAAACTACTAATCCTTTAGAGGGGAAGTGGGCTATTGATTTAAATACAGTTCCGCTAATATTTTCTTTAGCATCCTAAGCATCCTCAGAACTTACTTGCTTTTGTCTGCTAATGAATGTAACTCATGAGCTATTTAAAGCATTAAACCTTTATCATGAGCCAGTACAATTACTTCAAAATAATTTCCATAAAAATTCGAACTATCTCACCCCTGTGCATATCTGTCATATATGAACTTTTCATTTACTGTTATGATGCTGATGCAAAAAAGCAAGTTGATTTTTTAATTTTGGAACAAGAATAGAAAAGGATTTCATTGATTAAAATTTTGTTTAAGCTAATAAAGTTTTTGCAAAATCTCTCAGACTAGAAAAAGAAAAGGAAAAAATTGCATAAACCACTAAATTTTCATTTTAAACTTTATAAAGAAATGTAATAACTTGGGGGGACTAAATGCTTGTGTTTTAATTTTTTTGTTTCTTTTTAAATACCTTATATATTTTCATTTTGGTTTTTCCTTGCCTATGAAAGACAATGAAATATTTCTTTTTTAATTCTTCATTCACTCATCTTTGTCTTCACCAGTAATACTGAAATCTTTTATACTACAGACAGTATGTATGGTTTCTAGCTTTTGGGTTTTCAAAATCAATATTAATGAATATATAACTTAAGGTTTAAATGATCATACTGCCATAGAAATTCAATTGATTTTTTCTGTTGAGCTTCATTAGTGGGAATCTGTACCTCTGTCCTCCCTGAGATTGTAACTCATGCATGAACTCTACCACCAGGTTTGTGTCATTTCTACCTGAATATTTTTACATATGGAACTTTGTTAAAGACTTTGTGCAAATAGTAAAGAAAAAGGTATGTTAACTCATTCTTGTTTATGCCCCATTATCCCCTATGAAACTAGAGTAGGTTTAACTACAATAGTTAGCAGCAGGGCAAGGGAGGTGACTCTCCTGCTCTACTCCACTTTCATGACTCCCCCACCTGAAGTACTTTGTCCAGCTCTGGGGTCTCCAGTACAAGGAGGAGATGGACCTGTTGGAGAGGGTCCAGAGGAGGGACACAAAGACCATCAGAGGGCTGGAGCACTTCTCCTGTGAAGACAGGCTAAGAGAATTGGACTTTTCCAGCCTGGAAAAGGCTCCAGTCAGACCATATTACAGCCTTCCAGTACCTGAAGAGGTCTACAGGAAAGCTGGGAAGGACTGCTTACAAGGGCCTGGAGCAATAGGACGAGTAATGGGTTTAAACTGAAAGAGGGTAGATTTACACTACATCTAAGGAAGAAACCCTTCCCTGTGAGAGTGGTGAGGCAGTGGAACAGGTTGCCTAGAGACCCTGTGGCTGGACCCTCCCTGGCAACATTCAAGGCCAGGTTGGATGGGGCTTTAGACAACCTGGTCTAGTAGAGGCTGTCCCTGTCAATAACAGGGGGTAGGAACTAGGTAATCTTTGGGGTCCCAAACCGTTCTGTGAGTCTATGATTCCGGAGGGCGACCTCATCCTAAACAGAACCCTAGGGAGATGAGACTCCATGATACATGAAAGGCCATAAAGAACATTGATGCGCTTTGCTTCCCAAATCTTGGAGGATGAGACATTACTTGGTAACCAAGGAACTACTGACTTATCTGGTATTTTTCTCTTTCTCCTCTAATTCCATGGACTAAATATTTTAGATTCACATCTACAGTGTGATTTTATAGATATATATGTATATATAGATAGATATATGGCATAAATTTATACATAAAAGTGTTCTCTTGCACTGTATAATTCATCTTCTTAGGATACCTCCATCTGGGAATATGTAGAAGTCCTGTTCTCTCCAAGCGTTATTATTTCCAAGGGAAGTAAAGTATTATGAGATGTCCTTATTTCACTGGCACTGCTAGTTTCTCACAGCAGGAGTTGATATACAACAGAGGAGACATTGGGCATTATCTGTTTTACTAAAGCTTAATTGTAATGAAGAAAAACTTAAGTCTTGTCTATTGCATTTCACTCCTGGACTGAAAGGTAGTCTTTATTCTGCCCTTGGGTGTGTTTCACCCACCAAGTAATGAGAGTCTGCAAGTATCAGAGCTCATCAGAAGAGAGTTCTTCAGAACCTTTATGTCCAATATCAGGACTCACTTATCAAGGAGGCAGATCTGACTGTAGTTGTGTCAAAATTCTGACCATAGCCAAGGAAAGCACATGAGAGACAACCAAGACGTATTCTTTCATCCAAAGAAGGAAAGTGAGAAAAAAAGTAAGGATGACGTGTTGCTGAACAAAAAACCCCAAATAAATAAAACCATAGGACTCAGATGTTATTTCAGTGTGGAAAACACCCTGAAAGCCCCATGCCCTATAAGCAGCAGCCAGTGAGGTTTGAAAAATTACCCTGTGCCAAATGCAAGGCACAGGAAATACTAAGTGATCATTTACTTGTTAGGCTCACCATGACCATTAAAATTTTGGACAGATGTGCTGACATCAGGCTGCCTGTCCATTTTATTAGATTATTCAATTATATGTTTGTGAAAGAATTAGAGATATCCCCTGGCCACCACACTTATGCCTGAGTAAGAGATCTTTGAATGTGTACTGAAGTAGCTGTAGGGTTCTGAATTTGGAAGATATTTCCAAGCCAATGCCATGTGTGTTAGGCACATACATGGATTGCTTGGGAAATAGTAATCCGTTCAGGAAAAACAAATGCACTGACACAAATGTCTCCTGTTAATTTTATGGTCAATCTAAGCACACAAACCCAAAACAAATGGATAGCATTTATCCTAAATAGGATACATGGTAATAACTGACTCTTAGCATTTATCTTAAAGTCAGGTGTATCCCATGAAAAGATGGCAGATGCTTTGTCTATTTTCCAGAATACAGGGGCTGAGGGAAGCGTTTAAATGAGATGCCCCCTTCCCCTAGCACTCGGATGCTCTGCAATAACAACCTTTTGCTCACAGATCCAGAGAAAGTCACTAAGAAAATGTGTGCTCATAGAAGTTTATCTTTAAAGTGATAAAGCAAAAAAAAAATCCCAAACCCAAACCAGAATTATTCTGTATTATACCGAAGTCCTAAATGCTTTATCCAGCAATTGCCATATTGCACAGGTGATTGGCACTAACCATACTGTCTGCCTGCAGACTGATCTTCTGCCAAGGTATGACTCTCGCACAGGTTCTTCTTTGGTGTGTATACTCAATTGTAATTTATACTCCCCAGTCAGAGATACATCTGTTCCAGTAATCTGGCAGTACTTTGGACATTCCCTTTCATGTGATCAACGTGTATGAGTTCTTACAGTTGTCAGATCTAGGTCTGTCTGACACATCCCTGACACCATCATCTTACATCCAGATAACTCTGCATCAGTCTGATTTACGATGGAAGTCCTGAACAGCAGGTTCCCACTGGCAGAACGATTGGCTGTGCCATGTTTTTTTAACAAGTAACAGCATTGGGAAAAACTCTTTTGAAAGTGTGGAGTTATTCACAGAAAAGTGATTTTTAAAATCCTTCACAATAAATCGTGATTGTTGTGGCTTTAGAAAGTCATTTAGCTTGTTCTGATACACTTTCCCAGACCGGTAAAATATGCACCCTTCATGCTTAAGGAAGGAAAATTAGGAAATTGAGAACATTGTTTTTCTTTTTAAATACATTGGTTATGAGTGCTGCTGTGAAAAAGATTTTGTTTTCCTCCCATTTGATTTGAAACAGGTATTCTTTCAAGTAAGGAAGAAAAGGTTTTTTCAAACTGAATGAAATACTTTGCTCTCAGATTACCTAAATCCCCTATAAACGCTGGGTAGCCTTGACATGAAAAGTCAGAACATTTTATTAAGATAACACTAAGATTAATATTTTGACATTACTAAAACCAATTTCCTATTATTTTTGCTTTTTCTTTCGGCTTAATGATTATTTCATTTTGAACCAAATTAACATGTCCTTTGGTTTTCCACCATAAAAAAATTATTAGAAAAAAAATATTCTACATTTCAGTGTTGAATTATTACCTAACCAAAGGTACAAGGGCAGTCCGTACACAGTAGCAGCTGGAGTTTCTACTATGGTGCAGTCCCATCGCCACAACAGCAGACAGCTGGTCAGATAGGGGAATTAAAACTAAGTTGTGAAGCAGACGAGATAAACTGAAAGGAGTAGAAAAGAATCTGCATGGAAAATGGGGTTAGTCTACTGATTAGGAACTATGACTGCAGAGTCAGCAGTTTTCTCATTCCTATTTAATATGATCGGAAATCAGTCTGCATCCAGATAACTTAATGGGAAATCACTATCTGAAAAAGGGGCCAAGCAGATATACTAAAGTTCTCTGTGAAGGTGCAGAGGGATAATGATCACTAAGTAAAAATACATAACACTGAATTTCATTAAGAAAGAAAGAATATACAAAGCCAGTACAGATCTGGGCAACTTAACTGTCAAGGTCATGCAACATGCCATTCTCAATCATAGCCACTGACACAATGAGACAGTGATGCCTGGAAGAGCGTACATGCCTAAATCTAAACCTCTGTTTCTGAAAACCATTCAGCCATTTCAGAACCCTGAAGTTCCTCACATCCGTCTAGGACTAAGCCACATTTTTCCCCACTATATTCCAAAAAAAGTCAGCCACCTTTACAAGAATAATCAGCCTTTACCACCGGCCATCCTCACCTCTTTTTGTTTCACAGCTCTCTCACTTCAGGTCTACTCAGATACAAACTGGAAGTGCATCGGCCCAGGTAAGATTGCTGGGAAAACATAATGCTTGAGTATAGTGGGGTGGAGAATGTTGTACAATAGAAATATGCTTGATCCTAATCAACTTCCATGGCTCTGGCCATGGAATGGAAGCCCTATGAAGCATTGCTGTATGATTCATTGTGCAAGGTGGCGACCTCTGACTGCCTGTATCACAATAGTAGAGAATCAGTGTGCTACACCAGGTAGAGAGCACTGAACTCTGGGCTGCTCCTGGCACCAAGAACTGAGTTTAGACTCCCTACAACTCCCACACAGACTTGTGGCAATCAGGACTATTATGTCTCTTTTTCAAAAGATGCTTGCTTTGAGTATGAACAGAGGTACCCACAGCATCCTCCTACCAAGTGGTGCAACACTGACTGCTATTGGGCTTCGGGTGCCATTATCTGTCGCGGTTAGATGGGGCTGTGTTAAGGCTACCCAGACAATGAAACTGGAAAATCCTGAGCCTCTGATCAGAGAGTCCTCTCAGAAAATGTTCATCCAAAATTTTAAGATGATGATCACAAAAAAAGCAGTGTCTTGTAACCAGACACTCCAACCAGAAGTGTAATTCAGAGTACAAATTCTCATTGTAAAGTAAAAGGAATTGATCAGTTGGTATGCTTTAGGGAACCAATTTTTAAAAAATATTATTTTTTTAAAAAAAGTTAATCAAGCATATTTAAGAATAGCAAGCTTACTATATAAACTACTAATCTTGTTTTTGTTCTTAATTTTAGAAACCCCGAAGTAGGAGAGATAAGTCTGTGCTTATGTAAAGTGGTGCAGGCACATTAAGAAATTATGCAGAAACAGTTCCAAAAACAGGCACAAAGCAAAAAGCAAAAAAGAATATTCTTCCTAGCACTGAAATGAGAGCTAATGAGCCCTGACTCATATAAACAAGCACAAATTCAGTCCACATTCTACTACTGCAACATGTCTTCTGTCCAAAACATAAGCAAAGAGCAAGCTAGCTGGTTAACCGGTACTGCCAGGTACAACGGTCAGTCCCCAAAACAGCAACATCAGTAACACATCTAGAACTGGATGCAGCAGCATTTACCAAACTGTGTTGTCTGATATCTTTAAGATGCCACTTTTGGAAATACTATATTTAGAACTGGAATGGCAGTGGTAGCTTTTAACATGGTGTCACTAATACCTTCAGAGAAGTATCAACATTGCTCTCAAAGACAGCATAGTCTTTAGGACAAGCATGCATCTTTTCTAAAAGGTACAATAATACCTTCTTCTGTGAAGAAACTAGTCTTTGAAAGTGCTTTAAATGAAGGGCGCCCAAGCTGATGGAGCAGCATATAGATGTAAGAGAATGGTATGGCTATGTGCTTGGAAAGGAGATGAGAAGGAAAGTAAAAGGGGGAGGATGGGTTTCAAAAGCAACACCATGGCATGTAGGAGCTATAAAATATTACTATAGGAAAGGCAAAGAAAACCGAAGGCCAAAAGCAGTGTCGGAAGATCTGGCACCAAAGCAAGCCAAGGATCCTCTACTCCATCTGATGAAGCAACTGAAAATGCCTTGAAATGTCACTTGTCAAAGACTGGTAAAAGGAAGTTCAAGAAGATCTAATTTTTTCTTTGTTTTCCTTTTTCAAAGAAAACATCCCACTTGCACTCCACTAACCCCATCTCAAGGAAATGACTCTATTTTCTAAATTGACCTGTGTTCAATATAAACAAATTCTGTGTGCTGCTGTCTTCCAAACTGAACTGTAGTTTGTCCCTGTTGTAGCCACTTTGTATTTTCATGAAGAAACAGAACAGAGAAGAAAAAGCAAAATATTTTTATGCTCAGTCTTTTAGGTTAAAAAAAACCCAAAACACACACAGAGGAAAAAAACCAAGCCAAACCAAACCAAAGAAACAAAAATCCCACTCAAACCTGTTTTTTCCTTTCTGCTACATAGGTCTTGATCACAAACTAAGCAGCACTCTTCCCCAGCTTCCACCATCTTATTCCAGCTACCAAACATTGCAGAAGTTAGAAAACAAGGTGGATAAGGCAGAAACAGGAATATCTGAGAGATCATGGGACTTAGTTCTTTCAGTATCTCACTCTCAAGAGTTTATCACCACTCAGAGCTATGTCTAACTTCAAGCCATTAATTGTTTCTAACTGCCATAACTGTCATAAGGTGTTAGCACCCAGGTGTTGGTTTTTTTCTTAACAAATCCTGCTATACATAGTTTCATTTGTGATGTATTCTTTCATTTTTATTTTAAATTCTGAATTATTTCCAATAAATGATCTGATGATGATTTCACCTGTGCATTTTTTTAAAATTATTTTTGTTTTTCAAAGTGTCAGGTGAACAGCTGGACTACAACTCAAACACCAACCAAAAAAACCCCCAAAACCCAACCCCCATGAAATGCTAATAATTAGTACAGGGATGAACTTATGCATTGCCTATTAGTGAAACATACCCTCCCATCCCACTCCACCCCCAAAATGAAGAATTTTCTACTTTTAAACACATTAAATCAGAACTGTCATTTATGACAGATTATGCAAATATACAGATATGCAACCAGAATACCTTTCATTTATACCTTTGGATTTGCTGCCTTTTTTTAAATGATATAAACACACACCACCTGCTAACAGGCAACACACAGATTTGTAAGTTACCATTAATGGCTCAGTAGTCCAATTCAATAAGAAGGATTGCTTATCTGAAAAACTGGTTGCTTTTAAAAACTAATAAGATTAGAAGCACCATAATCTTCAGCATATACACTTGCATAAACTTAAATATGGGCCTGGTCGAGGCAACTCTGTATTCACATGAGAGGTCTTGTTCAAGTAACTAGCACTTCTTGTATAAGTAATATCCCCCAGTTTTCATTTTCAGTTAAGGCATCTTAATTTGGTTGGTTGGTTGGTTAGTTGATTGTACAACTCATAACTGATGCACCTTTTGGTTTATGGGTGCATTTCTGCTAAATTTATAAGCTTCCGACTGCTTTAATAACAACATGCAATTCAAAGAACACAGACAACCTTTTCCTCAGGAAATGTTTTACTCCATCACTTGGAGATTGATTTGGGAGTCACTTCACTGTGTAGCTTTTGTCAAAGCCTTTTTTTTCCCCCCCTAAAACAATAATCCAATAAAACCAAATGAAAACAAGAAACAAACCCATTATTTCATGCCTTGATAACTGTATCTTTACACATCCAGTAATAACTTGAATTTGTGCTTTTAGACTCACTTAGGAAATGCCATCATCATAAACTGCATATTGCTCAGGACTCTTTAACTACTTAATTAGCTAGTAAAACACTGTGAAGAAACTGACGTCGTATTAGAAGAGAAGCAAAACGAGCCAAACTCCACACATCCCCCACTGTCTCACTCACAAGTGTTTGTTCAAGCCCTTACCTGCTGGGTAACGTTCGATAACTGGCCAGTTGTCCACCTGTAATGTGGCATTGCCACCACTTCTTGTGAAACGTACTACATGGTATTTTCCATCATTAATGATTGCGTTGATCTCTTCAATAGAGATGTCGTCAGTCCCAACATTAAATTTAACTCCAATTTTTCCCTGGTGCTGCATATTAAAAAAAATAAAAAAAAAAAAAAAAGAGAAAAAAAGAAAAAAAAAAGAAAAAAAGGGAAAAAAAAAAGGAGAAAGAAAAAAAAGCAATTAAGAGTTGTTTTTAGCAAGAAATTGATACAGTGTGTCATACAGGGTATGATTTCTGACATCTTTCCTCCTCAGACATAACTTCTCAAGGCAGTGACAAGCCTCCAGGATGCCTATTTTATGGATAATTGATATTCCAAATAATTCAGTGAACAAAGTATTCTCCTTTTCCAATAGATTCAGACCAAGACAAGGAGGGGGGAAGGAGGAGGAAAGCTCAGGTTTTCTTTCTCACCCCTCCCTCACCTCCATGAGGATTAAGCAATGTTTTTCCTTTTAGGCTTTCAAAATAGAAAGCCTTACAGTGTCACTTGGAAGAGGTAGGAGGATTTTCTGGCTGTAAAAGCTGAGACCCAGCCCCGTATCTTCTTTCTTCCAAATGTCACTCATGAGTTTCCATGAATTATAATAATGGAGGAATTTAAATTTTTTTTTCCAATTGAGGTTTTTTTTGTATTGCACTGTAGTAGCTCCAATCATTAAGACAAGAACAGACCAACTAACAAGGACTTTCCTGATCAGACCAGAGAGCAGGAAAAGGTGTCTGTGACACAGTGATAGCATCTTGTTCCCAATAAGGGCTGAGGATCTGATTTTTTCTGTTTGTTTGTTTCATTTTTGTTGTTGGGATTTGCCTCTGAATTCCTGTGCCTGTGGAGGGCTAGGGCTAAGGGTGGTTTGCACACACATTCACACTCAGTAGCAAGCCTGTAGATTTTCTAGGTGATTGTGATATTGGGATGATTTAGCTTTTATTCTCTTTTAATTATTAAGATGTTTACTCTAACGGGACATTTACATTTTAAGAAAGTCTTTTAATGTCTGTTAAAAGTTTCACTTAAGGGCTTTGTGATATTTCTTTTTTCTCCTATAAAATCAGTTCTATTTCTGAATAAGGATGCTTACTAAATTAAAGAGAAAAAAACCATAAAAAGCACTGCACAGAATGAGTTATGGGACTTGTGGATAGTAAGTGGCAATCATGATATTTCATGTCATTGGTACTGGTACTTTCTTATTAAAAATTTAAAGACTTCTTAAAGTTTTTGCATTACCAGATGAAACACAGTGAAACATTTCACTTTGTACCTCTTGGTCATTCCCTGCCATGTTTCTAGAATCAGCCTCAGCTTTCCCACACAGCTTTTGTGTCTGCTCCCTCTTTGTCTTGCTGCCCTGGCACCACTCTTTGGGGTGAGGGTATCCTGCAGCTCCTCATCTCTGGAATTTTCCCAAGCAGTGAACTCAAAGGTTCTTTGTTTTATTCTTTTTCTGGCTTCATTTTCCAACAGTGCTTGCATATTCCAGTTACATAGTTGAGCAGCTGCTGAACACCTTTGGAGAATGTCCCTCGATGCTATGGCACTATGCTATCACCTCTCCAGCTATGATCTCTTTTTAAAACAACAAAAGAACCATTCCCTGCTGAGATTTGAATGACTGTAAAATATGGGGGGGGTATTTTCTTGGTTGTTTAAATCATGTTCCAAAATTTCCTCCTTTTTCCTGTGGATTGTTTTAATATTTTTTATTGGCTGGTCGTCCCACCTTTCCATACCTACAGGGTGTCAATAAGGGATCCATCTTATTTAGCACATCTTGTTTTCTTCTCGTGTGTTGCAGAGCAATCTCCCAGTTAACCTGGGAGAATAAATGCAGCTCTATTTTATTTCAGCTGTTTCAACTACAGCTCAGAATAGGTTTCACCCATTTTTTTCTCCCACGGTTGCAGTAGCTTATTTGCTTCACCTGTTTGACTGATATGCTTACTCTCTTTACAGAGGAAATTTATGCAACGAAATATAACATTGTCCTGGCTCTACAGCAATCTCCTCTTTTACTAATTTATGAAATGTAGAAAAACGGCATGTAATGATAATGGCATATGCACCTTTTCACAGTACTTTCAAGAAATCAAAGCCTTTGAGGATTAAAAAAAGCCGACTAATTTTACAGTGATTCATAATTACACTATTCATAACCTACACTTTGCATACCTGCTTTCCCATTTGCTATATATATGTATATACGTGTATTATTTTAGATCCAAAAATTACAAGGGAAAGAAAATACCTTTGAGTGAATAGGACAGGTGCAGGCAAAAATTAAGTGGCAGAATAGGAAAACGCAGCAGCAGCTTTTCCAAAATAAAAGGAACATGGTGCTGCAATGGTTACCAAGTTGCCATCTGTAAATATATTGGCAAGTGAAATTAATGTTTTACAGACTTGAAAGCAGACCTTTAGCCTTAGAACATCCGGAGTTGTATGATACATAAACACGTTATAGTGAAAAAAAGCAAGTTCCCTGACTTTTCTACATCTGCACAGAAGTACTGTGCACAAAAACAATGCACACAGCTGCAACAGTAAAGAACACCACTCCAATACTTGGTAACATACTACACTGATTTTTGGCGGCTCTATTTAAATGTGTTTGTGTAGCTGAGGACAGGAAGGACACTGGCTTTAAAAGATAGGTTTAACTTTTTCCACACTTCTTCAGCACTTGTGGGCATTTATGTAACCTTATATAGAACAAGGATGCAGATCTGGGTTTCCAGTTTAAGTCTCCCTTATTATTGTATCCATATTGAAGACTGAATTCTGAAGAACAACTAAAACACGATACAAGCTACAACCCCATTGTGCACAGGCCTTTAGAAACACAAAATAAAATATGATGCAAAGACCTGACAGTACTTCACAGGTTCAGCACTTCGAAGTGTCAGGTGTTACACTTGGGCTTGAAGAATCCCAGACATATTTACAGACTGGGAGAAGAGCTCCTTGAGAGTAGCCCTGCTGAGAAGGACCTGGGTGTCATGGTGGATGAGAAACTTAACATGAGCCAGCAGTGGCTCTTGCAGCTCGGAAGGCCAATGGTATCCTGGGCTCCATCAGAAGAGGGGTGGCCAGTAGGGACTGGGAGGTGACTGTCCCTCTCTACTCTGCCCTCATGAGGCCCCAGCTGGAGTCCTGTGTCCAAATCTGGGGACCCCAATACAAGAAAGATGTGGAACTGTTGGAGAGGGGTCAGAGGAGGCCACGAAGATGCTCAGAGGGCTGGAGCACCTGCCCTATGAAGAGAGGCTGAGGGAGATGGGCATGTTCAGCCTGGAGAAGAGAAGACTGTGAGGGGAGCATACAAACAGGAGGGGAATTAACTTTTTAAAAGAATAGACAATGGCAGGACAAGGGGGAATGGATTAAAACTAAAGGAAGGAAGGTTTAAATTAGATATTAGGGGGAAGTTTTTTACAGAGAGAGTGGTGAGGTGCTGGAACAGGCTGCCTAGAGAGGTGGTACCCTGTCCCTGTAAGTGTTCAAGGCCAGGTTGGATGGGGCCCTGGGCAACCTTGTGTAGATCCAGGCCTGGAGGTTGGTGGCCCTGCCTGTGGCAGGGGGGTTGGAACTCTGTGATCCTTGGGGTCCCTTCCAACCCATGCTATTCTATGATTCTGTGAGTCTAAATGGTGCAGATGATGACACTACCGCAGAGAAATAAGTCATCGTGTATCAGCCGTGTTGCAATAAGCATCTCTGAATGTGGACTGTTGGGTTTTTTTCAAGCCCTTGCATAATCATGCAGTAGTTTGACTCACTATACTCCCCCTTCACCACAAGATAACATGTCACGCTATTTTTCATTTGTTTTTGGTTAAGACCATGTGCACATACAGTTATTGTGGCTCAGCTGATGCACAGTAACCTGTTGAGATAACGTGATCTCAGCCCTGTGATGCTTAATATAGTGAGCCTGTATACTGATAGAAAGATCTGTTTTTTATTGTTCCTCCTTCTTTTTGAAGCAATGTGATAGTGCAGAAGAGAAGATAATTATAAAACTGAAGAATACTAAATTACTGGTTTTGCTTCTTAACCATTGCCAGTTTCAGTTGCATAGTGCAGTGGTATAAACATTTCTTTATCACTTATTCATTCATAGTAATCTTCAAGTTCTTCTTCCTATCAGAAACAGCCTCAGACAAATACTGAATGAGTGGTTCCCTCTTTAGCACCCTGATGATAGGTGCTATAGAAGCGTCTGTGCATTACTAAGTACCGCAGTAAGTCAACATTACTATTGAATTATGTGATCCTTGCCAGTGGCCTGAAATAGCACAGCATCTCAGGCTTCTATTTCTGGGACGCTATGTTTGCCCACTGGTAAAGATGGTAATTTCACCCCTGGTAAAGATAATTTCAGTACAAAGGGCTTGTAGAAGTCCACCACACTGTTTATGGCTGTTAGCCCATGTTTCACTTTTCTCAATTTCATTCAGTTGTGAGAGAACATAGCAATGAAATCAGTTACTTTTCCTGTTGTGCTTTATCTAATCTTAACTGGGAGGGCCACAATAACATAATGGAGACATGTACGAGATGGGAACCTTCAATATTAGCTCTGTGAGAAGCCAGAAGGAGAAGAGCAAAGCTTTTCAAAGAGTCCTGTAAACACTGTTCTTTGTCTCTGGAAATTACTTTGAACTTCAGACCAGAAGGTGCTAGGAATACTGCTAGAACCATCACACCACCACCACTCCATGGGACAAAATAGCCCAGGGATGCCCAATTCACAGACAGACAAGGCTGAGTGCCAACCAGCAGCTCGTTGGAAAATCTACAATTTTGGTTTGGAGGTGTTTTGGTCATGTAGCTCCCCTGTTTCTGAGCCTGGGTGACTTACTCTCCACAGTACCACAACAGGTTTTACCAAAAGTAGCCCTACACATTACCGCCATGTACAGCGCAGGCTTTGCCTACAGTCTATCCTCTGCTGTTCAGCCGTGTGTAAGAGAACAAGCACAAAGGGTTAGGATAAACACATTAATGGCTTCAAAGCAGTTGGATAACAGCATAAGATATTCCCATTTATCTCCAATCCTACATTCCTCATGTGCTCTGCAATACTAGAGTTCTGATTGCTCAGACACCGTGCGCACACACACATGTACACATACCAATTTTTGTCTTCAAAAGCTCTGGCAACTACTGTTGTAATCCAGCAAGTCCAGTGGAACGTTTTCAAGCATGTTTTATGAATTATGTACTCTAAATACTTCTACCTTAGCTTTGACTGACACAGCATTGAGAATGCTGATGAACCTGAGAACCAAGTGAGAAACACGGAATGCAAATCAAGGCAGCAGCTGACAGTGCAATTTATTCCCTGATGGACCCCAGTCCAATGCTACTGATCTGCCGACTCTAAACGCAATAAAACCTATGATAGCATAAAACACATATATATATCTCCAGAATAATGATATTTCCTATACCATCAGCAAGGTTTTACTGCTCTCTGTAGTAGTAATTCTGGAATCAGTCAAACATGAGCAAGCACAAATTTGGCACAACAGTAGTTTTAGAACAGACCACTGACAACATAAACTCATAATGCTTGCAACCTTTAACCATTTCCAAAGAAAAGTAATAATACTGTGACTCCCACAGGTGAACAAATAGAGAAAAAAATGTCAAGCTTCCCTGTTCATATCTTACAACATCGGTCCCCGAGGCACAACATTCTGGTGAGTGTGGTAACAAAGTCTTAGAACTAACTGATGGCTTACTCAGATTTTATTGAAGAATAAATAAGAGTTTTGTTAAGAGTAGTGAGATTATTTTCACTCATTTGTAATCAGAGGATCATGTTCTATTTTATAGGAATGGATGCAAATTAATGAAAATAATTTCTGGTTGTCTGAATCCTGTAAGGAAACACAGATATATATAAATAGTACTCTTCGCTCAGGAAGTGAGGGAGGGATTAATAACGGACAGAACATACATTTAAACTCCAAGATTGAACAACTACATAT
The DNA here is from genome assembly GCA_022605575.1 of Laterallus jamaicensis coturniculus. Taxonomy (NCBI): domain Eukaryota; kingdom Metazoa; phylum Chordata; class Aves; order Gruiformes; family Rallidae; genus Laterallus; species Laterallus jamaicensis. Next base: position 9,448,666 of record JAKCOX010000001.1, on the reverse strand, counting down.
ATTTTAGTCTAATGATCCATCAAGATTTCTTATTACCATCCAATATCTTCCAGAGGAAATGTATCCTGGCAAAGACACAGAAAATATAAAGTTTAAGGGAATAGTTCTTTGAATGAATCAATCTTTTATATTCTTGTGAAAGAAGTTAACTCCCAGGATATGAGGTTTAAAATTCATATTCTCAGGTAATATGTCATTAACTTAACTTCATAATTTAATTTTTAATATATTTTTGGTATGGCTTTTCTCTATGCCAAGAGATAAAATATCCAACCTAATCTTTACCAAGTGTAATAAAATCTTTTTAGTTTTTAGTGAACTGCAAGAGAACACACTATATGCATACAGGCATCCTCATGTCATCCCTCATCTTGAGTACTTACAGCCAGGTTGTGTGTCCCTTTGTGACTTCAGAAAGGTAACCATTTTCAGAGATAGATTATAGCTTTCAATAGATCAGTGTCTGACATACCGTAGAAAATGCAGGAGGGGCTTGCAAACTCTCTAAGAGCATGAGCAGGCAAAGTTATCAATTATAGGTAGGCACTTCAAGCAAGGAAGCAAAGATGTTTCTGCTGATGGCTGATAGGGTGCATTCTCGCATTCAGTCTTTCATAGACAGGCATATGACAAATGCAAACCCGTTTGATTTCTCTTTTTTTCCCCCATAAAAATGGGAAATATGTTGCTACTGTGGAGAAGGGATAAAACCAACAAAACCAAACCAAACTTCTCCCTTTCCTAAGTGAGGAGACCAAGCTATTCTCAGTGTTCCGTCCTGCCAGTTCCCATTTTTTGCAACTTTTCCAATATTTGATTATTGCTAAAACCCACTGCTCTGTGGACCTTAAGTTATTAAAAGGTCCCACTTTTCATTTTAAAACAAGCTCCTAGTCCTGATAATTTTACAGAAACACTTAAAACCCAGAGTCTTAAAGGCTACTGAATTGGCAGGCTAATAGAACTGAAAATCATGTTAAATCCCATTATTTTAAACTAAAGGCTTGATTTATTTTTTTCAGATGGAGGTGGGATATTCTGTGCATGTGACACTGATTTTGTTATCCTTGTACCAAATCTGAGCAATGTGCAGCAAGTGGTCTTCTTGATCCAGTCTCATAGCAATTTTAACGGTTCCTCTTTAATCACTGAACCTGCTTCTAGACAGATTTGTTATTTACTTGATTTTCAGCATCCTGGTCCCCAAGACAGTGGAACTGGAGGGATGAACTGGCAATACTTACTTTCAAAAATCTCTTTAAGACTTTATCTACAGCTGACCAGTCTTTTTGAGCCTCCAGTACACAGCATGCTTGCATTCATGAAAGTTTTTCATGACTTGAGGGATATAATTACTTGGCTTGAGTGGCGACTGGAATCCAAATCTGACCCACAGATGCCTGCAAGAAGCACAGCCAACCCCGTGGTACCCATTTACAGACACCAATCCAATCTGAAATTGCTGTCTAACTGTACATTTTGCCACTATTCATACTATTCAGAGTGGAAGAATGCTGTCTGCAGAGCTGCAAATGTTCTCAATATTTCCTGCTGCACCTGTGCATGCTTACTTAAGTGCAAGCCCAAGCACACCTTTCTCATCTGCCCCAAGATCCTTCCAGAGACAGTACAAGGCACTTGAAAAACAGACCTATAATCATAAATATTCAGAAAGTAACCTTTTTTCCCTCCCCTAATTTTGGGATCATCACTCAATTGTGTCACAGATTTTATTAAACAGAGATGGAGAGAATTTGCAATAGTCTCACGTTTTACTCAGAAGCTCTGTAAGATCATTTCGTAAACCTTTAAATGACCCCCTGTTTCATGCCATTAAGTTATCTAGATTTTCTAAATAAGTACAGAAATAATAAAAATTCATTGTTCACCAGATGCCCCTGGTTGACATATAAGAAATAGCACTGTCACTGTAACAATATTATGTATGTAAATACATACAAATGCTGCCAGAGCTACTGCACTCTTAAACGTTGCTCTATAAAAATTAAGCAGCTTCTAGCCTCAAACCAATGACCCTTAAAAGCGGTAAATGAAATATAGGCCCAGCATCACACTAATTTACAACTGAGGAGCACTTAAGAATCAAAAAAACACCAAATAAACAAACAAACAACTACCTAACTGGAAGAAGTGACACGTTAATTCAAATGATTTTTCCATGTCACAAAACGCCATATATGAGATCACAGGAGGGGGAAAAAAAAAAAAGCATCACAGAAGTGTTCACTGTCCCAGACTGTCAGGGCAGGAAGAAACTCTCTTTACTACTATGAAATAATGAGTCCTATCACTCTCTGCTTTAAAATAATTGTCCTCGGTCTGTTTTAAGCATTGTTATACCAATTCAATTAATACATAAAACTTGGCAAGCAGAAACTTCAGAAATATATATAAATCTACAATTTTGACACTTCAGCTTCTAGACTGCAGTTTTCCTGTTTAGCTTTAAACACTGTAATTCTCATTGCTATATATCATAGCTGTATTATTTCATGTTACTCTGATGATGAATTACCCAGATGATACAATTACTCTAACAACCAGCCCCCCAAAATGCAATAGTTATGGAAGACATATGGTGTAGTGCCAGCAGTAGCGGCATGCTGCATCTTATTATCCACTCAGCATCATTACTGCAGTACACAAAATTTAATTTTTCTAAGAAAATATGCACTGAAGAATAATTTTAGCAGTCAGCTCTTAACATGGTACTTTCTGTCAAAGCAGTGTGTAGCACAGAAATCCCTTGACCTTGGTCCTGTCTCACCAAAGATTCACAGTTGTGGTGAGATGGTATGGATGGGTTGGAGAGGCTACGGATGCTGTTACACCAAGCAGAGCGTAATTTGAAGGAATAAGAAGTGTTCTAACTAAAATCACATGCCTTGACTTTGTACAATTATTTCCCATGTAGGAAGACACCTGGGAGCTTGTGCACCTCAAATATAGTATACCCAGCCTGAGGAATGGTACACTTATTGGGAGCTCCAGCTACTTAAAATGACAAACACCATTCCTTCCCACACATACATCAACACGTGTTCCCAGGTAATCAATGTGAGGTTTGAAAATGAGGCTTGTTTTCCAGTTTTCATAGTGTTTTTATACAGAGATGATTAAAATAGTTCTCCTGGGACTGAATACAATTATCCAAAGGTGCAAAGATGCTCCTAGAACAAAACAAATGAGTAGCACCTTGGTATCAAAACAATCTAATCCACACTGGAAACTGTGTTTGTTTAAGGGTATTGATTTCTGTGTTTTGGAAAGCTTCACAGAACTCTTCTGATAATTTGCACATCTGAAACAAATCCAAAATCGGAGTCAGAAGGAGGTATAACTGGGACCAGAAAAGAAGAATCAGCAGATTCTCAAACAGGTTTTCATGCTAAATGATTAATAGCCATATGATCAACACACATACTCATGAAAACACAAGTAATAAATTTTTGAGAATCTGAGCCAAAGGGCTTCTCCTGCAGGGAATTATTAAAAAAACAAAATTCATATTAGACACCCATCTTCTACTGAACTTTAATGAAAGCTGAACACCTACCTGCCATTCACTCTTTCATTTAATAAGCTTCCCTGTAATATTAACGACAATCTTGAGTATTTCCTAATGCCTATCACAGACACTGGGACAAAGTACTTTTTAAACACTGTTTAAATGCAGACTTTGTATCCCTTTATTGCGTTGATTGATTGTATACCAATGTATTTCCAGAGTTGTTTCCTAACCTTTCTTTTCTTGCTTTGGGGTCTCCAGCTGAAAAAAAACTGTTCTCAATTTATGTTGACCGCTCAGTATTTATTGTTTCCATGGGCTTACACAAAAGAAAATAAAAAGAAAAAATAAAACACAAAAAACCAGTTCAGAACATTATTTAAAAAGTTAGGTGTCTGAATAGTGGACCTAGCTTAATGCTTTTTCCTTCTCTATGTAAGATGATGAAAATCTTATATTCTCACTTCAGAAACTTATTCTACATCTGAAACAATTCACATCTGCAAAGCAGTTAAGAGGACATAAAAGTAACCTAAACAACAAAACAAACAAGTCTGAGACAAATGTACAACTGGAGTGAAAGGACAAGGAAACACAGCTCTGCCATTACCAGGCAGTAGAACTATCTCATGCCACACGTTGGGCTTGGGCTGCCTGCAGAAGGCAAATCCCCATTGTTGTCCTGTTTTTTTTCAGCAGTACTATCTTTTTCAGTTGCCAGCTTGCATTCTCTTATCATCAAGTGTAGAGTCATCCTACAGCAAGCTTTAATACCACGTGTATTTTTCTCAATGGCAGTAGTTTCCTTTATCTTACCTTTCTTCATCTTGAAGATCTTTCAGAATCAAAACCAATTTGACAATTTCCCTGCGTGCTGTGCTGAGATACGCAGTGAGGAGTAGCCTATTATCAATGCTACAACAGAGGATCTCACTTCTTTTGATCACTTAATGCTGCAGAGCATGTAAAAATTCTTACACTGAATACATGTAGCACATGAAGTGATCAAACAGCTTTAGTTGACTGGACTGTGAAATCTGACTGGTAGCTGGAAGGGGAAAGCAAAATCTGATAGCTACCTTTACGTTCTCCTCTGCTACTGCTGCTAACAGCCCCCAAGGTTGGAACAACATTGCTTTGGCACCTTAAAAAACAAAGTAAAAACCCACCCCGTGGAAGAAAAATGCCCCGACGCAATGAAAGGGCCATGCACAGGAAATCATTAGTGTGTGCGAACAGCTTCTACAAGGAAGAACTCTTTGAAGAAAGCATTGCAAAACAGCACAAGCACCTTCAGCAATATGCTCTTCAAAACGCAAGAAGCTTGCAAAGAAACTAAATTGTATTTGGAAGGAACCTGCCAGATGTTTTGACAGGCTAACCCCAAGCCTATCTGACAAAATCAAACCAGAAGTTAACCCACAGCAAGGGAGTTTTGCATATAGCAGAGTTCAGCAGTCAGGCTCTGAATGCCTCTCCCAAGTCGGGAAGCGTCATGTTGCCATCTTCACTGGCTTGAATGACTTCCAAATATATTATTTGTGTTCATGAACACAATGGTATTTAAAAAAATCCCTAACAGTATATAAATACTTGCTTTACAACATGTAGTGTAACAGCCATTAACAGCCAAAATTGCAAAATGCATCATTATCTTCAAACCCCACAACGAAATGGAACAATGCCATCCTTTTAGTTACAAATTCTTCAGTTATGTACTTTACAATAGACTTTTACAACTGTTGGAAATTACCATTTTGCATGCAGTGTCTGTTAGGCCACCAACAATCAAGTTTTAAGGCATTATTCTAACCTCACTGATTGCACTTTCTACATACCTGGCAGATATTTACCTCTGCAAGTTCAAAGTCAGAAAAAAACCCTCTGCTTAAGTCAGGGGAACTTGAGAAACAGCAACATGGTAAAACCAGGGCACCTCTCATTAGAGTTACTTGTCACTTTTTCAGAGCTTCTGCCTCTTACCCCTATTTTCCACATATTCCAGCCTGGAAGAAATGTGACGGTAAAATATTTGATGGACAGCTGCTGCAAATGATTCTCTTTCACTGGCTTTACTAAGATCAAGGTTTTCCTAGAAAAAGCTTAACCGAAACCAGACATATAACTGACTTCATTTCCGTGCTTTGACAGCTTTAATGTTAATGAGGGACTATTTGAAAAGAAGAAAAAAAAAGGGGTGGGGGCAAGATTTTACACACCAGAAGATCTCCACCAGAAATAGCTACCCTACAAACACATCCCCTCCCTATAGCTCAGCTGCTCCAAAAGGTAACTTAGTTGGCTCAGTATGACTTGATGACTTGTGACATACAAATCTTTGATCACTTGAAGGCTGTGAAGAGCTTTGTGTTCATACAGTCAGATAATCCTTTACAAATACATCAGCATGTCAGGTAAAAGAGTAGTCATCTCTGAAAGGGAAGGAAAGGGAAAAAGAAAGAAAAAAATAAAAGGATAAAAAAAGTACAGAGTTACTGGGAAGGGGATTCATGGACCTGTGGATCAAGTCACACTCTTAGGACTTCCTAAAAACATAGCAAGGGAAGAGCTGCATCTTAAATAGCTTCTGGGTAGCATCTGTTTGAAATGGCCTGTGCTCTGCAGCTGATAACCCAATGTCTCACTGACTTTGCTAGCATCACAGAGGTGAAGTTTCCACATGGGTGAATTAATCGCTCTTGAGCAATTTATTCAAGACCAACAGGCTCAAAATGGCTTTAGTATAGCATCAGGCAAGGTAGGCGTGTGTGTCCCTGTGTGTGCTTGTGCACACATACAGTCTCTCAGAAATTCCTCTGCACCAAATGGGGTAACTTTAGGGTTGTTCTTTTTCTTCTCCTATTTTTCCAAATTGTTCCTTGCCCACAAATAGTCTCATTAAGCAGTAGTATCATTAGAGGCCATCATGCACCAATTTTTTTCAGCTGAAGTGAAGCTAGAGGTTGGCCACTTCTGCTTTGCCTGTGCAACTGATAACAGATTTCTTGGCTCTTTCATCATAGCAAAGGGCATTTGTAACTGACAGATCTCCCCAATAAGCATTCTCTCATTTCCTATTCCAGTTCTGCACATCCTGGGGACTGCTCAGGCACAGTGTTGTACAAGTACTGTGCCAACCCTGCCGTGAAGAAACTCCATGAACACCAACACACAAAACATACCACAAAGAAAGACTCCACTGGAGCTGTTCTTCCTTAAGCCCTGCTTCTTATATTATGGGATGAATTACTGTGCCTCTTAGATAATTATAATTATTTTCTTTGTTGCATCCCACACTCAGAAACTAAACTTGGAGAGACTGGCACTGACAACCAAGACCTTTCCCACCTTCTTTCACCAATTTTTATAAATACATCATGATCTATAATTGTATGCAAATGCCTCTGTGCCTGTATGCTTGTATATCTGTATGTTTTACATATGCATAGATATAGATAAAAAAATGACAGGGTGAGACAGAACATTGTGCTGCATGCACTCCATATAGAGGGATAGGAATACAAAACAACATAATGAATATTTGCCATTACTGCTTAATGAAATGTCTTGGGGTACTAAGATGGTGAGCAGAGTAGGACAACCACAGTAAACTGAATTCTTTGGGAACGAAAATATTAAATAGAAACGTTTGTCATCATCTCAAGGCAGGGACCTTGTCCTCTCATTTGTTGATAGGTGACATGCTTCTTTTCTTTATAAACACTGAATTAGAGAAAGTCAAAGTTTGCACATGTACATTCTTGAGCTTTGCAGTTGTGTTTGACTGATTTAACTAATGCTGTTCTAATTTAAAATGCCTTCAGAGTATCCGTTTCAGTGCTGATGGATGTTTGCCTCCTGCAGAATATTATCAATTAAGAAACTTATTCTAACCATAAAAATAAAATAACACTCTGTTTATTGTTATCTGAGAGACTAAACTATAATAAGGATTGCTGATTAATTACTTATCAGGGAGAATTGACCTTAATTAGGGTCAACTTCCACGGCAGACAGCTTAATTTATTCTTTAATTTTTGTGTGTGAACACATTTCTCCCTGCAGAACAACTGATTCACAGCTCAATTCAAACTCTTCAACCGTGTTTTTATTTTTTTAAAGGAAAAATAAATTAAAAAGGTATATTTTGAAACCAGCATATCTGTTCAGAGTAAGACCCAACTGCCTTAAGTTACCAAAATTAACATATATTGGTTTTTTTACTCCTGTTTCCCTGCTGAAATAACTCTCGCAAGCAAGGGTACTACTAATAGGAAGGTATAGATTGGGTATTAGGGAGAAGTTTTTTACAGAGAGAGTGGTGAGGGGCTGGAACAGGCTGCCCAGAGAGGTGGTGGATGCCCCATTCCTGGAGGTGTTCAAGGCCAGGTTGGATGGGGCTGTGGGCAACCTTGCGTAGATCCAGGCCTGGAGGTTAGTGCCCCTGCCTGGGTCAGAGGGGTTGGAACTCTCTGATCCTTGGTGTGCCTTCCAACCCAGACCATTCTGTGATTCTATGGGGATCTGGACACCCCGGTATCCTTAAACTCTGCAGTTCAGGTCCTGGTATCAGTGCAGGAGTGAGGTGCATCTCCAGACAGTAAAATATTCAGTCAGCCTACACGGCATTGTCCCTCCAGTGCTCTTCTCCCACTGTTTGAGGGGAATGATTTTAAAGCAGCTAAGGTATGTTGATATAGCCAATTGTCGTGCCTTTGACTGAAGCACAGGCAGCTCTTTAACTTTGTTGTTTGCAGATGTAACAAGTAAGGTGCAGTAAACTAAATTCTGTACAATGTACCTACTAGGTAAAAATACCTAGGGATGTGCATATTCCACAGTAATTAATGAGACTGATACATAGCGTGGGCAGCCTCAGGTTTGCATATATGAGGAGCAGCTGTGGCATGAGAGAAAAATCAGGCTGCCAAACCTATCTAAGAAGCCAGGTAAATACTCAGGAAATCTTGTGCTGAGATGTGTGCTGTCGCACCTAGAAATCTATCTCCACATACCCCAAGGGAGGGTAGCTGGATATTATTTTTACTATTATTAATTAAAAAATTATATAATATTACACATATATAATGATTATTAAAGAATCATTTTGAAATTTAATTACCATATTTCAAAATAGTAGTTTTCTGCATAATTTTTTCTTAAATTTTTTCTACCTTGACTCTTAGTAACTGGGATGGAAAAAAATAGGAAATAATAGACATGCTTTCCTTGTTAACAATTGTTTTGTTCTAGAAATTAATAGAACATAACATGAAGCCTCTGAATGTGCCTCCTGCAGAGATGTCCTATGATCCACTAGAAAGGGCTGCTTAGAAAACTTTATATAATAAATAGATGGGGAAAAAAATTCTATAGCCAACTATAAAGCACTTACTACTTTCAGTGTTCTCAATAAGTGAATATACTCCAAACTGAATACAATGAGGTAAACCTTCCATATCCAGCATCTAATGTTTTTGTCATTACTCCCCATGTTGGGCGATGGACTCAAGGTTTGTTGGCTACAGAAGCAAACAAAAAAATGCAGGAAGAAGTGTGGTAGGAGTGGCCTTTAGAGCTTCAAAATTTAGCTTGGAAAATCAGAAGAGATTTATGACATTATAATTTGTTACTTATATATCTACAGTACAAGATAGGTTCCGTTTACTAGTGAAACCCACTTACATCATGTTTACAGGCTAAAAAAGCCATTGAAAAAATATTAAAAAACAAACTAGGCAGCTCTGAACTCAGAAAAACATAGAACTGTTTAGGAAAAAATACACCCTTATCCCAGACCATGTCATTGCAGGCTGGAGTACTTTCCACTTCAATGAGTCCACACCATCCCACCCAGCAACTCTCACCAACAGCCTCCGCAACCTTTCCAAAAGATCTCACATGACATTTCTACACAGTCTCCTGCTCTTCCCCCATCCCATCCCATCCCCAGATTTCCTGGCCAAGCTGAACTTTTCAGGTTTGCTTTTTCTGTGACACAACCTGACAACCTACTGACCCCACTCCACATCCCCCTTGTTCCTTGAGAACATGCCATATAAACAGGAAATATAACAAAGAGTCAGGTCAGCACAGCATAATGGTGACTTCAGGGATCTTTGAAAACACATTAATGATTATAATACAGAATCATTACAGAGTTATAACACTTTCCACACAGCTTGGTCCCAAAAAGTCTTCCTATGAATCAGTAGCATTACATTATGAAATTAAGGTTTGCTCCCTACTTGCCCCCATTCTTTCTTACATATTTTTTAGTTCACATGCTATCCTCTGCCCCTAAAGCACCTCCAAATGCATTTTCCAAAGAGAACCTGGTAAAACATAGGAATAACCAGTATTATGCATAACAACTGTTTTTCTACCCCCCATGGGCAATCCTTTTAGGGATATAATTTGTTGGCAATAATTTGCTTTGGTTTTAAAAGCAAGTAAGTGCAAAGTAACAAGGGCAAACATGAAGAAAATAATGCAGAAATCTGTATTGAATGATTGTATGGGCTTCAAAAATCATTTTATATTATGTAGACTTAGAAGAACAATTCAATGTGGATATTGCCTGCAAAAAAAGTATTTTATACCTTCTTGCTACCACCAGAATAGCTTCAGCAAACAGTCCTAACCAACCCAGTGAGCCAAATCATAAAGCTTCAGGCAGTCATGAAAAACTATTGATTTTTTTTTTTTTTAAAACCTTTCTTCAGCTGTAAATTTCTATTGATATGTGACAAAAATGCTCAAGTGGCATTTGCTAGCACAGCCATTGTGGGAAAACCCAAGATTGCAACCTCTCCGGTTAAGCTGCTCGGAAGTTTAATGTGGTCAGCTTCAGAGTGCTCCAGCTGATCTCGGATCAAATAAAACACATCACACATGTTCCCAATAGCAATAATCAAAACTGAGGCTTTCAGATTTTGCTGGAAACAAAATTACAGCAAGAGAAATGGGCTGGATATTTCTTTTTATTGCTGCAAAATAGACTCCTAACAATGAACTATGTGGATTTGTTTTATTTTGTGAAGTTAGCTCATCCATCCCATGGTAGCACATGATTAATACCTCCTTCCTCCTCCCTCATCACCACTAAGGGCTAAGGGGGTGTGACTCCTGCTTGCTTTGATCTGTATGCCTCCATTTGCTCTGAGCAATGCCACTTCAGAGCCCAGGGCTAGGATGGGAAAGAGTGCACGAGTGTCTATTCTGGGGTTATTACCAAAGTTGAAACAGGCCCAGTTGTGCAAGTTGAGATACACCCAAGGGATCCTCAGGACCTGAGGGTTAGTGAGCTGTTCACACACCACGAAGAGCTCCACATGAACAACCTGTTCTGAATGTCTGAGGCTGACAGAAGGTGAAGAACCATGTGCTGTACTAATGAGATATCAGATGAGAGTTTTGGTTCCCCCTACTAAATAAGGTGCACTGAGCAACAGTATGAAGCCAAGGGCTTGCTCCTCAGTCTGCTTCACGAGAAAATAATGGAGGACCAGAGCTGCTGTCTTTTCCCATGCCCCAGCCCAATCCTTACAATCGCCTTCTATGATTCAGAGTCCCTTACCTGAAAGGTACTGCTCTACAGCTGCAAGAGACCAGAATTGCCAGGCACAGATCTTTGTCCCATGTGTGCACAGCCACAGAAACATGGGGTGATCATACTGCAAGCTGGATGCAAGTCAGAGTTGTTCATGACCTTCCTAGACAAGAGTTATGGCTGCAAGACACTGATCATATTAAGCTCTGATAGAGGAAAGGGATGACGCAAGGCTGAGCTACGTGTTTTCTTTCTCTAAATGTTGTCTTATTTATTTCCCCTCCTCCTAACAGCAGAAAAAAAGAGCTTGATCCCATCAGAACTTGGGTCCTCTCTTCATCATCAGGTGAGATGACCCATCAGTCAGCATCAGCCAGTGCCTCTGGGATGACAGCAACCTTCTCAGATTGAAGGTGTGTCTGCATAGCACATTGGGCTGCTTTTTCCTGCAAACAAAAGCTATAAAGCCAGGGTAATAAACTTTCAACACCGACTAGGGCACTCAGATGCAAAGCTGCTGTCAGCTCCTGCTGTGTACAACACTGTAGCACAACTCTACTATGGCTCTTAGTCATACAAGCTAGAATAGTTTGATTACATCTACCCATAATACACTCACATTTCTGGCTGGCTATACTGTGGCTAGCACTCAGTCTTTCCCCTTAAATAATGCTATTGGGAAAGCAAGTGTTGGGAAGGTCCCTGGAGTACAAACCGATTGTGGTTTCTAAAATTATTTAGGAGGAAAACTTGGGTAAATATTTCTTTTTCTGCCCATGTAACAAAATGAGCTACTGAATTTATATTATCAGAGTTTCCAACCATATGCAGCAAAATATAAAAGGACCGTGCATTTGACCAGTGCCTGATAATTCCAACACTCAATACACAAGAATAAACCAAGTCTCTATAGAGCCACACAGCAGATAAAAGGTTAAAACCCATTTGCTGTGGTACTAGCCTCAGGTAATTTCCTTCCAGACCTTCATGCTGGAGCACAGCACCTAAAAGAGAATAGAGCTGGGAAGCTCCAAAGGTACCCTGGACTGTGTACTGCTCTCCTCGAAGCCTGGAGAGGCTGCACATTGCTCCATTTTCCAGCTGCTGCTTGCACCACTTCCTAAGGGTGAGATGGGCCGAATCCCGTATTTAATTTAACACTGTAATTCTTGGAAACAACTGCAGCACTACTTCCACCTTCCAGAGTCCTTCCCTGGAGAGCTTATTTTGCCTCCTGCAGCAAGTGGTGTAAGACAGTGGTGAAGGGGACTAACAGAAGAACGTGCAATGCTGTGACTTTCCCCCTAATGCTGGCCTCACTATTTCTGCCTATGTGTTACATGTATATTACGTGTTACAAAGACAAATACATACTGACATTCTATATTAAAAAAAAAACCACAAACAAACCACAAAACACCAAAAACCAAAAAAAGTTCTTCAGTCTTCAGCTGCATTCTTGCCAGCATCCCATTACAACTTCTGTAGACCAGCAGACTGCGGGCATTTATTATTAAATGAAACTGAACCTCAAACCCTCCTGGAAATAACAGACAGGATGTATATGAAAGACTTGCCTGCACCTGCCAACACCTGTCTCAGGATACAGAAAGAAGCAAAAGAGTCTCAGGGTTAGGAGACTCCCAGCTTAATACTTTTTAGTGCCATAGATTTAGAGAGTAATTTCAGTATCTCTTTGCTTCAGTTTGTCTTTTGTACAAGAGGGATATAGCATCTACAGTGCCAGGGAGGATGCAAGGACATGGTGCTGCTCCCAAAATATGATAACAAAACCCACAGAGATTGTTAAGAACATGACGATCTTTCAATCACACATCTCGGTCTGTGAAGTGCAAGTCAGGACACTTGGAAAAAGAGATGATTTTCTGTGAGCCTTTGCACTTTTTCCTTTTATGCAGCAAAATCCTCAGTCTTTTCCAAAGGAAATTTAAATCAATACATACGCCTTGCTTTGGTTTGTCATGTTCATAGCATACCTGAAAAACATTTCTGCCATCTCCTTTTTGAGATGATATTTTTAGGGTTGGGGGAGGAGCATATTTAGATGGAAAGGGAAAAAATACACAGAAGAAATCGCATCTGCAATCACATTTCCTGATTAGATCTTTGTAGAGTGCTGCCTGTCTTATTGCTACTGGTAAATACTAACTCATTCTCCTGTTCTCCATCCCTGTCGTCTTTGCAATAACATATGTTGGTAAGTATGGGAAGACAGGCTTCATAGGTGTGATTTTTGGGTTTTGGGGTTTTTTTATTCTTCAGCTATAAGTATTGGTCACAACTCCATCTGCAACACCCCTTACTGTGCAAGGGAAAATATGAAATCAAAAGCTCATTGTTTTATATAAGAACCACCTTAATAATCTCATAAGGAAGTGTATGGCTTTAGGGAGCTACATAAAACAGTGAACACAAAGATGAGGGAAGGTGCATTTGATCCCTTTCTTCCTGTTTGTACTTAAAATAAGCTATAATTGTGTCTATCAAGAAGACATAGAGGTAATAAGAAGAAAGTATCATGAAACTGGCAGTAATCCGAGCTTGTTAGTAGAAATGGGATCTAAAAGAAAACTTTGAGGATTTACATGCCTCAATAAGCAGTTGTATTACTTCCATACCTTAACTTATTCGCCATATGCACTTGGATTGATAAAAACGTTCCACTGGATTTATTTTTTTGTGTTCAGAATATGGGTGTGCTCTTAAAAATTATGAGGAAGGTTCAGTCTTCCAAGCTTTGGAATATTAAGAGCTTTGCTAGCAAAAAAAGAGTCGATGTGAAGAAGCAACGATCAACTTTATGACAGGCACTTCATTAACCCACATACTTTATAATTTGCTCACCAAACTATCTGCTTTTCCTCTCCTCAGCAGGAACATAAATAGCTAAGATTATCATGAGCTGTTAGGCTTTTGGAAGATGGTTAATCTTACCAAATATACCACAGAGCATTTACAGCTACATATTTATTTATTTAGATTTAGAACGTGATTAAGGGGAAAACAAACCTGATATATCTTGAAGGTACATCTCAACTAATACCTAAATTGCAGCGGTGCACTTGAGTAAAACTCAGCAGAGCTGGAGAATTTAAAGACAGCAAGTCCTCTAGCCATGGCAGTGACTTTTCAGTGACTTCTGCATGTGTTATCAAGGTATCTGGGCTCCATGGTATAAAAAGGACAGGGATCTCCTGGAGTCCAAAGAAGGGCTACAAAGATGATTAGGGGCCTGGAGCATCTCCCCTATGAGGAAAGGCTGAGTAAGTTGGGACTCTTCAGCCTTGAGAAGACTAAGGGGGGACCTAATTAAAGTATATAATTATCTGAAGCAGGGGATGCAGGGGGAATCAGCCAGACCCTTTTCAGTGGTCTGTGGGGATAGGACAAGGGGCAATGGCTGCAAGTTGGAGCATAAGAAGTTCCACACCAACATGCGGAAGAACTTTTTCACAGTGAGGGTGAAAGAGCACTGGAATAGGCTGCCCAGGGAGGTGGTGGAGTCTCCTTCTCTGGAGATATTCAAGACCTGTCTGGACACCTATCTGTGCAGTATGAGCTGGGGAGCTGCTTTGGCAGGGGGGTTGGACCCGATGATCTCTCGAGGTCCCTTCCAACCCCTACAGTTCTGTGATTCTGTATTATAACAATGTGCTGCCAAGGAAATATCAACCCGCATTGCTTATGGGACCAAGATGCAAGGGGATGGAAAGAGGAAATGGAGTGGGACTGAGATATTCCCTCCTATACAGCCAAAAGGGAAAATTGGGTCTAAATTTGCACAGGGAGGGGATGATAAAGGAAGAGCCAGGCCAAGCCTGGGTGGCACAGATGCCAGGGTAGGGGTCTGCAAGCATGAGGAGAGAGGCTTGAGGCAAGTTTTTGTCTGGGAGCTGGTTGTGTTTTTACCAGACAGTTCTGCCTATTGGACTGAAGCACCTGTGGCAAGACTGCATCTAACCTCCCTCTCCTCAAAGGGTGCCTTGCAATATGCTGGGACGATGAGACCACTTTCTGCTTGGGACAGGGGACAGTTAGTGAGAGGGGAGTCCAAGTATTTCTACACAAGAAGTAGAGAGTTGGGAAACAAAATAATTAACAGCAAAAGACTGCTATTATTCAACTACAAGAATAAAGGGCAATCAGCGATGCAACCTCTTTGCTTTTTTTCCCCCTGTATTTATTTGTTATGGGTCTGAGCCAACGTTCCTCACAGTGGGAGATTTTTGATGGCTTTCGCTAGGCTTTGATGAGGCCCATATTTGCTCATTTGCACAATGTATTTATCTTCACCCCCAACTGTGTTGATCAGCAAGCAGCAGCAAAGTCCACCAAATGCTTTATATAAACCCCCCACTTATTAAACAGTTCCAAGCTCAGACTGAAAAAGCTTTATAAAGCCAACATTACCTGAATCATTCCTCTGGGAGAGTTATGCACTGAGTGTTGGGAAGACATTTCCAAACTACTTAAATGACTATTAATGGAAGCTGTGATCCTAAGTTATTTAAGAGCTTTTGAAAGTCCCAAGCAAACCCTGCTTAGCAATGGGAAACACCAGCTGAATGTTTCCCTTATAACAAAAACAAGAGAGAATCAAATTCAGGGGAAAATGACAGGTTTCTGCATTTACATGAGCAAACAAAAGATTAAAGCTTTATGGAGCAGAATTATGTCTGCAGCATCGTCTCCTTCCATGAGCTCAAATACCTCCTTTAAGACCACCGGACTTCCACTGCTGCAGTATGCTAGAGGGCTTTATGAACTCTCAGTTTACTCCTCAAGCTCTCCTAACCTTATTAACACAGCCAAGTGTTAAGGTTACAGCTCCACAGGTTGATGTCTTAGGCTGACTTTCCTAAAAGCTCACTCTGGAACCAGGATGCCACCCCAGATTTCCTGCATGAAGATTACCCAACATGAAACCCTAGTCTGCGACTAGGACTGTGAGTGGCACAGCGCCATTAGGACACCAGTGATTTTGTAACATAAAATTTAAATAGAGGCACGTCATTACACTCTTCCAAACTAACGTTTAGTTTTTCAATTGTCAAGCCTGGCCTTGGCTAAATACCTTTCTGGAAAAAAAGAACACCCCTGTTTCTTTCAGAACTACTTTTTCATGAAAGGGACTTATTTAGAAGGTATATTAGTTTCTGATGTATCAGCATTTTAACCCCCTGCAAACAGCCTGTCAGAAAATTTATGACTGCCTTTTTTTTCCTTCCCCTTTTTCCCTTCTGATTAAGCACATTTGCAGTTGGAAAGCACCGAGCTGGTGATGCTGTCTTTACCTCATTAAAAAGTGCAAATCCTTTGTGCATTACTGTTCACCAGGGTACGATTTTTAAAACACCAGTACAAGAGCCAGTGAATGTCAGGCTGCAGAGACAAGGCTTACAGGGAGAGGAAAGCTCTTCCCATTAGACCAAGCAAAAAAGGGGTGGGAAGGACAAACTTTCATACTGATAAGCCCCCCTCTAGATATAAGCATCAAAAAGCAATGAAAAGAAGAGAAATTGGCTCTCCCTATAAATCTTGCCTCTTTTATAGCCACACTGCTGTCATTACCGAGTTCCTGTGAGGCCTTTCATTTGTAAAAGTCTTTTCTTTCACTAATTCCATTAAACAGAAAGTTTCAAACATGAATATTTGATTGACACATTATTAGGAGAAGTACGAAAAAAGCAGCGGTGCCGCATTAAGCTCCCCTGCTACAGCCATCATCTTTTCCCAGCATATCTCTGTATCTCCCCCCCCCCAACACAGCAAAAAGGCAAAAGGAGAGAAAAGACTATGCTCATTAGGAAGAAAAATGGAAGCAGCTCATCTGAGCACCCCATCTGCTGCCATCATGTCAGAGACATCACATTTTACTGCTGTCACCAGCAGGTGCATGCAATTACGTGACAGCAAAATGAACTATGGCTTCCCGGTGACTGTTTCGAGCAGATTTCAGACTGTTGGCAAGTACATGATAACAGACCATGGGCATTTGCTTCTGAATAATTCCCGGAATTCATATTAAAAAAAAAAAAAGTAAAGGTGGTTCCTTTCCTTGTGGAAGGCTACTGGAAGAAGCAATAGAGACAGCAACCGAGGATGATGGAAGGCATGAGACAGGCTAAGTCCAAGTTGGGTGGTTAATATGAAGACAGATAGGGCCAGTCTGTTCAATTCCAACTCATTTA
Organism: Laterallus jamaicensis coturniculus; assembly: GCA_022605575.1. NCBI lineage: Eukaryota > Metazoa > Chordata > Aves > Gruiformes > Rallidae > Laterallus > Laterallus jamaicensis. The sequence continues at coordinate 9,431,373 of JAKCOX010000001.1, read as the reverse complement.
CACTCATATACTGGGGCAACCAAGCCCAAAACAAATACTGAGGAATACACTATGGGTATGTTGAAGGACTAGGAAGAGCATTTGGATCTCTTCTACTAAATATACTGTTGCTGTTCCAGGTTGGTGGCTAATTAAACAGAACACTTAATGATCAATAAAAGGTCACCAATTTTTATGCAAGGGCAAAAGTGTAACACAAGGCTGACTCAGTTTGGATCGCCAACACAGAACAAGTCAGTCACAATTGCAGCTAAACGTCTGCTTTCCCTGCAGAGCCTGTATTTCTGCACAGAAAAAGGAGAAGGCACCAGCAGAGCAGATAGAGCACAGAGGGTGTTCCTACAGGAGCCTCTCTGAGCCGAAACCTACAGGGAAGAAAGCCGTATTGCCAATGACTATTCATCACAGCTCTGCTGTGCGATGCAAAGATGACAAAAATGGCTGTAAAGGTGAAAACAGTCTTCCAGACAGAAGTTCCTTTCTGAGGGCTGGTGAATTTTTTCCCCTGTTGTACTTAATCCCAAATGCTTACAGGACTCTATTCACACTTGCTGGGAAGGGTTTCTTCCTTCCTTATCTGAATGTGATGATGAATCAAAAGTAACTTCTCTTCTGTTATCTAAGGTGATAATGGAGAATTGCAGTTTTGCCAGGGGCTGCAAGATGCCTTCACAGTGTTCTCAGAAAACAGTCACCCAAATCAGGAGTAAAGGCTAATTTTTCCAGGTTAAAAATAAATAAATAATATCTCTCCCTGGAGAATTCTTTTAAGGAGGACAGCAGCACTGCAAAATATTCAACCTTATTCATTAACTGCACCTGGCTGTTAGGAATTTTACCTACTGGTAGCCAATTCCTGAGAATTATGACAATTATTTTCTGAATGATAAGCTATTATTCACCTGGTATGACAAAAGTGCTCCATTTCGCTTCAGTGACTAGAAACGGCACAGCCATTTTTACCATGCCTGGCATAAACCACTCAAATGGGATTAGGCCAGGACTGCAATGTGCCTGGGCAGTTTGCTTTAATTTAAACCAGTATATAAATCTTATAATCAGAGGGAATTTTTCGTTTCATAAGGCACAGCTTATTTTAAGACTGATTACTTTAACACTGCTACAGAGATCACCTTTTTTTCTCCAGTCAAAAGTGCTAATGCTATCGCTAAAGCAAAATTGGTTTACAGGCAGATTTTCTTTCCTTAAGGAGAAAGGAATAAGTCTTTTAAAATTATATCACAGAATCACAGAATTTAGGGGTTGGAAGGGACCTCAAGAGATCATCAGGTCCAACCTCCCTGCCAAAGCAGCTCCCTAGCTCATACTGCACAGATAGGTGTCCAGACAGGTCTTGAATATCTCCAGAGAAGGAGACTTCACCACCTCCCTGGGCAGCCTATTCTAGTGCTCTGTCACCCTCACTTTGAAAAAGTTCTTCTGCATGTTGGTGCGGAACGTCCTATGTTCCCACTTGCAGCCATTGCCCCTTGTCCTGTCTCCACAGACCACTGAAAAGGGGCTGGCCAATTCCCACTGCATCCCGTACTTAAGATATTTATAAACATTGATTAGGTCCCCCCTCAGTCTTCTTTTCTCCAGGCTGAACAGCCACAGCTCTCTCAGCCTTTCCTCGTAGGGTAGATGCTCCAGGCCCTTCATCATCTCCGTAGCCCTTCTCTACACTCGTATCCCATAATTATACAGAGCAAGGCAGGGAAATTGGGGCATTTTCAAAAAGGGCAACAATGATGGAGGGGCCAATCATGTCTTAATTGGGATGTGGGAGTTAAACCCTAAAATAACAAAGGCAGTTTCCAAAGCAAACCACAGTTTGCTAGATTATGTTTCTGACTCCTGTCATCTTATTACACATCTCATAATAGCCACTGATTTTTTATTTTTAGAATTAACTGTTAGGGTCGCACTATGAGAAAAGCTCAACTTCATTTATTTAAAGTTGTATTTCCAGGTATGAAAACCACAGCTTAAAGCTCAAGACACCCAAGGAGTTGAAAAGGGCCAACTTTTTTGTAGAGTCCCACGGTGAAAAGATGCCAGTGTCATGGCTCATAAGCTGAAATACAATAAAGTACATGTGATGCTTCAGGGGAAAAAAAGAATTACCTATGAAGAAAGAAAAATTTTCACTAACAGGCGACTGAATTTACACCACTAATTACTGCAGAATAGAAAATAGCATTTCCTATAACCAAACAGAAATGTGTAGAATTCTTTTTTGTGAATTAAATGTCTTCCTGAACCAGCAGATGGATTCAGTGCTGTTGCTACTGTTCACAACTTCATTAAGCAGCAGTGCAGCTGCAGCCTTTAATGGGGAGCTCAGAAAACTCTGCACCAGGGATTGTCTACAGAAGTGACACTACTTTGAGAATGGGAAAGTGAAGGTAAAAAAACCTGGTCTACTCCACTTCACCCCAGCATGAACTTAGGTAAACGCACAGAGGAAGAGACAGTTGCATTGCATCACCTCCACACAGGCACCGTTTGTCTTTCCAGATTCAAAACATGCTCTTTGAGCACTTAACCCAGTGATCTGAGACCTTATCCTTTAACAAATTTCCATACTGTGAATGCATGCCCAGGAACTTACTCTCTCTGCAACAGCGCTTGCTGGTAAGAGGGAAGCGTGAAGCAGCGAGGAGTCTGGTTAGTTATCTTCCTCAGCCTGCCCCTGCTTCCCCCCCATTCAAATCAAGGAGAGGGTCTCAATCTAGGCCATCTCTATGAGCAGCCTATGCAAATGAGCTGCTCTGCCTGTATGCCAGGAGCATGTTTTTTACCTCCTGCTACACTGACTTTAGAAAGTAAGTTAGTGCTACAGGGATGCTCTTGGTCAGGACAGGAGTTCAGCGTGAAACAGCTCTTTGTTTCACTTCGACCCATGCGATATCAAATAGGTGCCTGCGTGCACACAGCAACTATGCCACTCTGAAAGAAAGCCCCGAATTCACAGACAGCCCTTTGCACAATAACCAGGTCTCCTACACATGAAACACTTTGACTAAATTGGGGCAGCGATGAGGCAAGCAGGCAAAGGCAGTATCAGTGTTTTCTGATATGTAAAGATATTAATGAAGACTTTGACTTCAGCAATGTTTTCTGGCACAGATGTGCTTTAAATTTAATGAGATCCTCATTTATATTCTGGAAAAAGAAAGGGAACAGTAAACTGTATACTTACTGGAAATCAGCAACAACTAACAAACACTGAGGCAACCAAATGAAAACACGTACTGGTAACTTTTACCCTTCTATTGTTCACTGGCCTTATTAAAAACCTAGTTGGAGCTGCTATCACAGCAGCTCTACCCTGCAACCCTAATGTGCCATACGGATAATCTCATTGTTCAGTAACAGCTGCGGGGATGCACTTACCAAGTTATAGCTATGGGGACAGACACCCTGAGGGGCCACAGCACAACCAAAGCCTGTGTCTGGCAAAATATAAGGAAACACAGCAGAACAGAAACTAGCTTATTCTTTCTCCATCAACACGACAGTGACAGGGAATCACAGGCTTTGTCAAAGGATGCCAAGAACAAAGCAACAGAAACAATAGCGGAAAGGGTGGAGCAAGGGGGTAGCTGATGACAGGGCAAGCAATAAACTCCAATTCCAGGTTTGCCACTGGACAAGTTTTTAAACATATCCCTTCTTATCATAGGATTTTAATATTAAATTGGACAAGTAAGCAAGCCAAGCAATCCAAGAGTAATGTTTCTGCCCTACTGCTGACCTCAAGGAAAGATCAAGAAAAGCTTTTTTCTTTTCACTTTTGTTGTTGTAATTTACATTCTTATATATCTAGCAGAGCTCCCTCAACTTCTAGTTGATTTTTGGATCATTACTTGAGGCTGTGAATGGAATTCAAACAACAGGAAGTAAGACAAGTATTGAAATTAATTAGGAGGTTTTTAATTTAAGAAAAAAAACCCCAAAACACCTCAGATATATTGCAGTGCCTTGGCTTGCTGCAGAAAACCATTTCTGGCCTTCGACAGAATATACTTAATATATTTTTCACAAATCAAACCAATTGGAGTCAGTATGTACAACTCCCTTTCTTTGGAATATATGCTTGTATATCTCACATCTAAAAGTAGCTCATTAATGAGAATTATATACTTGAAGAGAGAAGTGAAAGCATCAGTTAAGAAACCTTCCATTTCAGATATGCTGGCTACTCTCCTGACTGCCCTGAAGAAAGCATGGAAGGAAGTTGCTAACCATATTTTGCTTCATTTCTGTAAGTTATAGTTGGCTGTAAATTACATTTAATAAGCACATTATTCAAAGTCTTCCGAGAACATTCCAACAGCAATGTTTACTATCTCAGTGTACTCTGAGCTCTTTTAAGCCATGTATATCCCTGAAAGTCACTGGGCCAGTTCCACAGCCACCATTCTCATGAGCTTCCTTTTGTTCTGGCAATTAGGCCATCTGCCAGGAGCTGAAATGATTAGCAATAAAAAGAAATTCAGCAGCTCTGCTTTGCAATCTCTTCAGCTAGTCCTGGTTCCGTTACCCACTGGGGGTACCATGAGAATTGGGTGAACAAAGAGCAGTAACAGAGGACACTGTAAATAAGGGGGAAATTTTTAAAAAGAGCATTATAAGGTCAATGTACAAACAAAAAAAATACCAAACAAGCTCACAAACCCAATTTGTTCTCAATTATATTTCTTTCAGAGCAGCACCAAGGATTTCATCATATCTCTTTTATTAATTTCACACACACTAGTCCTCAGAAGTGCCAACCAAACTTCTACTCTTGTTTTGCTTGCTCAGTCAGGCATTTGATCAAAACTATTTCCTATTATCTATACATGTGTGCATAGGCACACATGGATCCCATTCTTGATTAAGGCATTTAAGCACTGCTGTGATTCAAATAATAATACTAATAATGGATTAACCAGCAGCGGACATTAGTGCAGCTGATGATCTTTAGCCTCCTGCCTTGAGCCTGCAGGAAATCAGAAGTCCTTGCCCATAATTGAAGCTGGGATGTACCAAGAATGGAAATTCTGTTTGGCAAAGGAGTGTGGATTCTAGAGCTCTGTTGTTTAAAGCAGCATGAAACTCACAAAATTCAAAATCTTCAGAGAGAAAATAAACAAATCTAATACATTAAGACCAGTTTGATGGAACAGGATTTTCCAATGGGAAAATAATTTTATTAACCTTTCTACCACTTAGCTGCAATATCAAAGAACGTAATAGTATCAATGCTGCCAAATAATAACAACAGCCGCCTCTTTAAATGCCCTGGACAGCATTGCTGAAAGCCAGTGGGCACTAAAGTGAACTGCTGGTAATGTACAAAACAATCCCCACATTGCTCAGCAATTTCCTTCCATGATGTAAAAGTGGAAGCTATATTATTTTCAATATGTACATTTTTTAAAACCCAAACAGAATTCAAGTGTAAAGTAGGGTGGGGGACACATATTCACCATGTACACCCTGTGTATTTATTTGCCTGAAGACTGAAAAAGTTGAAGAGTGATAAAATTTCAGTGACTGTAAGTATAATCATGCACCAAAATTAGCTATAATTTTGCTATGAAAAATGTTTATAGAACTGCCAGCTGATCTGCCAAGTCAGTTATGTGCACGTGCTCTCTTACTGCCTCTCTGAAAAGAGGTTACAGAAAATTAAGTTCCTGCCTAACCTCCAGACATTATATTCTCTTATGCAGTAAACAAACACATGTTCTCCTTTTTCATTTTGGTCTTCATGCCTCCTAAATCCTGAAACTCCTCTCCAAACATGGAGAGAATATATACATTAGATTATGAACCCAGGAATGATTCTTTTTCTCTTTAAGTCACAGGAAACCTCTGCTACATACTCTATCCCCTCTCTGTCTTTCTAGTCTGTCTAACAGAGTGTTTCCAACATGCCTCTGGCAGTAATGTAAAAAAATAAGATTAGAATAATCCACTCCACAGAATGAAATCAAAGATGAACGTGGAATAAGTGGAACAGAAGTAGCAGTAAACATGAACATAATGACTTTTTCTGTCTTCATCAGCAGATGATTCAATACATTAAAACTGGAGAACCTAACTCTCCTGGCCTCTACATGCAATTTTGCTTCTCGTAACTCAAGGTAGTATGTCAGACACCAGGATTTCACTTGTGGATGTCTGTTGTTAAACAGGCAATCAAAGGCAGCATGGTTAGAGAAAAGAAATTGTCAAGCATCAGCCTCACTCATTATTCCTAGCATCTTCCAAGTGAAAGGATACAGGAACTTTTCACCAGTAAAAGACATTACAACCAAGTGTCGAACTGATTGCACTCGAAAAGCATCCCTTCCCCCCCCCCCCCCACTCTCTGAGTAAAGCCAATTATAACACTCTATTTAACTCTTCTTGTAAAACTTGCATATGAACTGTTCAGAAATTAAACATAAAACAGTGTTATGAGAAACAATCACTCTATTTTCCAAACAAAACATGACGAAATTTCCAAGGACAAATGGGTATGTCAGAGTGAAAAACAAACAAACAAAAAAATCACTGTCAGAGATTAAATGCTACTGGTTTAAAAGTGCCAAAGAAAGAAAGAAATATTGCAGCATATCATCAGTACAAAATGTTTGACAAGCCTCGGTTGCTGCTTCTTGAAGAAGCTATAAAGAATCCGGAGATGAAGAACTAAGTGTAGTGCTGCAGCATGGGAGGTGTCAAAGTCCCTGTCTCTATGATTTCATCCAGTGGTACCTGGATACCACACTGTCCTCATTGGGCATGCATTTCTCCACAATCTTCATCCTCAGAATTGCACTCCTATTGCAGACTTGTGTCTTCTCAGAAGAGGATGAGAAAAAAAAACCCTGATTTGCAGTTATGATTCAAAAAGGACAGACACATTTAGAAAGCATGAATACTGACCTGAACCAGCCATTCAAACCCAAATGTATCTGAACACAGACTGCATCTAGAAGTTGGGACCAAAGAAACTGGTAGAGCAAAAATGACCGGCACAAAAACTTCCTGTGACCCAACAAACATGACTACTGTCACTGAAGCAGCTGTCAAGATGCAGCTCAAGTTAAAAACTGATGCTTAGTATGACCCTATAAAACTTCAAATGTGGCTCTGGACTTCACAGCTTTAAACTATCCTAAATCAAAGGTTTATCATCTCCACCTGCAACAACCTGACTGATGTCAGTGGTACTATACTAACGGAAGTTCAGACACCAAGCATTTGTTTACACTGCCATCTTCATCCCAATCAATTATTCCTCCTAGGTTAAGTCTCACTCAAGCATTCTCCCACCCTCTTTTGTGGGCAAAATTGGTGTGACACTTCAGATGAACAACTCTCTTTACCTCAGCCTTTTGAGCCCACTTCATCATGGAAACCACTCAGGCACCTGTGAAACCTTTGGCACTCTGAGGCAGACACATTTTTAACCCTGTCACAGTGCTGATACTTTTCAGCATCATTACACTGTTCCCTTCTAACCCATCAGCTGCACAGCTGCTTAATTCTTTTTCAGCCTCCATCTTCACTCACAAGGAGCTTTGTCTGCAAATTTCTAGTATTAGAGGTTATTTCATTCTCATCCCATATGTCATGACTGCTGCTCTGAATGCATTACTTTCAAGGCAGGTAACATGGTTTTCATTGTCCCAAAATCCTAAAACCCTCCCACCTCATCTTTTCTCTCTTCTTCTTCCAAAGCAACTCCTTTCCCAGATACTGCAGATCCTTTGATTGCATTTTCTGAAGTAGGAATATAAAATGAAGGAAGTATTTTCAACTAAAAGCCACTATATCAATACACAAGTTGACCAATCGTACAAGTTAGCTCATGGTCAGAACACTGGTTTCAGCTGGCTTTTAGAGTCCACCTTTGCGTTACTGAACGTGCACAGAGAAACAGGCTTGCTTTGCTTATTCTATCTCATGGAAGTCTTATTAGCCCCATGACAAATCCGATCAAAAGTGGAGGTGAACCTTTTGAACTACGCAGCAGTGGGAGTGCAATTAAAATGATGGTCAGAGGTAATTGCAACAGGCCTGGTACCTGCGGGTATGAAACTGGGGTCACGAGCGTCCTTGTGCGTAGGGAGCTTATGCTATCACAGGCTTTATCTTTATGGTACAGGACACATTGAGCCAGCTTGGGCAGGGGGGAGAAAGAAAAAAAAGGCCAGAGAGACATTCTTCTGAACACTCTCCTCTCCAGCAATCTTTGTTGTTTCACTGGGCCTTAAGGCCATTTTCCCCACGGGCAGAGTGGAAAAACTACAATGACTGGAGGAGAACAAAAAACAGAATGCAATTTCTTGTGGTCAGAAAAGTAAAAGCCTTTCTATTACTACTGACAGCACGAATATACATTAGTCATTTATACATTCACAGACTTTAGCCACACGGTAGTTCAATGCCCCACACTCATTCAAAATGTATCCTTCAGGCACTGAAATATCCCTTCCTTTTTTTTTTCCTTCATTTTTACATTATGTATGTGCTTATACCATAAACAAATGCAAATGGTAAGCTGACATTAATTATCACACGGAAAAGCCTATAGCAAACTTGGTTTCTGACATGAGCTATTCTACTGCGAGATCAGCCCACTTTTCAATGATGCTGGTGTTAAAAATAAAGAATGAATCATTAAAAAAGGCAAGCTAAACAAACCTTGCAGAAGTTTGCTTCCCATGCTCAGGTTGGCATGCACAAACTACAGTGCAATGCAGAGAAACCCCAGCTAGCTATCAGAGCGCATCCCACTCATGACTTCTCAGCTCTGTAAACCTTAAGGGGAGCTCCAGAGTGCCACAATACATTTCTTCTGCCCTCCAAAGCAGTGCATTTACAACCAGTTTGAATACTGTTTGTATCCTGCACCGCAGTCACGAAAGTTGATACAATCCTTGAAAGCTTACCAAAAGCAGACACAGACGGTTATATTAGGCAAGAAAAATAGATGCAATAAATCCATTAACAACATGCCTTCATTTGGAACCTGATGACCGTAGCTATTGGCTGTGGAATACCCACTGAATACAAAATATCTTCTGCTCTTAGCTGCTGGTTTACCCAAAGGGGAAAAACAGTGATGGAAAAAAAACCCAACCGTATCTGATGTTTATTCAGGTATTCACGAGGGAAGACCTAGGTTTTGGTAATTTTAGACTAGTTGCAGTTGAACAGTGACTGCACCAGAATATCTGCTACTAATTTTGACACGTATTCAAAGAATCACAAGATTGGAAAAGACATTTAAGATCATCAAGTCCAACCGTTCCTGTCCTATGCTAAACCATATCCTTAAGTACCCGTCTGTTAAACACACCCAGGGATGGTGACTCAACCCCCTCCCTGAGCAGCCTGTTCCAGGCCCTCACAACTCTTTCAGTGAAGAATTTTTTTCCTAACATTTAATCTGACCCTGCCCTGGCACAGCTTAGTGCCATTTTCCCTTGTCCTATCTTCTGTCACCTGGCTGAAGAGACCATCGCCCAGGTAGTTGTAGGCAGCGATAAGGTCTCCCCTCAGCCTCCTCTTCTCCAAGCTGAACACCCCCACCTCCCTCAGCCGCTCCTCATAGGATTTGCCCTCCAGCCCCTTCCCCAGCCTGGTTGCCCTTCTCTGGGCTTGCTTGAGGACCTCAATGTCCTTCTTATGGTGAGAAGCACAGAACTGGACACAGTACTCGAGGTGCAGCCTCACCAATGCCAAGTACAGGGGCACAATCACCTCCCTGGACCTACTGGGCACACTATTTTTGATACGTTCACATGTCTGGACATTTGGGCTAAACTGAAAAGCACACCTGAGTGTGCTCCACTGAAGGCAGAATTCACTCAACTGGTACATGAAGACACAGTGAAACACCTAAGCTCAAGAAAACATTTCAGAAAACACTAGCTAACCTTCACAGGACACCTAAGTCACCCAAGTCTAAACCAGACATTTCCCTAGACGGCAAAAGTTGCGTTCCCTTTCATCTATTTCTTGATTAGAGTGACTATCAAGGTTAACCATATTAGGATACGTGGAATTCAGACACAAAGCATCCTGGCGCTCTTGAGTCCTCTCCAGACTCCTGCTTTCAAAGTATGCTCAATGTTGCAGCACAATGTCGCACCAAAGCATAACAACAACTAATAGATATTTTTAAGAAGCCATGACAACTGTAATTGGCAATTCCTCAACCTGATGAGGACCAAGCATGGATCTACTTATCCAGAACAAGTTGTAAAGGCCTTTTTTTAGGGAATCGCATGTTAAGGAGCTCTCACCAAGAAAGGCTCCCAACCTCCTAGTAGCTTTTAATTATTTCAGGTAGTAATTACTAGCCTCAAATTTATTGCTACTGCCCAGCTGCAACTATCATACATTGTCAGAATTTTTTGCTCCCCACCAGTAGCTCTTGACCATCTCAATTCAACACAAATACACTAAAGTTTGCTTGCACGCCCCATTTTATAAACATCTTGCTCCATATGCCAGCAGACCTTACACTGGGCTACGTGCTGCACTGCTACCTGCACTACTAGATAAGAGCTTTCATCACCCACTCCCAATATCCTTTTCCTTCAGGGATGACTGCCAAAGTTTGCCGCATCCAAGAACAAGGCTCAGTGATACTGCCTGACCAGAAGCACACAAAATATTACACTGACCATTATTTCTGATCCTAGTACACCGCTGTCAAAGTCAGGCAGCTGAGGGGGCTAGGAGAATGCCTGTCCCATGAAGAAATCCCTGTCTAAAGGCATTGAAACTAGAGAACTATCTTTTAGATAACATCAAGAGACTCAGGACAGGGAAGTCTAATCACAGAGCAATACTTGGTTACTTGGTGTTTGTAGTGTTTTGCACCTCTGTGTAGGAGTGTGGCACATACATGATTTTACTAATTGGTTTTCAATCAAATCATTCCACTGAGAATAATCTCAGAGCACTTGCAGGAGGCTGGGGAGCTAGATTGGATAACAGAAATGCTACTCCAGCTCTCAAGGTTTTTGCACCTGCATTTCAAATACGTTCTTAACTCCTGCTTGTTTTATAACTACATAATGGTTGAATGATGCTCTACTTATGGCAATTATAATTTATTTATGTTGGCTCCAAATAGCCCCAAAGTTGGATAAATAGATGGCTATTTTCCTAATGAATGGAATGAAAGAAGCAAGTGGAAGTCAAGTAGCCCTTGATTTTATTTTCCTCCTCTGACTTTGTTTTGTGAAAGGCACAACTCAGAGTTATGAAGCATCTTTGGGTGATTGCTCATTCAGACTGAACTTGAGTACAGCTTCAAATATATATGTATTTATTTTTTAGACACAGGTAATTTAAGAAACATGCTTTTAAGGCATCTTTACCACCAAATTCTTAAGGACAGAGCAAAACAAAACTTGAGATCCAAAAAGGTAAAGCGATTCAGAGAGTGAGGGAACTTGCATAGTTCCAGTTCCTTAGCAGAGCTGTCAAAGAGAAAGTAAAACGGTATAAAACCAACTTGTCTAAGGTCTCAGCCTTCTAACGTTATCAAGAGAGGTTTAGGAAAAGAAAAGGAAACTAAAGAAAGAGACAAACTTTGAAACTAGGAAAAATTTTTATTCTTGTGGTTGAAAAGGAAGAGATTCACAGAGGTCAGCTCCATCAAGGAAACTCAATTCACTGCTCAAGCCTGTCACTTTCAAAGCTACAATGCAGCTCTTAAGAGCCTGAAAGAGTCAGTTTCTTCTACATAAATCGCAGAGCAGACAGTTTCTTTTAACACATTAAATATTTCTTTACCCATTTATTGGTTTGGTGGCAGGCTCCTGAATGGCATAAGGCTTTAAGTAAACAAGTAAATAAATAAATATATGCCAAACAATAAAATCAAGGCAGAGAGATTTAAACATGATGCAAGGAGGAAAACGTGGATGATAAATGCTGGTGGCAAAAGGTGACTTTATTGAAATATTCAGTGAAATGAAAATAAGGCATTCAGTTCGGAGGGGGAAAAAAAAAAAGGAAAAATGACTGGCAGGCAAACACCTCGCTTTTGCAACAGTAACTCATTAGTGAACATTTCAGCAGCTCCTTTCCCTTTGCTTCTCCCAGTTCTGCTTCCTCCCCAATAGTTACACAGCTAATAATAAACTTCTTAAGGAACGGACAAACCTGCCAAATGGAGAGCAGCATGCTAGAGGAGTGCAAAATCCAGCACAGACATGAAAAGGTGGTGCAGATTTCATTCTCACCCCACCTTGTGACAGACAGGAAGCATTTTAACTCCGTTTCTTCATACGCCAGTGCCAAGAGCCCATCCACCTCTGCTCATCACAGCTAACATTACAGGGACTGCTCTCAAAACAGCAGCTTTATGCCATATATTCATGCTAATCTTTGAAACCTGCAACAATTAACTCAGGTTGAGCTGACCAATGGTGAAATATCTGGTAACAATCCCAGTTAACAGGAAGACTTTGCATTTCCAGGCATTTTATTAATATCAAATTGTGAACATGCTGATATGAGTAGTCAAGCCAGCTGAACGTGCTTGCAAGCAAACACCATCACTGTCTTCCGTGGAGAAAGACTCCTCCAGTGGGAATTTACAGCCTAAGGTTACATGTGCAGGACTGAGAGGGTGTGAAAAGCAAGAGGCTGCATGTGTAGGTACAGCAAATCAGTGTTTCAGGCTTGCGTATAATGCTAGAGAAGTCTCAAAACAGGGAGCGGCCCATAAATTAATGGTATTTTGTGGACATTGACAGCAGCTAATGTACATATCAGCACTGGAATAATACTGCCCACAGCTGTGCTATTGCTCTGGAGGGAGGGAAGGGTTTCAAAAATTCCCAAAGGCTTTGGTGATGACAGCAGCACTGCAAACCCCACATGTACTATGGACTGGGTGAGTATGAGTAACACACTGCAACAATGAAATCAGCTGATGAGTGAAGCTTGGTGAAGCTCTAATGTATCCCTTTTGCTGCAGGGTTAAAAGCATCCCTATCCTTTTAAAGGTTAGATCATCCTTGTGGGTGAGTTTGTGGTTAGAACCCATGGTAAGGCAACACTGTCCTCTATCAATATTTGACAGAAGCAGCATGGATGAGCCTTTCTAAACTAATTAAACATCCTTATAATGTCCTCTAGATTTTTTTTTTCCTTAATTTACTGTTGTTCTAAGAGGGAATTCCAGTTCTCACAGCACTTTACGTCAGGTCTTTTGGGTGAACGAGTCATTTGGTGTGATCCCACAGACTAGAACCACAGTTGCCAAACGCTTGACATGTCTGTAGACACGAAACCATTCAACTCTGCAGACACAGAAATGCTTTGTATGTCTTTACAAGCCTCAGTTTTTCTGTCCTTACAGTGCTAGAGTTTTTAGCAACTCAGTCTTTCTTCTTCCCCCTTTCTCCCTCACTTGCTACAAATTCATGACTACTTTTCTTCCCATCTGCATATCTGGTGACATTCAGTGGCTAACTGAACAGCCGTTTTAGGCTTTGGGTGGGATAATGTCACTGAGCTCAGCTGGAATTTATATAGCCAGGAGCCTGATGCTTTAACATCATCATTTGCCCCACAGCAAATGAAAGTGTATTCTTAGCTTTATAGGAACTCAATTGAATTTAACAGAGTTCATCCCAAGGGTCAGGAATCACTTGCATAAATGCTGAAATTTCAAAATAAGATGTTTGAAAAACTTTCCAGATCTTCTGTCTGAATGCCTGCACTGTGTAAGTGCTGACACTGGCATGCAAATTGCAAGATGGGGTTTTGCAAGCTTGGTAGTAAAATAGATCTCCCCTAATGCTTATTGAAAACAGAAGGATACTGGGCTTAAAGTTAAGGGTTCAGAGAAGTGATACTTGAAATATAACAGCATATAGAATTAGAAATATCATTATATACATACACACACAGAGGATGAATCAGGGCTGCCTAGTCCCAGTTTGGGTTTGTTTGAGGAGAACATACACTTTCTGGGACTGACAGATGCAGAAGCACTGGAAGGGTATTCTGATTTAGGGAAAAGAAAATTAAAAAATGAAGCCAAGTGTCTAAAGCAGACACTGTTCATGCCACTAAATGAACTGATGCTACAACTTGGAAACAACAGAGTCAGTTTTATAAGCTGACATTAATTGGCTATGTGATTTCTATTGGTACCAGTTAGGCTGTAGGCAAATATGCCGTTCATGGTTGGTATGGCATGCATTTCAAGAAGAAAAGTTAATTTAATGCTCTCTCTAGTTAGACACTATGCACATCACCACTGATGCTGAGTAGTTTTATGGTTTAATAAAACAGGACAAAGCAAACTGAGCTTCTGGTTTGAGAAACTGTTGTGGAACCAGTTTGTTAACTGACAAGGATGGTTTTGTGTGTAAGGAGCATACCCCAAGCATATAATCCCCTTCCCTCAGCTGCATTTCCTCTCTGCCAATAACAAAGCAGGGCAAATAAGGGCAATTTATTTACAGCCTGGGTGAAAAGACACTGACACTGAGAATCTGATATGAATCTTTCATCCTGTTGTCCTAATCAGCTGTAAGAGCCTTGTCAGCCTGTGCCTGCAGCATCACTGTGGGTTGCATCAGTATGGTTGGCTCCTGGGCTCAAGGTGCAGTTGTGACCACATAGCCTGAGCACCACCAGTAGTACTGCTACAAGATGCCTACCTGCACAAGATAAAACAGGAGGTTTAGCCTCCTTTTCTGTAAAATTCACAAGAGAAAAAATAAAAATATTTTCAACTCTTTCAGGAATGGGGGAAAAAAAAAACCTTTAAAAAAAATCACTGAGTTTCAGAAAAACTCTGTGATTTTGAACAGAACCTTTGTAACTCTGGTTTAATGAATATTTTACATGAGGCCAGAAGTCATCCAAACTGGGACTTAAGACAAAAATCTAGGATGTTGGAAAAAAAGCAGGCATGAGGAAAAAAAAAAGCAAATTCTGCAACTTTCACATTAGCTGCAGACTCAGAGCCTTCATTTCATTATTTTTAAGTGCCTGGCTGTTTGCGCTGCCGAGAGAGTTCGCAATAAAACCAGAAGCACAGATGTTTTACTATGCCAGCCTAAGAGATGTAGCCCTTGAGCTGTATTTCTGGGCATCATATTTAAAGGAAAAAAGATGGAGAATAGAGATGGATATTTAAGAAAATGGAGTTTACCAAGAGGTACCAAACCAGAGGTCTGTGTAAAAAGAAGGGTAGGAGCTCCACCCACAAGCAGTCAAGAGAAAAGATGTCCAAAAAGAAGTAACAGTTGCAAAAATGGGGGAGGGACGGGGGACAACACTAAAGTATAAAGATATTTTAAAGATGGTGGGGACAACCTGGGAAAGGGCATCTTAGCAGTTCCCCTGACACCAATGACCTGACTTTGATGATGACAGAGAGATTAATGCAGATTTTCAGATCCATAAGATAACACGGGCAAATTTCAGAACTTACATCACCTAATAAATGTGGTTCCTTCCAAACCAAAGAAAATTAGCGTAACACAGTTGAGTAAACTGTTTACCAGTATAATAACAACAAATACTACACATAGAGCATGTAAAATCATAAGGTGAATTCCCCCCATGTCATCGCATGACTAGAGTCAACTGCAGTTCTTCAGAGCAGAATAAAATATGGTGTGGTGTGGCTCCATACTATACAGAAACAATGAGAACTTGGATTTCTTTGTGTCTGTAAGACCCTCAGAACACTCTCTTGAGAGGAAATTTTACACATTTACACCCTGGATAAATAACCATCATCATATCTTAGTGTACAGATAAGACTGTTATTTTAAAAATCTGAGTATGAACTATCAAGGTCCAGAAATCTATAGAGAAAGGAAGAGCAGTGGCTGTAGAAATCTAGCAACATATGATATAAACACCAATTCAGACATCAGCCATCTAGCTTTGGTATCCGATTCAGAACGTAGGTCCACGATTTCAAGTTGTTCTATAAATGTGCATCTTTTCATTCAGACTGAAGGAATAAAAGCACAATTTTACATTACTGGAACAAGGCATCTGTGATACAACCCAAGAAGAGACCCTTGAATGCAGCAGGGTTTCTAATTTGGTCTGTGTATGAATCCAGAGAGAAGAGTAAGTTTGGGTGAACCACGGCATTTTCCCTTCATTCTTGCTAGTATTTCTAGTGCCGCTGCAATTAGCATTTATTCATAACCTCTGTCAGTGGTTGATTATAGAAAGTTACACCAGTAAGCAAAGATTTTTTTGGAGACCAAAAATCTTATACAAGCCTAACTCTATACAGTAGAAATTCAGCAATAGAGGCTCTTCACTATTTAGACTCTGTTTATAAGACAGAATAAGTATAGTAACTCAAACATTCAGAAATCATGAAGCACACCCCCCAATTACAAGACTGGATTAAAAATATATTTGCATATTTGTTTGCAGCTTTCTGGACAGCAGGGCTCATGTTTCCAAATTTGCTTCCAACATAATGACAGTGATACACAAACACATGCCTATAAAAACAGCTGAGATTCTCAGAGACACACACATCTACAGGAACGAGGATTTTACAGATGCATCAGTTTCTGTAAGATCCGTGGCAAGAGTAGGTTAGCATCAGAAATGAGCAAAGGCTTCCAACATTGACCTCTTGCAGAAGCAAAAAATATACATGAGTATATGTTCAGACTACTCATAGCAAAGCAAAATGAAATCAGTTTGTCTTCTGTGTCCTGACAGATTAAATTCCCCTTTATGCAGGAGATTAAACTGAAATCGAAGCATATCTGAGCACTACATAAAGTAATTTAAATAGTGTTATTGTGTTTCGTTTGCTCATTGCAGAAAGGAGAATTTGAGTTCAAGCAAGTATAATAAAACCTCTCGAAAATGTTAAAATAAATAATCTTTAAAATATTGACTACTATTTATTAATTTATATAAAATAAATAATTTATAAGGAGGATGAAGAAAAATATGGAAGGCCTAAACAATCAGATGGTTAAAGTTCAGTACTTCCAACTGCAAAGCTGAAGGCAGAGAGAACCATGAGTGTTGAGAGTCCCTGGAAATTCCAACACTGAAAAACAGGAATCTAAAGTTGTTTCAGTAATAGAACCGTGAATTAAAGCACATATGAAACATTTAAACAACTGCTCTCAGTCTCATCTCTGTACATAAAGAAGAAAAGACAGAGTAAGAGGAAAACGGTCCAGAACTTTCCAGCAACAGCTGCTTCAGTCTCCGTCTTTCATTATTCTAATGTGCATGTTTCTCTCCAAAGGTTTTCAGGTAATTACTAAAAAGGATGACATCAGGCACTTTACAGCATGACCACATGGTTCAAGCTGGTTAACTCTTCCTCACAACCATCTGGTTTGAAGAGCCATGTGCCTTCCAGAACACTTGTTCGGTAGCTATATCCAGGAAATCACTCACAAGGTTATAGCTTGGATGACTTAACAGCCGTAAAATACTATGTGCATACAGGAAAAAGTCTGTTCTAAGAATCAAAAATTTGTTGAAAGTCTCTAATTACCTAAACCTGGGGAGGAAAAGGAACTATGATCCTCTAAAGAAACAAGACTGTTTAAAATGCATACCACAGGAGGAGAAAAAAGCCCCACCACAACAACAAAAGCCACAACCCGGCAACAACAAATAAATCACATGGAAGAAAATGATTCCTGAAAGCTACGGAGGTAGTTAAGAAAAGGGTTCCAAAATCTGCCTGTTGGAGAGTTCAATAACATTGGCTTGCAAAATTTAACAGGATACACCAAGAATTAATGATCTGTCCTTGAAAAGACAGGCTTGCTCTGTTGAAGCAGGAAGAATTGAGACAATGTTCTGTTCCCTCAGAACACGAAAACCATTGTCAGAAAAGAAAGAATAAAATAGGAGAAAAATCCAAATCCAAACTAGTTCTATAAATTATAGGTCTACATTTCTTGAGAGAGAGATGAAAGAGCACGTATCCTATGTGGGTCCCCTAGGAACACTGTACCTTGCTGGGAAAAAGCCGTTTTTCCCCAGCAGGATTCCAGGGTCACTTGGATGTTTTTGAAACACTAGTGGAAGCAAAAAAGTATAGTCTTTTCAAAGACAGTTAGTGAAATCAGATATCTAAGATCAAGACAGAAGAGAATCTTAGAAATACTGGAAGCGACATACCAGATGATTTAAGGTTTATTTTTATTATGGATATTTTGGTCAGCAAAATCAGATACAGAAATAATAAGCAGGACTCTCATAGCTGATACAATATTGTAATTTGTAAATGAATTGCAATAAGAAACATCCTGCCCATCTTGTGAAGTTATATGCTCTGTATCCATGCCACAGACAAGGACCAACCATAAAATCCACATGTGAATGTCTATACATTTTAAAGTTTTCTAATCATAATTATCTTTTACATTCTACTAAATTGCTGCTACTCCTTTAGATGTTTAAGGTCACAGTAACTTTAAATCCTTTTAGCTATTCCCTACCAACTATTATATTTACCTTTAAGCTATTCATAGAGAGTTTCACAAGGAAGTGATAGGTTCAATAATCACAATAAGGATTTACATAGGTTTTGCTATAGATCACCTGTAAAAATAATTTTAATCCAGCACTAGTTTAAGTATGCACATAAATATGAAAACTAACATCAGTGCATGCTTTGTGTATTTATTCTTTCATAGTCCATGATCTAGCATCACCTTGCCTCTTGAGAAGTATGGCAGTGTCTGGCTAGTGGGAAGCTCCCATAGGCATCACCTTGTAAATGATGCACAAATTGGATTTTAATATTGATGTCACAGTAACAGTTCAAAAGGAAATTGTTTGATTTGGCTCCCTGATTTCTTTAGTCAACCTAAATATTAAACACCTCGTAGTGACACTTAAGACTATGTGCATATAATAATCATATTAAAGCAACATCCTCATTCCAACTAACAATAAAATATTGGCAAACTCTTGGTTTACTTGTCTGCAGATGTCATTTGATCGCTCTTTCCCAACACCTGAGAGGAGCTGAAGTCCTCAGCTTGTGAAAATACTCAGATATCTCATGGACAGCAAGAATGTGGGAAATTTGGATGGCTTGCTAGGTTGTGGGGGTTTTCATTTTGACTGCTTGGTTGAATCTATCAAACTCCATTCTATACAGTTTCTCTACTACTACACAATTTTCGTATCAGAGAGACTCTAAAACATGTTTCTAAATAACCTTTTCCTTGTTCATTTAATTTCTGAGAACTAGCAAAAGGACTGAAACTAATTATCCTCTACCTGGCCATTTATCAAATAGACGAGCAACAAACTGATGACTTTTAGAGTACAGTTGTCAAACAGATTTCATTATTACCTTAGCTTAATTAAGAGGAGGGAAAGCAATGAATCTTAAGGTAATTAAACTGACATCATCAGCTTCAAAGCCTTTCGCCTTAGTCCTTGTCTGCAGTTGACCGACTGAAGAACAGAACTTGTACAAAGATTTGATTAAGCCGATGCTGTGTTTCTAAGCCATGGGGTAAGCCAGCATGATGCAGAGCAGCTATGCAATAATTTGCACATTGCAAATCAGATCTTTGCAAGGTATTATTAGTTTTACAGCCTCCGCTCTCTAATGCATAGGTAAGCACACAGGTGTTTGGGGTTTTTTAACTGGAGAATTTAGGTTTTCATTTAATTGTTTCTGTCTTTTTCAGATACTGTTTCTAGAATTTGTAACAAGAGGGACCTACCAATTATCAAACACTTCAGTTATTTAAATAGTTGGTATGGGGACCTATTCTGAGTAGAAAAGTGAGTCCTAAGAAGTAATAAAAAAAATTCCATTTTATAATCTACTAAGCAGGAGAAGGCAAGAATTGGTCAGTTTTAAGTTAAACATTCAGCTACTATCTTGAAGATACAAACACTGCCTGATGCAACTTTCATTCAAGGTCTGAAAAATGCATTCTGACATCTGCAAATATTTAGACATAGCTTAATTCAAATGGCTTCCCATTTCGAAAGCACACATTTTATTTATTATCATGAAAACACGAATATACCAGATGGAAAAGGAATACTCTGCTACTCTTATGAAAGCTTCTTGCACACAACCATGCCAATGTTCAAAACCACAGCCTAAAATACTTCCCTCTGTTCGTCACACAGCCTACAGTAAGCAAAGGCTGTCATTCAGTGACAGTTTGAAGAGACTTTATTCCTTACCTTACTGGAAATGTACCACTGACTTAGCAAATGGCAACTTTTCCAGGAAACCTTATGCATATACTGCTGACAGATTAGCTTCGCATAGAAAAATAAACCTTATCAAACCTTTCTTATGTCACCTTTCACAGAATCAGGTATTTAAAGAACATACCAAAGGCAATTTAAAGAAAAATATTGGCTCTGCATGAGAATTCTGTGGCATAAAAGTAAGAAAACTGTTTTCAATTACATCTTGTGCAATATGTAGAAACTAGCATTTTCTTTATAAGATAATGTGGGAGATGTATTGTATTGCAACTGCCGTGAGTATGCAATTGTGTATGATAAACTAACAGACAACAATCATCAAGGACAAGCAGCTGCAATGAATTTCAAATGGCTAAATTTTAAACCTTTTAAAGCTTTCAGGAGACTGGTTAAAAGGAACTAAACAGAGAAGATATAGCTATAGCAGCCATAAATATCTATAAAATATCTAGCAATTGAAACTACTGCTTATTAATCTCGTAACTAGAGCCACAAGCAAGATCAAAGCAATGCAGCAAAAATCACTAAGGCTACAATAAATCCTCTAAAAATTAAAACCATGCATGACAGTTACATGATGGATTACAAATGGATGTTTCTTAAAGAAGACAGGAATGGATACAAAGGGCAGACAAAAGTGGTAGGCAAGAAATAATGCTGGGCAAGCAGGGAAGGATGACAAGAGACTTAGTGGGTAGGAAAACCCTTTTCATTAAGTCAATAACTCCTCAGAATTCATGCTGGCATATCCTCTCCTTGTGGTGGAGATAAGACACTTCAGAACCTGTCTTCCCTCCTGTTTTAAATGCACATCATGTCAAGGGTATTCCTGCTCTCTCTCCAGTTCAGAGACCTTCAGAAAAGGAGGAAGGGGTAGAGATGATGCTCTCTATTGATTGCTCTCTGAACAGGGCAGATTCTACGTAGGTTTGGGCAACAGGGTCTCTTTCAGCATCTCTGCTTGTGCTCAGGTGGGTGAGTTAGCCAGAGCACACCCCAAGAAAGATAAAGATGGACCATTAAAGGAGTTGCACAGAAAGACAATCAGATACATAAACCATGTCAAACTATCTCCCTCCCTTTAGAAGTACAGAAATAGCCAAATGTGCATTGGCAAATTCTAGTATAGGCTTTGGCATGGTAAAAATTACTTTTTACCAAACAGAAACTGTTCCACAGACTTTCTGAAGGGCTTAAACACCAACACCATTGATGATGTCATCACATGTGATTACTCAAAGGTATCACCTAACAAGAAGCAGAAGTCTATGACAGCAAGGGGAATAACCAGATCTGCCAGCCGTAGACAGAGTTCAAATTTGGCAAGTGTCACTTATGTCCTAGTCAACAGTATGATGAGACTGTCTACTGGTGCATGACAGGATAAGAAGAATCAGATTTCTTAACCAATTAATGATATTCTAAGATGCATGTTATTTGAAGGAGATATGGATAACAATTTGGACTCAAGTTCACGGCTGCCAAATCCCATCAGGATCCCATTCCTGCCCGAGCAGCAGGATACTTGCACTTTCTTATTTTGTTGCTTATTTCATTATTAAACGTTTCATTATTTCATTACAGAAAAAGTGATTGCTTAGTATCAAGACTAATATATGGCCTACAGGCCTGTGTCAATTAGGAGAAGAAATGCCTAGAAGAAAAATCAGTCCTTTGTAGATGGGCTATTAGCGGATATAGGCAGAAATGAAAGGCGTCAAGATGATAAAGAGTTAAATGATTTAGATGACTTTATTTATAAGAGGATTGTCCAAACTTAGAAGGAAATTACAGCATGATGTCAGAGACACAAATCTACACAACAGCTTGAAAAATTAAATGCCCACGGCCAGACAGTTTGCTGACTATAAAGGAAAAGGAGCAGAGCCAAGAAACAAAAACCTGTTAATCGTAAGGAGTATGGCAAGCTATTCCCAGATGATCTGCCTTCCAAAACAAAAATAAAATTAAGTGCCACTGCCCCACCAAATTGCCGAGGGTTCAAAGACTCCCCAAGCCATGAAGCAGAGCCCTGCTTAGCACCAGGACTGGCAACATGCCAGCGCAATCATGACGAGTCTTCAAGGAAGCTGCAGCCAGCAACCCTAAAGCATTAGGTGAAGACAGGATAATGTAGTAGTGCGATAAAGGCAGACTGAATAAGCCAGAGCACTGTGGCTTATAGTTTGTAACCTATTCTTTAAATGCATTTTTAAATGGTAAACAAATGGGAGCCTGTAGCTACATTCAGAATTGATTTTTTTATTATTATTTCTTTTATTTAATGTTGGTCAAGACCTTTTGTGAGAGATTATTCAGAGGAAAGGGAGAAAAGGATAATGACTTCTGAATTAATAACAACCTAAAAGAGAAAAAAGGCATAATTAATGGCTTCATCTTAGAAAGAGAATGACTTAATAGGAAGTCATTTCAATGATCAATATTGTCAAATAGGGCTTTCTGAATTATTTGAGCTCTGAAATGGACAAGAAGATTGCAGAATATACCCAACAGCATAAACATAACTACATCAAACTAAAAAGAAATTGATGAGGAAATCCAAATGACTTTGGAGCAAAGAAGTAAGAACAGTTAAAGGCACTGACATTTACAATGAGAATACAGAGTACAGTCTGATGACTTAATTTTGTGTGACTAACATGGGCCCCAAAGAATAGTTTACCACTATTCTTTGTGTGATGTGTTGAAAGAGTTGAAACAAAGGAACCACAAGACCACACACATGCAAATCAGGGAGTATTAAGACGCATTAAGCACCTCCCACTCCCCCCCCCCCCCCCCCAAAAAAAAAAAAACAACCCACCAGCAACACCACAAAAAACCCTACATTAAATATCCAGGATGTAGAAAAGGCCTGCTCCACCTCAGCATTCAGGTCTATTGCCTTCCATCCCCCAGAAAGGACTTACAGACATACTGGTTGAGTCAGCTAACCATCCCAAGCAGGGACTAGCAGTTTGAAAGCTGTTCCTCTATCATATCCCAAAAATCTTCCCAATGCTTTCTAGACTTAAATATGAGCAAAAAAGCGTCACTGAAAGCATAAGCAAACCCTGAGAGTGCTTGGTTCTCACAATGGGAAGAAACAGAATGAAAGTACAGCTCACTGGTTTGCATCTCCAGGAAACACCTGCATGGCATCATTTTGGCCACTTCTGCCATCTTCATAATTAATGCCCCTTCTGAACCCTGGTCATTATTCCCACACTAAGTATTCTTTTATACACCTTTAAATAAAAGACTTTTTTTTTTTTTAAAAGAGGATCTATAAATGCTACCTTTTCACACACTGAAAGGTCAATAAGCTTGAATTTCATAAAGAAAAGGGAAAAAAACCAAAGCCAAAACTGAAGCTCATATTTCTGTACACGGCTGCCTGGAAGAATCATAGAACCACAGAATGGTCTGGGTTGGAAGGGACCCCAAGGATCAGAGAGCTCCAGCCCTCCTGCCACAGGCAGGGCCACCAAGCTCCAGGCCTGGGTCTACACAAGGTTGCCCAGGGCCCCATCCAACCTGGCCTTGAACACCTCCAGGGATAGGGCAACCACCACCTCTCTGGGCAGCCTGTTCCAGCACCTCACCATTCTTTCGGTAAAGGGCTTCCCCCTAATATCCAATCCAATCCTTCCCTCCTTTGGTTTTAATCCATTCCCCCTTGTCCTACCATTGTCTACCCTTTTAAAAAGTTGAATCCCCTCCTGTTTCTCTGCTCCCTTCAGGGACTGGCAGGCTGCAATGAGGTCCCTCCGCAGCCTTCTCTTCTCTAGGCTGAAGAAGAACCAGGAAACATTTTGTTTGCTTTCCCTGAGCCAATAGCTACAGCTAACCCCAAAAGCCTGCAAGCCTGATGATATGTAAATGCAATATTCTACTGGAGCAATGAACACAATGAAGGAAACTAAGTCTGGAATAGTTCATTCTTGAGAGGTTAGTGATCTCTATCAGGAACCAGAAAGAAGTTACTTTAAAAGCAGCAAATTTCACAACTTTTGTGAAGTAAATGCTTCAAAACTAACTGAGCAACACCAGCCAAGAGCCTTTCTGTTAAATTCCTCCACCTAACAGATTAGCACGTTGCTCTTCACCTTTTAAAGAGAAATATATCCTGAAGAATACCAGGTAATATGCTTTATTACATCCTTCCTGGTTCTCACACAAATACACATTTGCTTTAAGGTTCAGAACAATCACAGATTTTGGCCTGCAACTTTTCTAAAATTCAGCTTTCAACCTAAACTTCCCACAGAGGCCAAAAAGCATTACACTTAAATGCTACACTATACATTTTTTTTCGGAATAAAACTCTTTTCACTTGACAGAGAGGGAAAAAGAAGAGGCGGCACTCTCAGCTAGAATAAATCTTATGTGCATCTATTGTCACTAGTGAAGTCATGCCCATTTGTACTAAAAATTGCCCCTCATGAATGCAATCTGTGTTTCCACCTTCTTGACAAACAGCTGTTTTTATTGCTTAAAATCCTGTGAGTTCAGATACTAGGACAGAGCTCCTGCAAATATGATGAAGAAAACATTTATCCAAGGAGTTTTACAGTTTTATTACTCTTCCATGCTACTGATAACACTCCTTTTCTCCTTACAGTGTTGGCAGTGCTGAAGAGTGCTGGCTCTACAGCACTGGCTGTATTTATTAGTCAGCGTCTGAATTATCTTCTAAAGCATTAGAGATTAGCAGAGTATTGCTAAGTACAGAACTGGACAGACATTTTTAATCCATTTATGTGTAACACAGTTATTGGAGATGCTACTCATTACAACTCTGTAACTGACATCCACAGCCATAGTTTGTGGTTTTACATGCACAACGCAAAGAGGCAATCAAAATGAAACGATGTTGGAATAAGTCTGACTTAGAAAAAATAGCAAGAAAAAACAGTGTTCTCCTTAACTTTTACACAAAGAGTAACATTAATTTTTCTCTCTTGAAACTGCTGTATTTAATTTCTATTTGTTGAGCCCAAGTGGAAAAAACATCAGAAAAAAAGTCATCCTTATGGACTGAGGAGTACATCCAAAATGGAAATAAGATCGTAAGTGAATAAATTGCAGTGCAATAAAAGCTCATCTGTGTCAGAGAAGACAACTTGTTGTCTAGTAATGCTCATTGCTCAAAGCTGAAACCCCCTTCTGTGGTAATACTTGGACTATTCTTCCCCCTCCTGAATTCCTCTGAGCGTGGCACAACGAAGTTACTGCCTTTATTAGATAATTTGCTTTCTGACCCAATTCAGAAACATGATAAATAATTAGCTCAGTGAAATATTACTAGTAGTTCCAGAAAGAAGCAGAAAGATTTTTCAGGCTGGGACTAAATTCTAGCAAGATACAGACAAGCAAGTGTCATACAGCATTCATCAATTGTAAGGTAAATGACTTCTTCTGAATTCACTCAGGCAGAAAATGAACAGCTGCCAATGCCGATCAGAGAGAAGTAAAATGTTGCATCTAGGGATGAAGTGGCCTTTTGTTTTCTTTTTCTTCAAATAGTATCTTTCCTCTATGGAAGGAGAAAGATTAGTGCAGAGATTAAAAAAAAAAAAAAAAAGAAAGAAAAAGTATTTCTCAGCCACAGCTTTGGTGTGGGAAGGATACTGTAAGTCTGCGAGCAACTCAACTTCCATGTCAGTAACTGCCCAGACTGAAGTACTCACTCAAAATCTATTTTGACATCACTCATTAATATAATCAATATGCAAGTACCTGCATGGCACCTAATACAGGAATGTAAAGACTTTTTACTTCTTTTACTGAAATGATGGCAAGACCTAGTGACCTCCTCATGAGCTACCAAGGGGCATGTCATGGACTAGTCAGGAGTAGCACCAGCAGTACATGCAGGCACCCTCAAGCTATCTCAAACAGACATTTTGACAGCATTAAAATTGTGTTCCTGTAAACTCTGACATGACCTGTACAAGCCCAGAAAGGACCTCAAGTATTTACTCAGGTGACTGATACGCTGCTGCAACGTTACTGCCACAGCTGCTCCTTTAACAAGTAGATCCCTGCTTGCTCTGGCATCATGCCCATCCACCTACCATCCCAACTCCAGTGGAGGCATAACCCAAATAGATTGACACTGCATTATTAGTAAAGCAGTAACCCTTCTATCCCATTAAGTCTTCGACATGCAGCAGAAAAGGGGAAAAAAAGAATACCCTCTCAGCCCTTAAAAACTGTCTGACATTTCCGACAGTTGCCAAGTCAACCCAGGCCCTACTAGTTACTTCAGGAAAGTATGTGCCTGCAGGAGGAAAGCTCCTCCTTTGCTAAGGCAGAAATCAGACAATGTCTCCTCAGAAGCCTTTTGGTACTCAGTCTTACAGGGCTAAGTTAATTTTAGTGAGATACCAATCTGGAAAGCTTTGCTGTCTTCACAGAATGTCTTTCAGTGCAGCAGAGTACCTCATTTGGGGGCAATGCAACAAAGAACACTGTAGAAAGAATACAAGCAGAGTGTTGCATGCCTAATTTTTAACTTTAGCAGTAAGCCCTATTGTCATAAAAAATACAGGGGAGGGTTGCCCTTTAATGAACTAAATTTATTCTTCTTGTGGCCTGTATTTTCTTCTTTTATTCTCAAACCCTATAACAATAAGCATTAGATCACCTCCTAGAAAATAATTAATTATTGATCCACTTATAAAAACATTTAAAATTCTTATAAAGTTCCCTTCTGTGTTGACATAATTATTAATGAACATTTTGCTGCCTTTCAGACTTGCTGAAAGTTCAGTGGGGTTATAGTAACAGTGGATACAGTCAAGAGCTTAAGTACTTACCAGTCAATTATTTGCTTTGTCAGGAAAGTTCTCTCTGGATTGTAAATGTTTTGAACATGAACATCTTGAATAATGATTCCATAATACATATTCAAGTTAACAAGAGTGATGTATTCAGGTCAAATCAGTTCTGATTTCTGAACATTTACTTTCCTAGAATTCTAGACACTTTGAACTTCATATAAATCTTGCTGGTGAGATTTCTATCCAATTTACATGGAACCAGGTTTAGGGAAGGTTCACTGAATTCAGCAAGTTGCTTGCAGGTAAGAACTCTACTATAGGGGGAAACTGATCAGAAGTACTCGCACTTGGTTTGGGAACAGGGATGGGAGCAGTTTTTCTCCACTACAGCAGGTCCTCTTATGAAGATAAAAAGACCTTTATTCAGAAATAAAGTGCTTTTTGTTTTAAGGAGCAATGAGAATCTAATCACTGGAAGAGAATGATCAGCAGAGAGATAAATAATGGCTCTTAAAAATAGTTTCTTTAGTAGAATACATAAAAATAATCCCTTCATATTAACCAAAATCCAAACAAATTCACTTATTTAACATACAAAGCATATTTCATGAGAGCTCAAATGGGAAAGCAGTTAGTTTAGTGCACGTTCTACCTTAAAAACCTTGTGAACAAATAACTGAATCCGGAAATTAGAAATTTTTGAGTTATCAATTCTGCTCTTCACACGAATGTTGTGGACTTTGGTAGAACCAAAAGAAGATGTAATGGCAAAACCAGTCTAGACTAACTATGAGAAAAATCAATGGAGGTAGCAAAAAGGAATGCAACCTACTCATTTACTACAGAAGATGACCCTAAGGTTTTTAGCATACTAGACTTCTACACCATACCCTTTCGTACTATATATATTTTAGAAATAGACAAAGAAGGTGAAATCTTCAGCCCTTCCTAATAGGTAAGGTCTGACAGGGCAAGATCCCTTTTACAAAGGGCTCCTACCTCTCTCATATATGACATCAGAAGCTGCTCTTAAAATTCCTCTTCAACATGACATCATGTGAGTATGTGAGTGCATGTAGCTGGTTAGGCAGAAATAACAATGCAGCAGGTCAGAAGATGACAGTGATTTCAAATACTATTACATTCTTAATCATTTAAAGGACTACTAAGCAAAAGAAAACATGAATATATAGAAGAGTCAAAAGAAGTCACAGAGCAATAAATGCTTGTTCATGAATCTCTATGATTCTTACTTGAACTTGTTGCCTGCTTCCATTAAGAACCAAATTAACTCCTTCAATGTATCGAAGAGAAGTGTCTGAAGTTTATCATGGAAAAAAAATTTCCCAGGTTTCTGCAGGAGAGGGAAGAGTCTTCAAAATAAAGGCACATACATGATATAAGGTTGTTCATGGTTCCAATTTTACTAGATAGAAACCAGGAAGAGTTCATAAGAGTACTGAAGTCCAACTGTATCAGGCTAATTTGCCCTGTTTTGATATTTCTGGATGCTATAGGGAACTTCAGGGTGGAGTATCTGCAAGAACCACTTAGCTGCATATCACTTAGTTGCCAAGTCCAAGATTTATTTGTTAAATGACATGGGTATACTGGGTCAATATAGCACCTTCAATCCTAAGATTTCAGTGCTATGACACTCACACATTCTATACAAACACACTCACGCCCAATAAGGCTCCCATCTCTCCAGTCCACTTGTGACTGACACCATGGACTTGCAGGATCACAAGTCTAGGTGTTCAACAGGTCTGAGACCAGACTGATGGCCTGGCCTTCACGCATAGTGCTTTCACCTCAGACTCACATGCTACCATCTCAGCTATGCTTTGTTCTCCAACTTGGAGGGCTGACATAGGCTGCTAACCCTTTGGCTTTCTTCATTCCTAAAGCCCCCAAGAAGATGTTACCCAGATCGTTATCACTTCTGGTTTCTCCATCTCAGCTGCTTTACAAGGATATAAGTTCAGTAATAGCTTTTCTGTGCTTCTTTCTTTTGCTGTGGCTGGC
Organism: Laterallus jamaicensis coturniculus; assembly: GCA_022605575.1. Classification (NCBI taxonomy): domain Eukaryota; kingdom Metazoa; phylum Chordata; class Aves; order Gruiformes; family Rallidae; genus Laterallus; species Laterallus jamaicensis. The sequence continues at coordinate 9,402,316 of JAKCOX010000001.1, read as the reverse complement.
AGAATCAACTGATCAGTGAAGAGCTGGGCAGATACAGTCCAGGCTTCATTTAATCTGTGTGGTGCCTGAGGGTATCCTTTCCAGAAGGTTTGTAAACTAAGGGTATTTTCTGCAGTGTGTGCATGAGTGCACAAAGTCAGAAAAATCAGAACAGGAGTTACTGTGTTTCAGGATATGATTTTAAATTTGGAATGTAAAATTAGAGATTGATTGTAGATTCATACTGAAGTGTGAGGAACAAAACCAGTCACACTGTAACAAGGATACATACTTTGAATCCCTTCTAAAATTCTAATATCAATCAAAGATATTCCTACGTATATGTAGAGGTGAACAAGAAAACCAGTACAAGGAATTTATCAATGAGTAGTTAATTCTAATGTGGATGTTCATTTTTTAATTCTAATGTGCTGTTTTTCTCACATGCTTAATAATTTTATTTCTATTATTCTGAAGTTACAAGAGACAGAACCAAGCTTACCACACCCCTGCACTTTGGTTAGTGTAGAAAACAGATTGCTCTTTTTTTCCAAGTAACAGGCATAATCTGGTCAAGCTTAACTTATTTTCTTAGTGAAAATTCATCTCTCAGCCTCTGTGACTAATTCATTTGGTATAATGCAAGGGAAACTAAAAATATAACACAAAATTTTTTGAACAAAAAACCGATGCTGGAACAAATATCACAAGGATTCCAGAGATCTGGACGCCTTTCTGATGGCATGAAGGCATCCTGGATGAAGCTCTGTCTCTCAGTAAGTGTTAGTTTTACCGCTGAATTTCATGGATAAGAATTCACTTCTTCCCAATTTCTGTATAGAAAAACATATGCAAAAATTATTTCCCAATCACAGAATCATAGAATGATCTGTGTTGGAAGGGACCCCAAGGATCATAGAGTTCCAAACCCTGTGTGGCAGTGGGGTTGGAACTCTCCATCTCCTAAGACTGAAGTCTTTTTTGTTTGAGATGGTCATATAAAAGATATAACAAAGAGGCAGTATTAAGATGGTAGGCTACAGTTTTAAAAGTCATCTGATTACTGAATGAGTACAGACCAGAATATGGCTTGCTCATCAGGCTGCATTCCTTTAAAAAGAGGTAGAGTGAACAGCTTTAATGCTGAGCCAATTGATTTCGTGCACCTTCCATGTAGCTCTTAATATATTATGGTTTTGATCTGCAGTCAATTATCCACTGCAATAGCATTAAATGTCAATGTAATTAAATGATTTTACTAGAAAATGCTCATAATAGCATTAAAATACAGTCTATTTAAGTCAATATGGCACCACATAATCCACAAATTACTCATAAGCACAGCCCATAAGTGCAAAAATTATTAAAATTAATGTGGGCTAATACAATACAAAGTATATGGATATGAACAATAATGTGGGCTGTTTGCAACAGAATAAACTAATTTCTTAAATTAAAATTATTTCACTTGTCTACCATGGATTTGAGATTACTCCAATTTCATGGGGATATGTTCGCTCATTGTTATCCTGGGTTTGATCTCATCAAGTAAAGAGAAGCTGCAATGTTAGCCAAGTATTTCTATCATACTGGAAAATATCCTATAGTAAAAGAACCTGCTTCCCATTAATAAATTTTAAATCCTGCTCTTTCTTAATAGGAGGGGTCAATAGATAGCCCATTTAATTCAATGGGAGAAAGTGTTTCTAAAGAAATTAAGGATTTGCATAAAATTCTTGTCTCTTCATTGCACCACAGTGAAGAAGGAGAAACTATCTGTGCGTTAATATTTTTGTTTTGTCTTGAAATGTTTTACATATTACTGTTACTTAAAGAGTGAGTCACTAGCCTAAACATATGCCTCTGAGACAGATTGGGTGCCTGAGACATCTGCCTGGGTCTGGCAGATTTGACACTGGATTCATGAACAACTACAACCTTCTGGAGCTGCAGCTGAAGGCCAGGCAGGTGTACAGTACTAGAGATATGCCTTAACAATTGCCAACAGAACCACATCCCCCCCTGCCTCTTCTCTCTAACCCCACCCCTCTCTTTCCTCTCTCTCAATCACCATAAAGCCTCATCCCCACAGCACCCATGCAACAAAGTGAATGCCGCTCTTCAGGAATGGATATACTTCTTGTTTATCTCAAAGCAGCTTGTCTTGAAGAATGTATCCCAAGTCCTCTGTGCATGTGCCCAGACCCAGGGTCAGCTGAAGGACAAAGCGTGAGGGGGAGCTTGGACCCTCTTGAGGCACCTCAGACTCTCTTGAACTTTTGGGGACCCTCTGGAGATGGCAAAGGGCATGCATTGCACCACCAGGTGAAAGATGTGGCTATGACAAGGAGTTATTGACCATGCGATGAGATAACACTGTAAAATGCAAGACCAACAAAGACAAAAAGGGAATGTTCCTCCACCAGACCTGAAGACATCAGACTGACGGGATGTTGCAGATCCATGGTAGTAGCTATTGCACTCGCTCTCTCTCTTTTCCCTCCCCCCCTCCCCATCTCTTTGACTCTTTTTCTTTCACCCTTCTCTTGCAGGCATGTTGTGGGCCAAATAAAGTGATGTGACACTTGACTCCATTTTGAGTCTTAATTCTGTTCCTGAGAATCAGAAAGACCTGGTCATGACAAAACACCTAATTGCACATCACTCAGGAGTTAAGCCCAGCCACCCAGAGCAATCTGAGGTTGATTGGAATGCAAGGGGGTTTAACCTCTGCCAGATTAGTCTATCTGGTGTGACAGCAAAACAGTCCTGGATGGAGTACACATGGCATTAGACACCTATGTTTGGGTGCCTAAACTCTAACCTCCAATCTTCCCTTTCTTAAAACAAGGCCTATCAAGGAGCAAACAGAAGTTTCCTAAATCAGTTGGGACATCTGTTTGAGTACCTGTAAACTCCAGATTAAACCATGAAAAAGTAGACTGTGACCAAGATTTGTTATTAGAGCTAACAGGTCTGATGGCCTAATAGGGAGGGAGAGTATGTGATGATATATTGTGATCTTCTCTATAAGCCAGACATGCCATCACTTTTCTCATAATGCCAACAGGAACTTTGTGCTATTAACTAACTGCAACCTGATACTGCTGACCAGTATCATCATAACAGATGACAAGTACAGATCTCAGCTCTGAGCTCAACAGCAGCTGAAATAATCTACCACTTATCAAAAGAAGGTCTAGCTGACTAATGGATGGGGTTACCTAGGATGTGCCCAATGTCAAACTCATGGCAATGTCTATCTCAGTTATCAGCTAAAGGGAAAACTTGTCATGATAAGAAGCAGTAAACCTGAGCCTTTCTTGACCACCATACCACACCACCAAACCTTTCCCTACAGCAAGTCACGCTTGATTGCAGAAGGATGGTCAATAAGTTCATACAGCCATGGAAAAGCCAGCCACACCAATGATTCACTGTGCACAGTCTATAGGCATGTTAAGACAAACACACAATTGCTCATTGATAGCTTCTTTTGCTTTTCATAATCTATTCTTAAAGAATTTAAAGAGATTCCAGTACTTTTCTTGAACCAAACACAGAAGTTGCAGAATGAATCACTGGAATACTCCACTCTCTCTCTTATTCTGGCAAGTACCTCATTCAACCCCCATCAAAATATCTAACTTCCAATATCTTTTCTTTACTGACAATGTTAACAAGCTGATCAGATGACAACAATCTCCTTTTCTTCCCTTGCAGAAATTCCACATATCAAAATCAGTTTGTTTTCCTCATTGCTTTATAAGGACCTGAAAAAGATGATGTCAACACTGAATTTCCTGCGGTTTCTACACAGTTTGACATTTGCCTGTCAATATGAAGAACGATTATGCACAAGTAAGAGTTATTTGTTCTAAACAGTTCTTCAAAATACACACTTATTGGCTCTCATAGCAATCTGTCTGCTACATACAAGCCTAGCATTTTTCTAGCATGTTCACAAGATCTGCATCATGAATTCTCATTAACTCAAGGAGATAGAAATTATAATTGTTACTATTCCCGCTACGCAAAGAAATTGAAGTTCTGACTCAAGAAAGCACATAAGCAGTTACCAAGTGTTAAACAAGTGCTGTAGTTCCTGTGAAAGCGAACAGGTAGAATTCATTTCCTGGAGAAGATAAATAACACTTCATCATCAGCAGCCTCTTGATCTCTTTTCCCTGGGGTTTTCATTTATTGATCTGTAATAAAAGCATCCCTACCAAAAATGTCCACCAAGAGCTGTGCATCCTAATTGCCAGAGGTCGTTCCCCCTTCCAAGGTGGCACAGAGAAGAAAAGATCATTAATCAGCTCCCAGCAACCCACTCCTATTGGGAAGACCAGCTTATAACTGCATGCAGTTGTGGAGCTGACTAGCTCCTTCAACACTTGCAGATATGAAAGTTTTCATTAGTATTCACCTGCCTTCTTGAACAAGGAATTAGATGAATTATCCATTATCCTGTGCTGCAGGCACATAGGGGGAAGGTCCCAGCTACTTAATTTCTGTTCATTCTGCAGAGATATAACCAACTGCTCCTCTGTCTGTACTACGTGGAGGTTATTCAGCCAGAATAGACATCTTCCCCACCTCTACTAGCAGATTCAATGTCCATTCTTCCCTGCTACCATAGCAAAATAGTCATCAAATGATAGCTACTGATTTACTGCAATGTATACCAAAGATATTTCCCTAGATTGCAAGGTTTATCAAGTACATAGCGAAAGTGCAGATACCATAAAAGAATCTTTTAAAATAGAATACAACACTAATTGCAATTTTACAATATTTTTTAAAGTATCTTTAACTGAGGGTTTTTTGTGTGCTTTCCAATTATAGATCCTCTACTACATCTGTACTTTATTTTAAAAAATATAAAAAAAATCTCATCTCTCTCATGACCTCAAAAATTGGAATTTTAAGAAATAGTCCAAATAATCTCCTTAGGAGAAAAAAAAGAAACACCACAATAGTTAGCAAAGAATTTTTTCCTAAGAAAATATAAAGATTCAGTAAAGTCCAGAGCAACACATGAACTTCATTTCTACTTCAAATTAACAGATAAATTGAAGTTTCTTCTTCTGTTACTATTTATAATTCCCCCCCCCCCCAAAGTGAATCATCACCCATCTTCTCACTTACACACACACACACACCCCTTCCCCAGTTTTTTCACTCACAAAATCCACCAGCTTACCCAAATTTCAATTTGGTTCTTTTCAACCTTCTACATTGTAGCCTGAATCTGTTGAAAACTGCTAGCTGGATAACTAGCCTTTTTTTCTTTCTTTTTTTCCTTTTTTTCTTTTTTTTCCCCTTCTTTTTTAAAGAGTAAGATGCACATATTTTGTTCATGCTCTTCATTATAAAGAGGATACCAAGGAAATTAATTAGAAACATATGGGTAACCATATTTTTTCCCCCTCTTTACTTTTATGAATCTGTCACTTTATAGCACAAGGTAACTCAAAACCTCATCCCCTGACAAAGAAATACTGAGATATTGCCTTAGGTTCAAAAAGAAATGTTTACATAAGAAACAGATAATAAAGTTCTTCTGAAAAGAGGAAATGCTGTAAAATTCTGATAAGAGACTGAAATTGCAGCTTTTTCCAGTTTGCTCAACACATTTATTAATGATATTTTCAGTTCTTATGGTGTTGCCAACAGCAAAACCTGGACATCCCAAAGTAAATACAGAGCGTTTTCTCTCAGACTAACCTTTAACACTTGGTTTTCTGCTCATGTACTCTTGGCTTCATCACAGAATAGATTTTGGTTCAGAGGAAGAAGAGTCAAGTTGACAAATATCAAATGTAATAAATCAGACACATTTGTGAATTAAGTATAGAATCACAGAATGGTTTCAGTTGGAAAAGACCTTCAAGATTGAGTCCAACTGTCTATCCAGCCCTAGTAGGTCTTACTGACACTAGACCATGTCACATACAGCCACATCCATAGGATTGTGGTAAGACAACAGCTCTGCCCTGGTACTATTTTAAACTGTTACCTATTACACTTTGCTAGTGAAAATGACCACACAAGGTACAAGCAGCAAAGTACAGTGCTGCCAGTGAGTCCAGAATGAATTCCTTGGACATTAAGGACCTGGGCATAAAATCCAGAAAACACCTGGCCTTCTTTTCTTTGCACTTAGGATGCTTTTCTCTTCCTTCTCATCTCCTTCAGCATTTACATCTGCATTTAGGGCAGACTGTAGGCAAGAAAACTGTCATACATGAGTTCGCAGAATGTTAAGGAGATAAGGATTGGATAAAACGCAAGTGTGTGACATGCACGATGGCAAGTCCTGGAAGAGTGCACACATCGAGTCAGCTGCCATATCTTCCAGCTGCTCACCTGGCTGACAGCTCCTAACTGAGTCCAACTACCAGAGACCATGAAAGCATGGAAAAGGGAAGACAAAGGGATCACTGTAACAGACCCCCCAAGCAAGGGCACGGTCAAAAATGTGGTTATATTTGTTTGGTTTCTATTAATGTTTTTATATGGATTAAAAACAAATTCGCCCCAAAATATCACAGCAATCTTGAGTGTAAAAGGAAACCCAACATACTATCTACTAGGTAGTGTTGTACAGTCTCTAAATAGAGACCCACATAGATTTCTATCAGAGACTTCATACACCCTTCACAAACTGTCAACGTACTTCCTCATAGCAAACATACAGGATGCCAGCAACACTGACAAAATCCTGCACGAGAAAGACAAAGTACATGCTATCTACAAACTGAGGCTCAAAACATCATTTTCAGAGCTATGCTTAGGGCATAAAGGCCATAAATCCAAGGTTGTATGAAAGGAAGGCACTGCAGTCATATGCCAACCACCACTGAGTCCAGCAGCCATGTGCTACCATCATTGGAGCCTGCCCAGCAATACACCTGTATATGTATCTTTAATGTATGTATGCTGATAAACTGACAGAAGGAATTTTATATGTTTTACTACACTGCATAACTTAAAGCTGTATACAGAAGCACCTTCCAAAGCAATGACTTTCAAAAGACATCCTACACGCCTGCATCTGAGCCAGGAGCAGCTTGGATTCACAGCAGCGCAGCCTGCTCAGTCTGCTCCTCCTGACGCTGGCTCTCGGAGCACTAAGATCCCACTCCATATCCCAGCCTCCAGAGGAGCTGGGGTGATCAGGCGGAAACCTTGTCTGGTTTTGATGGAACCACCACATGAGTATAGACAATGTGAGGATGAACACTCAGACTGGGCAACAGGGCAAATAATACTAGTCACTCCAGTGATGAAAGCATAAATGTAAAGCACTTGGGAAGAATCCAAGCTGGATGTGTGGAAAGGCTTTTGGGGAAGATTCAGTCCTATATTATTAATCAGATACAGCGAGAAAGGCTAATGAACATTCAAATATTGCCTTGTTCTTAAGTTACACAAAGCCTGCTTTCCAAGAAAAATAACAAAGCACATTCCTTACATCTCATTAGGCACACATGCTGTTTTCGGCAATGTAAGGCAGAATGGATTGCTCCCACTTTGCATGCTCTGTTTTATCTACTTAAATATAGCCAAAGTTAGTAATCCATGAAGGTAAATACCACCACCAAGGTGTCTATGAAGAGCCATGATACCCAAACACAGAGCTCTGTGTGAAAACCACTTACCAGCATGAAATCCTGGCACTGCTAAAGACATTGAGTTTTGCTATTAACTTTGAGTAAGGAAGGATTATAAATGTGAAGCCCTCAGTGAAGTACAAAAGAATGCAATGATTTGCAGTATTTTATATAAATTGAGTTCTCGTGCTGCATAGCTCTAGGGCGAATAAAGCTTTTACCTTCTTTAAATCATGCTTTACTCCTAGGTATCATGAACTTTACTCTAAATTAAAATTTTAGAAGTTACAATTTCTATCTAGACAGTGATACCTTAAAGAGATACAGGAATAAGAAATAAAAATGGTGATCAAAACTTCTATTACTTTTATTATTAGAATTATTACCACAGGGTTGAATGTTTCTTAAGAGCATCTGCTTCTCATACAACACAACAGACTAAGAGTTGGCAACCAAAACGTAGATGTTAATTGCAAACATTTATTATACTACCAGGGTTTTACATTTAGCAGCTGTCAATGTTACTGACAACTGTAACAAAAATCAGAAAAACCAGGATTTTTGCTTGCCAAAAGGCCAGCTGGTGCTGGATTTCCCTGTTATTATTGTTGTTTGTTTATTTACTTTCAAAGTGCATTCAAAATAAGTCTTCCTCCAAGATCTATTTAAAAACATTCTTTACCTACAGACGAGGAACTTACTAGCAGAAAGCTACTCAAAAAGTTATTTTAAAGAACTTCTGTATTACCTTCAAAATCTCATGCAATTTGCTGTTTCAACTTTAGTTAAGCTAGATTGCAGAAAGATCAGAATTTAGTGCACTATCTATTCTGCAATACCCCCAAAAAAAAAAAATCAAAAATAAATCTGGAGCTCAGTAGTTTCTTAACCTAAATATTAGCAGAAAAAACAAACTCAAATGCTTCAACCTAAAAATATGGTAACAAACTGATGCTGTCACAGTAGTGTCAGCATTTCCTTTTTAAAATCATATTTACATGGATTTATAAGTTGAGATATGGCTAAACTAATAAGCTTTACCCTGAAAAGAGATGCAGCAGTTGTCAAGACTTGTTCATAACAATATGTCTCAACGGAGTAAAAGGGATAGACTGATCTAAAGTAGAACGATACTACTTTATTGGATTGAAGATGCTCTTTGTCTACCTATCTGATTTACCGATGCGTCTACAAACACAGAGGCTCTTACCAAGGTTACATGCAAGTTAAACTTCAGTGCCAATTAAGCAACCTTCCAGGATACAGCATCTGGCTATATATTGGCTTACAGGCAGATGTTTAGACACCAAAAAAAAAAACCAAACACATCTGCTTGTTATGGAGCAATCTATTAATCTGCAGCTCCTCAGATCCAATTAACAGAGCTGCAGAAGTTGTAAGGAATCTCTTGCACACCACTTGCCCCCTCCCCAGACAGCAGATCACCTGCTTGTACTTGCAGAAGCCTTTCCAACTACTTTAAAAGCAGTTGTAGGGGGACTAGTTACTACGCTTATCTGATAGGACAGGATAGAAGATTTTGCTCCCATCACAGACTTCTGGATCTCCATATTCAAAGACATGCCAAAGAAGTCTCACCTTGGTAAGAACAGAACATTACAATAGAAGATAACAATTAGAAGGTTTAAAAGATCAAATAATGTTTCTTCTCTCCTATTCATGACAGCGGTTTCTGCTTTTTTCCCATTTCCACACATCTTTGCATCTTTGCAGCTAATAATACACCAGAAGACTACAGGCATTTTCTGTATTACATACTCATCATCGGCTTCTGCAGAAGAAAAGAACTGAGAACAACTCTGTTTCCATTAAGGAATCCATATTGCCTTCAGAAATAGCTTATATTATAGACCTCTTGAAAAAAGGCTGAATGATAAGCTCATGTTAACTAAACTAAGTACTTCAAGTTTCTGGTCTCCAGGATCTACCCTAGGAGTTGAGACAGCTGAGTTACTAGAACACTTTGAAGAGGTCTCACTTGCTGATAGCTGAAGAACAAAAAAAAGAACCAGCCAAGTAAAGAGGCGGTCTACATCAGTGATGGGCTTTCCCAGAATAGAGGGAGGATATGTGCTCTGTCAAGCTGTCCTCTGCTATGATAAGCATATCTGACAGCTTCATGTGTCCGAAGAATGACATGGGATGGAGACATGTTTATACAACACATCTCAAAAGCTATTCCAGTGTTTGGCATTTTTGGACAGTTTTTGCTTTGTATTACAAAGTTTCTAGTGTTTAAAACTTGGCAAGCATAATCCTTTGGGAGGTGAAATGAGTCTTACAGCATCTATTAAGCCTTAGCATCTTAATCTTTAAATCATAGTCTTTAATATTGTGATTATGTACTAGTTAAATAAATAGACCCTGAAGAGATTTTCCTGCTTCTTTACACATCTTTTCTCATAAGTGCTATTTGTCTTAACAGGGTTTTTTTGGGTTGGGTTGTTTTTTTTTAAACTTCCGCAATATATTATTATACTTCTGCTATTTCTCAACAGTTTTCTTGCATAACACATCAGTGAGACAGAGAATAAGACAGAGGGTTGACGCATATGGTAAGGTGATAATGTGCCTGCATTACAGTGGGCCAAGAAGAACTTCTCACCCTGGGCTGCAGTTGTTCATGTCAGTAGGAAACAACACCCTGGATGTTATGACCGCACCATCCCAAGCTTTCTTACCATCATTTATATACAGCTGTGTTTGCTGGCTGCACATGCTGTTCTGTTAGAATACATTACATACACATAGTGTCTTAAACCATTATATTCCTTGTGAATGAGCAATTTAAAGAGCCTTTCATCACACTGATTTACAGAATCACAGAATTGTAGGGGTTGGAAGAGACCTCAAGAGATCGAGTCCAATGCCCTTGCCAAAGCAGGTTTAGCTGCAACTTAATCAGACTTTTTTTTTCTTTTCCCAGAAGCTACATTGTCTGCAAGGACAAATAATTCTAAGAAGCTAGTGGATTTTTTTTTTCTTTCCTCACTTATAATTTGCTAAAATTGTGAAGAGCAAGAAGCTGAGAGATTTTATATGGGTTTTAATTTTAGCACAGATCCTTGGCAAATAAGCCAAGCTTATTCATGTTCATTCTTGGACATCAACTAGTTTTGTCAGATGTACTTGCAAGTGAAAACAGTTTAAAGGAACCTAAAAAGTTATCTAAGCATGCCTTTTGTGTTCAAGCTTTACTGCATCAAATGAATAAAGATTTTCAAAGCATAAAGACCCTTCATGTACTATACAAGCCCTCATGCACAGGAGTGATCTGAGCTGCCACCTGAAGAGCCTCTCACACGCTACATCTTCATGCCAGACAAATCTACTAGACTGAAAGAGTTCAGTCCTCAGAGCAGTTCTTGAGGAAAAAATAAATATTACTGAAATAACTCATTGACAAGAAGATAGGGAGAAATTTTGGGTTAAGCTAAATTTCAATCCAAATTCTTAGAATATTTGGAAAGTATATATTTCTTCAATTTTGTGATCAAATGCCTTTTTATTTCAGAAAGTAATGGACTAAAAGACTCAAGAATATAGCCCCATGGAAGCAATCTTACTTACTAAAAGACTTGCTTTTTCCACAATTCCTGCTCTGTCATTTTGTAGAAAGCTTGCACAAAACCGAATGCAGACTATGTATAATTTAGTCCCTTTAACAAGCATTGTAATACGAACTACTATACACCCCAATTCTCTTGCATTCATATAATCTTCCCCTAATCTTTAAGAAGGAAACCAGCAAATATTCAATTTGAGTCTTAGAATATTTTCACTGTACACAGGTACATAAGGTTTAAACAAGACTAAAGCCAAACAAAGAACCCCCACACAATTATTCAGGATACTTTAGGTTTAGGGCCTCCAGGGTTTTGTGCAGGCTTTTACTAAAAGGTTACTTTCTTCACATTTTTTTTCGTGTGCCCTTTTCTCTGTTGCACAGTCACAGGGTACTGGAACAGAAAAGAGCAATTTTCCCAGAAATTTCAGGACATTCACAAAATGCAACAGAAAATCTTTGCACAGAGGAGAGCATAGCTGGGGACAAGCAACAGCTTGGTTTGAATTCTGCACCACTCTCCCACTCAGTTGGTGGGCAGAGCTGGGCAAATCTCTCAAACTTTTCATCTGTCATCCAACAGAAGGGATAGCCCAAGGTTAAGGTACCACTTTCTATACCAGGCAGAAACGTTACAGTACATGAAAGGTACTTGAACATTATAGGTAAAGATCCAGCATAAAAAAAACCTTAGCAAAACTCATACAGTTGATGTTTCATGGTAGTGTCCAGTCAACATCAGGATCTCACACACACATTATTTGGACAGTGCTTTCTAACTAACAATACTTCACACTGATTTTGTAATCTCTCCCAGTGGTCTCTGTAGGCATCAGAAATCAAACACCTTAGTATGCAAACAGAAACTGAGTAGCTCCATCCTATGCAAAACCCTGACTTTAGCTCTCTCTCCTCTTTGGATCTACACTAGACAGACACAAAAACCCCATAAAACCACACCTTCTAGCACAAGGAAAACCCTCAGTAGTTCAGTTGAGAGAAAGGCTTTAGCTGTCTGACATCCTTCAGTAACTGCCTATGCTGCTGATGTAGTTCATAGCATATAGAAATACTTGTATGCTGAAATAGCATTTACATGCAAGTCGGACCCAAGCATTCATGCAGTTTCTTTCTAGCCTGGCAAAATAATTTGCAGTATAAAAGTAATTTTTACTTCATGGCAAAAAGGAACACTGCCTTCAGAGCATTATTTGCACATAATGGCACGTTAGTTATTAAATTATAGCTATATTATTATAACTATTAGTTATAAAAGACAAATTTATGGCATGGAAAAACTCAAGTTACTCCCCTGTTAGCAACTAAAGCGTCAAAGTTCATAAAGCATGAAACATTACTGAAAATACTGAAAGTGGCATTTTTGGTATAACTATTAAAATATTTTAATTTGCATATAATTTCATTTTTAGTTCACCAGCTTAAAAGTATTCAAATTGCACAGGAAACTGCAGATATATTCACTGCCTGCACCGCACAGTAATGAGGACAAGATTTCTTGCCTGCTCTGAACTACTGCCACATGATATTTCAGTTTGCCAGCAGGGTCGGATCAATTTACCTTCTGATAGTTTGTGGTGTTGCATGAAAAAGTAGTTTCTTTTTCCTGTTTCAGATGTGAACCAAGTTGTGCTTTTACCATGTCTGCTAAGCATTTCCAAAAATACAGAAAACCAGACTATGACAGTCCCCAGAAACACGATTCAATTCGCTCATCATGCAAATTCCATGGAATAAAAAGGAAAAGTGCATGCTCAGTTACTGATGGCAGACTGAAGCCATAAAAAGACAATAAAGCATCTCTGTTTATTAACTTTTTATGGAAGTGTTTTGACTTTGGGTATCAGTACCCCACAGAAAAACAGATCAATTGTAGGGCTGCAATTACCACATCTGTCTTTCACCTAAATCCTCCCTGTTCCTCAAGAAGGTCTGCAGACGTGACTTGGCGTGCCTCTGCTTTATTTGGAGGGTATCAGTCAAGATGCACAGAGGTCAAGAAGGACGTATGTTCCTGGTTGTCCTAACTTTTTGCCTATATTCATGCACAGCAGACCACAGGTGGGGTTGGATGAGAGGCATTCATAACAACGTTGACTCCTTTTGAATTATGTTTTATTCTGCAGAGTTGCTCTGAATAACCTGCTTCAGTCCTTCATGAGCCTCCCTGCTTCCTCCAGACTATGTTCCCCAGGTTCCTAGGATCTGTAAGATTTCTAAAGTATTATATCAATGATTATACAAGCTTCTATGGATTTTTTTAAAATCACCATTAGGTGATAACAATGTATTAAAACAGCAGTAGAGCTTTGATGGTACTGGGAACTTCCCAAGGAAGGTACTACACACAACTCTGCCACACAAGGCCATCCCATGGCAAGGAAAGGAAGGAAATCTCAGTCATGAGTGTGCTCTAACTTATTTTGTGAATGTTTACAGACACTTACTGCTGTAATAAATAGCACAAGACCACAGAAGTACAAAGAGATAGAAAAAGAGCAAGAGGTACTACAAAGGCCTCACAGCAAGCCCATGGAAGAAGAAGAAAAAAATGCCTGAGTATATCATCTGCCCACAGAGCACTTGAGTGCTCCCCTATGTTTTCTGACTTTTCTGACATACTTATTCCCTTTGTAAAATAAATCAACATGTCCTATTCCAGCGAAGCAGAGAATGACCACAGAAGGATGCATCATGCCAATATTTTGAAGCATCTAAAAAATACATCATTAAATGATGACAGTAATTTGTTGAGCACAGCTCCCTTCCACTGTACATTTTAGATGCGTGCATTTTGTCCACAGACAAGGTAGGCTGTGTTTGTTGACTCACTGTGGATTCAGTTTTACCCCCATGTACTGTACATCTGCTGCACATGCCTTCAAAGCTCCCACTAGCTTTTCAACACCCACAGTCCACTGACATACTGAGTAACAACATGTGAAAGATTTCTACTGAACTTCTGCATAAAAAAAAAATCCCCAACCTGATGATTTTTCCCCTCTCCAAAATGAATCTGCAGGATTTGTTATTTAATACAGGTCAGTTGCTCATTTCAATTTAATTTTTGCTACTGTAGCTGTCCTAAGGAATTCAAATTAAAGGACATACTTTCAAGTAATTTTTCACCACATTTTCTTCATCAATGTTTTTTCCTTCTTGAATGCTCTTAATGCAGCCTGGCCCTAATCCTACAATTCACTTAACTTGCCAGCTGCTAATTGCTATGTGTGCAAATCAAATCCTGTCACTTATTGGCACACAGTACTTCATTCATATGAAAAAATAAACCTATCAAACATTTTTGTAATAATATAACAGGAAAGCAAAAATAAGAATATCTTTGAAGTTCCACAGACTGAAGTACATGTCTATGCTGGGTAACTTAACATTTCCTAAATAATATTCCAAGAGAAGCAGCAGATGGAGGGAGTCGTTTCTACCACATAGAGGAAAAAGTGGGTGAAACAATTTTGAAGATAAATTCAGTCGGGGACATAGCTTCTCTAAGTATTATTCCTATGAGGAATCTTGGTCTTCTGGACAGAGACTTTAAAGACAAGAACAGTTAAGTTTGCTTCAGAGTTTTGCTGTGTAGTTTTCATGTGATACCAAGTAAGATCTGATTATCCACCTAAAAGTAAGGACCATGGTTTTTTCTCCCACATTTATTGTCCCTTTGCTGTTTAGGCTGCAAACTGCTGTAGGTGTCTCTCTTGGGATTGTAACAAAAGGAATAACAGCATAGCCACGATTATTGAAATTAGTGAAGATTTTAAAAGTACCATTAAAGTTTTTTAAAAATACACATCAGCACAAATGTACACCCTATACGTCCACATAACACACAAAACAGGCTACAAAACTTAATTCTTAAACTAGTTCATAAGCATACTACCTGTCAGAATTCAAGACAATTAAGTGTCTTACTCAGGATTTCATATATTTCCCTCTCCATACACAATTATAGTTATTCCTGTTTTACATAAATATGCACTGATTTGAGAGGGAAAAATAGAACACTCTCCTCCCAAGATACCAATGGGACCAAGCAGAACCTTGGCAGGGATCACTTCAAAGATCAAATTCTTACATCCAGAGAAACAAATTTAAATGATCTTATGTGAGCCTACTGTTAGCAACTGCACGCTTGAATTATGCATGATTCTTGACTGTCCATAATATGAACAGACTACAAAGTTTCATTAGTACGTTTCAATTATTGTAGCCATTCTTGTTCCTTGTTTGTTACAGTTAATTTTCATTTTTAGAACATCCTTTTGCATTTGCTATCAGCAATGATGTCATGTTCAGAAAAAAGGCTTATGAGACTCCTTATGCATCTGCTCTGTGCTGCCCCAAAGCGTATAAATATAACTGTAAATTCTAGAAAATTCTGCAACTCTGTCTCACATAGAAAGTGTAATAACTACCACTGGTCTTCTGTGCTTGTAGGAATAAGTTTTGCCTGAATAAGAATATGAATTTAATCCAGTATCTGAAACCTGTGAAGCATTAATGTCACTTGATCTTTGTAGGAGTTTAACACACACACACATTACCACAGTACCTGCAAAATATAGCAAGACATATGTTAACTATAGCCTCATTTTGACCACCTGTCAAAAATCTTAATGTGAAATATGTCAAAAAGTAAGCTGCCACTGGTCATAAAAATAACTAAAATACAGCATTTGCCTTATGCAGACACAAGCATTTTGGAGACTCACCCTTGCTTAAATAAAAGTGGTATTAATCAATGGAATCGAGCCAAGTTCTCTGCTGGAGTCAAGTCGTGCTGCTAAGGAAACTTTCTTCCTCCACTCATCTACCATAACCAGAAAAGGAGTTAAGTCTCCTTCTTTGGATTATTTATTGTCAAAATTCGTTTCTGCCCTAGAAAACTGTAGGCCAACATTTCCAAAAAGACAAGTGCCATGCCTGTCCACAGATGGATATCCACCTCATTAGAGGCGGCTGACAGCTAAGCAGCCAGCAGGACTCATCGAGCATCCAGAGGGGCTGGGTACTGCCTTATATCATATCAGGGCTCCGCTACTGAAACAAATTCCCTTCTGTTCCCACTTTGCCCAAGATGTGAACCAAATCATGATGGCTAAGCGTTCATTAACTGGGTATCTTGGGAACAAAGCTAAACTGGACTCCAGGAGTGTCACCAATGGACATTCAGTTTACTAAACCAGACTAATGCTAGCCTGAAGAAAAGTCTGCTGAAATATGTGCAGTGTTGGTTTGGGTCCCCTGCACCAACCATTCCCCTCTACAAATCTGCCTTTCCTGAGCCACATTACTTGCTAATGCAGATGTAGCCGATACATCAAACAGGGACAACACACTAAGATTGAACACAGCTCCACTCCGGCCAAATTCCCACCGGTTTGCACTGGTTGAGGAGTGTAAATCTGTAATCTAAATCAAAACTGCTGCTACAACTTAAATTTGGACAAGGCCATGTGTCTGGGAATCAGGGAATTCCTACTAAATCTGCCAGAGACAGTGACCTTGCAGGGGCAGAGGTGAATCAAATCCTGTTGGGTCTCACCACTGCATATATCACAAAACATACTCTCTCCTGCCATCTGACACTGACTTCAGCTGAGCTGATTTTCTATTCCACACCATTTCCTCCTAAGGTTTCTCATCAATAAATAAAGAGACATGATGCTACCACAGCTGCTCTGCACCTACCTAACCCCTTATTAGCTTACAGGCACACACACACACAACCTTCGGCCCCCAAAAACCACACCACTGGAAGAGCAACACTGATAGAACAAAGATATTTTCAGTGTCCAAGCTTTGGCTGTTTGCATGTTAACAGAAGTCTCTGAGCACTGCCATCATAAATCTGAGTTTCAAATGCTGATCCATGCAAATTTAGAGCTGCAGTAAAACAACTTCCTAGATTATAAAAGTTGTCAGATAAGTAAGAGCAAGAGTATGAATTAGTGGGTACAGAGAGAGCCAGAGAAGAAATACACATGTTCAGTGAAGAAACTATCAGGTCCTGCTCAAGTTAAAAGAGGATTAGATAAAACTGTAAAACTTCTGAAAGCATCCTGAAATGCCACCAGCCTGACAATGAGAGCAGCATGAGGAATGTGGGAGAATTTTGGTTATTTTTCTGAGCAAGATGGAAGGAAAACTTGAGCCTTCAACTGCTCTGTGCTGGGCGTCCGCTATTAGCTGTTCAACAAGGCAAGCAGTTCCCTCAGCCAGTCCTCATAAGATTTGTTCTCCAGCCACTTCCCCAGCTTGGTTGCCCTTCTCTGGACACACTCCAGGACGTCAATGTCTTTCTTGTAATGAGGGGCCCAAAACTGAACACATTATTCAAGTTTACATATGTTATGCTCTCTCATTTCTATTAATGTTGTTGTTCCTTTATTACTCATTATATGCAGGTGTAGGCTATTGTTTCAATTAATATAATTTAAACTATAATCCTCAAATAACTCAAATTATTTAGGTAGAATGACTGGGGCTCTCATGATTATAAGTCTCTTCAACACCAACAATCCCTAGAATAATTAAAGCAAGATTTTCAAAGACTGATAAATAAAAAACCCGATCCATTGAAAGTTAATTAACAGTTGACAATTTATGAGCCTTCATATCCGTGAAAAAATCCACAGGTGACTTTATGTTCAGTTTCACTTTGTACCTCTATGACCTTTTCATAAAGCATGATTACAGTCTTAGTCTTTTTACAGCTGATATTAATTCATATTGCTAATGAGTGAATCATTCATCTATATAAAAACACATACTTTACAGTTGCTATCTGCTGGGTTTTATTTATTTTGGTTTTGGTGGGTTGGGGTTTTCTTTTTTTTAGAGTAATGATTGTGGGAACACATAAATTGTTTAGGAGTTGGTGATGATTTCCAAAGATCTTAACAGAAGTGAATTTCAAATTCGACAATGGAGACAGAAATAAAATAACAGTGAGAACACTGTGTGATTCACATTTACTTTACCAAGTGTGCCCACTTCATCAAGAGTTGATTCAAAATGCTTACTTATGCAAATAGTCCACTTTCAGTATGAGCTGACTTCAGTAGTGCTCATATGTAATGTTTACTTATGCCTACATATAATAAAGAATTTGATTCTACAAAATGAATGGTTACAAAATCAGTTTATTTATGTGAGTATCAATTTCTCCTCAATATGTCACCATAGCTGTTATGTGTTAGAGACAAAATTACAGAATAAATTCTGCATGTCTCAGTTAGAATTGTAATCATAATTACTAGGGCAGGATAAAAAAACAAACCATTTTATTTCCTCCTTTTTTTTTAATTATTATTTTTTGTCTGGACAAACTCTTCTAGTGAATCCACTGAAATGTAATACTATAATTCACAGCTGCAGTGATAATGACTAGAGAAAGAGGAAACCATTAAGAGACAGCCTCTCTACTGCTGAATGCTGCTAATAATCCCACTATTTCTCATTTTTATGACCGCATATTTTATGAATGATAATCTGCTCATTACATATTGCTATAAATATTTTGCTTTAGCACAACAGAAAAAGGCATCAATAAACTATACATTCTGGAAGCTTTTCTCCTAATACTTAAGAGTCTGCTAATGTATATCATAGCAATATTTTCACCATACCCCTACACTGGGAAACTACATGAACCATTATTTTTAGCTGGAAGAACTTCATACATAACTTATATACTTTCTGCAGTTATAAACCAGTTTTGTCAGTTGCCTGAAATCATACTGAATCTGCCTCATTAATTTTCCCCCCTGCTGTACGATATAGCCTTCCAATATATTAATATTCCTAAGGCTTACATAGTCTTGACCCAGCAAAGCAGTAAGAACACTGTAAATTTTGCATCTGAGCACTAGTCATAGTACTGTATACTTTTCCCTTCATTCAAGCTATTACAATCACAGGTGGATATAATTCAAGGTACTTAAGAATTGAGGACAAGCTATAAAACCTACCGAATTTTAAAAGCTATTTTAACCTATTTGAAACTACTTTCTTTTCAGCTTCATATATCTCAAGTCTATGCACTATTTTGAAAATTCGAGGACTGCTAAAGACTTTTAATCACCTCTGCAATGACCTGAGGCTGATACCATTCCTTCTTCCTAGTAAAATAAAAATTTATTAGCCATTCTTCTGAATGAGAAGCCCTAGTAATAAGTTCAGTACCACAAACTTTGGAAACCTAGCTGTAAGACTTCACCAGGTTTTCTTTTTTTGTTAGCACATGTTACAGCGCTATCTGGTTTGGTCCACTTTTTAAACCAATTTTCAAAAAATAGCTTGGAACAAACTAGGAGTAGTCCCCAAAGGAAATTAGGAAAGATGCAGCATAGCTGGTGAGACAGAACTGTTTTATGCAACTGAATTTGGATAACAATTATTGCTAAGCTTCACAAAAATCAACACAAAATAGTACTTAAACGCAAAATGTGCTGTGGGGTTTCTGCTCTTATTAGTATGCTGTGTTGTCAGAAGAGTATTTGGTGTCCAAAAATTTTGCCACACTAAAAAGAAGAAAACAAGGGGAGCTACTTTTGGCTTAACATTTCTATTCCATGGAAGCCTTCCACAGACTCTTCTGTAAGCATAATTAAGCCATTTTCTTACTTATTTCTCTCTGATGTTTCTCTCTCCCTCCCATGTCAATAGCTCCCTCTCAAGACCCCCATGGCCTCTCAAAACATTTTGTTTTCCTATTTCTCCTTTTATCTTCTTATGTCCTGCCATGTCAATAAAAGACAGCAAATGTCTTCCCTAGGCTGAAGTTACACACAAGCTGACCAGCTGTCCAAAACGTTCAGTGCTGATTGAACATTCAGCTACTGCCAAACAGAATGGATAATATCGGAGTTTTGCTTACCTTTCTCCCAGTGGGAGATTAACAGGTCTCCCTCCATTGCTGAGCTGCTGATTTTCACCAAAAGAAAGGAAAGGAAAAAAAACAAATAAAAAAGGCAAGAATTTAGTGCCTTTGATACCTCAGGCTTCTGCTAAATTTGTATAAAACAAGGTTCAAATGCTGTTGGAGGAAAATAGGATTGATCGACTGATGGACATCATAATTACAGAAACGTGTTTTCTTTGGAAATCAAACTCCCTTCCTTGAAAATCAAAAGCCTCCAACAGCCATAATGTGCCTTTCAAGCTACCACAATAACAAAAGACCATTTCTGGACAAGGCATCACCCCCCTCAAACTAGAAAATAAGGGGAAAAAATATAAACCTTACTGCTAGAGGTATAAGCAAACATTACGCTGTTTCATCTTTTTCATTTAGCATCCATGCAGCACTGTATTTTATCTTGGCCAAGAGAGAACTGTCATGGTTATCAAGATGCATTGTGCAGGTCATTTTCTGCCCAGCCCTACATCTTGCCCAAGGCTCAGAACTAAGAGGCAAACACACAAGCATAGGCTTAGTTCCAAAAATTAATTTAAAGTAATAAAAAAGAGGTTACTACCCTAGAGACATTTAAATGAATAATAAAACTGTTACATTACTGACTTTATCTGGAGAGGTTAGCATTTCTGCTTGGGGTCTGTCTCATAAATCAAGCCATAAATCAAGCAAAACAATAACCCTTCTGTCATACTAGCATTAATGTCTGACAGACAAAACAGTCCTCCTGTGCATTCATTTCTGACATACAAGGGTAACAGCCCAGAGACACTTTTGAGTCCATCTCTTGCTGCAAGGTATTACATATAGACACGCATGTAAATGGGATGTACAATTAGTTCAAGCTCTAACCCTAGAAAAAAAACCCACCACCAAACAAAAACACAACCCAAAACCCAACCAATTGAACAAGGAACCTCAAAAAAACAAGCTCAAAGACATTCTTAGGTTTACACATCGCCCAAGTAAAATCAGTGTCACTGCTCAAAACGCAGAAAGCAAAGCTAAACACTTACTTTGCATGAAAAAAAAATAAAAAAATCTTAGTTTAGGGCAGATGATTGAGGAAAATTATATCTATGGTTGTAAGAGTTACATCCCTGTCCTATTTACAACCCCACTCGCACAGTTGCTCTTAAACCACACATCAGCAGTAATGTAGCAAAATCCCTCCCTAAAAATCACCATGTAATTTTTTTTTTCCTAGCAGTAATAATATATTTTTTAATGTCCTTCAAGTTTTATTCTCATTAAAAGTGCCTTTTAAAATTACTTCTGAAGATCACCAGTATTTCCAGTAAATCCAAAATGCAAGCTCATAATACTTGACCATTAAAGTGCAGCCAAAACTTACTCTGGAACTGTTCAAAAGTTTATGAAAACTTGGCAAGTGGACACATTTCTTATTTTAATAACTGAAGGCAAAGTGGGGTTTTGGGTCCTCCAGATAGCTCACACACAGAAGGGAATTTGACATTTTAGAATTATTTTTACAAGGATGTTCGATATACACTTATTTTAGTAGCATCTTGGCTGAATTAAAACCAAATAGTATCGCTTCAGGCTATTAATGCTGATCAGGCCAATAAACTATAAATTAAGAAACACACCACTGTGTTCAATTTAAGAATTGCCAGAAAGGAAGATCCATTACTAATTTAAGTTGCCAGTTGCTGCTTCCTATTTGGCTTCATATCAGATACTGAATTTTTTTTTCTAAAGAAACACATGAAATAATTAGAGATCAGAGTGCTTGAGTCCCCATGCCAGGGCATGTACTTCATACTTTCAAAATAGAAAGCTACCTTTTTCCTATCATTGATGCAGCCGAGAGCCTCTGCTACTCTGAATGGTGCATCAGTCTGCACCACATTTGCAAATATTAACAAGAGCTGAGTGTAGCATTAAATTTTTACTTCTTGGAAGCCCTACCCTGTGCCCATGGCTATCTGAAATAACCTGTAGGTGTCAACAAAAGAAAATGTAATTCTAGGGGTGAGATCTGGAGGGAAGCTAATTCAGAGCCCTGCCTTTGAAGGCATAAAGCAAAATGACTAGTTTGGATTACTGGTTTAAGGTGGTGGGTTTTTTTAATTTCTGAGTGCTATCTTATTCTCTTATTCCAAATAGCCTTTAAAAGATAAAATTAATTAATTTTCTTCCTCTCGAGAACAACCTTGAACCTCCTTATGATTTATCTTGCAGTAGAATCTCTTGGTGAACTCACCAACATACCATATACTTAGTCTTCATTAAAGTCTTGGGGAAAAAACAAAAGCAACCTTTTCTGAACAGGGCTTAGCAGACGTTTGATGGCAAGCACAGCAGGGATATAACAATGAGTGATGTGGTACCTGAAGGATAAAATAATAGAGAGTGCCTGAACCTTGATGAAAATAAGCAAATAACCATGAATATTACTGTAGTAAGGTAGCAGAAGGGAACTGTCAGTAGCTACCTCTTAAAAAGAGAAGTCTCCAGCATGTGACATTTAAGGGGGAAGAAACAAAGCCAATGACAATGGACATAACTTTCAATTATGATCGAACACAGCAATAAGGGCATTTTCCTTTCTTCCACTACAATATATGTTGTGGACAACAGCGTAACTCACATTCATCATCCTTCCTATAGACTGAAAGGAAATTATACTACTTAGGGGGATAGTTAAAAATTATATCTTTGAGTATTTTTTCCAAGTCCACAGCACCACCAGCACACTCCAAAGATCAGAACAGTCAGCAGTAGCAGCTCTCCGTGGATGAGTCGTCCCTTCCTGACCACAGCATGCTGGAGCCCACTACACATTTCACAGAATCACAGAATTGTAGGGGTTGGAAGGGACCTCAAGAGATCATTGGGTCTAACCACTCTGCCAAAGCAGCTCCCCAGCTCATACTGCACAGATAGGCATCCAGATGGGTCTTGAATATCTCCAGAGAAAGTGACTCCACCACCTCCCTGGGCAGCTTGTCCCAGGGCTCCCTCACCCTCACTGTGAAAAAGTTCCTCCCCATGTTGGTGCGGAACTTCCTGTGCTCCAATTTGCAGGCATTGCCCCTTGTCCTGTCTCCACAGACCAAAGGAAAGGGGCTGGCCAATTCCCCCTGCACCCCATACTTAAGATATTGATAAACATTGATTAGGTCCCCCCTCAGTCTTCTTTTCTCCAGGCTGAACAGCCCCAGCTCTCTCAGCCTTTCCTCATAGGATAGATGCTCCAGGCCCCTAATCATCTTCGTAGCCCTTCTCTGGACTCTCTCCAGGAGATCCCTGTCCTTTTTATACCAGAAAGACCAGAACTGGACACAATACTCCAGGCGGGGCCTGACCAGGGCAGAGTAGAGGGGAAGGATCACCTCCTTAGACCTGCTGGCCACATGCCTCCTGATGCCCCCCAGGATCCCACTGGCTCTCTTAGCCACCAGGGCACACTGCTGGCTCATAGCCAACCTGTCATCCACCAGGACCTCGAGGTCCTTCTCCACAGAGCTCTTCTCCAGCAGGTCAACCCCCAGCCTGTACTGATACATGTGGTTGTTCCTTCCCAGGTGCAAGACTCTCCACTTGCTTTTGTTGAATTTCATCTGGTTTCTCCCTGCCCAGCTCTCCAGCGTGGCCAGGTCTCTGGATGGCAGCGCAGTGTCCTGCGTGTCAGCCACCCCTCCCAGCTTTGTATCATTGGCACTTGCTGAGGGTGGATGCTGTTCCCTCATCAAGGTTGTCAATGAAGATATTAAACAGGACTGGACCCAACACCCAGCCCTGGGGAACATCGCTAGTCACAGGCCTCCAGTCAGATTCTGCTCCACCGATCACGACTCTCTCAGCTTGGTCTGACAGCCAGTTCTCGACCCACCTCACTGTCCACTCATCTCTCCCATACTCTCTCAGCTTTTCTATCAGGATGTCATGGGAGAAAGTATTGAAAGCCTTGCTGAAGTCAAGGTAGATGGCAAACGTACACAGCACCACTCCCCTCAAGGTTTTGCCACGCACACTGGCAAACGTACACAGCACCACTCCCCTCAAGAGGTGGGGCAGAATCGCACTGCTTGGTTCACAGGACTCCGGAAGGAGCTTTTCCTCTGCTGGGGTGGAGGAAAAAGGGCATTCACGTGCAGCAGCTTGGGATCCACCACTTAATGTCCCACAAAAACCTAAAGGAGCACAGCTCCAGTACACACAGACTATTGCTGCAAGGCTCTCAAACCCTCCCCTTTGCATGATATTCGTAGTAGATGTTAGCAATTCCTTATGACCTCAGAACAACCATGTGAGGACCAAGACACTTCATCCTTTCTGCATAAGCACGGCAGGCACAAAATATGACCCATCCTTTAAACAGGCTGTCACTTAATGTTTGTGTTTTGACTCAGACACATTTTCAATTTAGGAAAGGACAGCTTCCTAACTCATTTTTAATCCCAGTAGTATCGGTCTCAATATTTTGATAATGTGATTTATAGATACAACTGGTTGAAATAGTCTAAAGTTTCAAAATTCAAAATGGGATGTTCCCCTTACTACATAGAATAGGAATACCAGAGCATTAAACAAATTAGTTCTGGCAACACAATAAGCTTCAGTAAGAAGAACAAGGTTAACTAAACCTATTAAGAAATCAGAATAAATTTGGAATCTCTCCAGTTGTTGTTAGAACAAAACTGTTCTAACAGGTTATCTAGCATCTTTGCTATGCCCTTGCCTAGATCTAGTTATCTTTTGGTTTTTTATTGAAGGAAGAGAGGGGGTTTCGCTCTCTGAGGGAAAAAAAAAGTAAGCAATACCTCTAAGCCGCAGATGATCTGGGAGAGCTAACCTATGACACAGAGCTCATTCCATCTTTTTGCTCTCAATTTCCAAGGATGTGAAAAGGATTTTTCACTGCTGAAAGCAAGTTAATAGCATCAGAGGTAAGTTTCAGGGACACAATAAAGCTAATTCCCCACCTGTCCACTTATTGTCATATATCCCTTGACTTACTAGCAGCCTCTCCAAGCTGGAATTGGTGGCAGTGGGGGGTGAAACAGTGACCAGGAGAGGAGAGTACACAGCCCCAGTGAGAAACTCTGACACGCTGGGATCCAACATCAGGTAATTGGGTTTTTTCCAACCAACAGTTAGCAAAAAAAATAATCCCCAACCCAAACCAGAAAGAAGAACACAAAACAAATCACCCAAACACAAACCCACTAAACCAATAAGGCTCAAATACTTATACCAGCTGCATGAAACTCACTGATAAGGTTGTTTTTGAAAGTTCATGCACTGTTTCATGCTCACATCTACCAACTTTCCTTTCTAAAATGAAAAGAAAGAAATATATTGAAAAAACACTGTCATCCCATGTTAATTAAAAACCATCATCCATTGCTTCAGTTAGATACTTCTGATAAGCTCACAAGTTTACTTTTTGCCACTGCTGCTGACTTTCTAACCAATTTATCTATAGAAGTGTAGGATGAGTGTGAAATTTATATAGAAGATTACCACTATGTATTAAATGCACTAAATGGAATGTCCTTCCTCATTGAGAACTATATAACTAGAGTAATGAAAATTTTATCAGGTTGTAACTTAGAAGACTGGAAGACTGGTAGCACATTACTCTAAAAATCAAATCTGATTAATGTTTAATTGTAGCAATGTGCAGAGTTATTAATTAGGTGTACTTTCTATGACTCATAAATAGCTATTAAAGCAAAAGCAAGAATATTTTGAAGATTAGCATGAAGAGAATGCTATACTTGAGTGGTAAATTATAATTAAACTGAATGGACCTTGTGAAAATAATAGAAATTGTCATCCAATATAATAATTTTGATACATAATGCAGTTATAACAAATTTTCTAGCAATCAAGCCTGACACCTTTTCCTCAGGATATTTTTTTGTGCAGAAGCCAGAGGTGTGAATTAAAAATTAATTTATGCTATTCAGTGAGAATCACAGGGCAGATCTTAAAAGCAGTGTATTGCTGTGGTTCTTACTACACAACTGAAGCATCTCTGCACGTACCTAGACAGGCTTTGTTCAAAAGGGGATCCCAGCTAAGGGTCTGGATTTGTATATTCCAAGAAAGATTATAATTAAACTTTAAGCTCTGTACTCTTGCCCTGTGGTGTTTTTTTTAAATTAATGATCTTCAAAGTTATACAGGGGTTCTAAGTCTTGTGTCAGAACTTGATTTCTCATCACTCTTCTACTGAGTTTGTTACCTAGATAGGCTTATTTTTACCTCTCATTCCCCTTCCTACAGTCTTGCAAACCCAGTTTTATTTCCATTTTAGGGAATGCAGTGTAAGTTGCATGTTCTGATAACACTAATATTACTACTAATAAACAACTGCCTCGTGTTCATGACCGTGCAGAAAAGGTTGAAAACACTGACCAAGAGACACAAATATCAGAAGTACATAAAATTAATCCACTACTAATTTTATGCCAATATAACAAACATTAGATAACCGCTTTTGGCATCAGCTATGTTCTCTAAATTTAATGAACACTTTTGAAATTGGAATTAGCTTCTACTGCACAGCTCTGGAACAGCAATGGAAAGTAGAACAAATACATCATCTTGTGTCTTATGGAGAAACAAAAAAAAAAAAAGAAAAAAGGCATTAAACAACTTATCCTCTCGAGGTATATTATTTCTGTATGATTTCTTAACAATTGCCTTGTTATTTAAAAAGCATATTTTTGTAATCAAAAAGAAGGTAAATAAATGTTTTTTTAAGATTGAAAGTTTTTATTCAAAAAAAAAGTGACCAGGGCAGTGATACAATACTGAAGAAACTTCTCTGGATTCTTATTTTCATTTAACGCTAAGATCAGTAACTAAAATTACAGAGCTGCACGTTGGCCAAGTGATCCTCTTTATTACCAACCTCTAATGCTAGAGCTACATTTTTTGTTACAGTGCAACAAAAAACATGTAATGTGGCAGGTTTGCAACTAAGAAATGTCTGAAAGCTCAAATGCATTTACATGCAAGCTCCGAATTTCTATTATGCACTGAGTACCGGCTGCACTAGAAATAACTTGGAAATTAGAAAACATATAATGAAACAAATTCATTGACACAGTCTTAATCAAAAGAATATTCTGAGATGTCAAGAATCTATCAGATTTAATAACAGCCATTAAGGGACTCTCTAGTTGTAAACCATACTTACTTATTTTGTATTACTCCAAGGATGTGAGGTGAAGAGAAAGTGACCAAAGTGTTCTGCATGAACAGTGATGTAAGTTTTCTCTATTTACACTTATGCCATCACAAATATCCTCCTACTTGCATGATAGCCAATAGAAACCAAACCCAAAAACCTAGCTCTCTATCTAAATTTAGGGTATAAAATTATTATAGCAGGAATTCATTATGAACAGGAAATATAATGGGGAGCTGCAGCTGGCTTTTAAAAGGTTATTAATTCTTAAGCCATTAAAAAGCCTTTAAAAACATCTTTCACCTATGTATTAATGCTTCTAATACATTAATTTTGGGTTAGAATTACTGAACCTTTTAGAAGTTTTATAACAAATGACTGATACAGAGACTCACTATATTGTGTACGTTTTTCTGGGGATGTTAAGAAATCAAATAAATATATAGAATCCAGATTTCAAATATCTCAGGTGGCTGGAATTGGTAATTAAAAAATGCATAAACCTCTTTTACAGCTAGGGAAATACTCACTACAAAGTGCAAGAGAATGCTTTCCCTAATTGCTCTGTCTTTCCCATCACTACGGTGCTTTATCATCATGTCCTTTGTCCACATCTTCAGACATATTCAATTGTGTTAAGGAGACATAATAAATTCAGTGGTATTAAGGGATTTAGAAAAGGTTTTGGCCTTTGAAAATGTACAGTGGGTTCTAGGAAATGTGAATATGCCATGTTTCATGTTAAGAGCTGGTGCATAGTGACATTTTTCTTTTAATATGTCCCTAATGTTCTGCAACTCTTGCAGAGCTCTCCAAGTTCCTTGCCTCCCGCAGTTCTAAACCATTCTAGAAACAAGTTTGGGATTATTTTCATTTATTTTAACAAGATATGAAGTAAATCTCCATCCTGAATTTTGATTGAAACTGTTTCAGCCAGGAAGTCATTGCTATATGGAACCTGAATTTAGCTGCAACAAGCAACAGCAATCAGGACTATAATCACCATAAAACAAACAGGACCATTTTATCATCAATATATAGAAGATGTGTTTTCACTAAGACTGGCTAGAAAACAATTTCTCTCACAAGTGTTAAGTAAAAGGCAAGTTTGCAAAACTGCCTCCTTCCTGATGTACAGAAACAAAATTTAAAAAAAAGATTTTTAGAAACACAGAATGGGACAGAGATTCAGTCACTAAGGCAAGTCAAAAGTTGACGTTAAAGTCCTCAAGATATAGTGTGGGAGTCTGGATCAGGTCCCACTCTGAACCAGGTGGTGAAAAGATTTGAATCCAGGTTTCTCCCAGCCCCACTGAAGTCAGCACCAACTGGCTAGAAGTGCCAAGCCTTTTGCCTTCAGTCATACATTCTACCCCAGTCTGAAACGTTTTCTACATTTTAGTTTCCATTGAGAAATGAGACTGGAAAAGCATAATTTTCTAAGTTACACAGCAATACCATTTAGACAAAATTAATAATCTTTCTGCTTCTGCATCCAACTCCTGGCAGTAAGCAGAAACTCATGGGCAGTTACAAAATGGGAAGCCCTTGACTTGCATCTACAAGGGTTAGTTTTTGTGGTTTTCAACTATGATAGACCAGAACAACAGAAGTTTGATAACCCATAAAGTTTTTCCTGAAATAGATGCATGTGTTTCAAGTGGAGGAAAACCCCAAATATTAGCATCCTACCTTAGACAGAAGAATCCTACCTTTACAGAAGAATCACCTGAGCAGTGCCAGGAAAGCCCACTAACTTTCTAAAAATCAGCTTTAAGAGTCAAAACACTCCCATTAATGCCTCAATAAGGCCAGTGCAGTTTCTCCCTTCATACCATAATTCAGTATTGCTCAGGCCCACAGGAAAACACAGCAGAGAAGGTTGGAGGGGAGGCTCCATAACCTTCTTCAGCTCTTGGAATGTTCCCATGAACAGACATTTCTTTCTCTTCCACCTCCAACTCACCACAGTTAAGTCATGTGCTTGTGATTAGGAACTCTCTTGCAAGCTAGCCCTTAAAAAACCCCAAAAAATACTCCAAGTCAGTAAGCTTTCGAAAGAATTCAGATGCAGAATTCAACCCTGTCTATAATTTTGAAAAAATACTAACAATGCAAGCAATGTTTCTGATAATCACTTTATGAGTAGTACATGTGTGGGAGAACATGATTCATGCAAGGCCGCTTCCCTGTCTCAATTTTTAATGTTACTGTACATGATAGGAGAAACGCAGCATGAATCTCTCAATATTTTCAGTGCGAAAAGGCAGGGCTATAGGGAACCAATTAGGTTTGCCAGCAAACCAAAAGTGTTTGTGACTGGTGCCTCTGAGGGTCAAAAGTAATAAATTTGTCATGCACTGGTATTCCTGATATTACACCTGTGTCAGGGGATAGTGAAGATTAATATCATAATTAGAAATGCTGAACAACATCTCCATTACAAGACAGATAAAGTGACAGTCCTGACACAGTACAGCAATGATTTTATTCATCGTTTTTCTTCCAACTCGATGAAAGGACATACATTATCAGCCTGGATGACTCCTATATTTTGGGGTAATGAGGCAAATCCATGACCTACTTCTGCAACTGCAGAATTGCAAAATATCTGGTGAAGCTGCATGACACAACTTGGGCAGAAGGGGGTTGGAAAATAGGATTAAAGGATGGGGGGGACACAAGATGGGGGGGTTGGGGAGGGGGGTTTACCTTCCTTGGCATAGGACCAAACACATGCTTATTCTCTACGGCACCTGGCTGACAGCAGAGAGCAGTGCTACCAATTCATATCTAAGCAAACTGTCATCATTGCAAAGTGATAACCCCAAACCCAAGTCAGGTCCTGCAGACGCAGTGTGGCTGGTGCCCAGGGCAGTACCTTGCCTTGGCTTCAGAGGAAACCCCAGAATGCAGGTGGCTGACAAAAGCACATATGAAGCTTGAAGATGTAGTGCCAGAGAACAACGCCAGAAAGATAAAACTTCTTATAGGCTTAGAGCTTTTATGAGCCCAAAGTTGTGACAACTATTAATAGCTAAAGGAGATTTTTAAAATCAGCATTCTATTAAAATCATTAGAGAGAATATCTAAAGTCTCATTACAAATAGTCACTAATGTTAAGAAAGTGGACTCTATTTTAGAAGTGAAACAGGAAAGGTTATCTTCTGCAATTTGTGATTATTATCTTCTAGATAATAGTGCACACACAGTTGTGAAAAGGAAACCAAAAAAACCATTTCACACAGCTGTGCAGTTATATCCTCAGCCAGTGAGCTGGCCAAATAGCTCAAAAACCTGAAAAATAAATTTACCTCAATTGCACATTATTCTTGCAATGAGTTTTGCTCAGTAATCTATCTAGTCCATGAGGGTTATTCTGGATTTACACCAGGATGGTTCAAATTACCTCACTACTCCCACACAGCAACCAAAGCAAACACTTACTAACATTTGAAAGGTGGGCGAGGAGGCAAAGTTAGTTACATCACCACCACCTTTCCCACAAGCTGAAGAGGAGGCACATGCGAACAGTCGGTAAAGAACACACCAACAGGCCTCTGCTTGGCCAGAGAGCAGTTCTCAGGCATACAGCTTGAAGTTTCTCTCCTGCATAAGGCAGCAGAGCAGCTGGCTTGTGTCAAATGAGAGGGGATATAGGTCTGGCAAAGGGAGAGCAGGTTCTACCTTGCACTGCAGCACACAGAGTAGCCTGATGACACTGAGACCAGCAGATGTTAAAAGAAAATGCTTGGCAGCAGCTTACTGTCTTCCTTTTCTCTGTCTTGAGGAATGAAAACAGAGAACCTCAGTGTTATTATTCATCTTAAATCACTCCTAGACCTAAGCCTTCCAGTTAAAGCCTACAGCATACCAGGAACCTCACTACACCCATCACTCAATGGCAACAGCAAGTGTACTCAGGCTAACTAGCAGAACCACACAGTGGAATTCTCCATGGAATTCCTATTACCAACAGGAACATAGTCTGATCTTGAAAACATAAGCTGACAGGGCCTACCTATATAAGTAACCTACTCCACTGCTAACCATCACAGATAGCTGGAATTTTATACCCAACAGCAATGTTGCAAATTAAACCAACTCCTTACAGAGAGGCAAAATAAATTAGCCACAGTCCTGCTTATAACAACCTAAACATATTAAAAGATAGTTTTCACATCCAGTCACACCCTGCCCTCTCTTCTATAAACAAAACAGCACCCATAATTTCATTTTTCTTACCAGCTCTGTGTTAATTAAACTACAGTATAATGCTGGTTCTTTTACTAGCTGCTTAATTTGCTTACCTCCTTTTCAAAGCCGAGCACTCAAAACCGGACATACTCCTTCAGCTAAAGTCCCAGCAGCACTGAGAGAACAATTAACCTCTTTGCATCCTCTACCACCCCACATGTTGTCAATACATCCCAGGCGATGCATGTCTGTCTCTGCAGCAAATTGCAATCAGCTGTAACTTCCCAATCTTTTCTGCAGAACTGCTTCTTGGCCACAATTATTCCTCATTTTATAGCTGAGCATTTGATTTTTTTCCATCTTAGGTACAGAACTTGTCGCTTTCCTTTGTAGAAATTCATCTTCCTGATTTCAGACTATTTCTCCACTTTATCAAGCTCATTTTGAATTTTAATCAGTTCTCCACAGTGCTTGCAACCCCTATCTCCCCTCCTCCCACACTAGCACAGCTTGGTGTCATCATGTACCACACTACAGCTGTGACAAGGAGACGTGCCGGTGGTTGGGGTTTTTTTTGAGTTTGAATATGCAGTGAAAAGCAAGAAAGAAGAAAAGAAAATCAGTGCTTTAAGAATTTCAGTCTAAATAGCCAGCAAAATATTAAAAAAAAAAAAAAAAGCAGATTAGGAATAAAAACCCAGAGATCTTAAATATCTTCCAAAGGAGCATATCAGCTCAGCACAAAGCTGTGACAAGTTTTTAGCTCTGGGGAAGACACTGCCCATTAATTTAGCCCTTGGCAGCACCTATCTTTAACTGTATAACCATGTTATAATAATAAGAGATAGGAAATATAACCAAGGGAGTTTCTGGATTTATTTATGGACAAGGTAATTTGAGGTGGATAACAATTCTTGAAGCATTTTTAGTCTTGTTCTCAACTTTATTATATGTTCCCTGGAAACAAATAACCACATCATGCAGCCAAGGTTTCATTACCTACTCTGTATTATCCCATGACTTTTAATAATATATTAAGTGCAGAGCCATCTTATTTTAGCCTCAGAGTATATACTCAGGTGTTTTTCCAGACAAGCAATTAGAAGATTGGAAAGTCTCATAAAATGCTCCTATGACTTGTTCCACAGAGAGCAAAGCTAGAAACACCAAACAACCACAGCATCCCATGGCACTATTACAGCCAAGAGTTATTGCTTGCTGTGCAAAGTGACTTGCAGAAGTGTACACAAAATCTTGCCATTAAAAAAAAAAAAAAAATCCCCAAACTTGAGGGCACCTCCAATAAAACCAGGATAGTTGCTATCTTACAAGCAACCTGGGCATGCAGATATATGCTACCTGCTAGAACCCAACGCTTTTCAGATCAAGGGCTGACAATTTTATATTGAAATATGCATTGTGTTATTAGCTTTAACAGGAATTTTATAGCACTTCCACTGAAAAGTCAAAAACCCTCTTGCTTGGAAAACAAGCAGTAGAGAATCCCCTTGCCTTTTTCTGTTTGCTGAATAGCAAATCAAAACACCGCAGAAACTTGGGACATCAGGGAAGGCTCTCTGGGAAAGAAATAAAACAAAACCAACTTGTCAAATGGGACTCCCTGCTGCTGCATACCATGTGGTGCTCTAGTGAGCTGCATCTGTTCAGCTATTAAACATAGTGGTGAATATGATACCGACAGCAGTGACATTATCAAATATGCTGAGTGGTTATTAAGGCTCCACAGCATAATCTTTTCACTTTTTATTTTAATTGGTAGAAGTT
Organism: Laterallus jamaicensis coturniculus; assembly: GCA_022605575.1. Lineage (NCBI taxonomy): Eukaryota > Metazoa > Chordata > Aves > Gruiformes > Rallidae > Laterallus > Laterallus jamaicensis. Next base: position 9,369,023 of record JAKCOX010000001.1, on the reverse strand, counting down.
ACTGTAAAGTAGCTTCATGTATGATAATGGTCTTTGTGCTTGTCCCTAAATGAGAAGGCACTGCTACATAATCCACAGCGACTCTTAAAAACTCCATCTGCTAGGCAAGGGAAAGGCTGAGTACTTTTGCCCCAGGAACTCTCTGTTGTTCCCTGGAATTCACTGGGTCAGGAATAAAAAAAAAACTATATGGGTAACCGAAAGGCTTCAGGACATTAATGGGGTTTCACAGTGAACAGTAAGAATGCAGCCTGTAGCGTTCATTGTGTAGACAGTAAGTCACAAGTCCACCAAGGGAGAGGGCTGAACAGAAAATAACAATAGAATCCAGCTCCAAAATGGAGCATGATCAGATCCATTGAGAATGTCATGCTTGAACTCCATGCTTCAACCCAGGGGCCTGGGACGAAGTGGAGTACCTGACACAACAGCAGAATTCCCAGTCCTCTATGAGAGGCTTTTTCCAGACCACAGAGAATGTGTAGTGCTGCAGCAACAAGTATGATTTACCTCTCCCAGAGGGAATATCTGGACTTCCATTTGGTCCTTGACTGAACATAGTTATCACCTACAAATTCTAGCACAAGCAGTTAAAGCCATGTTAGTAGTTTCAAGCTGCTGCACTGAAGGCTACAGGATAATTTCACAGAGAACTGGCAAAATTGAAGGACTGTGTCTTTCCTTTGTTCCTCAGCATCTCTCATTCAGTGTAAGCCAGGTAATTATTGAACGCCAAGAAATGCATGAGTCAGTTCCTTCAGCTAATCCACCCTCTGGAGCATCAGAATGCTTCAATGTAAATGGGCTTTCACAGAGAGATATTTAAGCCTCTCCAAACACTTAACAGGAAAACTCACCTGTTGTTAGTGGTATTGTTACATTAAGCACAAACCACCACAACACTGAAAATGCCAGTTCATTAAATCCTTATCCTGTCTGTTATTGTTGCAGAAATTCTTGTAACTGGCATGATCTGAGAAAAAAAAACCAACCAACCACCAAACCAAAAAGAGATATATCAGCAGCAGCAGCCCACTGACAGGTCAGAAGAAACACTATGAGATTGATAGGGAATGCAAATATTATAACTTATGGTTGTTGCAGAGAGAGAAAGGAAAAGACTGCTCGGTGATACACTGCCAGTGGAGATGCACCCATGTCTCATGCTCAGGTAAGAGAGACAGCGATTAGACAGCACAGGCAAGCTACTGAAAAGTAGATGAAAATATAACTGGTAACCTGGGTTTTGGGAAATCCAGATAAATTTCCTGGTCTGGCTCTATTTCCTGCATGACCCTGGTGCAAGGAGTTAGGGTCAAAAATTGTAAAAGTTAACTAAATTGGATGAAAGTAGGAACCAGACCCACTGTGTTCAGTTCTATGCTCTGGTACACCAGATTGAATTCAGTGATTTGACTATAGTTACTCCTTGCTGACACAGCAGTGTAAGTGAAAAGTGAGAAAGGCTTAAGGAGATAAAGCAGCCTAGAAGGAAAAAAGAAATCTAGCATTAAATATTAAAACAAGTTTCCAGTTTGGTGATGACACTGAGGCATCACAGAACAAAACCTGAATTAAGTGGTCTAATTAGCTAATTATGAGTTACAATTAAGGTAGTATCTCACAAAAATAGAATAGTATTAAGATGAGCTTCCCTTATTAGCACAAAGTGATTAACTATAATAGCAATGTTTACTTAAACAAATGCCTGAAGCAAAGCAGCAGGATCTGTAAAATAGCCTCTGCACCTTTCACCTTCCAGCAGTTTTCTGGCCTGATGTAGATGCAGCTCGTAGTTATGTTTCTGCAGTTTCTTCAGACAAATTAACAGTGGAAGTGGCAGGATGAGAATTACTAGTTGGAGTCAGGATCAGAATCTGTTCAGGCCAGCAACAGCACTTTTCCCCTAGCCTTGTTCCACATCAACAGGCTAATCTCACTGACTGGTATTAAAAATGACACTGCTCATACCGCATGTTCACTGAAAAACTGCTACTGTGGTACTTTGTGCTGCAGTGCAAGCTGTATCCTAATCCACACTTAGAGCTCATAAATTTAAAAGACAGGGAGTTAATGGACCAGATCGTGAGTTCTGGCTTATATTTCTAAGAAACAAACCTTGATCTGTCCTGTGCAGAGCTGGCCCACTTTCAGTGGGACATAGCAATCTGAGAGTCTCTCTTATTCAAGCTGCCATCAGGAGCTAAAAGGTCAGTTTAGGATACTCTGAAAGTGATGCCACTGCTCATGTCTCCCTTTTTAAAATTTTTTTTCCAAACCACACATTGTCAGCCTGAAAAGCCTACAGCCTGCTGACACCCTCCACTACCATGGCTTCTAGCACACTTCTAACACACATACTTTCCCCTTAGTTTTGAAGTAGGCATGCCTAGCCAAATCTCCTTGTGCTTCTCTAAAAATTAGGTGAGAACTAGGCAGTAACAAGCTAGGAAATAGTATCAGGGCTGACTCTATTATACTACGAGGTATGACAAATGGTATCTGCTTAATAAAATATACAGTAGATATAATAAGCAGAGAAGTACCCATGTAGGATATGTGGACGAAAGTGGCTAGCTCCTAGAAGCAACCCTCAATCCTCCAAAGATCTCATTTTCCAAATAATTGCAATGTTTTCCTGTGGTTCGGTGCTTGTTCCTTTGGGTGATCAGTGAGGTTTCAGTGAGCATCTCAAATGTTCTGCTATTGCAAATAGTCAAGTATTCTTTAAATCTTAATAAGGTTGCTAAAATATCTGCTAAATTTTTCATCAGCTCTTTTTATAGATGGCAGTGTTCTGGAAGAGTTGGTGCCAAGTTATTAATATATCTGTAACCTTCGTAAGCAAGGATGTTGGCTAGTAATCAGTGCAGGAAATTTTGGATTACAAGGACCTGATTAGACTGGGAGGGATCTAAAACACCAATGGGAGAATATAAGGTTAATTAGGAAAAGTGTTGACTTTCCTGGATGGGCTAGTTATTTGTCTGTACATTATAAACTAATTCTCCATTATAAACTAAGTTATCCTTTCTGAAGCCAGAAATTTGGTAATTATAAATAAGAAAACTAGTCACAAAAGGATATGTCTCCTAATTTTGGCCACATGCTTATTTGCTTTGTTCTTGCTGATTTGGTTCTTCGATTAAATAGAAGTAATGAATGGTCCTTATCAAGAAGGTCTTCCTTGTGAGTATACCATATAGTCACCATCTGAAGTGACTCCCTTGTTCCTCTAACTATACAGCATACCTCCATTCTGTGGGAAAGCAAAGGTATGTAAGCACTGAGACAGTGGGAGGTTGCCACTTGCTTCCACTGGGATTCACTGGGACTGTAGAATAGGCACAGCACATGAATTTGTGCTTGAGAATGCAGCAGAAAAATGGCTTAAGGAACTAGGGAAAGGGAAGAGAAAGAAAGAATCCTTGAAAATAAGACTGGGCATAACACATACAGTACTTCAGAGCTTTAGAAGTAGCGATGTGAAAAACAAGATCTGCTTTACGAAGAGGTCATATGCCTCTTCCAGTTTCTATCAATTAAATACGCTTGCTCTCTTGCTTGCCTCTCCAAATTGGTCCACTTCAGTTCTTAAAAATGCCCAGTTGTTATTAGCATAACATGACTCAGCCCAAACCCCTTCTATTCCTAATCTTTTTAGCAGTATTTTAACTTCAACAAGTCCCCATAAAAACTAAGTTCCATGTTTATGTTCTCAATTCATGCTGGATCAAAAGTCCCATTTGTGTAGTTTGCAACAGTAAAGTCAAAGAAAGACTGGCCATCAAATTCAACAACAAAGTTTTGGATCTTAAGCAGTTCAGCCAACAGATGGATTCTAACTACAGTATAATTGTAACATATGTGAGATCAGAGGAGACCTTAAGTGTCCATGATCTAGTCTGCAAGACCATTTCATACAACACCATGGCCACATTCAATCCTTACCATATTGATATCAGATGATTCTAAAATATATTTGGGGCCATCAGAAGTATTTAAAATATCTACTCACCCTCAGCAAGGGTCTACTTCTTTACTAGAAGAAAGCACCTCAGGAGACTTGTTAGTGTCAAGGGCTGGAGGATTTTGTGACTGACACATGGTATTTTAGCTGAGAACTTAGGTCCTACTGGCTGTGCAATTTCCTCTCACCAAGGAGCTGGAAGGTGGTGACCCCATCATACAGCATGCTTATTTTGGGAAGGAAGCTTTTGTCATCCCAAAAGCTCAAAAGGAGCAGAATGCATAAAGGAGTTATTAGCTGGGTAGAGGAAGATGTGACAACTTCTATTTATCCCAAGACAGAGGAAGATGAAAGGAGTTGCTTTACTCAAGCACATTTCTAGGCTGGGGAACATCAGACCTGCCATGCTGGTATAATAAACCTTTTGCACCAGCACCAGGATTTCTCCTTGCAGCACTCCATGATGTCAAACTGTTTAATTATATCAACCAAATTCCATTCATATTTTTCATACAAGAAGGTATCAGTCTGTTCTGTGCTAGAATTAGCATGTTTCCATAACATTCTCTCACCAATTTGGCCTCTTTATGGTTAGAGCTGTTGCTCAGTGTGCAGTAACAGACTGTGCAGTGTATTCAAGATGAGGTATTAACAAAGAGCTTATATCATAAAATCCCTTTCCAGAGCTTTTTAAATCTATGTTTCTGCTAATACAAAAGAATAACTTAATTGCATGTTTTCAAGACTTGACCATTTCAGTGATTTATTTCTTTCCCCTCAACTTAGACCTTTAACCTGATCAGTGAGGTAAATGATTGCTGCATTTAGCACAAATTCCCTAGATTAATTTATTGCTCCCGTTGTAATTACCTTAATGTTTGTGTACATTGACTTGCATTCTCACCTGCCTGTCTAGTCCCATAAATGATTCTTTTTTGATTACACTGCTTTTCATTATTCAAACCCATAAGCAAGTCTGGAAATCCTTCCTTTGTAGTAATTTTTCTTCAGTTTAAAAATTAACACCTTATCTACTTGCTGAGATTTTTGTTCCCAAGAGAGGAGACCAATCACTGCCCACAACTGTCAAAATTCTTATAGCATTTTCCAAACATAAATATAGTAATGAGACACCACCCCCCCCCACCAATAAACCTCATGTATATAAGCATAAAAGGAAATATCCAATATTATCAGAATTCTGGATTAGATAACATCAGCCTTAAGAGCTTTTATTGAGCCTCAAGGTAGCAGAATATTAAATATCACAACTGTGATAGACATAATGGTCCCAAGTCCTTCCCGAGCTCCAGAGTGATCCCCGATGCCCACTTAGCTGACAGGATGATCCTCTGATTTTCAGAGGTGCTGACTACATTCAACTTCCATTGACTTTAGCCACTTTGTGCTTGCTCAGCACTTCTAAAATAGCAGATTTCTGAAACCTAGTTCTTTTTTATTTTTTCCACCCTTCCTGGACGTGAATAATTTGATTTTTAATTCATTACCGTTTCATGCATGTACAAGCCACCACTGGCCTTATCCAATCTTTGCACTGCACAGATACATATATATTAATAAGGAATTCCATATTTGAAAGATGATTACTAGAAGAAACATTATCCTGGGAATGTTTTCTATAAGATTATTAAACTCTTCCTGGAAAAATTAATTAGATCCAATATAAAACACTAAAATCAAAGGTATTTTTAACACCAATCTCACTGAAAGTACATCCAACTCTCTAGGCATTGATCCAAATACAACTAAATCAATAAGAATCTTTCAATTGACTTTCCATTAGGCATTTAGCCCAAGACATATGAAGTATTCAAAAGAGAATAACAAATTCATTTATCTTAAGACTTTGCAATTTTTTTTATTTCTCAAATGATATGTTCAAACACAGCAGTCTGCTCTTCATCCAAGTTTTACTATTTCTGTTCACTTCAGGGAAGATTATTATACTCACATAAATTAAAATTATCCATACATTATGTCTATGCACAATAGACTCTAACAGCTATTAAAAGCTTGATGCAGAAGCATACTGCATATGTATAACTACTAAACAGAGGCAGAGGAGCAGGAAATAACAGTCCTTTTGATTTTGCCAATTTATTTTTTTTAAGAAAAAGAGAGTAGGTAAAAAAATTGAGAGAGAACTTTTGCAGAATTTTCCATTAGGTTAAAGCTGAAAATCAAAACCACTTGCTATCAATATTTTTTTAAACAAAAGTCAACATCTCATTTGGAGATTTAAAATATTTTCCTACTTTATAAAAATGAAGTCTAGAACATGCAAAAACTTAATAAATAGCTCAAAAAATGTGGAAGCATTAACTTCCTTTGAAACCAAGAGAATTTTTGAACCAAAGCTGACAAAAACTCACAAAAACTTTCAATGATTTTTATGACCATCTATCTCATGGAAAAGGTTTCAAATGAAAAATGCCTTTGCCACAATATATATTTTTTTAATAGATGTAGTATATAAATAGTTGAGACAAAGAGCTCAGACTGAATTTATTCATGATTCAAAACCCAATTTTCTGTAAGACACACAATATTTCGTCTCCTATGACTGTTCACCTCAGTCATTAATTGTAACTCTGAAGGCTTCAAAAGCACATTTTGAAAATCTGTGTACAATGCTGATTAATCTGTCATGCTGCATCTTCAGAGTATTTCAGGTTAATTAAGTGTGTTATACCTTGCATATATTGATAATATCTGTCCTTAATCATATTATACTTTTTAGAGAACGTTACCACATCATCTAAAACTGTTTTCCATGCTTTTCCATTACTGTATTAACTTTATTATTTTGCATTAAATGAAAATTATCTACCACAATATACCCTGAGTTTAATTTATTTTTATTTTTGCATATTTACTATATCCTAGACAGGACTGTCAATCTTCTCTTCCCAGAATTATGGGATGCTTTTCCCAGCTGCCCTCAGAAAAAGGTTAGGATGTTTAAATGCTGCCACATCCATCTAATTCATTACTTTAAACCTTAGAATGATCTTGACCACTTCACCTACTTCAGCAGACCCATGATACCTGTAACTGAGCTTAATTAGTAATTCCTCACTCAGCCTGAGATAATCAAAATAAGCCCAGTTTAGCTTAAGGAGCTAGTGTCCCCTAGGCTGGGTATCTTTTCTAGAATGACAAAGCTGTAAGATGTAAAACGGTCTGCTGGATTTATCCCCCATACACCCCCCTTTTTGTCCTCAGTTTCAAAATAAACTGTAACCATATTGGTTTGTGCTCCCAAAGTACTTCAATGGAAACAAACAAGGAAGACACAGAAACTGCTGATTCTTGTCATCAGACACAGAAAATGTTACACTTTGGTAGAGTTTAAAGTCTTTAACAAAGATAAAAACATGGCATAATTTATACTTAAACCAATTTTTAAAGTGAAGTCCATTGATGGAAATCTATACTTCTTGTCTTCATTAGTAAAGCAAACATTACTCATGCCACATGGGAAAACACTTGTTTCTTATGCTACCAGAATTACCAGAAAAAGCTACCTAACAGGATTTCTTAGCTCTTCAAGGCAATATCTTGTTTAACTTCACTTTGGTCTTCACCATTGAAGGGCTGGAAACTCAAGGCAGCAACAGCACAGTGCTTGTGAAAGATGATCACACACACACGTGCGTGCACACACATACTTCTGACTAGTGATGATGGAGAAGAGGTTGGGACAAGAACAGAGGTAAGAACAGGCATCACTGACAGAATCACCTATAGCCTTTAGAAGCCAATGAAAACCCCAAGCACAGAAGTGCACGTGATGATTAGCTGAACAATGTGTGAATAAGGTACCTACTTTTTATGCATGGACATGGATGTGAACCATGCCAAGAAAACAGGAAAAAAAGAAGGATTACATTATACAGTATATATTACAACTATAAATTATTTTATATATATATATTTATAGATATACTATACTATATATATATATATATAATTCTCAGAGCCATCGGCTGTTCTTTTATCTATCAACAGGAGAAGGAAGTGGCAGTAGACTTTCAGGCATGAAAAAAAAATAGATCTCAGAGGAGACACTGCACAGGAGACCACTTCCATAATAGAAGTCAAGTGATAGCTACAAAAACTAATTGCCACATCTCTGGATGATTAAACCATATCAACATCCCTTTCTTGAAGCACAGGGATGCAGACGTATTGTACACACAGCCAGTTGTTTATATCTAGGCTGCCACAGTGTATGTGGAGTTTTATAATAATCTATCTTGAAATTTAAAATATTTGCACTGGAACTGTTAAGCATCTGGTGGCAATGCAGATTACACAGTTTTTGAAATGTTTCTCATATTAACAATGGTTATTTGGGGAGGTTAAATGATTACTTTAAATAAATGTGTTCCTAACCTAACACTAAAGCTGTGATTCAGATGATCAAGTAGCAATTTTCCAAATCAGAATTTGTTATGAGCTTGATTTCATTATTAGGTTTACATCGTCTTTAAGTAAACAGAATAATAAAGAGGGCAAGCACACACTGAAGTACCATAATCAAACTTGTAATTTCCTCTTCCATTCCTAGAATGAAGAAGGTTAAGAGCATATTACCTCATAGCTCTGTTCTGAATCATCCCAAACACACCCTCCCCCAACATGCTAGCAAGGACTATGATCTAAAATGTTTTCACTGAAAGCTGTAGTTCCACACGGAACTTCCTTTGCCATCAGACTGCTTAAAATCTACCCTTATGCATCTGTCCCAAATCTGGGGAGGATCTGAAAGTTTCATGTCTCTTGAGTAAAATGGAAGCTCGGTAACTGTAAAACTGCATCCCAGCATAATTCAATCATAGAATCACAGACTGGTTTGGGTTGGAAGAAACACTCTCCGCTAGACCATGTTGCCCAAAATTCCATCCAACCTAGCCTTGAACACTGCCAGGGCGGGGGTACCCACAAATCACGACTGAATTGTTGTTATAATGTTATGGTTGATAGTTGTGCAGGGAAGTTATCCATGCATTGTGCTTCTCAATGTACACAGGCATTTATTGCTCATGCACATTCATTATGCAAACAGGTGAGCGGGTATATGCAAAAGAACATGCAGAATTAGTCCCTTCCCTCCTTCTAGTTTTTCCTTCTTCCACTATTCACAGCTTTGGGGTATTTCTAGTTATGTAGTAGATAAGATATTCTTAGTGGCGTCTCAACATTGGTGCAAGAAGGAACTTTTGAACGACACAACCCTTCTACTACTTTTATTGCAGCTAGTTTAATGCAGTAGCTGCCAATATTAAAAAACTTTGACCCAATAAACTGTTCTTCAAATATAACATACACATAGGCCTCCCCATTTCTATATTCTTCTTCACTTTTATAACCATATTGTTTCACAACATCCTGCTGTGCTAAAAATAAATCTCAGGTAAAATTCTCAGAAGTACCTACATTTCCACTGACTTTAATAAGATATATGTTCCTTGGTACCATGAGTGCTTTTGAAAATACTGCCTTTCAACTTTCTTTTGAATACTATCCCTAATGAAATAGATTCTGGGAAATTATATCCCAGCAGTTTTCCAAGCTTCAAATAACAGTGATGACCCTTAAAAAAATCCTTGCCAAGTGTCATAGGATTTCAGGTCAATCCTTTAGTGTCTCCACTCTAGAGACAGACTAAAGAGAAGCAGCTCTCAGAAGGTCAGACCTTATTCCAGTGAAATTTCTGCACAGTTATCGCAGATTTTGCTCTGAAGCAGAGCAGGTTTCAAGGTTTTGGAAGTCTCTTGCAAAGACAATAGTAGGAGGCCAGGATCACCTCACAGAGCATGATGATAAAAGGGTTTTTGTTGTTTTGCAGGAGTTTCAAAAGGCAGGTGAAGTATATTAAGCTGATAGTATTTCTGACCATAGAAAACTCTCCATTTTTACCAACTGTTGCTACAGCACTGGGATAAGAAAGTTATTTGGAGAAATAAAACAACAAAATGAAACATTTATGAGCAGGCAATAATTTTTCATCTCCAACTCATTATTAATGAACCTAATGGTTTGTTTTAAAATGGAAAAATCAAGGCCAGACAAATTGCATGAATATTGTGATTTTGATAGACTTCAGGTATAGGAAAACTACAAGAAAAAGATTCATTAATATGCTAATAAAAAAAGAAAACACTGTTGACCACAGTGGGTCGATGTGGTCTCAGATTGCAAAGAAACAGGCAAATGGTGATTAGGCACCTGATAGTTGATACGGCTTTTGAAAGCATATTTTTACCTTTTTTTCAACAACACAACACTTGCCTTGAAAAATGTAGGCGCCCAGCTTTTCTGGTACTTGGGAGAAGTTGGTTTGTTCACATTTTTAAATGAAGATTGTACAATACGAGCCAGACATTTTTTTCCCATGAGTTTCAATGTAAGAGAATGGTATAGACAACCTCTGAATTTTATTTAAGGTTTTCTTCCTTTGTTTATTTACTCAAGCCGGTAAATAAATTTAAAAACAAAAAAAGTCACCTCAATCCACAGTGCAAGAGTGCCTTTACAGAAATAAGGAGCCTGGAAGATTGAATACTGTAATTCCGTCTAATTTTGAAAATGATCACTGCTGAATGTTTTCTGAGGGTAAAAGTGTAATTGGTTATAGATCAATAAGTAATTTCATTCAAAAGGAACTCTTCTGTTCCTGAAAGTAGAGACATTCTTAAATCAAAATCAAACTAATACATTAACAAAGTTGAAACTAATCTAAACAACAAAATTTTATACTGCTCTAGTTATGTTTATCTCAACTGATCATTTATTTATGTTGCCATAAAAATCCAGATGCTTTCAATTTTGATTGCTTAGTTATTTGCTTTAAGGCAGCTGAAATTACTTATTTAGACATCCTAGCTTGACAATCTTGCTTTCTGCTTAAGATTTATCGTCACAAAGGAATGGTGAAATCAAAGGATAAATTCTAGTATTAACAATAGGCACAGTCAATTATGATACACTGTAATTCCCTCAGCAGATTCCAGATTAAATCCTCCAGGACTAATGACTCTTCCTCTGACATTGCTAAATCCTGTTTTCGGTAATTAGATTGCAGTAAACTGCTACATCTGTACAGGTATCACGGAATGATTTTTAATTGAGAGTAGCACTGTAAAAGGCATTTTCGGAATGTCTGAGACCCTCTCCTGTATTGCATGCTATAAGCCATTATCATTTAGTTCACTACTGATCCTAAAAAGTTCATTAACAAACTGCTGTATTTACATTAATAGAAAATAAATTTTAAAAAAACCCCCCACAAATATAAGAACAAGCAGAAGAAGAAGAAATAACATGCGTTTGTTAATACTACTTACGATATGCAGCTCTAAATAGTCTCCGAGCCCAGTAGAACTGTCCACTCGTACCAACACGGCTTCTTTTTGAACAGTACTAAACCCTATTGCGAGTCTGTCAGCTCGTGTGCTTGGCCTGTCGTTAGGAGGCCATGTGTAAGTGATTTGTCCACCACCTTTGCTAAAGATGTATGTTGTTCCCGCTGTAAAACAGAAATAAAAGTAATTAGCTCACTTGCAGCAATGAAAACCCACATGGAAATCACATGCTCTACAAACATCATGATGTTCTCCTATAGGAAATGGATTCACAGAACCAAGCAAGACTATATTTCAACATGAAGGGGTCTTTATCTCTGAAGATTTTGCAGCAAGCAAAATATTAGTGCAATCAACACAGAATATAACATAATTGCATATGCAGCGACTTAAAATACCATAGCTCTGATTCAGAAATGCATGTATCTATTCAAGACAGTTCTTAAGCATATGCTTGAAGAACATGTTTCTGAGATGTACAGAATAGGAACAAGTTGAACCAAATGCTTCCCAAACTGGGCCTATGTGGAGAATTTGTCAAGTAATTCCACTTATCTCGTGACTGACAAAAAAATGCATCTCCTGATTTACACTATGAGAATGCTATGCACTATGAGGTACGTCATCATGCCCAGTGAAGCAAGACATTAACAAATATATTAAAATAAGACTTGTACACATCTGAGGTTTCTCAGCTTGTGACAGATGGAGATAACAAATGGAAACGTACTTGTCATGTCAGGACAAAAGATATCAGTCTGCCATTAATGGCTTATTTGCATAATGCTCCATGTATAAGAGTGGATTTTTTTTGCACATTATGTCCATCGGGCACTTACAAAATCTGTAATCTGTTTTAAACAAGTGTTGTAATCCGAAACCACTTAGCACTCAGGTGCTTAACTTCATCACCAGCATATTTCCTTTGAACTAAAATAGCAGCATATCCGGAGATTTTCCATTTGAAACTTGTATCCTAACAACAGCATATAGCAGGCAAAATGTGCATGCGCTTGATCTTTCATTTATAGTCCCCACAAGCTGTCCGCTTCCTTTCTAGAAAGATGGGTCAAAGCTTAGAGAGATCTGTCAGTGCACTGTAAATACAGATGCTGTGTTTTAATAGCTGTTCTAAGCTGGCTCACTGTGTGGTTACTCTCAATTCTATTTACTATAATTCACTGTATTCCACCCAATATTCCCACTACCTACTCCCCATGTCCACATTAAGTGCATAACAGCCTAATTGTCATTTTTGCATTTTCTAACAAGCTTGACCAAAAATGCTGTGAGCATACTAAAGGATCTTAAATCCCTTGAACTTGTAGAATTTTAAAACTGAAAACAGGAATGGCTGTGCATTTACACCACTAATGCACCTTCAAGATGTCTCAAGATCTTACTTTACTGTTGAGCAACCAGCTGACCAGTCTCAGTTCTGGAGTAGAAGAGTCACTCCGTCTTTTTTAAAAGATATCCTATATTTATTTCTAACATCACTTCTACTTCATGCCTTTGTGTACCTATCCACTGTTTTTTTTTTTCCTATACCATCACATTGTAATATTTTGTGCATAGCTCTTAAAAACCTGTAGAGTGCATTTTAGATCAACACACTTGCAGGATTGCACTGTGCTTCAAATAAACCACTAGGCTTTTCCCTTATTGGCAAAATACCAACCTGCATGTGTTTTAGGAAAAGCTCTCAACTCACTTTTACAAACAGAGTAACAGATCTGGTACCTAAGGTTTTACTTGCACTCCAAGTGAAATCAGGGTTTAGTAAGAGTTGTGCAAGAGTGAAGATAGGGGCTGTTCCTTACAAAAAACCCTGGTAGTGGAGATGGGCAAATAGTGTCTGTTTTAGGAAGGTGTATGACAAAAGCCTAATCACCATCTCTCCCACACTTGCTTTCCTCTTTTCTGGTGCTCCAAAATGCACAATTACCTGCTGCGTGCTACTCAGTAATGATGGTTGAATCACCAGTTCTAGTACATCCCAAAGCAAAGATACATGAGACAGGTAATATCACTCTTGATGGTCCCTAAGTTCTCCTTCTTGCTGCTAGGGTTGACTTCAAATCTTGAGCCAATTGAGAAGTGACAGAGTTCGGACCTTCATACAGTATATATCATATCGGTGTCTGTGGTGAAAGGATTTATTCTGTGTTGATGAAAAGCTGAGGGCTTGATCCAAAGCTCATTAAAAACAGTGACAGCCTTTCTGTTGACTTCATAAAATATTTTGTCAGGTCACAAATGAGGTTCTTATAAGTAACAAAAATGAGAGGGCTAAGAAAAAACAACTCCATACACCTCAATGTCACAGATGAAACTTAGAATAGTAGATAAGGTTTAAGTGGGAGTGCATAATTCTCCTTTTCTTGGTTATAACAGATGCGTTTACCCAATATAGAAGACAAAGAAAATGTCTGCCAAGCAATGGTGGAGTCATACTGAATAGAATGACCCAGAAGTAAGTCTCCAGATCTGAACAATGAGAGACTCTTTTTTTCTTAGAGTTAATCTTTATCACAGTTTTTTTGCTAAATACTGCCCTTCAAATAAACCAGTGAAGAACAGCAATTCATTCCGCACTGCTGCCGCATTGAAGCCAAGGCCCGTGTCAGATGGGCTGAATAAATCTAGCTGTAAATCTTAAACTACGTAGATTCAACATCAAAGTTCAAAAACTTATCTTTTCTCTCTGGTAACAAGTGGCTTATGGCTTTTGATGTCAAAGTTTTCCCTTCCTTATAACTGTCCATTTTGTAGCTCTTCGTACTAACTGCGTGTCTGTTAACAGGCTAATTAATCCATGCTGATGAATACAGATCTGCCTCTGTCTAAGCTGTACAGGGAGTCACGTTCTTTGAATTTCCTGTATTAATTATGAAAAAAATGGGTCGGAAGCCATTTGAGACTAGGTCCTCTAGTGTTTATATTTCAAGAAAGACAAATATAATAATGTAAAATTTATTACTCTGGGATTGAGCTCAGCTTATAGTAAGACCTCCCATTAACTATTAAAAGCTAGAAACTGAGCAGTTGTTCGAAACCACCCTGACTGCTATCCATTTTGGATCTGTTAAGAAACAACAGAGGAAGCCTAATTCACTTGCTCCAAAAAGGCTTTTATGCTCTCTGACAAACCTTATAACGTGCCTCTGCCATTCTTTCAGAACACTGTCACTGAAAACCAGTCATCTTTCTCTCTTTTAGCTTATGGCCCTCTGTTCTTTGGGGTTTATGGTCTCAAGAGAACTGAAAGCAGAATTAGAATGTCAGGAATAGCAATGCCATCAGCACAGTACTTGCAGGGAGGCAACTTTTACCATGCCAGTTATATCTTTCAGCACAGAATTTACAGTGTAATTCCTTATGCGTCTGTGCATCTAGACAACGTCCATACAACTCCCTGAAATTCTTAACCGTGAAAGCATGGCTCCTATTGTAACAAACTGCCGGTGGTCAAGATACAGTAATGTTTTTTAATGGGCTGGGTCTCTCAAGTCCTACTTCTTTGCAAAATTCATCTTTATGAAATAGTGCATTCATTTCAGCACAGCCTGGCAGCAACTCAAGGACATCTGCTTACCTATACAGTATTAAGCAGATAAATATTTTGTTTAGTACCCATTTACTGTATCTATTACTTTGTATGACTGCACAGCTTTTCAATATTTATTGCTTTGAAGTCACATCTGATCTAGTTTAATAGTTTGCTCAAACCAACAACAAATCAACAGCTTTCTACCTTCCTTGTGTTCATCTCAATTTTGTGTTTGAGGTATATTGCACTGAAGGGAAATGTACATAATTCCATTTTTCCCACATAACATTAGTTACTTAATGTTTATTTTCAGCATTCACATCAGGTTTCAGATGCTGATTAAGTGAAAACAATGGCTTGACTGAGCTCTAGACCTTAACAAACTATGATTCCATCATCCAGTACAGCTGGAAAAACTAAAGACTGAAGCCTGTAAACTTCAATAATGAAAACTATTAGCTGCCTTTTCATGAACAGTAAAGCAATTTTAACTATTATAAAAAAATATGAAGGGTAAGCATTGCGGGTTATAATGAGAAATAACACGATAATGTAATTTTCTTCCTTTTGTATGTTATCAGTACTTTACTTCCTTCTGGGCTAGAACGTGAACCCTCTTATTCCCACTGGTAAGTAATTATGTGCATTGATAAACCTGCAGAATCCAGTGAGACTATTTGTGCAGGGTACTATTAATTACCGTGAGTGAAGAACTTACAACATGAGTGTGTGTGTGTGTATACACATTTGTCCAAACATCTATATGGAGGCATTAATCTCACTTGTTATGTTCAGGGGAGCATATAAATCTCAACTAATACTTCTTTTTCACATTTTCATCTATGTATTTTCATCCTGCCCAAGCAGAAGTTCAAGAAAAGTACATAAAACTCCATGCAGAGATTTGCACAGATTTTCTAAGGTAAGTAAAGAAAGAAATGTTTCATGTCTGAAATTTGTATACGATATGCCAGGGGCAGAGGAGAGGGTAGTCTGAAATAATCAGTTTGTTGGATTAAAAGCCAACTTGTCTGTGTGTTTCTCCTTAGTGTGATGTTATTAATTATTTACATAGAACAGTGAATATATGCCACAGGGTTGAGGTGAGGAGGGAATGGTCATTAGGGTTAACACAGGAAGAAGATGAGAAGAGCTGCTGGAAGAAGTATTTCAGAGTAAAGATCAGATTCAGTTGAACACTTCCTGAAGGCATCCTCGTACATCCCCTCTCAGTAATCTGGACAGGAGCCTGAATATGGATTGTAACTGCTTTGCTGCAACAACGACATAAGGCTTCTCAAACTATGCTCTATTTAACAGCAGAAGGAGAAGGGAAGGAGAAGATTTTCTGTAGTTCTCCAAAAAGCTTGAAGCCACGGGTATAAGAATGGAGAAATCTCTCATTTTCTGGCCAGCTTCCTCTTAGACTTATGGATAATAGGATCTGGGAGTATACTTATGATGTTCCTTTGACCACATTCAGCTTGGTAAACCTTAAAGGGCCATAGTTTTCATAGAAACTGAGTGCTACTCAAAAAAATTTATTCTTCGATCCTTAAACCAATCTGACAGCATGCTTGAACTATGACTTGTTTTGCCAGCACATCTCTCAAGTGCAAGACCACAAACAGCATAGCATACTTCCTTAGTAACTCCCCTACTTCATTCATTGATCTCCTACTCTACCAGAGTAACCGTAAGAAGACTCACTGACCAGCCCAGCAATGACAACAGAGATCATTGCTAGGTTTTATTATTAACATCTTCATTAACGATATCATCCTGCCACTTCAGGTAAAGATGCTGATGAAAATAAAGAGAATAGAAAATGTCTATCTGTCTACTGTCACCTGTCGCTCGTTATGCTACAGCTAAGCTCTAAAATACAGTTTTTCTGTAGGAGAGACTGAAGCTAATCATGTTTACAGTGGCTGCTACTAGCTGAATCTCTGAACTTCTAACACTGTCTGTGATACCACTGAGGCAGTTGCACTCTGCTTTCGTTAATAAAGTGTTGATTGTAATCTAGAATTATTTCATAGTGTGGGGCATATCTTAAAACTTATGGTCAAGAAGCTAGTTTCACCCAGACAATAACTAGATAATTATGACCTCAGCCAGCTCAATCACCATCTGAAGCATTTCATTAAAATAAGCCAACAGAGCAATAACCCCAGTATATAACCCCTAATGACTTCATCAGATGACTGTGAAACAGAAGAGCCTTCATCTCACTATGGCTGTCTGCTGTCTATTTCAATCTATCTGTCAACCAGTCAACACCAGGATTAAACAGGCAGAGATAAGACACAGCCTTCTATGTTCCTTGATAAATACAAACCATGCGACGTAGCCACTATTAATTCAAACACAGCTTTACATTATATTACAGAACTTCTCTTCCCAAACCACTACAGAGACCCTGATTTGCTTTATCAGCCTACAAGGCTTTTCATTACACCACGTCCAAGTTTTCATGGAAATCTATAAAAGAGTGCTGCACGTGGTTTATTATACTCAGCCATTTCCAAGAGCTGTCTCCAGGTAAAGGTCTAGGTGATAACAGAACAACAGAGTCTCAAGTCAAGCTGAGCATCCTGGCCTTTGCAATGGCATTTATTGCAGATTTAAGGCTGTTACATAGAAGTGCTTTTTTCCCCTCAGACTATAAGAGTTGCATCAGTACCTTAATCAGCTCAGCACCACACTCCCTCCCCATGCACACAACACATGTACATGCACACAACACAAAATGAAACAACAGAAGAAAACCATTCCTTTCTTACTTCTCCTTTCGTCCAGTCTGTGCTAATAATATTTGGACAGTACCATGACCTTGTAGGTGGCACAGTAGCAGTCTCAGTTGTCTAAAATGATCCCTAGGGTCTTCCCATAATTTGACTTTCTGGCAACAGACTCTGGACTAAAAGGAGTGCTCAACCTGACACTGGTCAGCAGCTTGACTGATAAATGAGCAACTCCACCTTTGGCTTCAGCTACTTGGACTGAAGTATGGTCTGATTACAGTTAATTCACCGCATTTGCTGAGAACTCAGTGGAATGTTTTTCTGTGAAGTAGGTCACATCATATCTCTCCAAGTAATGCAAGAAAGAAATGCCTTCTCCATGAGGGGAGATTGCCAAACGTATTTAAGAACTTTTAAAAGTTAAGGGTGCTATACAAATACAAACCGTTCTTATTTCTGTCATTTTGTTTTATATCTCATAATTTATACTTTGCATAGCATGCCATATTAAAGTGGGGGAAAAAATACTCCATTCCAGTTCCAGTTGCCCTTGTAATTTTAATTCCCTAGTTTCAAATGTGAAGTCTTATTTTTAGCAAGTTTCTCAGTGGAGGGTAGCCTTCTGGAGCCACACAACCAATAACTTTTCAATCTAAAATTCAAGCTCAGCCAAATTTGAAATAGGGGTAGGCAGAAATTTAAAACAAAATACACTCTTAGCAGTATCATGAAAATCAATGACTGTGTAAAAGAGAAATATGCAGAGCTCAACCATTATACTTTTTGCTTGGCAATGGCATGTTGAGCTCTTGGTAGTTGTAGACTAGTGGGCCAGTCAATATACTCAGTGTGCCAGAAAACGGTGCAGCACATTTTAAGTGTCATCGAGAGCTCTGGGATGAAAAAGGAACAGAAACTATTGGATGCTTGCAGTAAAAGAGAGCAACTTTTGGGAAAGAAGACACCATTCCATAAAATATCAGGATTCATTATTTTGGCTGCTTCTGGAACAAAACAATCATATTTCAAGCCAAAATATGTAGTTTTTATCTACAATGAGGATATCTAGCTCTATTCATTTCAATAGAGTCACTAAGGGACAAACAACTAAAACTTGAGAGCAATGATGGCTCAGCAGATGTGCATGCCTATAAAAGACAACTGTTACACAGTTTACCATCAGTATTACAAGTTAGCATCGTTCTCATGATCATACATGTTACAGAAGGTTAAAATTAAAGTTTCAAAGAATTGAAAGTATTCTCCAACTGGAGTGATTCTAATATCTTCACTCAAATCAAGTAGCATCTTACATCTCGAATGACCCATTGATGTAGATTAGATCACCTAACTAGAGTAAAGTAGTACTCAGTTTGAGTAGGCACATCACACTAAGAGCTTTCAATTGTGTTTAAAATTAATATAATTTTGAGAAGGACCTTAGCTAAGCAAGAGCTATCTGAAAGGACTCCTAAAGGAATGCAGAAATTAGAGTATATGTTCATCTGACTTATTAACTGAATATGAGTTGATTTACTGAATACCAAAAGACTTGATAGTATTTAGACACTAATTCTGTAAAATTCTTTTGATTATACTCGAAATGTCCCCAGGAAAAAAAGTTTTGGGGTTTGTTGATCTCATTATTATGTTCACTTACATAAAAATTATGATTTATTTTATGAAAGGGTACAGTCTTTCTCAGGCAAATCTGACACAGACTAGTAAAAGAAAATTATTGTTCTTCTCCAGAATCTCTCTGTTTAAAAATTTTACCATCTGCCTATTACCTATCACTTTTCCAGTATGGATGGCTGTTCAAAATTAATTTAGAACATTTCCCTATGAAATGTAAGCCAAGTAATTCCCCATTATTGCTTTGCACCTTTATGTAATGTAGATGGTTAGAAAATGATATATTTCTGAAATCAAAGCCTGCTTTAAATGTCATACTGCAGTCAACATGAAACATTTTAATCCATTATAACTCTATTAAAGGTAACAAGGATACAACGTGTCTGCTTCTGAAAGCTTGCCAAAAAGTCAGATGGAAATTAAAAGTCAGACATCTATAAATAAAGGAAGGTTTTATTCCTCCTACAACCTTGTCAACGTATAGTTAAAGATAAATTTCTTGAACAGTGTCTAGAGAACTGGAAATTGCATTGTTGGGAAACACATATGAGAAAGCAATGAGATGAAAAATATTTCCAGACAGATATAATGCAAAGGCATTATCAGGCTGAAATTAGTAAACTGAAATACTCTTGAAGAGAATAGGAATGTTTGTGTTCCTCACACTCCTTACATTAGGAAATGTCAGGGTCCTATACTTCAATTTAACCACTGTTACATTAAATTCCATTAAAATAAATGGACTCCACGTGCACTGATTTGGTTCTTAGGGCTTACTATTAGTTGTGCCAACACACGAAAAGACTGCAGTTAATGGGCTGGTTAGTTGATGGGATTTGTAACAGGATGCAAAAATTAGGACATTAGCTCAAATACTATGCAGGTCAATAGAGACCAAATGTTGTTATCATCTGTTGGTGGCCTATGTGAAGTCATTCTGTGGTTCCAGCCCAGGGACTTTACAAACTCAATGGATACCTGGCAAAAGTTAGAAATTCTGTAAGCCAAGTAACTTGAGCTGTTAGTTTCCAAGCTTGCTGACTCAACTGGAAGGCCTCTAAGTTGAAGACAAACTGCCGATGCACCAGGATCTGAAACATCTCCCACTGAAGTGGCTCTGCATATATGTGCATACAGGCCAAAAAACAGTAGAAGAAAAACCAAAATTATTTTTTCTCTTTATAGGTCCAGTAGGCAATTACCTTTTCAGATATATAGTAATTATTTAAATTCATTATTTTATGCAAAACAGAGTGCCTGAAGTAATGTTTTTATTTTAGCACCTAGAGCGGTATCCTGATTCTCAGAAGTGTTGCAGAATTTCTGGCAACCTTTACAAATCAAAACCCTGCGTTTTAAATGAAGATACAAACATTTGGAATAGCTGGCCTTGAGTCATGTAACCATGTTAAAATGGACAGAAGTTTGGCTGCAAATGTCTAGTATGCTTCTAGGCTAAAGTCTTTATTTCTTATTGGCTTCCTTACTAACACAATACTCCAGCTATCTAATCTTCCATTTACTTAGTTATTTTTAAGTGACATTTATATTCTCTTCCTTGCTAAATTGTGCATCTCAGAAATTACTCTTGAAAAATCCTAAAATACTTAGAGAGCTCTCAAAAGTAGTAAAAATTATCTTAGAAGAACGTGTGACATGCTGAAAATAAAAGCACTGCTAACTGCAAGTCTGTAAATTCACTGACAAATGACACAAGCAGAAGGGGGATGTCAGATGATGGACTAAGATGAGGTGCTACTATTACTTGCAGCAGAAAGATGATACTAGCAACATTGCAACTTCCAGTTTGCTGAGATGGAGACTCATCTGAAAACAGCAAGTTGTGCTATAGACAATGTGCAGTGAAGTTTAATATTGCTTGTTTGTAAAAGTATTGAAGAGTAAGAAGTTCTGTGGCACGCATGCTCTGCTACTAATTACTCAGTTACTAATAGTGGGCAGACAAAAGAGCATTGTGATAGCATTTCTGAACATTTTCAAGTAGACATATATGGGCTATAGCTGAAGAAAAACAGAAAGAGCATAGTTTCTGAGAGATCTTACATCCTGAAATGCAAAAATAGCAACCATTCTTCTAATGGAAATGAAATGAAAGATACTAAATCTTTGGAA
Organism: Laterallus jamaicensis coturniculus; assembly: GCA_022605575.1. Lineage (NCBI taxonomy): Eukaryota > Metazoa > Chordata > Aves > Gruiformes > Rallidae > Laterallus > Laterallus jamaicensis. The sequence goes on along the minus strand of JAKCOX010000001.1, from coordinate 9,347,594 downwards.
AAACACAGAGCTTAAGTCTCCCTGAAGCACATGAATCCACCACTGAAGCAGCTGTTCAGTTGCTAGAGGCATCTCAGAGGCAGACCTGGCAAAGGGAAGGACTGATGAGCAGGCTATGTATTAAATGCAGCCTTGTAGAATTGTATTATCTTTCTAACTCCAAGCATGAGCAAGCCCAAAAATTCATTATATTTCTTTTCATTTCATACACAGAGTAATAACAGGTTTTAAAAATGCTCAAACTTTAAAACCAAAGCTAGTTTTTGCCAATATCTCCTGTGGTCACCTCAGAAAAATATCAGGTTATAAAGGAATACAATGTAAAAATATCTGGTTCGTTTGCTCAAGGGAAGCCCAAAAAAAGAACCAGCAAGCAGCTACAAATACTCCATCTGGAAAGATTTCTTAGCGTTATCCAAGGATTGATTTGGGGACATCAAAGTTTATTTATGTTATCAAATTTGCACATGAAAAATATAGTATTTAATAAGGGTACACAGATCCAGCTGTATTTGAATCTTTAAAGTTATCAGACCATTATGATAACAGCTAACAGGGGCCGGCCAGGTTGGGCCAATTCACTTCCTTCCTACTTCTTTCTGTTCTGCTACATAATAGATTTCCAATTGTGGTCTGGCACAAAAATGCTACATGCCTTGTCATTATGATAATTGCTATCATTCTTCTTTGGAAAGTCCTTATGCTGTTGTTTGTAAGCAACAATTCACTGCCAGCTTCAGAGGATAAAGAGCTGCAGTGAAAAATAAGCATCTTATGCTTTTTACTGTTTTACATAGTTGAGTAATTAGGGAACATGTTTTAACCACTGGATTCCACAGCAGTGTTTGGAGAGAGCCTGATAAACCAGTTTTGGTGCATAAGCTCATCATTCATTTCACAAAATCACAGAATGGCAAAGGGTTGGAAGGGACCTCTGGAGATTATCTAGTCCAACCTTTCTGCTAAAGCAGGATGACCTTGAACACGTTGAACTGGATCATGTCCAGGCAGGTCTTGAGTATCTCCAGAGAAGGAGACTCCACAACCTCTCTGGGCAGTCTGTACCTCTGTTCTGTCATCCTCAGAGTAAAGAAGTTTTTCCTCACATTAAGATGCAACTTCCTGAGTTCCAGGTCATGCCTGTTGCCCCTTGTCCTGATGTTGGGCATAAACAAAAAGTCTGGCCCCATCCTCAACACCCATGCTTTAAATATTTATAAACACTTATGAGATCCACTCTCAGTCTTTTATCCAGGCTAAACAGACCCAGCTCTCTCAGCCTTTCCTCAAAGGAGAGATGCTCCTGTCACCTAATCATTCTTTAGGCCCCTCACTGGACTCACTCCAGCAGTTCCCTGTCTTTCTTGAACTGGGGAGTCCAGAAACGAGCACAGTCCTCCAGCTATGGCCTCACTAGGGCAGAGCAGAGGGGGAGGATAATCTCCCTCGACCTGCCTGCTCCTCTTAATGCACCCCTGAATACCATGAGGGCACACTGCTGTCTCCTGGAAAGCTTGTCACCCACCAAGCCTCCCAGGTCCCTCTCTGCAAAGCTGCTTTTCTGTAGGTCAACTCCTAACATGTACTGGCTCCTGGATTATTCCTCCTTAGGTGCAGGACCCTACACTTGCCCTTGCTGATTTTCATATGGTTCCTCTCTGCCCAACTCTCCAGCCTGTCTAGGACTCAATGGCAGTGCAGCCTTCTGATGTGTCAGCCTCATCTCTCAGTTTTCTACCAGCAAACTGGCTGATGGCACACTCTGTCCCCTCATCTCAATAGTGACTAGCTCAAGTGTCAACTCCAACATTTCATATGCCAGTACTATTAGGTATGACTTAGTTCGCATGTGTCTGCAAGAAAGATGAGCAGTTTATCACTCTCTGAAGACTACCCCAGTCTAATTAGAGCAGTGATTTTGTGCAAGAGTTTTACTTCCAAAGGTCTGCCTGGAGGAAATTATGATGAGGAAATTTTATTTTCCTGATCAGTCTCCAATAGTTTGGGAAGACTTACTTTAATACAGCACTTTATAGTAGTATGCACAGGAACCCCTTAAAAACTGAATGAATGTGGAAAATTACTCAGTGCAGAAATGAGCTCAGAGATAACCTGTTTTTCAACAGGCATTCATCTAAGTTTGCAAAAGAACTCACAAAAATCAAACTAAATCAGAACATTTCCCAAGAAAAGGAGGGAAAAAAGACTCATATACACCAAAAACCATACTTGTAGAATCAGCTAAGGCATACTAACTTGGAAGTTTTGAAGACACCTGCATTACAGCATTTTTCAGATTCACATAAACCATGCTTCTAGGAATGTTTCTTTATCTCACACAAAAACTATATCCATTGAAGATACGTAAATATTAAAAAAGTGATTGCATATTATTTGACTTGAACTTGTTAAATTAAATTTTACAAGTCATAAGGGAAAGAAGACACTCTGTCTGTCTTAGAAATGTTCATCTAATGAACGTCAATCAGAAATTAAGATTCATTATTTAACTCTAGAAGATTTTGTTCATATCCTGTTTAGTTCTCAAAGGACACTACATACGCCTTGCTCACATGTGCTGGAGTCTCAATACGATAGCTATTCAATGAGAGGCTTGCTTTGATATGATTTTGCTAGCATTAGTAATAACAATGCAACCTAAACACTGCAGTTAAGCAAGAGAGTAGTATTTTTGGAATACCCTGCTGTTCTAAAGTGCATTGTGAATATTAACATATTCCAGTAAATTAGTCTGCACTCATTATCATAAGCAATTACTTACTGTTTAGATGCTGCTGATATTAAATTGGCAAGCAATTTACAAGAATTAATACATAGCATAAAAACCTTTTCAACATTCTAACAGTAGAAAAGACAAATGTTTCTATTAACACAGTTCCTTATATAGTTATGTCTCTCTGTATATTAAAATTCTGTGCATAAAATATTTCTGTATGTAACAATTCTCTTCTTATCTGCTATCTGTTCAGCAGCAAGTGAATAACTACCTGAGGCTCCATGACAAACTCTTTATAAAGTTTGTTTTGATGCTGTGGAGTAAATCATAAATACCTCAGGCCAAATGTGACAGTAACATCTCATTCATGCTGAAAGAAAAAATGTTTTCATGCTCATTTTTGAAAATAATAGTTTAGAAAATATATCAGTGTGAAATTCAGCTCTTTGCTCTCAAAGCTATTACTCGTTCCTGGTATAACGCTGTCGGATGGGAAGGGTAAATCAACACCCTTGTCCTCAAGATACAGGCAGGAACAGAACAAGGTATGGAGAACCTGTCCTGCTTTCGGCAAGAACAAACTGAGCCTATTTCTCTTCAGTCCAAGCAAGCAGTAATCTTAAATGAAATCGTCAAAGTCACCTTAAAATAAAAGCCAAGTGAGAAAATAACCAGGCCTCCTTTTCTGAAACACACTTACTGAATTCTAGAGACATCCCTAACGGTGTTCTGCTTAGCCACAGAAAAGATGCAGATCATGTAGCATGAGCAAAAGATAACCCAAAGAGTTTCATGTGGAGTCTAAAATAAGGGGAACAATTTGCTTTGTTACTTAGTCTACATTTTGGTCCCAAGTTTCAAGTGAATTAAGTTCCAACTGAGAAACATAGCACATCTTTTTAGCTTACACCACACCATCCCTCATGTTGCTCCACACAAGAGTGGAGTGAATAGCAGAGACATCCCGGAGCACATCCAAGGAAGGAGGTCAAGTACAGGAATTTGGAACAGGCTCTTGCTTCCCCTGAGTCAGCCTGTACAGCTGAGGACCAAAGAACGTGTCCTATCTTTGGCAGGGGGGTTGGACCCGATGATCTCTCAAGGTCCCTTCCAACCCTTATGATTCTGTGATCTGTCAACAAGTACCTCAAAGCTGTCCCTCTGGATGCAAGACTGACACAGTAATCCTGATGCTCCAAAAGAACACAAAAACCTTGGTACACCTAAACGGAATTTCAGACCCATGCTTCAGTTGATAATACACTCACAGATTCTGATCTGGGGGTATTAAACACCTATTTGAATTGCAACCTGCTGGTTGAGGGTATGAGGCTGTAAACTATTTGCCTACCTACCTGTTTATACAAAACTGCCTTGAATGCAATGGTGAACCTTAATGGGGACCTTGGGAATCCAGTATGCCATAAACAAACCGCAGTAGTTTAAATAATTCCCAGAATACATTTCTAAAAATATAACTTGTGATCTCAGGTCTCAACCTTTCAAGCTATGTTTCAGACTGGAACCAATTACTATAACCATCTTATCTCATAAAATACACAAGTCTGTAATAAAACACTAATGCACCCTTAATTCTTGGAGCATAATGGTCCCTGTCTGCCATGCACGATTATGCATTCTATTATATATTATCAGGTTGAAAATGCCCTCGGTAAAAATAGACATAATTTTTTTAAAAATCATTTAATCAGTTGTTAAGCATATTTTACCCTATTCAAAGCTGAAACACTTTCTGCACCTTTTTTGCAACTACCTGTAAACATTTCTAAATTTCTGATTTTTTTAATTTATTTTTTTTTAAATCAAACTTTGCAATTAGCCTCATGAAGTTAAACTGCATGACCTTTGGAGCTAAAACTGACATGTGCCTTGGTCTCTGAAACAAACTAATGAAGTTCTCATCTGATTAGCAAACCCCATTTTTTATTCATAGTGACCTTGAATAGAAAAAACATCCAGCAACTGTAACGAGCGTGCTTCAGATATAGTGATATCCTCAGAGCAGGGCACTGCCTCTTTCCCCTTTCCCCAATTCTTCACCGTCCCCTTCTTCTAATCCTAATCTGAAAGAGTTCTGACAAATTGTTTGGTTTCTAACAATGTGGCAGAAACTGCAAGCAGCTCTCAGAGCTACAGGCCATGTCTCCAAATAATTCCCCCTTGTCTGCTTGAGGAAAAAAAATACATGACCTTACAGCTGATGTTCAATATCAGTGTCCTGAAGCTACTAACTACTTGCACACTGAAAGAAAAGGAATGGAAGTTTCAAATTACCTTTTGATAAATAAAATATGATGTAGAAGAGCATACAAGGAAGAAGAAAAAATTACAAAACCCAAAAGAGAACTTTCTATGTATTTTGGATAAATCCAGATTCAGCTACATCTGGAATTTTGTCTATACATGAAATTTAGCCATAGGATTGTTAAACTAGAACTATAATGGAAAAAAAAACCCAAACCCAGACAACCACAAGACTATTGTCTTAAACAGTAATTGCTATTAATTCCTGTTAAACCCCACTGATGTTTGCAGACCCAAACTTGACTTATTCATATCTGCATTATACAGATTCTTAGCAGTGATGAGTCTTCCCTAACGTCTCATAGTCTTACAATATCAAAAACTGAGGGAATCTGAACTTTCATTTTAAAAGTAGATTTCTAGACCTAACAGCCAAAAGGAAAATTTCTGTATGTGATCCCAAAATACCCTAATGGCCCTTTAAAAAATAAGGAAGAACTTATTTGCAAATGAGGCATTTTTATGTTTCATAGCAGTTAGCTTTTCAACATCTCACAAACAAGAACAGTTGTCCTCACCATTTCCAGCACAGAAATAACAGTACAATCAATAGCAAGGCCTGACCTGATTCTCTGATGTTGGGAGCTGATGCCTTTGAAGTCTTAGGATTTTGTGCAACCTGACTCCCTCAAAGTCTACAGAAGAGCAGTTCCATGCACAGAACAGGTGTGGGTTTAAGGCAAAGCAGAGGGATTATACACACAAAGCTCTGGAATAGAATCACACTGCATCTCCTAAACAGTAATGTCAACAAAACTTGGAAAACAGTTGCAAGAGGGTATGAGATTTATTTTACTTCCCAAGACAGGACAACCAAGGAAGAAAATCTGATGAAGAAATTCAAGCTAGTCTACGAGCCTCTTTAGGCTTATGCAATCATGTAGTGCATCTTAAAAAGATGTTGGACCTAAAGAACCAATCTTTCCCTAAGTGTGCTGGTGGGTAGAAAAGTCTGATGTTGTAACATTTTAACTCAATATGATAAACTTGACATAATTGTGAAGCATAACCAAATCACAAGCAAATCCTCTGAATGAAGGTCAAACAAGCCTGAATCCCTCAAAGCCCAGGCTATGTTATCCCAGGTGTATTAATCATTAGTATTAGTGTCCAAGTATTAGTGTCCAAGAGACTTTGTGGTACAAGCCTTCAAGAAACTAATGCAACTGAAATGATGCATCTTCCTTCTCTGGAATAGCACAGATGGCCCTACCTGAGAGCTATGGACTTACACTGCCATGAGACTGAACCCACAGCCCCAAAGAGCTCTCTTCTAGCACCCATGTCAGGGCACACTTCAATATTTTGTGGATGTTTCATCTGCTCAAGGGATTAAACTCACTGCATAAGATATAAATTATAAAGAAAGAATGAAAGTAACAAAACTGCCAATAAACAGAATCCACAAGGTACTGTAATAATGCAAACACAACCAATTGTCAGCTTCTACAAAACACCACCTAATTAGAGCTGTTATCAAAATGAAGGTCAAGTTAAATGGTACTAAGCACACCCTGTACTTACACTGATATTCATGTTAATGTTCATCAAAGTAATTCCTGTTTTAAAAGGGATGATTACTTAGTACCATTATCAGCCTCAATATATTATGCTGTCACTAATATGCAGAAACCTCAACTTCAGAAAAAGATTCATTATCTCAAGTGCTGAGTCAGTATGAGCTGTGTATGTCAAAGAAAATACAGTTTCTACACAGAAAAAAAAAAAAGAAAAGAAAAAGAAAAATATTTGAGCAAGATATTGTGCCCCTAAGTTTTCCCTCCGGTTTAGGCAGTGACCTGGAACCTACATCAATAACTCAATTTATTAATTCTGGGCAGCATATAGTAAATTGCTTTCTGTAGCAATTTGTACTGATGGAGGAGAGCTATTGAGGAACTTTCTTCTCCTTTAGAGAAGACACTTTAGCTGTCACATCATGTGTAACAATCAATGGTTCCCCTTGCTTCTTTCAGTTGCTTTCCAAGTTGGAAGTCTTAAGAGAGCATTTTCAAAAGAAGTCAAATTGGTATGTTTTCCTTGAGTTCTTCTATGCAGTGTTCTGTATGGGAATAAAGTGCCATTTCATCTGAAAAGATACTCTCAACTATTATAGTTGGGGATTTTTTCCCTCGATGTATTTCATTTATTTATTTACACTCAAGACAGATAATAAAAGAAAAAGCAGCCTGACCTTCGGACAACTGTCAGAAAGCCCAGCTCTGTAACTACAACAACTAGCATGACCTTCTTCTCTACATTCATCAGCTAACAATCACACACAATAAGAGAGAAAAAAAGCAACCTGGCCCATGTAGTAAACTGGCCTCAATCAGGTAACAGAGCTTGTTCTTAATGCACCTGAAGACGTATGCTTTGTGAACCCTTTCAGACCATCTGGGATCCATCAGAACTGTTCAGAGTGATGCCCTGCCAGCTGCAGCTCCCAGTTTTGCCAGAAAAGATTTAAATACATTTCCGTGGCTCGTTCTCTCTCATCTCACCTCAGTATCACGTATCATCTGTCCTTCTGTGGGCACCATAAACACCTTACTATTTGCGCCTCCATAATCTCTATCCAATTTGCACAGCTGGGTGTGCACAGAGCTGGTCAGAAGGATTTTGAGGGTACCTCAGACTCTGCAGTCTTTACCTAACACCACTCTGGAAACCAGGGTAACTTGTTCACAACAGCACACTCGCTGCAGCAAGTGGGCTACATTAGAGGCCAAAGTTTTGTTTCTGATGGATTTCAAACATACGCCAACCACTCCAAGGTCAAGCTCATCAAAAGCATATATTGCAGCAGTAATGTACATGCTGGGAAGTAAAAGACATAACTGGATATAAATGAAAAGAAAACCTATCATGACTACCGTTAATCCTCTATCAATAGTCCTCCACTCCAAGCAAAATACAAGCATCGTATGTCAGTCACGTTCAAAGGAACAGAAATAACCACCAATATATTTTCTGTCCCCTTCCTATACTGCATCAATAGTGGCTTGGTTTTATTGGGACAAATATATAGTGCAATATTCTATACCACGCAATCTGCTAGACCACTCAGAGAGCATGTTGTTGATTTTATTGATTCAGTTTTCACACTACTGCAACCCCATTATTGTCAGCAGAGCAATTGGAAACTGCAAACAGATTCTAGACTAATAGACTGATATTTCTAATTTTCTAATGTATACAGCTAGCTTTATTTCTGTTTTTTCTTTTGACTTTTTTTTTTGTAATACACCTACTGCAATGGGACCTACTCAATGGTCTTCTATTTAATAGAAGGGACAGATTTCAGTCCATTAGAGGCATTTATTAGAATTATTAGGATTTTATAACATGATAGCATAATCCATCCTTTGCCTGAAGTAAATACTCTTAAAGGAAAGTCCAGAGGGCGAGGAAAAACGAAGCATTTTTTAAAGCATTGAATACCAATCAAATATATAGCTGGAGGAAAAAAATAATGTTATAACGAGAAGATACAGCAAGTAGACCACCTGACAGGTGTGATCCCAAGCAAGCAAAATATGACAGTAGCATATACTTTGGAGAATGTGGCGGAGAAGCAATCAAGGACAAACTGACAGGAGTAAAATATGATCATCAATAACAGGAGATGGAGAGGAAAAATCAGGACAGAAAGGTGGACATTTGAATACTTGTACTGAAATCAGCATACTGGGAAGTGATGCCAGAGGTTTCACAACTGAAGAGTGCAGTCTTTGTTACAGCCCTGGAGGACTATCAGCGCTTCATGCTACCTCTCACATTGTCATGATTTATGCCTTGGAGGATACCTAAAGACTAAATCATCTTACCTCTGCTATTCAAACAGGTCTAACCTTTTCTGTAATCTTCTAGACCTTTATTCTATGTTTCTTGTATGTTTGTACTGGTTTGGGTACTGTCAGATTCTTGCCCAGAGAAATATTAACTAAACTCAGGGCTTCTATATAAATACTTGTCAACAATGCAGCCATTTATTGAGCACAAAAGAAGAACTGTACCATAAAGTGCACCATAACACTACCTACTTGGATTATGTGAGATAACAGTCTCATAAATTGTAACTGGTAAAAGTGATCAACAGTGACTCTTTCTTAATAGGCCTTTACAAGGTCAGTAATAGAGGATTAGGAAAAAAAATAGCCTCTATTATCTCTACTTGTTAACAAGTCAGGTTTCCCCTTTAGTACATTACAAGTCAGATTTTGCAATGTCAAGTAATTTTCTTCAGTTCTTAAAGAAACAAAACCAAAAAAAGCCCAAAAATGACACTGTATACATATACCAGTTTCTGAAGTATCACCAAATACAACTTAAGAAATCTTTTCATTTCTGCCTAATGAATAATAATTTTTAATGAATAATAATTTTAAGTAATTATGACTGAGGTAAAGGTATTAAAACTAAAATATTGGTCCCAGGGATTGTTTCATTTCTCACTAACACCTAAGTAAATTAGCAATAACTCATCTGAGGACAACTGAAGCAAAGCAGCATAAGAGTGAAATAAAAAGATTGTCTCCGGAGCTATACAGGGCGAGGCTGATACAAAGCTTCCCTCTTAAAGGAAGGTGTGGAAACACACTGAGTTGTGTTTCTTTATGTATTCATCGCATCTTTGCTGAGCAACTAACTAGCGATAGGAAGAATCCCTTCCCAGAGATACCAGGCTTAGACACAATGACTGAATTTTAGATGCTTGTTCTAGATGTAAGTCCCACTTCCTCAATAAATCACAGTGTTAAATACTGCTAGTAAAAAAACATGCAAGAATACAACAAATTCTGCTGCGCAGGAAGGGGCTCCTTTTCTGTACTAACACAAGTGGAGAGGAGCAGTAGTTAACAAGACGATATGTAGCAAAGCAGAAGTTCCCAAATTCTTGATTTAAAAAAAAAAAAATTAATTATAGCATGTGACAAATTACTATTTAGGCTTTGTTAAGTGATCATCAGATCCAGACAGGCACTATGAACAAGGAAGCTGTAAAAGGAGGCACACAAAATATTTGCTTTGCACCGGCCCAGAGCTTGTACAGTATGAATTTTGTGACTTTGAATCTTTAACCAAGGATAAAACCTTTCAAAGTAGTTTGTAAAATTCTGTAGCTCTGATTCTTCATTTGTAAGCATTTTTCCCTTCCTTTCAGTCCATACATACGCAATAAACAGACAATAAGAATGCTGCTAATCACTCTCTTACTCCAACCACATCAATCTTGGATTTCCATCAATCCATTTTTACCTAACATCATCAACATCAACACCATTTACCTAACTGCATCAACAAAAAAGACAGAAGATAAATACTTGAGTAGGAGTAAGGTGGTATATCAGGCTCCCTCCAAGACTTGGGGGAAGTCCAGAATAAATGCCCAATAAGACAGAATAGCAGACAGAAAAACCCTTGCTGGTGAACAAAGAAACAAAAAACTCAGCAGAAATGTCTTTGGGTAGTAAAAGCAACTTCAAAGAATGACACTTGAGACACATTTCCATTGAGAATAACCCTTTTAAAAATCAATGACAACTACTACTTAATCTCTCTCTGTTCCCTAAATGGGAAGCATCCCTAAATGGGAGAATGCGACATGATGTAATGCATGTATAAGAAACTGGAAAACAGCAGCTACCTCTAGGCATTGGAGTTCAGTGCTCCAGTTAGGATTATAGTTTCCTAAATAGTTCAAAGAACAAACTTCACTGTACATGGAAGATTATTCAGAATATCTAAATTTGGCATCTAAATCTGTCCAGCAAATATATATGGGGCTCTAAAGCCCTGAATTAGACCTATGAAGTAGAGCTCCAAAGTTAAGAGAGAGCGAGTACTGTGAAGGTAAGTGGCACTGGCCCAAGAGTGAAAGGTGTAACTGCCATGGAAAAACATGAGGGCTTCACTTTCACGGCCTTGCTTATTCCTATTAGATCAGGAGATTATAAATTTCAAGTAGCATCTTACGAATTAAATGCCTACCTGCATGTTAAGGAAGACTAATAATGTAATGATTTTATAGGGATGAAATATTTTCACCAGCAGCAGTTAGTATCTGATTTAAGTACATCACTGAACTTGTCTTGCTCTTTGCAGTTGTATAAGCAATACACCAGCAATGATGAATGACTGCAGATGAGGAGGAACATTAAGCCTATACAGTCAGTGACTTCTGAGTTGCTGCTGTTGTATATATTTACTATAAGTAGAAATGGAAAATCAAGAGAAGAGCCTCTGGAAGAAACAAAAAGCGGGCAAAGTGCAGCATGAGGGCATGTGCATTATGCTGCATCAGTGTGTGTCTACCACAAACCAATGAGAAATCCAGTGCAAATCTGAGAACAGACAAGAGACGAGGACTTGAAGGCATTCTTTGAAACAGGATGCAAAGCAAAGATAATTACTGAGGGAAGGGAAGAGAAGAGAAGGGATTTGGAAGGGAAGGGATTCTGAAGCCTAACAATATACATTGGACACTACTGGTGGGATATTACAGGATACAAATACTGAACAAAGCATCAAGAGTGAGGATTCTGAATTACCAAACACAAAATACGAGAATAGTAACAGCAGATTAAATTAAGCAAGTGGAATGGGTGCAGGGGAAATTGTGAAGTATGGAAAGTAGAAGAAAAAAGAAGAAAAAAAGTTGTTAGCCAGCAAGATGAAAGACAGATCAGATAGACAGACAGATAGAAGTACAAAAAGTAAAAACATCATAGAATCTGTATCTATGGCAACACTGAGATAGAAATTAGTGACATTTTTTCTGCATTTGAAGTCTGACGGTTGGAAGAAAATCAAGCCAAGTTGCCAGTTATTTTTCTGTGGTGTGTATTATAGAAAACATGTCAGGAGAAAGAAAAGAGAATATCAATCAGGTCAGAAGAAGGGAAATAGAACATCCTTCTTGCTTTCCTAATGAGCTTCACTTTTTAGTCCTTGCTTTCTAAACAAAAGATGGGTAGGTTTTTTCAATAGAATTCTTTTTTTTTCCTAAGAAATATACATATGGTTGAATTTGGGGAATCGATTTAGGTTTCGTATGAAATTGTATCAATCTTGTTTTAAAAAAAGACATGTTTAATTAATCTAGAATAAAGAATACAAACGTCTGTTTTCCTTGATTGCCTTTTCTCACAAAACAAACATCCGAACCAAACATTTTTATTTGCACACTGTCAAATTTGGTCTTTATTCTCAAAACTTGTTAGCTACATATACATAATTACTAACATAATTTGTAATCACTTACAAAATCCTACAAGATTTTCCACTGGAGGGTTTTTTTCACTACTGTATTGTGCAGCTCGTATTTCTGGTTTTCTCTAACCAGTTATCATTTCTATTTAAGAAGTAAAGCTTGATTTTTCATTGCTTCATCCTTTGTTCGGTCATTTATACATGAGCAAGTGGGTGTGAAGTGCTGGCAGATGTGTCACACTACGTTATTCTGCTTCTAACTACTACACAAGGAGAAAGGCACTGGATACTTAACCTCACCACTTCTGTTTTACCAATTAGACGTTAATGTTCCAGACTTACTTACTGGCCAAGGAACAAACACAGAAGCTGACTGTCAAGCATCCATGTTGATAGAATTCTGTAATGGGATTTTCAAATCACATTTTGACAAAAAATCAATCAGGAAAGGTGTAAAATGGTGGTGACCCAAGAATGTGAAAAACATAATTTGAGGCCAAAAAAAATAACTCATGTCCCAAGCTTCAAAAACTCTCATTTGTACATTAAGCATCAGTATTGTTTTAATATGTTTCTGAAAGAAGTTTCATAAAATGACTGCCTAAATTCTAAAATTAAGTTCTTCATTCAGAGAACATTATCTGAAAGAACAATCTGACAGAAGCAAACAAAAAACTCTCCTGCATGATGAAGTACATCTCATACCTATAACCCATGCATAAATTACACTCCTGGGTACTTCAGGAGATCCCATACTGGATAATTCCACACTCCATTGTTTGAATCGTTCTTCCCCACTTCAGCTAGTAAACATGCATCTAATGCAGCCTTGCCTCCAGTCATGCTGACAGAGTTGCTGATTCAAGAGTTCAGGACTCACAGCATTTCCACTACAGAATTTTTAGTCTAGTACCCCTAAATATTATTTCAGATGCTGCAAATATATAGAAAATATGTTAAAACTCTACTTTGAGAAACTCTTATATCAGTGCACTGATGTGGTAATTCCAAATGCTACTGTTTCAAATTAGTCTGTTAATTTAACTGAGGAACCTCTCTACAAATCTTCTATACAAAGTAAATTCTACAACAGCAAAGTATCACGTTGTGAGCATAAACTAAAAACTGAGAGACACAGATCATAGGATTGTAAACCCTGAAAAGAGAAAATGTGAAATAAAATTGGGAATAGAAGGACAGGAAAGCTAAAATTTCCAACTATTTGAAAGAAGGTAATAAAACATGAAATCAAGATTTTAAAAAATCCCAATTAATAAACTATATGAAATGCTGGGCATATGGAGTGTATCCCCATATGGAAATGATTTCACTGACACTAGAAATTAATGTGGCTCAGAAAGAATTATCCTTGGCTCTGAAAAAAAAGAGAACAAAGGTAGGAATTAAGAAATTATTATGCTCATCAGTGTTGAGAAACTATATGGTAGGAGAAACTAGAATATTATGATAATATCTGCCAGGGCATTATATACATATTCAAAATAGAGACTGAATAGAATTCAAAGCCACTATAAATGTTTTGAGAGGTGCTGCTATAGCAAAGTACCATACATCCCTCCTTGGGAGAACATATCATGTGCCTGCTCCACATCAGTACAAGCTCTTAGCTGTGGTCAACACGCGTTGGCCGATGTGTGCTGAAGAAGCTGAACCAGACTGTTGGAGATCAGCCAACAAGCCTTCACCATTTACAAATCTGCAGAGCCAGCTTCGGTGATGCAAAACACCTCTGAATCCTGGAATGTATTGTTTCATGGAGCCTATGCTGTGCTTGCCATGTAACATGGTTAGATCTGAATCATCATCGTGCTTATGATTGGACTATGACTAATGTATTTCACTGCTCTTGTTAAACACAAATCTTGAAAAAAAAATCATTCATACTGAGTGTTGCACATCATTTTCCCATAACCACATGCAGCAGCTGTTTCAGGCTAGAGCTATAAAAAGGATTTGAGCAATTCTTATTTGTGTCACACAATGGAGGATCATCAGCAAAGAGAAACTCTCCCCCAAATTGTACCCTGACACGCACTTGTTGCGCTATAGAAAGTTTATGCAACAGTTGCTGCAAAGATACACAGTACACTGAGTGGCTTAAAGCTTCTGTTCTGAATAATTTATCAAATGCTTAGCTGTACTTTAGAGATCTCTTCTCATAAGCTCATATTACAGCTCTAAGGGCCATACTGTGACTTCCCCATGCTCACATTGATGAACCATTATTCATACAACTAACCCTACTGTGATAAAACTGAAGTGCAGCTATAAATACAGGGCAGAAAATTGAGATCAGAATTTCCAATGTTTTCCTAGGCGCCTATCATTCTGCAAAAAATATGAATGAACAATTTGTTTGGCTATTTTCACACAAGGGATCTCTTCCTCACTCCTGTCACTTATAAAGTTTAAAAAGCTGCATTTTAACAGACGCTGAGTTGCATATATTGAACAATCTGCCTTTTAAAATCAATATTCTCCAAACAGGTCAGCTGAACAGGCGACTTTGAGTTTTTTGACTTAATGCCTTTGCTATGCGAAAGAGGCAAACATCAGCATGCAGTCTTGGAGAGGAGCTACTTCTCATTTGCAGTACCTCCAGGTATCAGGAAATAAGTTCTGCTTCAGCCAGGCTTACATTCAGGTGGTGTTAACTCTGGAGTGTTGGGAGGGTTTTGTTATTTTTTTCTTAAATAGAACTACTATTTGAGGGTTGGACCTATTGATCTCTCTAGGTCCCCTCCAACCTCTATGCTTCTATGATACTTCAGTTAGCATCCAGAAAGGATCCAAAAATTGGGAAAGCAGGCATCTAGAACCTTAAAAACCCAAGGATCTCCACAATTAAAACCACAAGCACTATTTCCCTGCTGCTTTTGTATGGGGTAAGATTAAACACAGAATATTAAAAGAAATATTCAGCCCGACTGCAGAGCACCAACACTGCTAGCTGGATCCAGGATTGTAATGGTTCCTAAGGAGCTGTTACAGCCTAACTAGCCAATGATGCCTGAACTAAGAAGGATTTACATGACTAGTCTAACAACTCTGAAAAGGTTGTTACAATCTACCACATCACAGCTCCAGAGTATCACAACCTCAGAGACAGAAATGGCTCCTGTGGAGTACCTCCTGTTACTGAAGTGTATAATTGCTATTATCAAATTAGTGTATGCAACAACGTACTAATTGATCAGTGAACTATAAAGGTAAATATTATGTCTATCTGAATCTTCTCTATGTCCTATATATGTAAAATTAAATGCACCAGTTCAAGGTGTCGCAGGACACTGAGCCCTAAACAAGCAGAAATGCAAATTTAAATTTTTTTTAAAATTAAATCACTGCAAAGAGGAACTTCAGATCACTTTGATAGAAGGATGAATTCAACTATGTCAATCTACAGTCTTAACTTCAGTTGCAGAGATTTTTCACCTTAAAAAAACCCAAGAGTGCTTGGCTTTTGATATAGCAGCACAATACCACTAACTTCAGTGACAACTGTGTTTGTTTCCCTAGAAAGAAAGTGCACAGGACTGGTGTCCAATTGCTCAAAGCTTTTTAAAGAAATACTGATTTGCACTGTTTTTTTATGCATATTAACTTAACCACTATTTAATTCATAAGAGAATGTGCTAAATAAAAATCTGTCTTTCTGGCTCACACATGTGATACAATAGAGAAGAGTGCACCAGGTGGAAGACAGACACTTCCACTGCTACCTCCTAGCCTTTTCCCATGTGGGCTGCAGAGAGAAGACTGTTTAGGAGTGAGTTAAATCAGACCAGCATCCCATTATTCACTGAGGCAATACATTGTCATTCGTGTCATAACAGTAACAGGGAACAGAAAAGCTTTGCTACATTTAATACTGCCAAGTACAATCACCCGTATGACTGACAACAGTTCTGGAGAACTGACAATCAGTGTAATTTTCCTATTTCAACCATTTTAAAAATAGACCTTCATCTTCTAAAACGTTCATCTTGATGGCTTTTTTGAACAAGTTGTTGTAAGACCATTTATCCTGGACATGTTCACATGGTACTTTTCCTCTTCTCAGTGTTGACAAAGATCAGCGCAATATAATAATCTACTTTTTTAAACTTCTTTGGCAATTTCAGATTCCTGTGGCAAACTGAAATCCCGAAATCAGGCTAAGGGAATCAACCTGTTCAGGCCAACCTGCTTTCTTGAACTTAACAGGTAATCCATCATTGTGTAATTTACTGCCATAAGATTGTATTCCATGTGCATTATTATATATAGTTTGAGTGTTTTATCAATCTAATTTTAAATAAACCCACAATAATTTAATGTTGATAGGGAGGGTGAAAAGAACTAAAATCCACTAAATATTTTTTTTTCATTTGTCTTATATTTTTTTACTGATGTTCCAGTAATGCAGTACAGAAAGTTCTATTTTCCATATGGTGCACTGCTAATTTTTCTACCTATAAATGAACTGGTACTCATAATAATGAAATTATACATGAGAAGAAAAGATCTTGCATATGGACCAGTGCAGTCCCAAGCACAACTACAGGCTGGGTGGGGAATGGATTGAGAGTAGCCCTGAGGAGGACCTGTGGGTAGTGCTGGACAGTAAGCTCAACATGAGCCAGCAATGCCTGCTTGCAGCTCAGAAAGCCAGCTGTGTCCTGGGCTGTATCAAAAGCAGCGTGACCAGCATGTTGAGGGAGGTGATCTCCCGCTCCACTCTGCTCTGGTGATGTCCCACCTGGAGTTTGGTGTCCAGCTGAGGGGTTCCCAGTACAAGAAAGACACGGACCTGTTGCAGCAAGTCCAGGAAGACATGAAGCAGCTCTCCTACAAGGAAAAGCTAAGAGAGATGAGCTTCTTCAGCCTGGAGAAGAGAAGGCTCCAGGGAGGCCTTACAGCAGCCTTCCAGTACCTAGAGAGGCCAACATGAAAGATGGAGAGGGGCTGTTTACAAGGGCGTGGAGTGATAGGACATGAGGCAATGGCTTTAAACTGAAAGAGGATAGAAATAGATTAGATATAAGGAGAATTTTTTTTTGTCATAACAGCAGTCCCTGAAAACCTTCTTGTCTAATTAGTTCACTCCCAGATATCACACATACATTTTTTTGCATCTTAAATGCTTGATGATTCCCAAAGAGATTTTGGCCAGTTTTCATTTGAAGAGTCAAGCTTAGTTAGTTTTATATTGCTTGAGACTAATGGGAAAATATGAGGAAGAGCAAAAAGGTCAAAGCAAATTGCAGAAGTATTTCTCTTGCCATCATTATCAGAAGCGTGACCATTTAAGGGCGCATTAAGAGAGGCGACTGAAAGAAAAGGAATCTTTCCTAAATACTAATGGAAAACACAACATTTGCAACAGAGCATCCTCTTTCTCCTCCCAGGCTGGGCCTACTAGGGAAGGAAAATATGTTAATAAGTGCCATTGTAAGTCCCTTCAAGGCTTTGACTAGCAAGTCAAGGTTGACTGCTGTCTTGCAGGATCCTTAGCTTGGAATATTTGAAGGATGTTCCACAGTGAACTGCAAAAACAACTGGCAAGGGTGCCACCAGACTAGTATGCACTAAACTGGCAGATGATCACCAGATTAGATTACTTTCAGTAGATCAGTCATTTTAGCATCTTTGTCAAGGCCAAATGTTGCCAAAGCCAGATGGACCATAAGAGCTCCAGGAAATGTGACTAAGTATTCCTAAATGTCTACGGGCTATACTTCACTTTACAAGTTAGTGTATGGATGTTTTTAAGTGACTCAGTAGGCACAGGACCTCAGCTCCTGGTCTTTACTTTGTCTAAGGCAAAATAAGGCAAGCTGAGTTAATGAAAATTACTAAAAACACCCCCCCCAAAAAAAAAATTTTAAAAAAATTCCTGGGATTCAATCCCCAGTGCCTGAAGTTCCTCAAAACAAAGACCATGATCATGGATCATATCAACATGCCAGGTAGTGTACAATGACAGAGGAAGACAAAGCAGACATCTCCAAAAAAACCCCCAAAATAAAATTTACAGCATCTGTGATAGTCATGAAGAAGCCTGACCTTCTCTATGGAAATGTTCACTTGTTCTAAGAATTCCATATGTAATTCCAGCATTTCAAAAATACCTTCTAAATCTCCTTACAAGAGTTTATTTTTCTCTTCTTAATCAAATATTTTCTTTCCCAATGTTTTCTTCTTTTCTTGCCTGACACATATGTGATATGACAAACAAAGCTAGGCCTTGCTATGCTAATGCTTTAAATAAAATAGGAAAGAACTCAAAGTCCAAAACAAACATAAACAATAAAAATATTGGGAAAATAACAATATTTAGGGGTTTTTTTTTCTTTTTACTCCCACAAATATCTCTGTAAGGTATCTATAAAAATGCTATGTAAGATATCTATAAAAATTCCACATATTCAACTATCTAAAAGGTAACTTTTGGGAAGGGGGAATTGGACTAGATGATCTTCCAAGGTCCCTCCAAATCTCAGCTATTCCACAAACTTTTAGAAAGAGGGAGATGAAGGAAAAATCTAGATGCTCACTCGTCTTATTTACTAATAGAGTAGGTGTGAAGAGAAGCTAATGTAAAGTATTAGCTAAAGGAATGATACTAGCCACCAAAACCTGATGCAGTTTTACCCTGCAGAGATGATATTTAATGTCCTCTATAAGTGATATGGTTTGCAAAATTTCCTTCTAAAAGAGCATAGAAATCAAAAACCACTGTCATCTGGTTCTTCTCAGATTTTATTGTCATCAGAGTACTTTGCATCTTCCTGACTCTGCTAGTCTAGGTACCATACCAAGATGCAGACACATGAACTTTCTACGCTTCAGCAGAACACAGGGATAGAAATGACAAAGAATAGTATGACAATGATAATATTTCAGAACTGTATGACAAAGAAGAAAGAAAACCAAATTCTGGAAATGTAACAGAGGGCAACATGATCCTACTCAGAAGGATCCACTAAATTTTCATGCAGTATTTCCTTCATTTCTCCAGAAGCATGCATTGCCTTGAAACAACTAAATCATCACTGTAAGTTGTAGTATTTTTGTTCTTAGGATGCATGGCATCAGCACCTGAAGCAGTACAAAGAAATCTTAGATTCAGCTCCACAGCAATTGCAAAATCAGCAGTGAGCCATATATAACTGAACCAGACAGCCTAAGAAGGTAGTTGGAAAAATTGGGAAAAGCACCTATTTCAGCTTGCATTTTTATTTTAAATTTTTATTATTAACAATCCTATTCTGATGGCATCTAATATGATTTTCTTTTCCTAGATGCTGTACAAAAATAAAAATAAATGACAGCTCTTACCTCAGTTTATATGCCTAAGGGAAATGCAATTTGCCTTTTGCACATAGTCACACGAGACCTGTATTAACTAGAGGCTGAAGCTATACAAATGGAGATAAAATTTAATTCCAACATTTTCAACTATGCAGAAAGTATTTTAATCCAAATTCAGACTTTTTTAGTAGTAAGTTCAGATCATAAGAGTGTATATCACTGCAGTTTCACTCTACTACACCATTTGAAGATCTGCTCCATTTCTATACTTACCTGTGTATGCCCTAAAGAAAGGGACCAGAATATCTTCTTACATACTTAAAAGACACCTATTCTGCCTTACTCCTGGCTTTAAAGTCTCAAAGTACAGGCAGAAAAAAGTTCAGTAGGGTATGATGGGAACTTATCAAAAGCACAAGGCAAGTAATCAAAGACAACTCCATGGTAGTAGTGATCTCAGAACTCATATGTATATATAAGTTCATTGTGGGTGTTTGCTATTAATGCAAATGGGATATTAACTGTTTACAAACAATTTTACCCAGCTGGTAGAATGGCAAAGCAACAAAAGTCTTATTGTGGCTCTTCTAAATCTCCACAGAAAAGTATTGAAGTGACAGCAGTCAGTATATTATATTCTTCTACCATGCTGCTAACAGCGTAGGTACTCTAAAGCCTTAACAACAGAGGTCCCCAGATAGTTAAATTTTTACCAGTAAAGACAAAAGCAAGATTAGAAATTACAGTTCTCTTCAGGTTTTTACATATCTCCTCTGAAAGTATTGTTTACATTTTTAGCATCAGCATAAAGTTTCCCTGAGATAATGTTGCTATGATATTGTGATCTAGATCAGTAAAGACTTTTCTTTTTCCATAACGACACAGTAGAATATAGAATCGCACACATTGCCTGG
Organism: Laterallus jamaicensis coturniculus; assembly: GCA_022605575.1. Classification (NCBI taxonomy): domain Eukaryota; kingdom Metazoa; phylum Chordata; class Aves; order Gruiformes; family Rallidae; genus Laterallus; species Laterallus jamaicensis. Next base: position 9,327,086 of record JAKCOX010000001.1, on the reverse strand, counting down.
ATATCCAGCCTTGTCTTTTCCTGCAAGATTAAATTTAGCATAGAGGGCAAGAATGGAAGGTGCAAGCCTTTCACTTGAAATTTACCTCTTAGAATGAGACTTTAGAATATCGTATTTATTAGATTACATGTTTCTCCTAGTTTTTAGTGTTTCTGCCACTTGGTTTTCATAAGAAAGGATGATTCCAAAAAAAGTGAAGATTCCCATTTGAACAACTTCTAACCAAGCTTCTCAGTGTAGAACATGGATGCAGCATGTACCCCAAGCCTGACAGCAGGGGCAAGAGTGATACTTGACTAAAAGCATCAAAGTAGATATATAGGCAATGCTTTTTTAGCCTTCACAGTTATCAATTGCAATTGAAACATGCACTTTATGCCCTTGCTGGGAAGAGAAAGACAATTTGTGAATCACTCCTTTTGCATGGCATTTCAGGAGTGATCCAGTAGGGAAGAGAAGTTAGAAATTATCATCTTGGGAAAAATCCTGCCAGTCAGTTGGATAGAAAAAGACTATCATAGAAATTCATTCCGGCATTTGGGGTTTTTTTCAGTCTTACATTATGTCAACGACATTTTCCACTTTCACAAGGAGGCTGATTTGTTACCAGGCTCTGACTCAGGCAGGACTGGGCCCTGTGATGCTCAGGATTCCCTGCTGCAGTTCACTGCTCCGCTAGCCAGCAGATCACACGCCAGCTGGCGCGCACTGTCCTCCAGCTTCTCCTGCAGTGACATCCAGACAGGTGCTTTCCTCATTGCCACCACAGGTCACCACAATTTACACTTGCATCAGAATCACACCATCCTACAAACACAGTGAGCTATACGAAGTCCTTCTTCGCTAACTGAATCAGTGTCTCTCAAAGGATTTAGGGTAAACTCTAAGTATATTTAACATAAATCCAGAGGAGCTCGAGTACTGTCCTCTCCAGATATTTAGAGCTTTTATTCCTGTCCTGGCAGATCGCAAGGACTCAGAGTTTTGTGACTAGGATACATGAGGAAATAGGAGACCTAATTGATGAAGCTCTAGTTCTAATTACATTCTCTCTTTTAGATAGCCTTGTTAATATTCTAATATTCTAAGACAGACCTTTCTTAACAGATAAGGATTTTTTTTAAGAATAAACATAGAAAATAAAAATCATATCCAGATCTCTATATGACATGTAGAATAGGTAAGGTTTGTGAAGGTAGCTATTCACATCATTACGGTTGGGTTTGGGGTATTTTTTCCCGTGATCTGCCTAAACTTACAATAGCCACATCTCAAAGCCAGGTTATCTATTTATTCAAGGTTAAAAATTGACATTTATTGTTTCTTTTCCACATGTGGGACATAATACCATGAAGCCAACTACCCTACGTCGGTTTGAACAAAAAACCCTCTTATTGACTGCCTAAGTGTTGTGCAAGTAAATGAAGAATATTTTAATGACTAAGGGCACTTAAGGACTCTGTTTTAATTTGCTACAGTTTGAATGACCAATCATTTCAATCCAGAATTTAGGGAAATAATTACATTTCTTTGTATTCCATTTCTCTGTCTCTGTGAAGAATGCAATAATAAACCCAAATTTCAGGCAAAATATTATGTCATCTGAACCCAACACTGAGGCATGCTAGGAATGTTTTTTAACAAATAGTAAATTCATATTAAATGCTAGAAGATGTACCTAGGCGGGGCTGTTGCTGAGAATTGGAGTCAATTCAGTGGGTAGTATCAATCAGAAGAAAAAGATTGTTATCTTTTTGGGTTGCAAGAGTTCAGAAAGGTTAGGCAAAAGTCAAACTGAATATGAAACACTTTATCCTGATGTGAGCAAAATGTTACACTGACAACAACCATATTTTTCTAATTAGTCATTCCAACAATTGCTGATCCATTTAATGTAAATCGCTTCCCTCCTTTCCCACTTACTCAGTTCTATCATGCTAGTGAGAACCTAAGTACTTCTGAACAAAGAAAAACTATAATTTTCAGATCACCATTAGGAACCCATCCAGAGGAAATACTCAGAATAAACCTAAACTATTCCGATGCTAAAAATAAAAATGAGAAGCTAAAAAAAAAATAAATTCAAAACATCAAATTCTGCAGGATGCAGAGAAAGACAACAAAGACACAGCTGCCATATAAAAAAACAAGTGACATTACAGATGAACAATTGGAAAATAACACGTTTCTTTCCATATGTATGCAAACGTGGGAGACAGAAATTCCAGGTAGAGATACGCAGGTACACCACTGATATTGATTTCCAGTAGAATCAAGTCATTTGAAATGAGCGGACAGGAAGGAAATAAATCAGTACATTTCACAATCAGTTAATCCTTAGTAAATCCATTAATTTTTAAAAAGGAAAAGAATTAAATCCAGAAGTATGAATCTTAAATGGCAATGGTGTTTCCTGAACAAACCAGTTATTGTTAGCCCTTACCACGCTGAGAGGCCATTAGAAATTAATTTTTAAATGAAAACATAGAAGGCTGCTTTGCAAGACAACTGAACAAGATAATTTCTAACAAAGACAGAATGTTTCCCATATTTGTTCCAATAAGGAAACAGCAATTCTCTTGGCTGTTTCAACTTTTTAAAAAGCAGGATGAAATTTTCTGCATACATATAAAGAACTGGCATTTTGATGAGGTAATGGGAAATTTAAATTTACCCAATAGACTGCTTGAAAATGACTATCCCATCCTCCACTTTTTTTTTTCTTAATTAAACGTTCAAGTTGCATTTAATTGCTAAGTTTGCCCAAAGTGTAACAACTGAAGAAGCCACTGAGTACTAGGTAAAAAATAGATTACTTAGCATGATATGACAAAAAAGTACTGGCCCAATTAGTGACACAGATTCTTTAGTGCAAGGTAAAAAACAAACAAACAAAAAAAAAGCAGCTCCCTAATGAAAATAAGATGCTCTGCAAAGTCGAAACACCATCTATGTACGCTTTGAAGTCTAAGAATGCCTCCTGGGAGAACTGAAAATAATACACTAAGCAAGTTATGGAGTAAAGCCATTTACTTTGTCTGACATTTTTAGCTGTATATTGCAAAGGTGTATTAGGAAGAAACAGCGTTATCAGCTGTCCAGGGAGACAGTTGTTTGAAGAAGTTAGAAAAGATTGCAGGGATTATAATGCAAACTATGGGTTTTCCCTCACAACGTTGTTACTAGTGTGAATAATCTCGTGGTTTACAAAACTGCCCGCTTACAGATAGGTGCCTATTTAGCCTGGCATAACACATTCACCATCATTGCTGTCCCTTACCCACTCCACAGAATCAAAGGGAACTTTGAGGGACACTCTCCTGTGATGTGCTGAATGTATCTAACATCCCGGGAAGTCTCTGGCAGTTAAAAGCATCTGACTCTTCCCAAAAGACCCAGCACCTCATAGCATCAGACTCAAAGGGAAAGTGTTAAAGACCCAATAAAAAAAAAAGAAAAAAGAAAGTCTACTTGAAAGGAAAGTGTGGCTGGAAGGTCCATGAGCTACAAATCAGAGCAATTAAATTCAGCAGCAATGCTTCTCTCACTTAAAAGGAAATTGCAAGAACTGCACCCTCTTTGAATGGCGGTTTTGCTGCTGTGGTGTAAAGTTTTAAATGTGTTTCAGAGTCAGCTTTTTAAAGATATTGCTATGTGCATTAAATCCATGAAATATATAACTCTATTTTCCCCCCAGATCTGAGTATTTATAAGGTCTCTCTTTATGGCAACTCTTCTCTGGCTTAAGAACAGGGAATAGAAAATCAGCTGCCTCAGATTATTTCCAGCTTTTGTGAAACCACTTGAGGCGTATTTCTATGGTTTGGAATTTAGCCATTAATAAAGACAAAGTAAATGAGGACAAATCACACAGGGAATCAGTACCAAATTTTAGTACAGCCTCAGACTGTCACCTTCACACTGCATGCTGGAAGGTGCCAGTGTGGAATTTCCAGCCTAACTGAATTTAAAAATCATTCTTCTGAGGAGGAAAACCCTATCCTGTATGCTGCTCTGGATGGATCTCCAGTTATGACAGATCTGCAAGATGCAAGTCTCAAACAACCTGCAGTGATGGTAGGCCAAACCCAAGGTTCAACACGCCAAATTTATAAACTCAGTTTGAAGTTTGTTTCACAAGGATTGTCTCCCCTCTAATTCCTCTTTCAAGTTTTCTGTGCAGAAAGAGGAAGAAGAAGACAAGAAAAGCTCTGGAAAACTCTTTTGTTACAATGAACTACCACTGCACTTTACTACATTGCCTAGAATGTGTGTTAATTTTAAAACATATTCCTAAAAAACAGGGTTTAGCAGACAAGATGGGGCAAAAAATCTACTTATGACCTCACCTGCATTTATATTACACCAGTACAATTTCATTGACAAAAGATTCATTTCAGAAGAACGTATCTGTCTAGTTCTTGTTTTGTTTTCTGAAGGCCTAATTCTGTACAATCATTTATAACACTTCGTTTTAAAGAATCCATCATAACAGCAGCTCCTGAGTGCAGGTAATTAAATCCATATATCAATTTACCCTGACTACATCAGGAAAGGGAAACTACTCATCCCGCTGCCAAACTCAGCAGTAGCAGAGAAGCACACTAACACCTTGAGTTGGAATGCAAAACTAAAAACAAATCTGTAAATTATCGTGTTAACACAGATCATCCTTCTCATAACTCAAGCAAAGAGCACACAAAGCAAATATGTAATGCACAGTGTAAACACACTGCATGCACACCATAACAAAGAGACCTCACTGGTACAGACAGCACTTAAAACGTGCCAAGAAAATGTAAAAAGTTTCACTAGCCAGGCTTTGTAAAGGAAACAAGAACCCAGACAGAAAGTTTCTCTGGGGATAGATGAGTGGCTATGAGTAATGGCATTCAACTTCCCCACGGACCATCACTTTTCTCCTGTTGTTAATCACTAGGAAAAGAAGGGGAGGGAGGGCAAGGGGAAGCCTTCACATTATCACATAAGTGAATAGAAAACTGTAGGAAACTGCTTTAATTTTACATGACTGGACAGCTACATAGAGAGAACTGTGAAACGTGTGCATGCTCCACTGAATTTTTAGGGAATATTTATTTTAAAGAAGGTTAACAAGAATAAAATGAAAGAAGAGATTTGTGTCTGTTATTCTCCATTCATTTTCTATATGTTTCAGGGATATCTGCTCATTTAAGACTGATGTATATAATCCAAAGGTACAGCGGGCAGATTTTTCACTTGGTTTGGTTCACATGTCTGCCTAATACTTTGTTTCAAAGTGGGCACTGTTTCAGATTTGTTAGAAATTTCCTTTTCCTATAAATATATGTTCTGTGCAAACAAGATTCCAATTACCTTGACTTGTAAAATTCCTTGAGCGGGAACACTCAGCTGACCCAAACCATCGCAGTATTTTATGTCATCTCTGTCTCAAACCAGAAAGAATGTCCCTCCACACACAAGTTAAGTAATTGATAAATCTTAAAGAAGCTTGGATGTATTTGGGTTTGTATTTGCTGTCAAGAATTGGCTGTCAAGGTTATCTGCACAGGACTTCTGAAAATCAAAGGAAAAGACAGCAATCCCTGTTCTCTTTCTCAAAGAGGTGCCACACTCCATGAATGAAGTGATTTTACTGCTCCAAATTGACAAAATACATGTAAATTTTAAGGGTACATATCTGCATTGTAAACAAATCCCTGTAAAACACAACTGTTAATTTCAAAATGGGATCATTAATACATCATACTGAATTAATTTTCATTTGAATTTAGGAAAGAAAGAATATATGGGCAAGTGTACTATCCTATCGCTTGTTATTTAAAGCAACTGCTAGAGCTCCTAGAATGTTACTTAAAACTTCAGATGTTTTCATAACATATAAGACTTCTTTCCACAGAAAAATACTTTCTTCCCTTCTGAAGGCAGGACCAATATTTTAACCTGACAGACCTACGCTTAGCCATATTCACCATCTCAGAGATCAAAGCCCCTAAATCTGACTGCTAAAATGCTTAAATCATTACACACTTCACACATCCCAACTGCTAACATATGAAACATAAAATATTGTATATTGATCAGGAAGCACGCCTCAGATTTAGTGTTAAATATTATACTGCTACTAATAATAGCCATTGCTACAGAAAAGTGAATGAAGAGTTGACTTTCATTCCTAGTTTCTATGCAGTTTAGTTTAGTCAAGATAGACAGTGGTTTCATTATATTTTATTACAAACCCACTATCCAAATAAAATTGTTTATTTTAAATATTAACATTCTTTAACACCATGAGAAAAATAATAAATAAATGCACCCAAAAAAACCCCAGAAGTGACAGAAATAACAAAAAAAAAAAGCCATTAAAAACCCCTAAACTATTGTATGGTCAGGAAAATTAATTTATATGGAGATGGTCGACACATTTTTGCACGAGTACTCTATTTTTACCAAATAATGACTTCATGCCATATTACTGTATAATTTTTTTTCATTAGCAAGCTCTGTGCAACAGATTTAATGGTATATAGCAACTTCACATTCCCATCCAGTTTCATTAATGATTTAAGGATCTACCAAACAAACCACACAAACCCTCCATTTTTTCCCCCCCGAATTATAGAGAAATAAACTGTGCTGCCTTCTAGGAAAAGCCAACACTCCAAATGTATAGAAACAGAGACTTTCAGTGCTACCCAGGAAAACAAAATTGATACAAGAATTATAATATATCTCTTTGTATTTATGGCAGACTTCCACGTACTCTTGGGGGGGAGGGGGAGGGGAATGACAGTAACAGACCTGAAGAAGATACAATAGATTGTGAGAGAGATTATACAGAGAGTGTTGCTGAAAAATTTTAAAATATTTTAAAGTTGAAAGGTTATTCTTCTATCAAACTTCCAGGATTGCAGGCTGTTTCTATCCGCAATCCATTGCACAAGATTCTTCTATGAAGGACTCAGCCACATCTTCCTTCGCCACAAGTATAAATAGCTACTCAAATGCACCAACTGATAAGATTTCCATTCAAGACAAAAGGCAGTGGTTTGAACTCCAAAGCTATGGTGAAGACTTTGTTGAACTTACCAGATTTATGATGTACCCTGCTCAAGCCAGGTTTCTACAGAACATGCAGAAAGTCCTGGCACGAATGAGACTCCTCAAAACAACTAAACTTACGCTGTGGTGAAATAATAGACCTGGCAGATTTCTGTTAATTGAGATCCCTAACCCTTGCAGTCAGAAAGAATATAGGTGCTCACAGCCATTCAGTTCCTCAGAGCTGGAGATCCAGATTCTCAGGCATGCCCGTCTTGTTTCTGCTTCTCCACAAATCATTCATCTCTTTCAACTGATTTCAGTTAAAATTGGCAGGACTCCATTACAGTACGGTCCTTTAAAGTCAATGCACTTTCCTCTCAAAGGGAGGAAGAAATTGCCCCCAAATTTCCTATTTAAAATATTGTGAGGTTTTAATACATTGAAGGAATTCTCTCTCTTTTTTAAAGTGAAATTAACTACATTTTCTGATTTAGGTAGCTTTCAGAGTAATCACTTCATAAAATCCTCTTTCCTGTCCACCAGCCTCACTCCCCAACTATCTCCTACAAACTTATACACACCATTTCATTAAAATGTGGATCTACATTTAAACTTGATGCTTAATTAACATTGCCTAACTCCACCAGTAATAATGATTAAGAGCTGCCTAAGTTTATTTCCTTTAGCATTTTATCCAGAAGTCAAAATAGTCTTCTTTTGAAAGGGCAAGAAGCAGTCATTTCAGAATCAATTCGGGCACGTAGATGGCGATATGCACTACTACATTCTACATAAAGTGTCTCTACAGGGTCTTTCACTAGCAGTTGAAAATTCACACACTTTATGGCATCCAGAAACCATGGCTAGCACAAGGTGAGGCTGCTGAGTCATGCTGGTAAGCCTTATGGCTTGTGATGTGTTCAGAAAGTGGGCACAGATCACCTGTGTTCCCCATGCAGGCATACCCTCTGACTCTTCAGATGATTTCAATGCTTTTGAAAACTCTTACCTTATGCCAGAGCAGGTCAATGCAATGAATCAAGAAAGCAGCAAATGAAATAGGGCATATGAAGTATCTTCTTGAAACCGAGTGAATGAGTCTCAGCACCTCTTTGCTTCTAAGGTGGACTCAGTTCTCATGGCAACAGATGATCCCTAACCACAGAATGTTAGGGGTTGGAAGTGACCTCAAAAGATCATCTAGTCCACACACACACACCAGAGCAGGATCACCTTGATTAAGTCGCACAAGAGCATGTCCAAGTGGGTTTTGAATGCCTCCAGAGAAGGAGACTCCACAACCTCTCTGGACAGTCTGTTCCAGTGTTCCATCACCCAGCAGTGAAAAAGTTTTTCCTCATGTTCACATGAAACCTCCTATGCTTGCACCCATTGCCCCCTGTCCTATCATTTGATATCACTGAGTCTGGCTCCATCCTCCTGACACTCACCCTTTACATATTCATAGACATTAATGAGGCCACCCCTCAGTCTCCTCCAAGCTAAAGAGACCAAGCTCTTTCAGTCTGTTCTCCTAAGGAAGATATTCCAATCCCTTAATCATCTTTGTGGCGCCTCACTGGACTCTTTCAAGTAACTCCCTGTCCTTCTTGAACTGAGGGGCCCAGAACTGAACACAATATTCCAGATGCAGCCTCACGAGGGCAGAGTAGAAGGGGAGAAGGACCTCCCTTGACCTGCTAACTACACCCCTTCTAATACACCCCAGGATGCCATTGGCTTTCTTGGCCATGAGGGCACATTGCTGGTGATGTCCATCCTGCTGTCCATGAAACCTTCAGGTCCCTTTCCCCTGTGCTGCTCTCCAATAGATCCATCCCCAACCTATACTGGTACATGGGGTTGCTCTTCCCCAGATGCAGGGGAACACCTACCCTAGTTGTATTTCATTAAATTTCTCCCCGCCCAATCCTCCAGCCTGTTCAGATCTCACTGAATGGCAGCACAGCCTTCTGGTGTGACAGCCATTCCTCCCAGTACTGTGTCATCAGCAAAGTTGCTGATGGTGCACTCTGTTCCCTCATCCAGGTCACTGATAAATATACTGAATAGTACCAGTCCCAGTACTGATCCCTGAGGGACTCCACTAGATACAAACCTCCAGCTATACTCTGACCCACTGATCACAACTCTCTGACTTCTTTCTTTTAGCCAGTTCACAATCCACCTCACTACCCAATCTTCCAGACCACACTTCCTCAGGTTAGTCACGTGGTGCTGTGGGAGACACTGTCAAAAGCTTTACTGAAATCAAGACAAACCACATACACTACCCTACCATCATCTATCCACCTGGTTGTATCTCCATAGAAGGCTATCAGGTTGGTCAAACATTCCCCTTGGTGAAACCCCGCTGACTGCTCCTACTGACCCTTTTATCCTTGATGTGCCTAGAGACTGCACTGAGGATAAGTTGTTCTATCACCTTTCCATGGATGGAGGTGAACCTGACCCACCTGTAGTTACACAGGTCCTTCTTCTTGCTCATTTTGATATCTGTATTATGCAGCTGAAAGCACAGTTCTAAAAGGGAGGGTTTGCACCTCAAAAAAAAAGCAGAAAGGTAAAGGGATTTTTCTGAAGATAAGAGATAGAAACATGAGGTGGAGTAAAACAGAAACAAAAATGAAGCCCAGATGGAGCAGATAAAAAAAGGACTGGCCAGTAGCAAACAAAGATGCCATAGGCATGAGAAAAAGAATGTGTGAATTGGGAAAAGAAAATACACAAGTTGGGAGAAGAAAAGAGAAGGGGAAGGAAAAAAAAGGCAAGGAGTTTAGTTTTAAGAGCAACTGCATTGACATTTCTGCAGACCATGCAGTGACTTCACAAAGTTCTCCTTTAAGGCCTTGATTTCAAGAGTATAAATTTGACTCTGATGAGCTGTGGAATAGTCAAGCACCCTGAAGTAGAAATTTATTTATGTAGAACAAGTATCTTGTATAATTCAGCACTGGCTAGCAACTGCAAAGCATCCTGTGTACAGAGCTTAAATGGTTCCTTTTGTTGAACCTGAGCAGTCGTACACAAAAATGCTATTTGTCAGATTCTTGCCTCATTTTACCCAACCCCAACACAAGAAAGGTGGTCTCTCTCAACGTGCATTATTATAAACTCACTAGATTTAAAGAACTCTCATCAGTTACATCCAGCTGGTGAAACAGCCTCATGTTTCCCTAAGACACCCCAAACACATGCCACAGATTAACCTGTTCTACAGCTGAATGAATCCACACAAGTAATGAGTGAAATATAATAGCTGGAAAACTATACTTAACAGTGTGATCCCTAGCCAATATGCAGGGTATAAATATGCTTTAATGTTCTTTTTATAAGCTATGCCTCTGCTCGTACAGAATACATTAAATAGGTTGGCATTTAAATGGAGTGCCTCGGGGGAGACACATCTCCTGAAGCATTTAGTCACCTACATTAAGAAGCAAGACTTCTCCCCAGTTTAGCAACAGGTTTTATAAATGTGTGAAAATTCTTTATGGATGTATTTGTTAACAACATGCGATCTTTTTTCACATCTGTAAAAAGCATTTAATAATCCTTAGGGACAGTTTTCCCAGTTTCAACAAGTAAGTCATTATATTTACTTTAAGTTGATTTGTAAGCAATTCCACCAGATCTTGATTCTCTTGAAAAAAAAAAAAAATATATATATATGTTCTTAATTAAACTTACTTCCAGTTATTATAAATCAACAGGGTGGCATGAAAAACTATTACTTAGTAGTTAAAAAAATTAATTGGATCCTGGTCATGGGCAGAGTGATGAAGGGTATATATTCAACCAATCACTAGGGAAAAAAGTGTCTGGAGTAAACACTCAAAAATTAAAGGTTTTCTGTTGATGGAACATTTATTCCACATAATATAAGCTCTCCTTGTGGATAGCTTAAATCTTTCTTAAATGTAATGATTCTGATTTTTTTCAAGACCCTATTTGTCACAAGATTATTACACAATTCAGAGTAAAAAAAAAAAAGTTCTTTGATTGTGTCCAAGATTGACTTGGCCCTGATGCTACTACTTTGGGAAACCAATTTTTTTAATCACATAGTCCTCTTTATGAAACAATTTGTTTATAGATTCTTCTCCTTTTGTAAATGGAGGCAAGGTCAGCTACTATGTAGCACGACAATATATTCCATTCTGCCCATGCCTAAGACAGGAGAACTGAAAGAAAATTCTCTCTACAGAATACATTATACACCCCATTTCAATAGTGCATTATACATCAGGTTTTCAATATTAAATTATCTACATGATATATTGGTCCATATTATGTATCATGTATTCATTCCCCTGCAGCAGTTGCAGATTCTGTTCCACTGAATAATGTAATGCAACTGTCGGTTCTTGTCCTGCATCACTTTATTTCATATCATATTACTTCATTCTACATATGGTTCTTTCTCTATTATGGCAGTGTTGCAATATATGAATCACCATAACTTCTATGTTCTCTCAATATATATTGGGTGATGGGTCCCTTTTCTTTGTGTAAAATTACCAGTGACAAAAATGAGCAAGACAAAATGTTACTGGGTTACTGAGTGCCTCTTTAATATACATCACCATAGTTGTATTTTCACATGACTTATATTGCTCATCTTCACAGCGTGCATTCATGAAGTAAACAAGAGGTAAACTGTTGCATGTGAAATAGATGTTTTAGGAGGAATGGGTTTCTGCAAGTATTCTTCAAAAGCAAGTATCACAGCCCAGTGTTTCCATATGTTAATAAGTATGGAATAGTCTATGAATAACTGCTGCATGAATAACCAAGATCTCATTAGAATTATGAATCATGGAATCTGAAATAAGTGAATGAATGAATGACAAGAACAATTTCTTGGGCCACAGCTTTTTCTAGAGCCACTGTGAGCAAACTGGTGCTTAAAAATGCAATGCATGGCAACTATGGGTTGCAAAGGGTTGAAGAAAGGCTCACACAACAAAACATGTTAAATATCAACAGAACTGAAAAGACATGGGACATTTGTTCATCCACCTAATTGCAATAACCAATTTTTGACTCAGTTTTCCCCATTCAAGGAATGAGGTGAGGAATATTTAGGGCTTCATCACAGTTACCAGATTTCCAAAGAAAAGGTAGTGGAAAAGAGAACCTAAACATTTTTATACTCCTTTCCTTATCTTTATTTCCCAATTTCTTCCTGGTGAAAAGAGTTGCAAAAAATCCTTGAGAAAGAGAAGGCTGAATGTAGGCGCTTCTAAACCCAAACTCCTCTGCAAACACTGTCTATGGGGTTGCAGCATGAAACATGGCTTTGAAAGACTCAGTCTTGCTCTCAGCAAAAGCAGAGATTAATCTAGTAAGATTTCTCCATTTTGGCAAACTTCTTTTGGAGGAAAAACTATTATTAGCTTTAGATACTTTTAATTACAAGTTCAAGAGATGATCAAAGACAAAGGGCATTTCTCAGATCCTTCAGTCTTCTTAAAAATAACCAAGTCTTTGATTAACACACATTTAAAAGAAAATGATTAATTGCATAGTCAAGACACTGTCAATCACAGGCTAATTCCCATTTCTACTGACATTTATATGTGACAAAGCCTACTGTACCAAGAAGCTAAGACCAGTTGGACTAGCAATTAATTAGCTGCACCAATTTTACTAAAATGGCTCACACACTTAGACTCCTGGTTCCTTATCAGGTTTGCAGACAAGAAGTACATGGTAAAAACACTAACCAACACACTACTGAAGTTATAGTTCCATGCTACATCTCCAGGCAGTACTTATACAGTGGGAAAAAAAGCAAAACCAAACCAAAACTGTATATAATTTATATATATTTAGTTAGAGCACTTTCAACAATAAGACTATTTCACAAACCTGCTTTTGTCCTTCTGTGGGTTCACTTAATTTACTGGTCTAAGAGAGCTTGTTTTAGGATACATTTAGAAAAAAAGAAGCACATAGGTTTATCTTCCTGCTTATGGTAAAGCAATGTGTGTTTATGTAAGATACAAACTTGTTAATTTCAGATATCCTGCACATTTCATATAGCTTTATATATATAAAAATGTGCTCTTAAATGAGGAAAAAGTTCTTAGCATCACAGAGGTCTCAAAAATTCCCACATGTTCTGCAAGAACACAAATTTTAAATAAACAGTTCTCCAGTGAGAACTCAGAACAAGTAGCAAATACTTTCACTAGCAGTTACCACGTAAGTTTTCTTTTCTACATGACATGAGTAGTCTCTAAGACTAAAGATTGCTTTCTGAAGGCTCCCTTCACTGTTCAGCCATGATTAACTCTATATGGCATTGTTGTGAGGTTGAGATGGGACATGGAGGTGCACGAAAGAGATTCATAGCACAAAAAAAAAGATACCATTTTATACCCAGTAAAATGTCACTTTTTTTTTCTTATGGCCATCAAAACAACTGCTAAAGGGTACTAAACATTTTTATTCTAAAATATGAGTTCACATTCTCTTGTATTTTTATAGCACACAATTATATACTATCCTTTATTCTTGTACAAAATAGCTACCCTGTTTTCTACAATGATAATTGGCTGTAAGCTTGAGGATATTATTGCTGTCATCTACCATCTCACCTAAAAAAGTAGGTTGGAAGAGTTGGGGAGGAAAAAGGAGCAAGAAAAGAGACCTTTCCAATTAATTTTGAAGCAAGGAAGATGAAGGTTTGAAGAAAAAATGGTATCTTCAGTCGGGCTACTCATTGGCTGATTTTGGGGATGAAATGAGGCACCTGAGAGGAAAAAGCAAAAACTGCTTCTCTCAGAAGAGGTCAGGATTCCTGCCAGAGCTGAAATACATGCCCTTCAGACTGAGCACAGGAACATCAATGGATCATACACACTTAATCCCCTTTGTTAACTCTGTCATGCCAAATCCGCATTCCTAACTATTAGAGAATGATTAAAATCCTAGAGTCTAGTAGCTTTTCAAAGTAATAAATCACTTACTATGGGGAAATTACTTCAAAAGTTTTACACACTATGCTCTGGTAGTCATACAGCTCTTTTTCTCATTAAATGACTGTAGACCTAGATTGCAACCATCAGGTAAAAATTCAAGTTAGATTTATATTACAAAAATTTACTTCATCTAGAAAGTACCATATAGCTGATGTCTGATGTCATGGCTATAAGGCAAGATTACAGCTATTGAGGGGAGGGGGAAAAAAAGAAAAAAAATCAGAGAAATTCAGAGAAAAAACCACAGGACCAAGGTCAGGTGTTTCCTAATGTCCTGAGGACAATATCCACCCATCTGGGAGAGGCTGAGAACACAGTGGATCCGCCATACACCCAAGAGGTCATGTGGTGTATGCTGCACAGGGCCTGTCCCACACACTGAAAGGTACTTTGTTACCCTTGCCATTAACTCAACCTCTGATTCCTACAGTCCAAATCCTACTCCCAGGGACAGGACGATGTAACTGCTTTTGATGAACTACCACAGAGCTGAAGCAGCAAGGCACATTCCACTTCTTCAGCCATGAGTGGATGGTACAGTCAACCACATCTACTCATCTCTCTTTCAGGATTTACTAGCGCTGGACCCGGGTTATATCACCTACACCAAATGCTATGCCTTAGCATAAACGCAGTAGAAAGAATCCTCTCTAAAGCCTTAATACGTGCAGAAAACACCTGTGTTTTTGAAAAACAATGGTTCTCACCAGAGTACAGCAATATCTACTACCATAAGGAAATCCATCAAAAATTATTATCTAGTTTAGGACAAAGCAGCCTTTTATAGACCGTTAAGAGTAACTGGAACACACATAACTTATTCCAATTAGCTGGAAGTCCTGACATAGCAGGTGGCAGCAGTGCATCCATTACTATAATGTGGAAAATATATGGTGCATGGCAACAGGCAGTTGTATTTGTCTTGATTATGGAAACTGAAAACAGTACTTGCTATCCTATCTGCTGTGGAAAAATCACTTTTTCTGACCCTAGCATGGAAAAAAGCCTTGAGAAACACACACAGGCGACACTTTCACGGCTCCTCTGCTAAATGAGTATGAGGACTGTGACTTCTACGCAGAGAATTGTGTTAAATACACAGAAGTTGATTGTGAACAGAAGGAAAAAAAAAAAAAGGTCAACAAGAATTTTAGGTTATACAGGCAATTCAGGATCTCCTGAACAGGAGCAGCAAAGAGGAAAAGTTCCTACTGACCACAGTACACAAGGCAACGGTACCTTGTGGACTACTACGGCGTAAGAAATTATAAATATTTGTCCTCTTTCCAGAAACAGTAATTATTTGTCATTATTGCTCTGTACCCATGCTGTAATTACAGGTTTGCCTCTAGCCAATTCAGCCATAGGAGATCTGGGTCTAAATTCTGCCTCATGTCTCAAAACATGCCTTTCTATCAATGGGAATTTTATGAACAGAGCACTTACTGCATCATTCCCACTGATGCCTAAGACATGGGAGATCAAACATGACTAACCAGATTTCTATTTTACTACATTCTGCAACTTTCTCTTGCTAGGGGGGAAAAAAGGAAGAGAGAAAAAAAAAAAAGCTTTTTACAGCTGGAAATGAGAGATTCTTCCCATAGAATTGAACAAGACATTCAAATCTCTGAAGAAAGAATAGCCTGATGCTGTCACTGACCCTTCAGCTTAGCCATATTTTAAAGCAGCAGATGACAATGTTGCAAGTCCCTGACCAAAGAGCAATACATGTAAATCCCTTTTTAAAAAACAGTTACAGAATATTATTCCTTATTCCTGAGTTCATAAAAAACTGCACTCAAGATTGTTACCAGCCCTAAAGGAGGCAGAGAGAAGTTCTTAATATACAGATGAGGAGCCCAGAAATGACTGATAATAAAACTTTCCGGGGATGCCCCAGATCTCTGCTCCCACTCTTATGCTTACACCAGTAGTGCCAGTCACATACTCTATGTAAATCCATGCATGCAATTACTTGGGACTTACACACAGCTAAAAATCACCTGTTGCTATACAAGGGCAGCTTTTGAGCTAAGATGACAGACTCTAAACACAAGTAAATAAAAAGGAACTGTTAAGGACACATGAGATCAGAACCTGGTTCATTAAATGTTTCACTGGAATGGCTGTATAGGTCAACTTTTTTCTGTTTATTTTGTTGTTTTGGGGTTTTTTTTTGTCTTTTGACATTCAAGATGTAGAATGCACAACAGCATTGTCCTCATGATTTCAGTGTCTTATAAAAACGAAAATGTACACACACACACATATGTGTGTGTGGGAGGAGACATGACTGAAGATTGTTCTGATTGAAAGGGACATAATTTTGAATCCAGTATAAGTTGCCAAAATGATAATTGAAGACAGCTGAAGGTTTATCACACAACCAGGCAACTCTCCTAGCAATGGGCTGATAGCACTGGGAAAGAAACTGGTGTATCTTGTAGAAAGAATTCTGGCCTCTGTTGCACACTTTGCTTTTCTTTAAGGCTTTCAACTCAGCATATTTACCACACCTGAAAAGACTGATTCAGCCCTTATGTAGATTTGTTTGGTTGGTTTTTAAGAAAACATATTTACATAAGAGGTGAAGCATTACTTTCTTCTCTCAAAAAAGAACTTTTGGTAAAAGAAAAAAAAGATAAATTTATAACCATTTTCCATTTTAAATAATTGTCCCTGATAGAAACTGGGTAAATGATGAAAAATTGTAAGTATAATCATTTTGTTTCACATGCATGAACTAGTATATGGGACAGCTAAATGCCAACTGGTATCATCGTCATGTCTACAAAGTTAAAACACAGTGTTTTGTTATTCTTACTAACCATTTGTGGGAGAAATTTTAATTCCAAAAGCAAAAGTGGCCTGTCAAAAATATTCTGTTATAAGAAATCTTAAAAGAAAAAAGACAGGAAATGTTCTTGCGCATTGTTCATTTAAACACAAAAAGAAAGACAATGCTGCAGAAGATAAGAAAAATTATGCATAAGTAGAGGTCCATGAAAACTACAGAAAGACTTTCTAGCCTGTTGGTTTCATTTATATTTAAGATTCAAAGACGTTTTAATTAAATTAGCATTTATATAGAGAGTTCTCAACTTAATGGAACATTTAAGAAATAGCCAGCATATAAAATAACATCTTTTAAATTGTTAAAATACCTAGGTAAGATTTCAGGATGTGTACCTTTCACTTCATGGATAATTCTTTTGGCTATCTTGTCAACAGCATTTACCATATACAATTTTTATTCACTAAAAACTGCATTGCTACATGTGATTCACAAGAAAAATAAAGTAAGCAGCAGTTTAGTTGCAGGGAAGGCTCTTTGCTTTCTTAAACAGGACTGTCCACGCCTCGTGTGACATTAACTTCCAACCACGCTCCCAAATGGGGATTCGAATCAAGGTGAAAGCAAAGCATTCACTCACTGACGTACTAGTAATATTCTCCTAGTTTTGGAGCCTGTGACAATGAAGAGTATATTTTATCCAGTGGTTCAATCACACCTTTGATTAGATAACTCTCACAGACATTTGAAGGGTCCTGCATCTTCAACAGATCTGCCAGCGCAAATCTGTACAAAGCAATTTAGATATCAAGCTGAATTGGCAATCTCCTTGGAAGGTGTGTTCATTAAACACTGCAAAACACAGCTTCCACCTATCTCTGCTAGGAAATGGTCTGACCTACATGTTCCTGGCACCTAAGACACAGGTGACAGCACCCTTCATTATCAACTGGAATAAACACACCTCAGCACAAGGCCTACTGAAAAAACCCTGGTAGCCTGAGGACCATGGCAGATAGCGGTGCGAGTTAGGCAAGACCCTGGTTTGCTTGACCAGTGCTCCATACACAATATCTAGAAGCCTCCATTCCCTGCCCCTCCTCGTGCCACAATGGCCGGGTGGGAGATGGGAAAGTAGGGACAGATACCGTGAATAATGTCTACTAAAAGGGGAGGGATGGGGGAAGGTGTTTTAAAATCTGATTGTACTTCTCATTATCCGACTAGTTTCACTATGTGCGTAGTGCAATAAATTAGAGAATTTTCTTTCCTTTCTTCTGTGTTGAGTTTGATTTGCCCATGATGCTGATCACAGAATGATCTCTCCCTGTCCTTATCTGGACTCCTGAGCCTCTTAATATCTATTTTCTCCCCTGTCCAGCTGAAAAAGGAAGTGATACAGTGGCTTTGGAGGGCATCTGGCCTCCAGTCACCATCACACATATAATGTATGGGAGCCAGATTTTTAGGAGTTGGTGATCCAGGCTTGATGGACAATGCCTGCTTTTACACAACATATACACCTGCATTGTTTTACTCTTGAGATAAGCATTACATAGAGATAAATAATTTTAACTTCATTAACAAACAATCCATAGGACTAAATTAGTGAATCTGCAACAGTTCGTGCACATTCCTACTAGAATTAAAACAAGCTCACTGACTGAAATACAACATTTTGAATCATGAACACTGAGTGCAAGTGAAGACACTACCTGAAGACCCAAATCTGAAATGCAAAGAAAAAGCAGGGAACTGGAGTCTTCTCCTTCCAAATCTGCCACAAACTTGTTTTCCATTTCATAGAAAACTACTAATAAGGCATGAATTGTGATTGTAATTGGTTTTACCCTTCCCAGAATTTAATACATGCCATCAGATAATTAAAATCACAAGACCGCAAAGTAAAGGTTCTACAGGGTCTTTGGCTGACTGACTGCTGAAGAAAATAGAGACAATGCAATGGTGATTTAGAATTAAGATAGAATGGTTGAACATGGCAATACATCCTGACTTCCTTTGAAAGGGTTATCTATAAACATTAGATGTACACCAGTAAATTTTAACCACTGTACCTTCATTGTGCATATTCAACTCCTTGACAATTATACAATATAGCCCAGAACATTAGGATTGATGCCTCTGCTGAAATCAAAGACAAGAAACATTTTATACATTGCTAAGTGATTGTCCAGGAATATTTAATGTGTTACGATGAAGATGTAGCAAAGGTGTATCTAAGATAATGGAAGAAGCTGTCTTCCAGCTATGTTTATCAGGAAATACATCACTATTAAATCTTAAACCATTCTATGAAAAAATAAGCAAAAGAGGTATAACTGTAGCAAGAATAATAGCCTTATTATAAGAAGATCTAAGAATACCTTTATTTCAAAATTGGATTAGAGGTATGACAGACTGTGCCACATAGCAAAAAGGTCTGTGCCATTAATCAAGGAATCTAAAATTTGATAAAATGTGTGTGTGCAGAAGGATCGTTTCATAAACACATTTAAGTGAATATGATGTAATAAATTGAGCCTATGGACATGTGCTGAATAAATATTTATGACAGCAGTAAAATGTGCCTGTGATATTTATTATTTCAGAGTTTTCTCCACGACAGGTAATGATTTTTTTCCCTTCTAATTATGATTCAGTGCTACATCTTTATTTTTAGTTTTTCTACTGCATATGCACACCGAACATACACTGTGTGAAAAAAATAACATCTTTTAAATGTCATAATAAAATTAAAAACTTCATGCCACACTGCAGGTCTGGAGTCCAAGGAAATACGTTTCCACATCAGAGAATAAAAACTGACCTAGTACCTCAAAAAGCTAGTGAAATATCTCATTAGCATTAAGTTTCTATTAGATAAGAGTAATTCTCCCCAATTTCTCATCTCTTTCTGCTATTGGTGAGGAAAATTATGAAGATGCTGAAGAAAAAGACACGGTTTCAAATGTTATACCTAATAAACCTTGCTCTGTGGATCTAAGTATAGACTTCACTGATGCAGGGATGTTGTGGTGGACAAATTCCATCCAGACCACTTTAAAGGATACTGCTAGTGGGCACTCATCCATTGGACTCTGGATGAGTGACTCCAGCAAAATCTGGACTTTTGGGACAATCTTCAACCCCATCCTCTGGCAAATATTATTTGCAGCCCCTCCCCTCTACAGAGATCCCTCATGCCAATGCAATATGAAAGAGGATTTCAGTACATGAGGAACAGCTTATTAATTTTACACAGCTCTTGAGCTATTTTGAAACCTACCCTGGAGAGTACTGTCAGCAGTAGAGAGTGATTATTTCCTCAGCTTTCTTGTCTTTTTCTATTCAATCCATCTGCTTAGCACAATGGGCTCACAACCTCCAACTGAAATTTCTAGATGCTACCGTAATACAAACAAATATTAAAAATCATAACATCTGCTATGATAAGAAATGAGAGACACACGACAAGATGTATTAATCAAAGAACTCCTCTGAAATTATGAAAGTTAATGCTGACCTTCCCTCTGTGACTGTTGACTCTTCTCATCTATTGGCATTACACATGGTAAATCACACAGACTTACTGCAAACTAAAAAGCCTTTTCCCAGTCATTCTCACAAATAACGGTCTGTGAATCACTATGATGAACTGCTAATTATCCTAACATTCCTATAGTAACATATGAAAGCAACCAATCCTTTCAAACAAAGATGTGTCCTCACTGAAGGAAATCCTCACCCCATTCACATTCCCTTATGGAATAAAGAGAAAATACCTCGCCTACCGATGCCAACATTCAAACATCCAGAGCAATTACATGGAGAAGGAACATTTAAATGGCAAACAGTATCTGTAAAACAAAATGACATGATGTGAAGCCACCAGTTCAAATCTAGACTCAATGCATTATGACTGCCCTTCTCACTTAATAGACATCAGATACCATGAGCAACTGGAACTACAAGACAAGCAGAGAACAATATTTAAGGGAACTGCCCCCCATATGGCCCCAAAAACGTAAGCACTGACGGGGAGTTTGGGAAGACTTGACTTATACCAAAAGACAGGCAAGTCTTATCTATGAAGGACGGCACAAGAGCTCTTAGTTTGCTGTACTGGCATATACAAAGAGCACTATTTTATGCCTTTTCTACAGCTAAAATAGTTACAATAGCTCTATAAAAATCAAACCAAATAACTGAAAAAATATTCCCTGATAAAAAAGGAAAAGAAAAATCACAAAGTTTCACATGGAGAACATATTTCTGTTTTTCTTAAACAAAGGCATGCTTTACCCGTTCGACTCATTTCCCTTTTCTTCTTCCCCCTCTCCCATTTCTTTGCACCCCTCTTTTCCATTTTTTACCACAAATCAGCTCTATTAATCCCACAGTGTGACTTACACACCAAGAGATGGTATTTGTTCAGTAACTACCACATTGTTTCAATGGTCCTGGGTCTCAGTATTAGCACAATACAATAGAATGAAACAGCAATAAGGAACTCGGAGAGCCTTTGTTTAATTCCTTTTTCCTTTTCAGGCCTCTGTGTGACTTATGGTTACATACTTGTCACATTAAGGTAAAGCTGTGTACTGCTGAAATAAACTGGATGGCTATTCATTAACAAGCAAAGGCTGAACAGAATAATCCCTAACCTCTGCTGCGCTCAGTTTTTCACAGCTGTGGGAAAAGCACTACCCAATGAATCGCTGGCGGAGGGGATGACTGAGGCATGGCATACGCTGAACCAGCATGGAATCTGCTTTAAGCTATGCCAATTGACAACAGTGTTACACACTCTGGCCGTGCCCCAGATACGTCTCTTATATCACAGACAAGTGCACAAGAGACACAGAGGGAATTTTCAGATGGCCAGTCTGACCTCTGCGTGATTTCTTTGAATCATTCAAGAGGGAGCACAAATGAGAAGCTGATTTACGGTGCCTCTTTGTCAGACAGGAACAGCCATTCCAGACAAGACTATTGCCAAGATACGCTGTAGCGCCTCAGCGACACCAGTGTGTGTGCAGGACAAGGGTTAATGTATATATGCTGCTTTCTGACGTGACAGTTGGAATTGGGGTTTCGTTTTTTTAGCAACCTTGAACTGATTTACACCAAGTATCATCTAGCAATAATGACTGCTCCTTTCCTACCCGATTTTCCTTTTTACCAAACTATACTTTGGCAATTAACTGACACCTACAGAAGATAAATGTACCACTCCACTTGATATGCATATGTAAATTTACTCCCAGATTACCTAAATTATTTCTTTTTCCGTTTTTTTTTTTTTTTCCAATTCAACTAATTACTTTTGGAAAAATGGGGGAGGGGGGGAGTGTGATTATCAAATAGCCAGCAGAGATCAAGTTAATGACTTGAAGCAGACCATATTTGCAAAATCCCAACATATTTATTTACTCACACCACACTTGCTATCAACAGTTTAGGACGAGCCTTTCTCACATCTCCAGCAGTGACCTTGTACCAAAAGACTGATATTTGTCCCTAGTTCAAGTGCCAGAAAAGCTGTATGAGATTCAAGTTGCACTGAAACCCACCTTTCCCAAAGTCTAAGGTGCAAGCCCTCTGACTGGGAAAATTTAATCCTACAAGTACAATGAATAGATAAGATCTGAGGAGTCCTCAGCTGAGTCACTTGCAATATATCTGTGTTAATAACTGCCATATCTGAAAGTAAAGTATATCTGCCTCTATAGATATCTAGCAGATGTATCACATGTTTTCCCCATTTCATCATTTACCTTTCCTGACCCCGGGCTCTTTGAAACTAAGCTCCTGTACACTTACGTACAAACAGCATTTTCATGTAGATAATCATACAACTCATGAAAACACTGCCAGCTACAAACTAAAACCTCTCTGAGATATTTACAGGCCATTATTATTCTTAAGAGACCAACAACTCCTCTTATCTGCATGCTTAGCTACAGTTTTGCAATGTCTTGCGCAGCAAGATATTCAAACATCTCACTTGAAGATGTTTGGTTTTGCTGTTGTTTGCTGCAGAATAATGTTGTTACTATTCTTTCTTCACCAAGTTCTCCCTCTAAACGCCGTACAGTGGGTTTTACTATAGTCCTGTCAGAAAACAGCTAAAGCTGTCAAATTGTGCTGAGTGATGAAAAGCAAACTTTATGAGCTAATGTGAGAAGATTTCTTCAAAAGTTAAAAATTACCATTACAAAAAATGTTCTCACTTCAATCTCAGTGAAAGACTGGTTTTCTATTAGAAGTCAGCACAGTCGAAATGAGCATTTGTCCTACTTACCCTCATACATAACACATTTTAGCCAACAATTTCTAATGAAAGTATGTTGCATGTTTTTTAACCACAGTACTTGAAAAATAAAGTCTCCTAATTGACAGGACATGAAGCAATCAGTCATAGTCCTGCAACTGAAGTAGGATTTCCAAGCAATAAAAAATCACTTTAAAAAACCTGCAATCAATAAAATAATGATAGACTTCTCCCCTAGCTTCCCTTACCCATATAATGTTTTATTTAACTTGACTTGATATAGCAGATTATTTAGGAAGATAGAAGTTCACAGCATTTATTATTATTTTAATTTTAGAATAAACAGTATCAGTAATTGAGAGTAGCTCTGATTGCCAGGGATGAGGACCATGCCCCTGGCAGATTTAAAACCCACATCAAGGCAGACTACATCCACAAACCAGCCCAAGAAGAGGATGGGTGGAAGGATGGGGCTTGGATGGGAAGGATGGGGCTTGGATGTAAGCCACAACATATCCTGACCAACAGGGACACTGGGATTTTAGGACACATCCATTTAGACACAGCCAAAGGGGCTAATCTCGCATCTGTTGTTTTGTCACAAGTCCTAAACCCCTCTCTGTGGGCACTGAATATCCAAACCCAAAATAACAGCATGATTCAATTCATGCTCATATGTTTTCCATAAATATGGCAATTCATTAGTTTTGCTGAAAGCTCCCTCATAATTCTTGTCATGAGAAATAAAGTGAACACATCCACTAACTGCATCAAACCCATTTTAAAACTACATGTGTTTGCATTATTATTTCCAATAATTCATTCACAGCTTAAAAAGGGACACCACACCAGGAGTGTTGTGTGCATGAGGGACATCAGATCTGACAGAGGGACAACAGATCAGGTCATGCAGTGGAAATTTTGTGCTTGACCTCAATAAGACCAAATCAGACCCAGGCCAATGACGAGAAACAGTGCCCTCAATTAGCCCTCAATTCCTTCACATCTCCTCCTCTCCACTGGTGGGTGAGAAGGAGCCAAGCCCATGGCAATTTCTCCCCATCTCTTTCCACCTACTTCCCAGGGCTCAAGAGCTGCCATCACGAAGAAATTCAATGAAACATGCAACATGGATTAAGGCTACATCTGAGTCCTATTCAAGGTACAGAAAGTTTCTCACAGTTTTTGAAGTTTCTCCAAGTCTAGTCATTCTCTGCTCTTCTTTATTTTACAATTGCAGATGAACTGAATTAATTAAGTAAATTAGAGAAGCCCTAGCTCAGATATGCAGGGATAAAAGAACATATTTGGAAAGCGGTCAGCTTGCTTTAGAAGCATGTTGGCGTCTCTTAGCAGATACAGCTGCAGTGAAAGACCTAAAGAAAGAGTTAACACTTATGTCATTTCTGAGTAGGTGTCAGAGCACATCCCCCATCAAGGGCCCAGAACAGCAGAATGATCTGAGCAAGTCTTTTATTGCTGAGCCCTCCATCTCTCTATGCTTCAGCAGCAAGCTCTTCAGGAAACACATATCTATGTATTTGTAGGGAAGACTCATATCGTTTACAGTTCAAATATGGAGACTATGCACATTCCTCAACCCTAGAGGTAAACCACGCCTCAGCTTTAACGTTGCATTGCCTGCTGATACTTGGGATCATGGGTACTGTGCATGTGTACACTTTTCTTATCAATGAAGCCCCAGAAATGGTAAAGAATTTTGATTCTCATCCTACTTACATAATAGGATGTAAGCATAAGCCAGTCACATCCTTAATCTGGTCTATTTTGAATAATTTGACCAGTTTAGTGCTTACAAAAATTCAGAACCAATTGTTACAGTTTTCTCCTGAGATTCACTAATCATGGGGCAGAAATGGTGACTGCTCCGAAGCATGGCATCCTCCCACAAACTTATCCCAGCCCTCTGGAGTGACACAGAATCATAGAATTGTCTAGGTTGGAAGAGACACTTTAGATCATCAAGTCCAACCATAGTATCAACAATGTAACATTCAGCAACAGTACTTCTTCTCCCCTCTTCCTTTTCCACTGTATCTTTTTTTACCTCAACTAAGGGTTCGGAAAGAAGTAGTAATTACATTGTGCTGACCTATTACATCTCTGGTTACTGAATATTGCCACTGAATGTTTTTTGCCATTTTCAACCCTTCAAGAAATGTTCTCTTTTTTCAATGTAACTCTAATGACCATTTTCTCACCTGTTATATATATATGTGTGTGTGTGTGTGCATGGCCATGTTTACACACAGCTATACATAGCATTATGAAGAAGAGGGGGGAAAATGACTTCCAGACATCCATGTTACTATTTGGAAAGAAAAAAAATAATCTAAATGATGGTAAGTACCCGGTCTCTCCTCTTTATGTTGGTTAGTTTAAACTTTATAGAACAGCGTTGTTATTTATAATACACTTTCTTTCATCAAATCAGACTGTTCCATTCTACTTACAATCACAGTTACATTCACAAGTCAACTTATTATCACAGCAAGATCTATCAGCTCTGCCTACACCGTATTTACAAACTAGAAAGGAAGTTGTTAGCTTAAAAAAATTTGCTACAGATACTGTGGCAGACCTGAGGACATCAAACTTAATAACAAAGAGATAAATTAACTCATAGGGGGGAAAGACAAGAAGAGGTCAGTAATGTCATCCTGATTACTCAGAAAGGTTAAGAACTAGTGCAAGCTCTGACCAAGGAGAACCAAACTACGTGATCCATTGAAAATAAAATAATCAAGCATATCATCCTATGGTTAACCATGGTAATGGCCACTTGTGTGAGAAAGCTGAGAAAATATTAGGACTGTCAAACTGGTTGTGCTTACTCACACTGGGCATAGGAGCTCTACATCAGAGTTTTGTCTACAGAGTTCTCCCCGGGACTAAAATGAAGGGACAGAGAAATTTCCCTTAAAGCCAAGTCAACTTCTTGCTATCAGAAAAAATCCATCTTTGAAAATTAGAAACAGCAGGAAGTACACTGTATTGAATGCTAAATTAATTTCTTCTGATAACTTATTTCAAACGGTATTTGATTAAAAGACAATAAAACATGCTTTAAATCTAGAAAAACGTGGTTACCCCAGGCTGAGACAAAAGTGGTATTGCTGATAAGTGACAACAGTGTTGTTATTTATTTAGCTCTTGTAAAGGCACCCCAGTCAATCAATAGCTGTGCATGTACTAAGGCAGTAGGGCTTGTATAAAGATGCTTATCAGAAATCTATGAGCAACATTCCACTTTTGATTACAGTGCTCCAGACTGTCCACAATACTACTGAAGACTGTATGCCTCTTTGACAAGCCATATTGACAGAAATAATAATATAGAAACCACACTTCCTAATATGCATATCTAACTGCACAGCCAATTAACCACTATGCTGACTGAAATTGCTTTGTTATTCATTTGATTCCAACTGATGTTAATACTTTGGCAGCTGATGGGGATAATAACTGATGGAGCATATTGGAAATTTTGAAAGGGGATATAAAATTTATATAATTTAAAGACGTGGAGAAAGCTGCTATGCTTTAGTCTTAAAACATGAAAATGTCTCAGTTATGTGTAAGAAATACTCAGAGCAGGAGAACTAGTAAGTATTTGAAAATCTGTGAATGAAAGGAGATATAAACCAAGACGACTGTTATATATAAACAGGTTTGAAAAAACATTTTAACAAGATCTCTCTCTAAAAAAAAGGCAATTATAACATGAAGATGAGACTTTTTCACTTCTACCTCTAATATCACATTGTGCAACAATGCTTGAACATCTGGAAACATTTACATTTGATGTTTTAATCAAATTATAACCCTTTTCTGCAACATAATAAACACATTCTAACAGAAGAAAACACTCTTTCATTTACCCTAACCCCCCAAAGTATCTGTTTCCTTATCATTACATGGAGAAATAGTAATTCCAGTATATTAGAAATAAAGAGTCAAAGGCCATCAAATTATTTTTGCCTACACTAAGTCTCTCCTTGCGGTTTTCTTACACAGATAAAATGCTACCTATAAATTGTACATACATCTTTCAAAGTTGTTTTGGACATACTTTTCACGATGGTGATGTGATTTTAACTGCAATGTTGCAACCTTAGTCCTGCTGGTTACTTAGTGAAAGAAAGGTCTTGTGGAATTTGATGGGAGCCTTCACCGCCAGATCCATCCCATCATCTGGCATTCCAGTAACTGAGCTGGTGATTCTGCTACACAAGTCTTTCTGAAAGGACACATGGACAAGTCCAATGCAGGTGAACTTCAGCAACAATGGCAAAGCAGAGACTAGAAGATGCTGGCCTAGCTCAGAAGTGGGAGATCTGTTCCTGCTGCCACATCACTTGCTGGATACAAGACTGAGGGAGGGAACTTGCTGTGGTAACACACCATCCCTGCACTCAGCCTCAGTTCTCATCTCCAAAACCTCACTGCTAAACTTTCTACCCCAAAGATCTCATTTCCCACTAACTCTTCTTCCTGCTCAGGAACTTAGCTTTGAAGCACTTTCTCACCCCCTCTGCTCAACAGCTCTACTTTTCTATCAAAAAGGTCCCCAGCAGTTCCCCAGCGTAAACTGCCCCTTGCTTAGAAATTGCCCCCAGTACCTTATTCCCTCTACTTCAGACTGCCTCTGCTCCTCCTAGACCACTGGGCTGTATCTTGGTCATAAGTCTCATTGAGTCAGATCCCTTCTGGCACCATGCTAAGCCAGGACCTTAAACACACAACCCCAGCACATGCTGCTCAGCTCTTTCTACTCTTTCTGTGAGCATGCCAATCCTATTCCCTCCCCGGTTTTGCCTTTCTAAGCACATACACATACCAACATGCAGATTTCATTAGTCACCTCCTGGCTTCTGCTCTGGCAGACTTTAATAACCCAGAATCAACTTGGATTTATCAGAAAACAACCTGAACAACATCCTGAGAGAAAGGTGAAATAGCTAGAAGACGCAGACTTCGTGTACTTGTCATTTGATAACTGAATGAGAAATTGGGGTGCAACAAAAGGGCCAGCCCAGTAAAGACCCAAAGAGGTGGTTGCAGCAAGAAAGGGTGAATGAGGACAGTGACAGCCATCTGTATGGCTATACTTCTAACTTTTTACTTACTCAACACATAATTTTCACTTCACACATGATCCACTATGTTCCTGGACTCTTAAAGAAACTGCTTTTCTTCATTTAAAGTTACTGAGAAAGTTGCAGTCACTTTCATTTTATGTGGGCTTCACCACGGACAGTCCATATTTTTGTAATCTAGAGGCTCTGCAGCATGAGCTACTCTACTCCTCAAAAAAAAGATTTCACGGTAGATACAGCTATAACAAAAGCAATAGCCTTCTCAAGCAGATATGAACATAAATCATCAAATAACCCATGTGCTGCAGCAACCACTGGCAAGCACCAAGCAGCCTAGGACTTAGGTTTATGAATGTTAACCTCTCTCTTGCTTCTCTGTATTTCACTTTACATTGCTGGTGTCATGATCCAGAAAGTTATATTCTTATTCCTTCCTGTGGTAAAACTTTCACTTCTTTCAGCCATCTTTCACCTTCCCAAGTTCCTAATGAGACTCAGAAAGTGCAGTGAAAAAATAAAATAAAATCATTTGGTCAAGCTTGAAAGATGTTTAATTCTCACTTTTAGCATACTAAAAATAATACGTGCTGAACTACTTTTTGTTTAATAGGTTGAGCTAATTGCTTGGTTCGAATTCTCCCTCTCTGCCTGTGAGGCACAGTACTATCCACTAAAACCACATGAGATCATACTACTAAGCAAAATCCCAGCAAAATTACCTGACTGGAGCGCTAGCGGCAACATTGTGGTTTGGTTTTGCGAAAGAAGTGGAAAAAATCCAACCATGCTGGGCTTTTGGCTTTGCTCATACTATTAGCTGGAATTGGGTTGGCTCAAGGAAAACTGAAAGAAAAAAAACTAAAAATGGAAGCGTTTGCTGAGAGGATGGGGGTGGCGGGGCCTGCCAGGGGTAGAGGAGGAGGGTGTAGATGTCTGAGGACGGCGGTGACATTTTATTGAATGCCTGGGCAAAGCGATCTTTTCTCCTTCCTTTGACACTTCTGATTCACAATATTAGAGAACAATGCTTTCAACAGGGATCGACTAATTGACCTACCCTAAAAGCTCTCTTTGACTTTTAACAGGTATGATGATATGAAAAGCTGAGAAAGTAACAAAATAAAGCAGATGTAAAGTCACCATAAAGACTGCAACATTTATGTAAAATAACATTAGACTAGGATAACTGCAAAACTGAATGGAGCCAATGCTGAATCAAATTCTCACTCACTCCCGGCTAACCCAGCAGGGACTGGGACACAGAGGAGGGTGCCCTGACATGAGTGTAAGGAGAAAGCACCCTCTCACAGACCCCTCACCCATTTACCTCCAACTGATGCTTAGAAATGCAGTGGCAGACTCCACAGGAGCTGTGTCCAACCCTGCTCAGCCAGAAAGAGAAATGTTTCTGTCAAGCTTATAAAAGCAAATGGGAACACCTCTCTGAAGAATTAGTAATGAAAGGAATTACATGTTTTAAACCACTGTCTGATGATAGAATTTCTGATAAACACAGAAAAGCAAAAATGTTCAGAGTTATCAAGTAAACACTCTGAAATGCCTTCTTATGACATGTAACATCCTTCATTTTGTAAAATCAGCTACTTAACTTCTGGAGAGGCTCCTGGGCTTCCCTATGAAGTCTTTAAGTGGCAGCTCCACCACTTCATCTTTCATTTTCTTTAACAAGACTTGTTTCTCCTGAGAAAGCTGCCTTTTTACACCATCACCCTTTGATTCGGTCCAAGGTAATGTTTTTCAAAAATGGGCAAAAGGTGTTATTTTAAAATGCATTCTAAGGAATTGTAGCTGATATCTCTATAATCAGGCTTCTTTCCTCCCTCATTCCTTTAGCCTTCCCTTAAATTAATAGCCAGCCTCTATATGATATTTCCCTGTGGATAGGAATTGAAAGACTAATAAGAACATACATACATGTGCACACACATACATCTTTAATTTTCCCCTTTAAGCATATACAGTACAGAGCATGCAGCATTCTCTATCTTTGCACTGCCTCAATGCACTACAGAGGAGAGCTGAGGTGGCCTGAATTTCTTTCTTTTTTTTTTTTTTTTAATTAGCCCAGACGTCTAACTTTAAAAAAACCCCAAACAAAACCAAAAATGCTTGGGTAAAGCCATTTCTGCACACGTAATCTTTTCTAGCACCTAAGTATTAAAGGCTATTTAGCACACAGTGGGAATTTTCAAGTAAACAATACTATCTACTACCGGATCCATTGACGCTACCGTTGTTAATCACTGGGAACAAAAAAAGAATCCAATAAATCCCAACTACCTCGGTGCCTGCAACTGGGTCACATCTTGCACAGAGGTGCAAAGGTTAAGCACAAGATCTGGTTTTTACTTTGCAAAGCTTGTAAATGACATCGCATGATCGTGTAAATGAAGCAAGGCAAGATGAGAAAATGAAGAAGAATGGAGCTGTGTAATCTAATCAGAAGCCAACAAGGGTTTTTCTTTATCTTTTTTTTTTTTTCCCTCTCCTTCCCTGGAAGACAAAGAGAGGCTTTAAATCCTTAAAACACAGCCTGGTGTTTCGCTTTCTTTTACAGCTTTCGGTAACGCTGAACATATGCCCATCTATTTTACATGTATTTATGTGCAGGTTCAGGGGAGTATGCACGCAAAAAAAAAGAAAGAGAAGAACTGTAGCAGGGCTGTTTAAAGGGCACTGAAGCAGCTTCCTGTCACTTCCCGAAACTAAGTACCGGAGCCCCGTAATTCTTAAGCAAAATGCATTTGCACCTGAGAAGGATTTTATCTCCGTCTCTCTCCTGCCCGCCACGGCGGGCACTGCCTGCCCTTCTCAGCGCCTGGGCGCTCACTTCTGCCCCGATGCCCTGTGTAATTAGCTGACCCTTGCTTTAGTTCACCGAGTTTCGACCAAGGTAATGAATTGGAAGAAGCACGACCACCACCAGCAGCAAATTTAAGCAACACACAGGCTCCCTCCCCGCCCCCGCCCCCCCATCCCCCCCCCACCGGGGTCCCTCGGCGCCCTGCCCTGCCTCTGTCGCCGCGGCGCAGGACCACAGACACTCGCCGCGGGGGCAGCTCGCTCCCAGCGTCTGTTCCCCCGGGGCTGGGGCAGGGGAGGTGCCGGAGAGATGGGGTACGGGAATCGGCGCTGCCGCGGCACTCCCACCCGGGAGCCGCGACTCCGGGCGGCGGAGGTGCCGCCGAGATGGGCTTTCCAGACGGCTCCTTCCGCGGAGGGGTGCGGAAGAGCCTGCCCTCCGCCGCCCCGTGCCCAACGACCCCCTCCGGGGCTCCGCGGGGAGCGCAGAAGGGGGACCCCGCCGGCCCCAGGGAATGCCCAACAGCCCCGTGCCGCCCCGGCAAGCGTCCTCCGCCCGCCTCCTCCCGCCCCCGCCCGGCTGGATGCCAACCGAGACCCCGCCGCCCGGCGGGGCCCCCACCCCACCCCGCCAGTTCCTCGTCCCCAAGCCTGGAGCTGCGGGACGGGCCCGCACTCCGCCCGATGGGGTCTAGGCTCCCGACGGGCGCTCAGCTCCAGGCGGGACCTGTTCCGCATCCCTCCTCCCGCGTCCCTTCCTCCCCTCCGACCGCCGCAGCAGTCCCGGCCCGCGGGGTCCCGGCAGCCCGCGCCTGACCTCTGCGGGGCGGGCAGCGGTGCGGGGCGGGCGGCGCGGCGCGCACCCGACCATGCAAGGTACCGAGCGGCGTCCAAACCCACCGTGTCCGCCTCGCAAGGAAGCTGGTGACCTGTAGATAGCGATAGGCACTGAATGATGTTTGCTGCTGCTGCCATGGAAATGGTGAATGTGGTGAGCGCCCAAACTGGAGGCGCCCCACGCCACCCCAAGGAGGCCGCTGAGAGTGAGCGGGACTATCCAGAGCAGGGCCAAGCGGCCCCCGGCGCTGCTGCTGCCGCTGCTGGCGGGTCCCGGCTCCGGGCTGCCCCTGAGGAGCCCCCCCATCCTCCGGTGCACGGCGAGCCGGCCCGCGGCGTCCTCGGGAGGAGCAGCAGCCACAGCAGAGGAGGCAAACTTTGGACAGAGGCGCGCTCGCACACACGCACAAGGCGCTGGCTGCAGCTCACCGCACCAGGCGAGCCATCTCTTCCCTTTGGGAAAGCTTATGAGGATCCTTTTCTCCAGGTCTTCTTCTACCCAAAACAATCCGAGACATAGTCAGAGGCGGAGAATCCAGGCAGTTCAGAGCCTTCGGAATGAGGTGGAAGAGGGGAAAAGCTCCGCGCTCAAACAATCGCTAGTTTTAGCTTTCCCGGGGCTGGTGCTCATTAACAATACTCCACAGTTGCAAGGGCTACGAGAGTGCCAAGCATTCCCCCATCCTCAGTAATCCACAGTGTAGCCAATCATGCCACATTTCTGCTAAGAAAGAAAAAAGGGGATGCCACTCCATCAGCCAGCGCTGGGAAAGCAGAGGAAAATCAAACTGCTGCTCTTCCCTCCATTCATCTCCAAACTGGTGAGCCCTCACCGAGCGAGCTCTCCTCTCCCGGCGCGCACACACACACACTCACACTCGCGCACACACACATTCACACACACACACTCTCGCACACGCCGCCAGACAATAATCAGGCTGCTCCGGCAATCTCAGTGGTCTGACTATTGACAGGAATACCCGAGGATGTTTTCAGGGAGAATAGTGCACCCTTATGAAAGAAGGCAGGGGGGAAAAAAATAATTATATATAAAAATAACCATGCTTGCGAAGAGCAGGGCTATGCAAATCTGCAGTCTCCAAACAGCAAATCGCTGAAGCTTGGATGCAATGCAGAGGACGAGCCTATGTTAAAGAGGGAGGCTGAGTTCAGCTCCCACACAGTCGCGCTGCCTCTCCTCTGCCTTTCGGGAGCTTCGCGCTGCCAGAACATGGCTCGGGCGGTGCGGAGGACACGCACACGCCGCTCTTTCCCTCCCGCCACCCATCCGCGCCGCGGAGTCAGCAGCACGGCGGGAGCGTTTCCCCTCCTCTGACAGTTCAGATGTACCGGTACCTTGAAAAAAAACCACTTTCATCTTAAAAAGAACGATTTCGGGTCTTTTAATTGGCCTAAACTTCGCCCATCAGATGTTTCCCTCTCTCTGTTCGAGCATCGGCTTTGATTATCCGGTAATTACACACACGGCGCCTAACAAAGAGTTACCGGGTGGGTTGGTTTTTTTTCCCGGCACTACTCAACTGCCGCACCTCGGCTGCCCACCGCAGACGCGACCACAAACTGGGCTGGGGAAAAAGAAAAAAAAAAGGAAAAATAAACCCCAAAACGTTTCTGACATGAGCCTCCATCCCCCTCCCGGGTGCAGGGCGGCGCCGGCGGTGCCCGCATCGCCCCCCAGGTGCGGGGCCCCGCCGCCGCGCTCGCCTCCCGCCGCGCACCCACGCCTGCCCCAAAAAACAGCGGGAAGGGCTGCTCTATCCCCCGCCGCAGCCGAGGGTGGGAGATATCATGGTTGAAAGCGAAGGTCTGCATTCAAAGGGAAAACATTTCACCCCTTGGCGGGTCCTGTGCTCCCCCCCCCCCTCCCCTCCCCGCCCCGGAGCCAGTCGCGGGAGGCGCTGCCCCTGCAGTACCGCACCTGGGCACAGCAGGGTGTGTGAGCCGCACGCTACCGGCTCTGCTCTCCTTTCTCCCTCCCCCTTCCTTCCCTCCCCAGTTTCCAGCCTGCCGTAGATCTTGTGCCATGCCTTCAGCAGCATGAGATCATGGGCGCGGGGTGCGGATGCGTGAAAAGGAGAGGGCGAGCAGTGGGTGTGAGAACGCTTTTTTATATACATTTCGCCTTAATTTAAACGAAAACCACTGCAATTTGCTGAGGCGCTTTCTAATTCACGCGGATACGATGGGAAGTCACAACCCTTACTCAGCTGCGTAGGCTTCGGGAAGAGAAAGGCATTTCGCCCCGGTTCTGCTCAGCCCAGCGCGGATTGCATCCCCGGGAAGAGGGGAGGAAGGGGGGCTGAAAAGCCCTCCCTCCATCGCTAGGCTGTGCCAGGGACTGCAGACGGCGGCGAAAGGACCCTAACACCCCCATTCCACCCCACCTAGAGCCGGGGCGAGGAAGCGACACCTCCTGCCCTGCCCCGGGGGCGGTGCGTTTTGTTCCCCTCCCCGCCCGGGCGCACCGCGACGCCGCCTTGCCGGGTACTCACTCACTACAAAGTTTTGCAAAGACGCTGAGGTATACTGTAAAAAAAAAAAAAAAAAGATAGATTGTAACGCAGTAATGAAAGGACTCGAGGGGAAACAAAAGTCCGCGCAGGCTTAACTTCCACGGGAGGAAGCCCGCAAGGGCGGGAGAGGCGAGCAGGTCCCCGCCAAGCCATCACCGCACGCCGGTCCCCGGGGCAGCGTCCCTCCTTCACCGCGCACGGCTTGCCAGGGGGAAAGGCAGCTTGTAAGGCACCCGGTGACTTTTATAACCTGTTTCAAGAAGCCTTGGTGTTAAAAGAAGTGAGATACCGCAATTTCCCAAACTGTCAGCTTTGCAACTGCCATGTGCTGTCACCTCTTAAAAAAACCCAACAAACCCACCGTGCAGTAAATTAAAGGAAAAAACAAGGAAAGAAGGAAAAACGAAAGAAATCCTGAGGAATTTTTGCAACTCTCCTAAAATTAAAGCCCTTGGTGTACATTTCCTGTTCGTGCAAGTAGTACGTGTTAGAACTTTTATCCATAAATACCGCTAGGTTTTTCTATCAATCTGACTCAGGAAACGAAATAATTCAGTCACTGGAAACCAGTTTTTCAGTAAACTCTTCACACGTTGCTGCCGTTTTAGAAACATTCAGTAGTTAACTTACTGTTCTTAATGATTCTAGACATCTTACAGATGAGCAACTTAAAATGTTACAGCTTCTTGGAATAGCCGAGCGGGTAACGGTTGTTCAGCTACAATGTCAGTAGGCAAGTCCTGCCTAGACTCACTCCTGCTTGGCTCTCTTAAGGCCTCCATCAAGAGCTCTATTCTGCTACCTTTTAGTGGGAGTTTCCCTGCTGGCATCCAGGAGAGCGTGGCTGGCACCCCGTCTTGGGGTTTGCATTAGGCATAACCTTGTAACAGAGGCTTTCTGCAGATCCCTTCCAGCCCCAGCGTAGCTTATTCAACTTTGTTGAATTCGCACTTTGGTGTGAATTCAGTAGGACTTTGGGTAAGAGTTCTCCACATTGTTTGTATGTGTTTGTAGCTCGAGCACCTTAATCTAAATTCTTATTCCATCTGCTGTGTCGGGAAGGCCTAGAGTGCATAAAGACCAAGGACAAATGAATAAATTGTTTAGGTACTTCAAAGGTACTTTGTTTAATATTTTACTGCTGATAAAAAAGGTGTTTTAAGTGCTCGGTGGCACTAAATGTGTACTATTTATGCAGTGCACACACCTAACTGACACTACAGTTTCTAGTTTAAATCTGTGTTTGGAGACTACTTAGAGAAGTTTTTTCATCAGATTGATTATAATGGGTCATTTTTAGGTGTTACATTATGATGTTAAACACTGCTTAGGGACTGTTAAATAAATGGATTATTTTGCTGCTGGATATTCAAACCAAGAGTTAAGGACACAAAGGCCAATCTCCACTAAGCTATTTGGGCGTCTAACTGAAATTTATTTAAGTACCCCGTTAAAAAGTGAGGGAGGAGACTGATGTCAAAGATCCAGCAATGTACTCAGCACACTGTATGTACTGGCTCTAATTTTAATAACATTTGATGTTTTCCTGGCTCTGCACTCTTGAACAAGAGAGAAACAAGAGGGAAACCTTCCATGTTTCTCAGTGGAAAAAGGTGATATAATATAGTGCAGGGGTGAGATATGGGGAGAAGTAATTTGCAGAAAATATCATTCAATAATTGAAAGTTTAATAGGGAGGGTAAAAGGAAGGTGAAGAAGGAAGCATCTATGAAAGCAAGTGAAAGGCAGATGGGGGCAGGAAAGCAAAAGAAGGAATTTCCAGGAAGTAAAATTCTCTTTTCCTATTTTTTTTTATGGTAACAGCCAGCACTTCTTTCCAATTTGAAGCAAATCTTGTTAGTCAGATACTTCCAGTCTTTTCATGTTTTATTTAAAAAGCCTAATTGGGTGTCTTAGCACTCAGAGTTAAGCTTTTTAATGAAAAGTAAAAGTTAAAAGCATCTGCAAGTAAACATTATGAAAACCAATGGTAAGCAGCATTTCTTATTTAAAATACTCTCTTTTTTATCCCCTGCTGACATAAGAGTGAGTATGAATCTTTGTTAGCTGAGGACTAGCTGGAGTTGAAACTATCCCCAACGGCACAGAATCATGTGAACACCAACATTGTGGTATCAGTCTGTGAAGGATCCCTCAAAGAAGGAAGAAGTGGTATGAAGAGAAAGCAATAAACAACTTAGTGTAAATAAATAAATGCCCCATTGCAGGCATAGCAAAGTGTGAAAATAGACTACAGTGTTCACGAGGCTGTTTTTAGTATTTTGGAAACTTAGCTCAGTGAAGCTAATTTAAGGGGTTTTAACCCCATTTCACACTTACACTGTGCATGTCACATTGATAGGAAATGTGACTTTTAATCAAGTTACTTTCACTGAGTCAACTCTGTAATACCAGTAGGTTCCTAAGTTTATGAACAAGAATAACCTTACCTCTAAAAACAAATCTTCTACTGGCTTCCTCTACAATGCCATTATCCCATAAACAACAGATGCTCCTAAACAAGATTTATACAAACAAAAAAAGTACTTCCATGAATACAACTTACATTACTTCTTACTTACATTACTCTTTCTACAAACCATTTCTTGTTGAAAGCACTGTATCTGTTAAGATGAACAACTTGGCTGACGCCAGCAGAACTGAAGTGCAGACCATACCTTAGGCTAGCAGAACTGGTCCATTAAATCCAAGGCTCCTTTAAGTTAAGCACTGCCTTATGCAACAAGACCTCTCTGGCCACCTTCTTTGTCCAGAGCTGCACTTGGTGTTGCAATGTCCATACCTAAACTCCTGAAGCTGGTCAGCAAACTCAGAAAAAAGCCTCCACAAGTATGTATCAGTATTACTGTTTGATGAAAATGAATGCTTTAACACACTTCCTTATGTTTTTCTACTGTAGGTTTTCTCCACTACAGGGTATGGAATCTCACTTCATTTGAAAACAGCGTGTGTTTTGTGTTTACAGTTAAGCAGGGCAGAATTTATGTTTATCTGTCCCACAGACCAGAATCACAGCGTTGTAGGGGTTGGAAGGGACCTCAAGAAATCAGCGAGTCCAACATGCCTGCTAAAGCAGGTTCTTAGAGAGGAAAACATTCAGGCTAATGTTTCCACTTATCTCTATAAGTTCTGATTAATTTAAGGACCTAAGAACACAGAATCTCCTGATACTACAAACATCTGAATTACAGACATATCAATGTCTGGTAACATTTGGAGGTGTTAATTTTCCTCTTTTAAACAGAGGAGAATGCCTCTTTCAAAAGCCAGTGAACTGCAAGATACTGAACCAAGGCCTGTCATCTGTGTGTAACTGTGGCCACTTTGTGTCCTAACACTACATAACTTAGGGCAGAAACCCTTTAAAAAGGAAGTAAAAAATTATTACTATTATATTGGAAGGTAAAAAGTATAATTCTAGGAGGGATGGATGGAATATTTGTGCAGTCATGAAGACAGAAATTCAAACTTTAGGCGGTCATGTAAAAAAGGAGTGTAGAATTGAAATACTTGGGCTGCTTTGTCTGTACTGCTGCTCTTCTCTATCTATGTATAGTTCAGAATAAATCCTGGTACAGTTAATAAGTCTTTCTGTCCATAAATCTGTCCATCCAAATAGGCTTAAATCTTCATAATAAATGTTTCTTCAGTCTGTATGTATAAAGACAGAAATAATCTCTTTCCCTCTATTCCTTCCTGTCAAAAGCAAGCTGATTTTTATTTTGTTTCATTTTATTAAAACTATGCACATAAGCGAGATCCCTTCAACTGAGAATAGAAAAAGCTGATAGGAAAATATTTTCCAATGGGGAATTTTGACTCTGAAAGGAAGCTCCCTCTTGGCCTGAAATAGCCCTGGTTGGTCCATCAGTCCTCAGGGCACTTTGCCAAGTCCATCTACCGTTACTTTCGTTAGCCCTGGTTTGACCTGCCTTGAGGAGGATGGCTCATACTCCACTGGGAGTTGTCTTTTGCTGACTGCCAGTGCTGCAATGGCATTTAATTTCTTTTCTTTTCCTTTTTGGTCTTGTCTAACTTTGCAGGAGGGGTGCTAACGCTTTGGCTAAGTTCCTTTTTCATTCCAATATAAAGCCCCAGGAATTAAGGCCAAATCCACATGTATATACACGGAGGTATTTAAGAGATTTGTAGCCCTGTATCAAGCAGGGCAGGCTGTACTCATGTTCTCTCTGGACTACTGCATGAGCAGTTAATTCTATGGGCAATTAGACTGCTGCAGAACCTGCAAAAGTCTCTCTGATTTCTACCAGCGCTGCTGCAGGAACTGGCACTGCATTGCCGCAGAAAAGAGAGATCCCTGACTACAGCTGAAATGCTACTAATTTGAACTCCTCAGCAAATACTCCAGCTAGGGACACAAAAAAATGGATTAAAAAAAGGAAAAAAATAAGCCAACAAAAAAACCAACACAAAAATAGGTCACAAATTAGTCATCAAGAAGTTTGATGAGATCAGTGACAGATGCCAATAACAGAACCCAGTGTTGAGCGCTCTTCTGCATCTGGTACAAGCGTATGAAGAGTATGCAAAGCCTATTTGCCTATGAAGGCCTCCAGAAATAGGAAAAGAGTATTTATTGGGTTGTTTGCAGCTCTTATTATGGCTTACCGTACATAATACCTGAGATATTAAGTGCCGTGTCAGGGCCAAACTCACACAAGACTCAAAGCATAACGGCCATAAAATGGGGAAATCGAGTTTAAAGACCTTGCAAGGCAAAGTTGATTGCTGTTGGTTTTTTGTTGGGTTTTTTTGTGGTAGCCAGGAGAGCTCCAAATGATGTTTGTGTTCTGCTAATAACAATCAAGAGTGCATTTTTCAGCAGATTTTCCTGAGGGGATTTCTAAGATATCATTATTCATGACTGTCATCCCACCCCATTCACTTCCTGGCCTTGGTGGAGAAGAGGATGTGCAGTGAAGTTCCACCTCCAGCCTTCCCTGAATGCACTAGTGCTGTAACAATATTGGCAAAGAAAGGGGTAAAGTAGAGTGGGCTGCCACTCTGTCCATCTTCTAGTTAAATACATTGCTTCAGACTCCAGGCAACAGTAGTGTCACAAGTCAGTTGTAGAAATAACTGAATTTAAAAAAGCAGATTGGTAAGAAGACAACATTAAATTTTGTCATTTGTAACTTTAGAATGTCCAAATACTTAATTAGGTTTAAACTTCTTTCTTTATTTTGTTGGGGTTTTTTAATTATTTTTTTTCCCCAGAAAAAGTGCCACCATTGTGCAGAAACTGTATTTGTTCATAGTGCCAAGCAAATTTCTGTAGCTGAGTTATGAGCCTCTGAACATACAGGTTTAAAATGGAAATGCTGACATAATCTTAAATGTAGTGGCACAAATACTGCCACTACAATAATCCTTGAAATCTAATATATTAGCCCTTGGGGGATGGAGACTCAATTGCTGGTCTCAGACAGCCTTTCTGAGGCTCAATTCAAATTGCATAATTATTCTACATCCTTCAAGTTCTTTAAAATACAATTCAAATGCAGCATTGTACATTCCAAAATATTTGTTCCTCAGAGATTGATTTGACTTTTTTTTCCACTTTAAAGAGATATATGACCTCAGAGGCATGTGAAAAATCATTAATCAAGTTTATACCGTGTAACACTCTTTTGTGTGTGAAAGACTTACTTTTTTTCCAGATTTCCTCAGTTATGTTGCCAAGATGATT
Source organism: Laterallus jamaicensis coturniculus (assembly GCA_022605575.1). Taxonomy (NCBI): domain Eukaryota; kingdom Metazoa; phylum Chordata; class Aves; order Gruiformes; family Rallidae; genus Laterallus; species Laterallus jamaicensis. The sequence goes on along the minus strand of JAKCOX010000001.1, from coordinate 9,286,916 downwards.
CCCCTAGAGAGCCATGTGTTTATCTTGACAGGTGTTAGTGAGATCTGTGGAGTCTCAGTGGAATTGTTACTGGTTGCTTTGAGGTACAGTAGAAAACATTAAGTCTGCAAACTAATGAACTTACCTTATTACATTCTAAATAAAATAAACCACAGAGTAAGTTGGATTAATCTACTAATGCCTTTCTAATGAAGCTTTTATTGGGCATATGGTGTGGTCTTGCTATTTTCCTCATATAGCTAGCACAAGCAAAAACTCAAAATGAAACCTACGTGTATCTTTTCTGTTACACACTGGTATCAGAAGCTCGCTATCACAATTATTTGCAGGTTGTTGTTTTGCTAGCATAACCTCTAATTATGATTTGCAAGACTAAATGGATTTAAGAAATCTAAAAGCAATCAGATTAAAAAAAAAGAAACAGGAGTCACCATTGATAGGAGAAAAGAGAAATAAAACTTCTATTGCTGTTGCTAGGGGAAAAACATAAACCACTGCTGCTAACTTATAATTACTTTAAAATGCATTCTGTGACCTGTCCTGACAATGTCAGGGAATCATTAACTAAATATTGCAACTTCTGAAGTTAAATAATCTTTCCTTAGTTACAGTCCATTGGTGTTTTCCAGCTCTGAGCTGCAACACACTATATTTTTGCAATGCATATTAGAAGCGATAAAGCAATAGGTGCTTTTAACAAAAAAGGATGAGTTTTAAGCAAAGTAAATCAAGATAACAATCATTTTCAGCCAGATATGCCTTTTGCTTTTAATTATAATTTTCTTCCTGTATACAAGATCACAACACAAGAAAAAAACCACTCCGTAGCTACATGCATCTTCAGGGAGCACACTACTGAATTCAGGTATAAACCCATAATAGGATCTCAAAGAATAGTAATATCTCTCATAGTTCAGCTTTGATACACTATTTCAAATCCTTAATTTCCTTTATTTATTTTTTTTTGTTTCCTACATAAAGTTTTGCTTTGCTTCTATATTTGCAAATGCCCATTTGAGACAAAAAGATCTTTTCATAGCCAAGCTCTCCCTTCTCTTTATTTACTTCAACAACAAATTAGCAGCCAAGTTTTTGTAGAGGATAAGAAAATAGATACAGTGAAACCAGAGTGAGAACAGAGTTTTTCTTTCCTTCAGCACCAGCAGCCAGAAACAGTATGAAAGCAATGGATCATGAAGAAAAGCAATTTCCTACTTCAGGGATTAAGCAATGCCCTCTTTTGTAATGTTAAATGAAAGTTCTAGTTATTTTTTTCAAGTAGCACTGATTTTTTTTTTTCCCCCCAATTTAAATAGTCACTGAAGAAGCTCCAACAGAGTCCCAAAAACATCACTTTCTAGCCAATCAATAACATAGATAAAACCCTTTATGTTGTACTTCTTTGAGCAGGCCTATTGATAGGACAAGAAAAAATTAAGCTACTATAGAAGCCAAAGATAATTAACAAGGGAGAGTATCTGGTGTTATATCACAGAATCACAGGATTGTAGGGGTTGGAAGGGACCTCCAGAGATCATCGGGTCCAACCCCCCTGCCAAAGCAGAGTCCCTGTGCTCTGTTTTTTTCCTAAGGAGCAATATAGGGGATTCTAACAAAGAAAATATAAAGACTTTTGATGAAGCATTCTAATAAGGACAGCTACATACATTTTACTGTCACAGTACACATCTTTCATCCAGTGACACCATAAAACGAGGCTCTTCTGTGATGAAACATGGCTAGGTTATGAGGTGATGTGCCATACCTGCAGCTAAAACATTAACTTACGCTTCCCTTTGTCAGTATGGAAAAGATGGAATGTCCACATCTTCCTCTGCCACAGCTTTTCAGAGCAACCTCGTGCAAATCACTACAAACCATTACTCACTTAATAGCTAATTGACAAGCTAGGTCACTGTTATTGGTCACAAGGATAAAGATTATTTTCATGAGTAAGGCTTGGTAGAATTACACCCTTCACACCAATGCTGAAAGGAGTCAGCCTTCACCTTCAAGCCTGTGAAACAGCACATTGCAGGATTAAGTCTTCTGTACCTACAAATTTGTATCTATAAAGCTCTAACAAGAACATTCAGCGTGGGGTTAAAGGCCCAGTGTTTATAATAATTAGGGATGCATGGGCCCTCCTCAGTTTCTATACAAAGATAAATGGGAATCCTGCAAACATCTGATCAACTTCGCTTGATGGGACAATTTGTATGGGAAAGGACTGTCACTGTAACTAGACTTGCTTGGACCAAGCTTGCTCTCCAGAGCATATATGCAAATAATAATACCTGCAACTGTGAAGAGACTGGAAACAGAAAATCATTTCATTCATACCTGTGTTTTAGGTTTTAATGAATCACATTTAAAATTTCACTAGCTGAGGCAACGCACCTGCTATATAATTAAAATGAAGATTCACAACTAACTTATCTTCTAAAAACAGGTTGGAACAGGAAAGAAAACACAAGACTTCTCAGCTGCAACTTTACAGCTCTATCAAAACTTGCCTAATTTTACCTATTTATCTCAGTGCATAATAAAAGATGTAGTCAGAGAAAAAAAAACACACGATGCATACATATTTTTAAAGGCTTAGAAAGCTAGCAGTTTTCTTTTAACACCCTTGGATCTATTTTTGTTTCTAACAAGTAAAAGCATAAGCATGGGGTCCTAAAAAGGATAATTGTCTGAAACCTGCTCTTTCAACCTTTGCACATGCCAAAACGATCATAAATTTCAATATAAAATACGCGTGCACTGCTGGTCATCTTTGGTTACACAGATCAACATTACTGACCAGAAAAGCTTAGGGTTTTCTATAGGAAGTTCTCAAAAACCACCATATTGAACCACTAGTCTATAATAGCTCTTCCACATTTAACAGGATGTCAGTTCCTGGAGCTGTTTTTCCTTTGATGCACACAAAGTACTGCCAGTAATTTTAATCAGAATTATGCCACGCATTGGAGGAAGACAATCACATAATATGAATTATCACGGTTTTTCCACATCCCTGCCTCTTGCAGAACTGTTTTGTTAGTGGAGTTGGTACTGCATGTGCTACGGATTTGTGGCTTCTTTGTTTAAAAAAAGCTTAGTACTAGTGTAGTCCTTCTCATCCAGATATATCAAAAGTACTTTATACAGCAGTGAAAGCAGTGGAGCCAATAAAACAACTTGCAGTGAATTATTTTTTTTTTCATTTGGTAACATGAAAAGGTCTTAAATTATTTGTAGTGAAAAATAAAGGAAACACTGAAAATTAAAGGATCACATTTTAAAAAACATTTCGTTTAAAAAAAGATGCTGCCTTTCATATTTTTTGCAGTCAGGGTTTAAAAATAATTAAATGCTTTTTCTTTGTCACTATTTTTTAGTCAGAATTGAACAAACCCTCTCTCCGATATTTCCTTTTCAGAGCTGCCTCTAAATGTAAAAGTAGTTAATTCCTACAGATCCAATCAGGGCGCTTGACTCAATAAAACTACTACTCTTAAGTAATGCACTGAAAGCCTTCACCTTGTTTTCACTTAATTCCTGCTCGAGAATTCAAAAGTATTGAAGGAAGATGAAATATGATGATGTAAACTTATAATACTTGGTACTAAGAACCCCAGTTTCCATTTAATTTACTCCTGTAAGCTAGCTTTAAATAAAATATAATCATTCTGCCCTAAATATTAATCACAGCTGCCAGATTTAAACTTACAATATTAGTGATAAAACTCAGTGTGGGATGCACACCACCTGTGTCAGGTCAAGTGTTAGGGAGATAAACCTTTGGTGTCAAGCACCTAGCAGGGATACAGCCTGCGCATTGGGTATGTGACAGGCACATACATTTTATTGCATAAAATGGGGGTGTGTCTGGCTTCAATAACATAACCTAACACAAAACTTGGGATCAGAATCCATGTTTCTCACCTTCCCATTGTACCAGAAAGCAGTATTTGCACTTGCTTTGTATGGGACAGTGAGCAACCCTCCTTTGGATAAGAGTGAACTACACCAGAATTATAATCACACAAAAAGGTTATTAATTGCAATGTACACAAGAGCATACTGTGGTTGGAAGCCACAAAGTGAGAGTTGAAGGACAGGTTGGTCCATGATTTCAGCCAACATCCTATTGTTCAGAATGGACTTTACCCAAGCCAAAGACCTGGACAATATCCCAGTATTAAAATGCTCCAGCAAAATCAATATGAGCTATAAATTATTAGAAACCATTTTTAATTATCATCTACTTCACACTAATTATAAATGTATCATTAATGCAAAAAGATATTTAGAGCAGCATGTATGCCATTAAAATAAATATTCATTAGATATGCAGCGTATTGCACAAGTGCATTTCCTTCTTGTGGAATTCCTCCAGAACACCGGATCTATATACAGTATAATACAATTATATTTAACTGGTAATAAGCTATTGAATTGCATAGGGGGATATCGCTTCCAAGCTTAAAAACTTTTAAAATAACTTCTCTAGTCAAGATGAGCTTTAATTATACAACTCAGTATAAGAAAAAGTTTTTTTGATATATAAAATGTATCATTGTTAGTTTGCACTTCTTTCATTTTTTTCATCAAAGGAGATTTATAATGTGTAAGCAATACAGTAAAGGCTTTCTTCCAGTAAAGAAGCTCAGAAATAAGCAGATTCACAAGATTAGTTTTCCAGAAGGAAAATTGTAATTATGCATTTGAAGAAGTTTGCTTCTTCCCTTCCAGTACTGCTACAGTTTGGGAAAATGTTGGTTGTAACTATGACTAGCAGCAGGGAATTTCTGCGTCACTACTCACTACAGACCCAGGCAGTAAGCAGCAGTTAAGTCTTTGTTAATTCATTTAGAATCTCCAGTTTAATCTCATCATATGAAAAGGACAAACTGCTATACCGTTGAGGTTTCTGGTCACAGTGATGAGATCAGCAGATACTTCATCAATGTTTAGCCATAGATCCATAAAACTCATTGGGAAATTTTCTAACCTATGACTGAGAAAACCCAGAGCATTTACACAAACCTGGCCACTAATCTGCAATGCATGAGTTCTCTCCTGATAAGAAAAAGTACCCAGTTTCCAGTGGTCGGTGAACAGGATGAGTCAAGCACTCTGAAATTAGTGAATGTTGATCACTGATATCTTGTTGGGGTAAAGAGAAAATGTAGGCTTTTTTCCATCTTCTCAGTTGATCAATCTTCAATAAACCTTGATCTAATAGATAAATTAGGGAGGGTAAAGTGATTGGTACTTCTCTCTTTGGTTGCCCAGTTTTAGTGTGAGCCTCCACACTCAAATGTGGTTCAGGGTGACACCGTGAGTCGGCATCTGCTCACAGCATATTGGAATGTACCAACACAAGTATAGCCTGCAAAAATATGAGGGAATTCTTCCCTTCAGCTCAGCATTAATAAAGCCTCAGCAGGAATACCAGGTACAAATTTGGACATCGCACACCAGGAAGACACGAGCCAATTGAGAGAAATGTGAGGAGAGCAACATGACCAGAGTCTAGAGAACATGAGCTGCCATAAAGCTTGAAAGAATTAGGCTAGAGAGGAGACAACTGAGATGGAACATGATAATAGCCTTCAAATACATGAAAGGCTGTTTCAAAAGAATAAGGAAATAACCTGTTCTCAATAACGGTGATGGACAGGACAAAAGAAATGTGTTAAAATTGCAGCAATTAAGATTCAGGGTAGATATGAAAACCTTCTCAACAGTAAGGATAGGGAAGAGCTATAGAAGATCACCTAGAAGACGGTGGAGTCTGTACTTTTAGAGTTATTTCAGAACAGCATAAACACAAGTCTTTCTAGAACTACTCAAACATAATAATCTCCTTGAGACTCAGATGGCATCCTGCAGTCCCTTTTGTCTTTATATTTCTATGAATAGGACTCTTGCATGCAGTCATTCATGCTGGAAATTGTTAACTGAAGAAATGAAAATATTCTCCTCTAAGCCTCCTCTTGTCCAGAGTTGGTACAGATAAAAGTAGGAATAAACTTCTTATCAGCACCCCCTTTTGCCCCATATGTGATGATACTAGAGATGACAGGTCTAATTACCTTTTTGAAGCATTTCTTAGAGAACAAAAATGAGAATAACCAAGCTTATCTAGGGCAATAATAAACAAATTAATAAGAACACAAATATCACTTCACCTTAAATTCCTCTTCTAGATCACAAATGAGAACAACTCCAAATGAATTCAAGAAAAGAAAATACATCAAGCACAAAGATTTTAGATGAGTAGTAAACATAAGAAATTACATCATCCCCTTTTGGTTTTAGAAGAATATCCTGTGATGTGTGAACTTTTAGCAGACAGATACATGTACATATGTGTGTGTCTATTTTCCAGCTTTTAACACTGACAGAAACTGTTATGATTGGACTTTATTTCCTAAGGCTGCACCATATTAGTTGCTATGACATGGTACATGCACAAGATTCAAATACTGTCATGTCCCTGGATTCAGTGGGCTCAACAGTGCTCATTAAATAGTCCGATCTCATGCAATTTAACCTTTAATCATCCTATTTTGGGAGGCTTCTAGTTTCAAACCTTCTTAATTCTCTGCTGAATTACAATATTTTATTGAACAATGTTTTTGACATCACTCTGAATTTGTTTTTCCTCTGTAGCTTACCCATGAGTGGTTCAGAGAGATGGATATCATGGTGCCCTATTTGAAGTTAGATGCAGCCTAAAGAAAGCACCAGTGACCTCATCTGGACAGCTGTGCATGAAACTTTCAAAAGTTAACTACAACATGACTGAAAGAACTTACTTTAAGATTTCAAATTAAAGCAGTAAAATATGTTTGCAATAGCTATGAGGGAGAAAACTGTAGTGTCGACACTGGAGAGTGCTAGGTTTATGATCTATGGTTACTGAGGATACGAAGGAGTAGAAATTCCCTGCCTCTTCCTAAAGTTATGTCTCTGTAAATCTCCACCTGTTACATCCTTGACAAGTCACCTAATACTCATAATTTCTTTCTTGCCCTGGTAAATTGCGCTGATGCGAAGACTGAGAGATTATCTCCAGAGCAAGCTCCTGCTGCTTACACCCCCATTTGGAGAAGACTTTGCTAGCATGCAAAGTATCTGAAGATTTGTCCCTCATTTATTAAATTCATTAGAGATCATCACGACTATTGAATTTCTTTTCAGCAGGACACTCTTGTCAGTAATTTCCCCATCCACTGTTCTTCAAAGAAACGGTTTCCTTTGATCCATATTGTAACCAAAATCCCTACAAATTAAAAACAAACCTGTTGCAGCTCACTCCTCCACTGCTGATAGTTACATTTCCATTAAAAAAAAATTAATCTCAAAATATACTTCTCAAATATGTGAATTTTTTGCATTACCTTCCTGGTTCATAGTACTTTTCTACACTATTGTAAATACAGATTCAAAACAAATTAATCCTGGTTTATGGTTCTGTTCCAGATTCTTCACAACATAATACATCCAGAAAATACAAAGCATCTAAATAATACAAGAATTGTGATGAGAAAAAAAATGGGAACAGTTGGGTAAAAATAAATCTCATTATTATCTAATCAAATTCACAGCTGCAATGTCATACCCATCAAATTCAAGAATCAGCATCACTAGGGGAATGTGAAAAACCTCTCCAATAGGATGCCATCACGAGATCTAGGAAATAATGAATGGATCTTGAAGAGAAAGTAGAACGAGAGAATGAAAAGAAGCAGATAATCCAGAAAGGGAAATCCATAACACAGTACAAACCAAAGGCTACAAACATTTGACTTACCAAGCTGCAGTTCTATCAATGGACCCAAGTAACTGCAGAATATATGGTAGCAAAAGCTAGCAATTCACAATTATTTATTCTTTTAATATACTTATGAAAGAGATGTTGAAATTTAGAGCTGGCTGATCTTGAAAAGGAAAGTGAAACTTTTTCCATCATATTTCAGAAAAGCTTCAAGACTGAAATGGAATAAATTTCAAATGGAAAGATCAAAGTTATCTTGTTCCATCCTGGAACAAAGTTAAAGAAATTATTTGATTCTAAAAGTGTTCTGATCCTGACTTTTTATACATACGAAGCTTGACTTTTTGCCAAGATGCATGAAAAAGTATATAGTTTCATGGATTCATAACTGTACAACTATATATAATCTTTGCTTACTGCTGCTGAACAAGGACAATTTTTATATCATTATTTTCCTTCTGGTTTTCAGCAAGCCAAGCATCACTTGTTTCAACAGAACATCATTATAGCTTGCTTTGCTATCTAGATACATTTTTCAGTGGGTCATATTAAAAAAAAAAAAAAAAAAGGAAAAGAAGAACCCAACTAAAATCCCCCAAACAAGCACAGAAAACCTCCAAAAATGCTACCACCAAACATTCCCAGCAGTACCATTAGGCTGCATTGTTTACCCTCCTACCAAAGCAAGGCTTCTCTGCCTTCCTGAAAATTTCATATAGCCGGCATGGTGAATATTGACTGCTTGGCAGATCACCATAAAACAGAGCATGAGGAAACAAAATGAGAAGGACAAAGAGTGTGAACAGCATGTGTGTGAGAAAGAAAAAGGAAAAAGCTCTATATTTGGGTTTATGCACCCTTTGCAATATTTCAGGGGTTCTCAGTAGTCCCCTTGAAAGCTTCTGCTCATATCTTTCCTGATTAAGGCAATAAATACCAACTTAATCTCATATTCATGAGTAATTTATTAAATGTAAAAACCCAAAGACTATAGCTGAGTAACTATGGAATACTTAGGATAGGTTAAGTCTCCTTCACTAAATACATACTTCATTGCAGCTTTCTGAAACATCTATAATACACTTCAATCATCCAGACCTATGCCACATGACATTAATTGTATGAAATTGTATTTTCAGAACAGTCCATTAGGAATAACTTTGTTTTTAATTCCTTACAATGATTTACAGGTAACAAAGTTAGATTAGCAGATTTAAATTGTTGAAAGGGCCTGTAATTGCATCAGTTTGTTTCTCCTCCCCACTCTCCATTTTTAAGGTTTCCTAAGCTTTGATTTCAGCAATATCTTACTCATTTACAGCAATGTGAAGTAGTACAAATCACAAAATTATTCCATATGCTGATCTGATTCTAAAATCTTCAATGGAGAATGACATGTATAGTCTTGTAAGATATGGTCCCTAAGTTACATCTTTATGTTCTTCAGTGATATAGTACTTCCTTAAATTTTATGTGTTTTCAATTATTTCCTACTGCTGTATTGCTTTTTGCCATACAAACCCCAACTACTAAACTTTACTTATCCTAAAAGTGAAATGTTATTATCCCCATTTTCAGCTAGATGTAAATGCAGTCTAAATTAAACGAGAGTAATAGGAAGTTACTATTTTCAGATTACAAGATTAAGGAAAGGAGCTGCAGTCACAGCTAGAATAAGAATTTAAGGAATTAAGACTAAAAATATACAAAGGCAAATGTTCAACTGATGCAAGTCAACACACACACACACACACACACACACACACTGACTTTAACACAGCAGTAGCAGTTTATACGTGAGGAGCCGCTGGTTGGTGCATTAACAAAGTACAAGCATCAAGCCCATTTTGCTAAGTATTGAATATGCCTGTTAACGAAGGAAACCAAAGCTTTGCATTATACTGGAAAACAGGCAAACTGCCTTTCTGCAGAAAGGGAAATGTAGAAAAAAATTAAACCAAGTGCCCACCATAATCTATTTTTTATCTAATCCTAATACCGTGCAGACACTATCCCGAAGAGAAAGGTTCTTCTGGCTTTGCAAACTAATGCAATGTCATTGGAATTGAAAGGCAGACAGCCATGCCATGACAAAATACCTACCTATCTGTAAAACTACAGAAACTGAACTGTATTTCAACAGGCTGGAAAAAGCACAACCGGGCTGTCTTTCAGCAGCAGTCCCTGCAAGTTTCTCTTCATCCCTCCCTTATTTCCCTTTTTATTTTTTTCCCCCTCATTAAAGATTTCCTGCTTATTTGCTATACAGTCTGCAAGCCTAACTGAAACTTAATTAAGGAAAGGGGCTTTTTTTTTGTTTGGTAGGTTTTTTTGTGGTTTGGCTTTTTTCTTTTAAGGTTTTTTTTTCTTTTTTAATCTGGAATCGAGGGGGGCAAATTCTTCTTCAAGTACAGAAACACTCAGGAAGCCGTTCAAAGTGCTCGGTAATTCCACTCATGTCCATGGGCTCACTTTCACTGGCCACAGAAATCAAGGTGTAGTCAGGACTGGTGCACCCTGAGGGATCTCATCCTGAGAGAAAGGCGATCTGATCCTGAGACGGGAATGCTCCCGAGATCACTATTCGAACACAATCTGAATTACAGAGAACCTCACCATTATTCATGCAGTGCTATTGTTTTTAATGTTCTTATTTTTATCTTCAATGCTCTAAGTTAAAAGTTTCGCTTTGACTGTATATTCAAATTAACTCTGCAAATGTAGTGGGATGAAATGCAGCTAGAATAGACAAGAATCCTCTGGGCTTAACCAAAACAACAGGAAAGCATTCTGCCTTTCATTTGGAAATAAAAAATCAACCCGAATTGCTTGACAGGTTTAGAAATCCCAGTAAACCGTTTGGGAATTATAGCCTTAAATTTACATTTGAATAAGAAGCCCCTCCAACAAAGCAAATGACTGGGGCTTACAATATGTGTTAAGAAACCTTCTAGTAAATACATTTGGTATTTTATTATGATGGAATGATCTGACTATAAATTGTTGTAGACTATTAAGGAGTTGGAGTCTGCAGATACTGAAGTCACAATCACTATTCGGACTGTAAAGGTTGTTACAGAATTCAGCAGTGTCACCCCAGTCGCAAAGCAGTGATCTCTTGCCACATGAAATAAAAAGTTTTGGGAACAGTAAGTTCTGAATGAAGTATCTGTCCACTTTGGCTTTCCCTCACATCCATGCAATAGCAGTTTGTGTATCCAAGAGACCTGATGCCATGCCAGCTGATAAAGAGGGAGGGAGAAGAAGCTGCATCACCTCTCAGCTGGGTTTTGATGGAAAGGATATTGATGGGCATTTCCATTTGATATCTTTCAGTGATTTGTACAACTTTTGAGTAGAGATGACTCAAGCTGGAGTCGTCATTGGAGGCCTGGAAGGTCTCATTTATCCTTTAAGAACATCTGTACTCAAAAATTATCTTCCTGATTCATTCCATTAGGCAATTTTCACAAATGCTTTCTTGTGATGTTTTTTGAAAAATTAGGAGCTTTCGTTCGTCAAGTAAGATCTGCTCATTTCCCATACAGCTCTACTGCCTTTCTGGTACAAGCTCACACTCTCATACTGATTTTCACACAGAACCAGTGATAATGGCATTGATGATAATGACACTGGCCAACGTGCATACAGAATTAAGCTAGAATATGCCCTATACTAGCTAGTATGTGTACCAGCATCTTGGTTATTCCTGTCACAAGGAAGCAGAGAAAAGATTCTCCCTCCCCTCTCCTTAAATACCTTTCTCTTTTCTACTGTAAGTAAAAGCAGCATATATTAAAAAAAGATAGCAAAAGTGAAAGCAAGGTTCACCTGCAATTCAGTTAGTGGTGCTGAAGGCTAAAATAAAATAAACAGCATGAACAAATAATAAACAATTGAAGAGCACAGTTCTAAGAGAAATTCTTTAAAGGGCATATATTATTTTTTTCTAATGGCAATTTCAAAGCAGTCCTGTTAATTTTCATGGTTTTTTTTAGAAATCTTTACATAATTGCAAACCAGTCAAAACCATTACGAGTTCCAAGGAGGTTTTGCATTAAGGAATCACTAAGTTCATATTGTAAGATATATTACCAAATATCAACTGTGAACAGTAAATATTAAACAAAATACGCTCTTAAGGGACTTGCAAAGAATACAGGCAAAGAAAAATATTAAACAGTTAATAATTCCTTATATTTGTATATTTCTTTGAAGTATTTCCCTTGATTTCTACTCCCTCCAACTCAGACACACACTAACAAATCTTAACCAGTCACTTCAGGGAGATGATACTGAAGAGACCACTCTGGAAAGGTTGACAGACAATAGATACAAAGGGAAGAGTTTAAAGTGCCAAAACAATGGGTCAAGTCTAATCTTTACCTATGTGAATTAGGGTTTCAAGATTGAGCGTGATTTGTTTTAGAGCAACAAAGAAAGCCATATCGTGGGTATTGAAAGGAAAATATACTGAAGAATACTTTTATCTGTCTACACTGCAAGATACCAAAACACAAGTTGCACAAATCGATTCAATCTGCCTCAGAGAGGTGAAATGCAATGGCATCCTTTTATCAGCTAACCAACCTGTAACAACCTTGAGAGGAATTACTTGAGAAAAGATGAGGGCTGTTACAGCCACCTTCTTTTACATTTTCTCTACAGGCAGGTGTTTAGGTGCCGTTAAATGCTAGTTTGACTATGTAATCAGGCCAGCTGACTACCTGTGAGAAAGACTATCACCAAACAGCTTCCAGCAGAAGTAGCCACCTTTGAAGCACTGTTTTCCTCTGCAGCCATATGGAAGTGAGGGCTATTTTCTGTCACTGCAAATAGAACTGAGCTAATAATTGACTTGCTGGCTTGTTTCCAAAGTCAAAAGAAATGGTTGTTGTGGTTTATCTAAAAGATTTTTTCCTAGCCAAATGAAAACACTTAGTATTTTATGAGTTTAGGTTTTGCTGTACTTTCAAGATTTTAAAAGCACTGCTTTGGAAATAAGGTTTTTAAAAGCTGTGAATAAAACAACCCCTAAATATGACATTATTCTAACTATGTGATTTAAACTCAATTACACAACTAATGAATTCTTTCAGCTGAGAGGAACTGATACCTGTCTCTTCATCTAACAGGCTTTTGAGTGTCTGGGAGCATCAGGTGTAGCTTCTGGGATTTATTTGGCCTACTGGATTTCTGCAGGGTAGGTTAGGTCTTTAGTGGTTCAGATTTGCTTGCGTGCATTTGTTCCTTTATTGTCTTTGATGATATAACCATCCACACTGATTTTGGATATAATTGTAGGTAAGCATGGTGTTTGACCATCTGTTGCAGTAGCTATAAAAAGATTTGTTCTTGTATAATATATTTAAATTTCAATAAATAAAGTTGAAGAACTAAGAGCATGCCTGTAAAGGAATTTTTTTGGGTTTATGAGATGTTCACTTTACTCACATAAACAGACCTACTGTTTGAAAGTGGCTTGCATAAGTATACTACTGCACATTTTGTGATGGTCACAGTACATGTAATATTAAAGTGTATGTGACATTGTTCTCCTTCACTCCCCCTGCTTTATATCTTTCTATCTTGTGACATTTTCTCCCTTGATTTACATAAATACTGCTGCTGATGTTGCATATATTACAATGCAAAACAATAATGACCATAAGTTCAGGATAAAGAAGATAAAGAACTACGTAAATAAGGTGGATTGTAAAACCATGAAAAAAGCACCACATCCCTTCCACTGTCCTGCTGCCCCAGTTTTTGACTTGACTTCTGTAAATAAAACCAGAAAATTACTATGAGAGGAGAGAGAAAAGATCAAAGCAAAAAGATAATTGTATTATTTCTTCTGCATAAAAATAGTGCTAGACAACACATTCTGTGGATTAGTGCTCCCACAATTAAGGACTAAAACACTACAGGAGGCAGAGCGATCAAGAATCATATCACTAAACCTTTAGAAAACATAAGTATTTTTGTCTTTGCATGTCATTATTCCACGTTAACCACTGTGGAGTTCCCTTTGCATTGATGAAGGATAAGAGAAAACAATCATTTTAAAACTTGGAAAAAATACATTAAGCATGCATCAAATCTTGTTGTAGTTGACCTGAATTGATTCTAGTCATGGCTGACCTATTTTTGTGGGTTTGGGTTTTTTTTATATATTAGGTACTGGTTTTGTTGTTTGTTTTTTTTTTAAAAAAGGAGAATTCCTTAATTATAACATCCAAAGTTGAAAGAACTCCTGATTAAATAGCTTATCTCAGCATGTGAGCTGGTACTTTCCCTTTTCTGGTTTTCATCAGAATCACCTTTCAGTAGTAAGTCAGAACAAAGCAATGACAAAGTTTGAAAGCTTATGAAAGGAGTGAATAAGGCTACAGATAGAAACAGAAATACAGCAAAACCTGTGCCATACAAGAATGCATCAGAGCCTTCAGGATAGGGGGAAACTAGAGAATTAGAACCAATTAATGCTAAGTGCACTGAAGGGATCTGAAACTGTGTCTACTCAGATAGCTTAACTTGCTCTTGAAGTCTAAAATATTCCTTGACATACCTTGAGTTTGCCTGTAGAAGTACCTTGTGTAATTAAGAACTGAGTTCTGGAGCCTGAGCTTTGGTTTCCTGAGGATATTGGGTAAGTGCCTAAAACCAGGGGATTAGTGCTCCCCACAGGGCTGTTTATACAAGAACAGGATTCAATCTCTGATCAGAAATAGGTACTAATCAGAATGTACTGGTGTGGACCTCTGTCCCAGAAATCAAACTTATGTTAAAAACACTGAAACACAACACCTTGCCACCAACAACTTCATAGCACCCATTCCCTTAGCAATCCTGATCAACCCATTACTAGTTTTGCAGCCTAGAGGCATTCCCACCCCCTAACAATTCTCTTCATTCTTTGTTTTGATGTCTGTTGGAAACTATTTTCTCCTTATCTACCTATTGAAACTTTAAAATATGAAGACTTTTTTTTTTTCCTCTAAAATCATACTTTTACTCTAATGACTATCGGTAATTTGCAAGCCATTTTCCTAACCCCAGCGTGTAAATTTGCTGAGAGTTATTAGAGGAACTGGGAGCCGCTTTCATATTCCTCTCAATGTTGGTGACATTCTTGTCTCTGACAGCATGCAGCAAGTGATAGTCAGGAATGTAGTATAAAAATAAAGCATGTAGAGAGGCTCAGGAAGAACAATCCCTTTTTATAGGTACAGTAGAAACATAAAATAATTGTCAGACTCATTGCTTAAAGGGATCAGAAAGCTGATGGGGTATAATGATAAAGGAGATATTGTCAGTGGAAGACATGCTTAATTGTCTGGCCTAATGCATGTTGTACAATGTTTTTAATCCAGGGAGCTGTCTGCTGTGCAGAAGCCTAAAACTGAGATAAAATTGCATGGAGCAGTTGAAAATTTACCACGCTTAAAAATAGAAAGCAAGTTTTGGAGGCATATGGCACATGCATGTAGAAAGCAAGGCCACTGAAACCTGGATTTTGGGAACTTCAAACCTTGATAGATCTCTCAGTAATAGGAAAACATACTAGATGATAAATTATTTTGGGTCTGGATAACTAATATTAGAAGATCATCTCAAGAATATTAAAAATACGATTTGATATGCACACCATCAGAATATCTTAAAAGGTCCAGAACAACTCGGTGCGAAGAGCATAAAAAATACGTTTCCGAGCTAAGTTGTCACAATTAATGTCACAGTATTTTATGTGTGATTTGCAGTGCTTATTTAAGTTTCTTCTGGTCTGAATGCTCGTAAGAAATAACCTGGGTTACCCTTGGAACATTGACAGTTTGGCAACCAGAGCCTGAAAAATGGGAAAGATAAATCTGTTAAATTAAAAAAATAAAAATAAAAAATTTTTAAAATCTAATGTTTTCCTTTAGGGTTTGTCACTTTGCATGAACTTAGGAAATGATGGTTAGTTGAATCATAAATTGCTGGATCTTGATTTTTACCATGAAACTTCTAAAAGGAGCTTCAAAAGAATCTGGCAGACCCCATAACTCAGAGAAAAGATAGAGTAATTGGTGGTAATTTGTAAAATGGCACATTTTCTCTACTGTTTAATTGATCTCATTGTACTAAGCACTACCCTTCTGGGCAATTGAGAGACGGGCAGCCAAAGGAACTGCTTCATTTGGTAATAGATTTGTTATTATAATTAAAAAAAATAATCGCAGAGCAATTGACTTGCTCTTTTTACATGTAAATGTCTCCGCAGATTAATTTCTGCTTCTACTTAATGAAGCAGGTTATTAAACTTGCTTATCAATTTATCAAACAGTTGTCATCTTTGATAATCTTAGAGGTGTTTCTTTCTCCAGTTATAATCTGTATGTCATTGATCAAGCAATTACAGATTTCAGAAGTCAAATGATCATGCAAAAATGCATAATGAGTGATAATAATTTAAAAACTCGGACTTTTTTTACAGATTAGGGCAAAACTATATACATTTCAAAATAACAGGGCTAATCATGCATTTCACCTTGCAGCCATAACCTTTCTATAAAGGAACAGACAAACTGGCACCAAGGCAGCTCAAGACTTTAAAAAAAACCCTCAAAACCCCTACTTGCTCAACAAAGAAATTTTTTTAATGGACATTGAGTGCAATGAATACTTGTAATCAGCCTTAGTATTTACTGGCAGAAGGTCTATCTCTATGAAAATCTATGGAAAAGGATCAAAAAGAACCTGGGGTTTAAAGCCAGGTGAGGGACATCTTTAATATCTTTTCTGTAAGTATTCTTATACTAACTGTGATTACTGACAAAGTTTTCCTATAACACTGAAGAGTAACCATGTTTAAGCAGGGTTGATCACAGCATTTAAGGAGAGTGTAAAGAACTGGTTCACACAAGACATTCAACCAGAGAAAAGAAAGCATACAGAGAATTATTAAGGATACTATTAAGCACTGGAACAGCAAAATTATTACTCTTTTGACCCAGATGCTCCTTCTTTGTTTAATTTCCCCATTTCTGCCTTAAGTTTTTCCTCTCCAAGTGGCTTCCACATTCAGCTACTTGAGCCATCTTCCAGATGCTGCATACACCTGTCTTCTTACTGAAAATTAGCCATATGTTGTGGAACTGGCATTATTTTGATGAGCATTTTATCCTCACAGAGTCACCTAACACAAGCAAGTCTCTTTAAAAAATTATTGCTAGGTAGTTGTTTGTCCAAATCTCCTTCATTCACCTGTGTTTATGGTTTATTGGGTTTCCTCCGACACCTCCCTCCATCCCACAGTTTCACTGCTGATGGGGTAGTCTTACTGGGTCAGATATTGAACCATGAGAAACTCAATGCAGACAAAGCCTGAAAAGTCCAAACAGTTTAATTTAATAGTCATCACTGTGGAAAAAAAAAAAAGTATTGTAGATGGGTTTGCACCAATTGATGTATAGAGTCTGACATGTATGGATTTGGAGCTTACTAGGCACAGTTCTTAGGCAAGGAGGGACATGACACCTCTCAAGTCAGCAACAGGACAGGCTGTACTGCTTAGCCTGGATACCACTTACAGAAAGTTAAAACTTCTTGGAAACACTAAGTAGGAAGCACTTTTTCTTCTAGTAGAAGCATATAGTAGAGAAACATCTAAAGGCAACCACGTTTGAAAAGGTTGGGATGACATGAAGTGGCTATGGAAGCTAGTCTTGATCAGTTTCCTACTATATTCGCTTGACTACAAATACATCTAGGCTACTGCTATAGCTTTCAAGCTCAATTAATACAGGGACTTGTCTGTATTAATCTTCAGAAGTTGGTTAAAGTGTGACTAAACTTAAGGCATAACGCTAATTCTGAAAGTTTTCAATGTCAACATAATGCTTTATCCCCTGAGGGGATATGGTTCATTGTCTTGAACAAGGTCAAAAATACTTTTTTTAAAAAAAAAGCTGCTTAAATCATTTAATGTGACATAACACTCATAACACTGCCACAGTTTAGGACCTTTTAAACCCTGAGCTAATTGCATTTTACTCAAGCATTGGGAGCAGATTTTAATCTAGCATATTACATGAAGAACACATCTTCTCTACCACAAAAAGGTGTTATTTACAGATAAAGAGCTAATATGAGATTGTAGCTTCCTCATGAAAATCAGTGAAGAAAAAGATAAAATTATCTCTTGCTTTGTCTTCCAAAAGGCTTTCCATTAAAGTATCTTCAGCTGGAAGCCTCCTTGTAAAAGACATAAACATTTTGATAATGACACAATGTAAGGTTGCATTCACAGAAAGACTACCATGCAGTTGATAACACGTATGGTTACATGTGACAAACTTACATATGGTAAAAGTCAACTGTGGACATGAAAGCTGCAGTTTCCTCTCATGTTATCAGCCCAAAGTAGTAGAAAATAATAATAAAAAAGCCTCCTCCCTTGCATTTGGTAAAATCTTTTCCCAGAAACATTCTTTTTCTATAATCTGTGTGGTTTTTTTCAAAATTGTAAATGAAGATCAATGTATTTTGCCATTGTAATAAATAAATAAATAAATAAATAAATAAAGGCAGCTTGGCAGTACAAGCCACATGGGATTGTGCTAAGCGTATCCAACATTAGATATGGAACTTAAGCTTTACTGAAGCATATGACAACAAGAATAGGTGGGAAAATCTGAGAGAGGAGAAAACCATGATCAGTCAGACATGCTTAAGCAAGTGCAATGGAACTGGCAGGCTTGGTTGGATATAACTGAGATGAGAATTTGGCTCAAAGTATCTTTGATATTTACTTTAAAAATAAAGAACATCTGCGAAAACTGAGAGAAGGAAAACATTTTCGATATTTTATATTTAAACATTTCAGTAATAAGTCCCACTTTAAGAACATAAAAAATGTCACATGCAGCCTATCAATGCGTATCTATCAAAAGCAGGAGCTTATGTAACTACAGCTATTACTTCCCTATTTTCTGTTCAATGTGCATTATCAGTATCAATGTAAGACAGCAGAGAACTGAACTTTACAATTTCCTCATAAAGGTGGTTGAAGACTTTTGAGGTGTATTTACTATTAAGAGCTTCAGACTGAAATCTTTCAAAACTGCATCACATAGAATAATTTTTTTATAGGATTAAGTGTCTTATTTACACATTATTTATGCCATTCACAACCAGCATTTTATCCCTTCACTGCAGGTGGACCATGAAGGAAAATAAACTGACTAAATTAACATTGATAATTGGCAATGATACTATATGAACTAACATATGCAAAGAACTGTATATAACCAACACCTACACTTTCTGTTTTTCTAGGCATAGGTGCAATTAATATCCATTCAACCACTGCTATTGTATAGAGGTTGTTCCTAATATTTTTCAGATCTGGATTTTTTTGCTATGTTGCAACTAAACGGGAGTCCTGCACTGGCTAAGATTTACCTCATTACTTCCAACTGACACAGAACTGTTTACTAATCTTATATTATTTGGAGTCTCCATTTAAATGCAGCTTTTAACACTGATCTAGACGGCATGAGATATTTTAATTCCTGCCTACACTAAAACTCACTGGCGATTGTGCTTGGGATATTATTATCTCAGCACTGAGCACGCATGACATTCTTATTGTTTTCTATTGCGAATGCATATCTAGAAATGACAGTTAACTACAGAGCATGTGCAGGTTTTAACATGAAGCCACTCAAGCAGTGTTTCTTTCAGAGAAAACAGAAGAAAAAAATTCTGTCCTCTCTCATCTTGTTAGCACACACATTTATTTAGAAGATGGTTTAATTAATATGAGATGAAATGTTGTTTGGTGTCTGTTCATTCAACTGTTCCTAAGAGTTGAGTGTTTAGGTGGGAAACCTGTTCCAGATCCCTATAGTAGCTGATCTGTGGTGTGATCCTGAACCAAATTTTTTCACATCCCAAAGGAGTGCCCTCCATACCAACCTCTGAGAAGGCACAAAGGACTTGAATTTGGATGTCCTACAGGAGTGAATGCCTCCATTATTACACTACAGTAACTCCTCTTTTATTTCTCCTTCCCTCGCTCAATGAATATGGAATTACTCAGAAAACATGGAATAATTTCAACAGAGAATTTTACCATGACTATCCAGTAGTCAGATGACCGAAATACCCTCCTGGTATTAGAGAGAACATGGCTAAGTCCTGCTTCAAACAAGATGGAGATAGTATTCAATCTTGATCTAAAGGATACAATACAGAGCAGTATATCTGCTTCCCCACACAAACACTTCATTCCCAACCACCTTTGATTAGGCCCTGCAAGTGAGAGAAATGGGGAATACTCAGTTTGGGAATTTGGCTTGGGCATAAGCTGCACATCTTAAAAGCTCATCAGTGAAGGATGAAGTTATACAGCAATCACTGTTTCAACAGACGCAAGCTCACTGCCAAAACCAACAGATACTTTTCACATATGGTTGGGGGAAAGAAGAACCTCGAGGAACAGATGGAAAGTTTACCTGAAAAGCATATCAAAAGACAGGCAAACCAAGAGAGTCGAGCACAGTCTTTTGTCCTGAACATTTGAAGGCTTACACAACTTAAAGAGTGCAGAGAGTAATTATAATCACCAAGTTCTGAGTCAGTGGATCCCTCTGCAAGATGCTGGTGCATGGCTAAGTTTCCTTAGAGAAGAAAGACCTCTAACCTAACACCACGTACTCCTTGCAAAGTCACAGTTGTTGACTCACAGCAGAATTGTTTCGCTGCTTTTGACTAAAGGTTTGAAACCTAGGAATTTTAAAAGGTAAGTTTTATTTTGTAACGCACATGTTCTGTAAGTACTCTCAAAAGTGTTCTTCTATTGAACACGGGAATCCCAGAAACCTTCACTGTCTGTAGAAGCTCAGGAGACTCCCATGAAACTCACAAGGTGAGCAGTGTGATGTTTGCCCACATGATTGAGGTCTTAACTGCTTTCTAAGCAAAAACTGCAGGACAGAAACAACACCCTTTTCTTTTGGTACAATTTCGAAAATTAATATACTAGATTTGCTGTAGTTAAGACTTCTTTAACTCCTTTCATCTCTTCACTTTCATGACAATGGAATTAGGGCTACACAATAGAATAAAGAAATGAAGTTATCCCAGGAGGAAGCTACTGAATGACAGTAGCTAATTGAGCGAAACCCTTTTTTTCACTCACTTTTCCAAATTCCCAGCTGTTAAGCCTTTTTTTTTTTTTCCAAAGGAAAAATTACTTTTCACCCTATGGGTTTTGCTTTTATAATAATAATAATAATAATAAAGATAAATGCATGCAAGTTTCTACTTTGTTTAAATGTAGAAGTTTTCTGTGGGAAGTAGTAAAGCAGAAAAATGCAGGAGTGTAGTCAGAGAAGGAAATCTGAGAGCTAGCATGGAATTACAGAATCACAGAATCATAGTGGTTGGAATGGACCTCCAGAGATCATTGAGTCCAACCCCCCTGCCAAAGCAGGGTCCCTAGGAGAGGTCACACAGGGAGGTGTCCAGACAGGTCTTGAATATCTCCAAAGAAGGAGACTCCACACCCCCTGGGCAGCCTGTCCCAGGACTCTGGCACCCTCACTGGGAAAAAGTTCATCCACATATTGGTGTGGAACTTCCTCTGCTCCAACTTGAAGCCATTGTCCCTTGTCCTGTCCCCACAGACCACTGAGAAGAGGCTGGCCATTTCCCCCTCTGTCCCACACTTGAGATATTTATAAATATTAATACAATGAAGGGAGTATTACTGGCTGTGCTGTCCAGCAGTGTCCCCTGCCAGAGTGACACCTGGTTTGCCCAGCAGTACCAATGGTAAAGCTCAGCTCAAATACCGCACACCTCTGTGAGCCCTTCTCTGCACAAAGCATCACTGCTCATGTGCCTGTTGACACTTACCCACACATTGGGCTAAGGCTGGACCTTTTGTACTGAATTTCTCAAATTTCATGTCGTCTCTCCCTGTGTTTTTCAACAATTTCTGGCAGTCTTTCAAGACGGAGAATACACTGCTTTAAAAAGTGGAGCTATCTAGAGCAAGGCTAAGATGCTAAACACTGAGCCACTCAGAAGGTAGAGCGGCAGTTCTCCACAGGAGCTGCAGCATCATAAAGCCTCAAAGTAGTGTCAGATTTTAGCTCTTGGAAAAGGGCTTGCAGAGTTAGCCATTTTTTCCCTCCCCCACTATTTAAAAAAGAGAATAGCAAAGTAAAAAGCAGACATATGGACAGTGCCTCACATTCCATGAAGATTTAGTTGAGCTACTGTGTCCTGGTTTTACTATAGTTTAACTTTATCCAGGAATCACTGTATTATTTGAAATTGTTCCTCTCCAAAACTAATATTTACCCTCTTTTTATACTTTAAGAGAGTAAATCTCCTTCTAGTTTTAACTGGACAATCAAAGTTACGCTTTATTCCTGCATAGGAAACAAACAGCACTAGTATTCCTTGTGTTACTTCCTGAAATTCTCACGTTTTTCAAAAGCTTTCTAGTAAATGCTTACCAAAAATTTATAAGAATCTCACAAGATTTAGACATGATAATACCACAGATCAGTAGCACATTACCCTCCTTTAGCTGATGTAGTTTATCTCATTCATACACCCTTAAATTTAAGAAAGTTTCAAAAATAAAGTACACAGTTCAACTTTTTAATTTTTATTTTCTGCGCTTTTGCCCTTTTCATCACAACCTTTTGTTCTGTGCAAGTAAAAGAAAAAAAAATAAGGAAAGTCCCTCTGGTCATACAGATTATTACACTGTTAAACAGTCAAATATGATTTGGCCTTCTGGCAATATTATGGCTCAGGGAGATATGAAGTCCATGTTTAAAAAAAATAAAAGGAACAGAAAAGGACGAAACCTGCTGAGAACAGCCATGGAAGTAGTAAAGTTCCAGAATCTTCATAATAGTGATGAAAGGAAGTCAATCTAGCACAATACAAGGTGCTGTTGGTACTTTGTAATTTATTCATTATGGCATTTACATTACTGAGAGTACTATCCAACTTCCATATTGGTAATAAATAATAAATATGAATTTATATATGTGTGTACCTGTATGATTCAATGAATCTGACTTTTGCCTTTTATGTTGTACAAAACTAAATGCTATAAATATGTATTTATTTTAAAACAATGAGGGGTTTGTTTCCAAAGGACAGGGGAAAATGTTATCCAAAATGAAATCTTTGTTGAGAATTTTAAAATCCTTCCACAAAATATTAAAATGAAATAGTGGTATGGAAAGCTGGAGATCTAGTAGACATCAATATTCCATTTTGATTAATTATAGCTTTAAATGTAGTCAGAGTCAAGGATGCGACACTTCTAGAGATCCAGGAACATTAGATGATAAAAATACACTTTCTCTACTTCCAGTACTAAGGAAGGGAAGTGCTAGCTAGTATTGCAGTAGAGCATAAATGCAATATTTCTGTGCAAACTTAAATTGAGATTATTGGAATTACAGATAAGATAATCGAATGGAGTCAGACACAGGTCTTCAGAGTTGCCAAGTTCACCTAAACATAGTGATGGATCTTATGGATGCTGAAACTTAAGTACAGCAATACAGTAAGGTTTAGACCTAGTTTCCAGTCATGTTCTCATTAGCAGCTTGTATTTAAGGCCTGCTGTGTTCAACTCACCCTTACTGCTGTGGGAAATAGTGGGCATTAATTTGTACTCAGACAAAACTCCCACCGAATGAGGTGGGTAGCTCATTGGTTTTTTTAACTCCTATACACCATCAAACACTTTAATATAAATCTCTATAATCTTAGCCTTGCAGATGAATATTAAATTAACATAAAAAACAACAGGAACTTACTCTTTGGTCCAAAAGTTCAGGGAATGTTAGGCAGAAGCACAACTCTGGAAAACCTGCCCCTAGCACGCTGATGTGTGAAAGAGCAACTAAACCAGAGAACTTGGAAGAAGAGAAAAATGTTACCTTTAGAGATGTAAATAGATAATTCATGCACACTTCCTCAAACACTAGCTTTGATTTTGGTACACTTCTCCAAAAACAAATCTGAGGAAAGAAGCCTAACCAAATTTAACTTTTATTGTCTCTTTTGTTTTCAGTGTCTTGATCATAATGCAGGGAGAAACCAAGCTTCTGCCTGAAAGAAATACATTAGAATACTGATCGCTGTCTGCATCGAGATGTGTTACATTCCTAGTAATGAGGTAACCCTTTGCAGGCTTCCCATCATAGTCTCTTTGTTATGAAAAGGATTCATACATTTAAAGTGCTGAAAAAGCCCTCAGCAAATAGGTTTAGTTGATTATCATAATATCACCCACTAGTGCTATTATGTTGGATCAGCATTTACATTATAAATTTCTGTTTTAGGGACTAGATTTCTAAACTATGAAAAAAAGGCTCTGAACAGAAAGTTTATATCCAAAGAGTAATTTTTGCATAGATTTAAAATGAGTAGTGCATTCATCAGAAAATGGTATTTAATTCCTAGTTCAAGCCACAGTACCGAATAAACGCAACTTGCCAAAGAATTTATTTTCCTACTTGTTTTTCCTGTAAGAAACACAATTAGTGTGATACAAGCAAACCTTTATACAGGTCACTTTTCATGTTGGTCCTTTTTCTCACATCCAAGGTGTCTTTTTACATACACCTCTGGACTGCTCGCACAGGCATGTCTCTACGCATACTGACAGTAAAGTTCTTTATTCCAATAAGCATAACAAAATGACTGGACAGATAAGTCCTGTAATACCAAATATATATATGTTTGTTTTTTAGTATTTCTGAGACTAACAAGGTGAAATGGCTGAGACTGTTATCTTTGATTTAAGAATTCTACTTTATAATGTCTATTTTTATTTTTGTAGATCCTTCAAGGTGAAATCCTGGCTAATTAAAGTCATTTGAGTTTTGCTGTTGACTTCAGTGTAACCAAGATTTCACTAACAAAAATCTTAATTTAGTAAAAAAAGCTCTGACTAACAGCAAGTGCAATCTGTTTGATAGATGATGTATTCTATGTAGCTATATACATTACAGCTCACAGCAGTACAACAAGAACAGCTTTAAGCTACTGAGTAATTAAGAAGTGACGTATTTGTTTTTATGAACTGATTTAATGTTAAATATTGACATTTGTGCTGGTCCATTAAATCCATAAAGCAATTTTTGGAAAGAAAATAATAAATGAACTAGTCCTTTTCATTCAAGTTTTTAAATCTAGATTTACTAAGTGCAAATTTAATAATTCCTAAACATGCATTAGTAAGATATATCCTAAGTAGCATTAAAAATGCACTATACTGGCAAAAATAGTTTCTGTTTTGCTCTTATATCTATTACAAATTCTTGATTCTGCCAAAGCCATCAGCAAAAATATATTTGTAGGTACTGATAGAAGTCTTGCATAGTGTTTTTCTACAACAAATATAAAGTTATATATCGTAAGAAATTTTTTTTTCTTTTACAAAAAAAGGTTTATAGTTGTAATTCATAGTAAATACGTGTAATTAACTCTTATAATGAATTAGACTTCCTAGCTTTTAAATGTGTAGCTCACATGTATTCTATCAGCATACATTGCCCTGCCAACAGCAAGTTTGCAAGACGAAGGAAATTATTCTACAGTGAAGCTCATGCTATGGTAACCTGTTGTTAATTATTGTTAATGACATAGTTTTTAAAAATTTATAAATCATGGAATACATCACCAGAATTAAAAACATTAAAAATTGGATTAATATTACATGAAAATGGTATTTTAAGCTCTTATAAGAAAAATGTTGATGTAACAGCACATTCCTGAAAAGCCATTTACCTTGTTACTGCTGAGCCAAAGAAGAAGAGAACAGAGTAAGAAGCTTCTTGAAGTTTTACTTTGTTAGGACAATTTACTTGTACCTTGTATACAATGAATACAGCAATAAAGAATGTTAAACCTTTACCTCTCATTTCATATTCTTCTTGTAGAAGTAAAATACTCCCTTATATTAAAATACATCTCCTATATTAGACTTCTGATAATTTTTTACACCACTGGAGGAAAATCTTGTCAAGGGAGCAGGTATTTAACTGTCTTGTCTTTGAAGTATAGTGAAAAGTGGTTGGGGTTTTTTCCCAATTTGTCCTTTAATAGCACCATGTTATGTATTTTTATTATTATTACAGAGGACTAGGATGATCACTGCTAAACTAATCTAAATAATCTGGAGTATCTACAATGTCATTAGACATTGTGATTAGGTGTATAATAACCACAGATACTTTAGCTGATACAATACAGTTCAGTTATATTAGGATTAATACAAAAGGATTAATGTCACCCTCACCAGCCCTTCCTATCTGTCCTCACTGGAATGAACTAGAAGTATACATTCAATAGGTGGAAAGATTTTGTTTTGGAAATATTTAAAGAGAATTCCAGGGTTTAAACCTCAGAATGAGCAGTTTCACTTTATTTCGATCCTGGTTATTATCATTATGTTGCACATTTTTAGTGTGGTTATTATCCTTTATAAAACCAAATATTTTGCAAAAGATTCCCAAACATGTTACTTCTTGGAATTAGTATTTTCTGACACCCTCTATTTGCTTTTTTTAAATAGAAAATTAAATACAACGAAAAGCAGCCACTAGCTTTATACTCTCATTTTATGCATTTAATCTGCTTACAACCTTTGAAATTTGTTGGCCTATGAAAACCAAAGTGGATTTACATGTGCATTCAAATTGCACTAATTTAGTTTTGAAATTTTCTAGTAAAAAGTCATCAAGGGATACTTTTCCTCTTCCAAACCCATATTACCTATAATTTGATAGCAAAACATACTTCAGCCAAAAATCATAAACCAGTTTTAGTAACTACAGTTTTCGCGCTGTAATAAAATCCTGTTTAGATCAATATATTCACTAAGGAATTGTTCAGATGTGTGATAAGCATTTCTGATTTGTAAGGTACTGGTACAATAGAATATACCCTCTCCTCAGTAGATACACGCACAAGAATTACATGTGCATATGGAAATGCACTCCCTTAAATCCAAAGTTATATGTGTAACAGCACTAGTTGGCAACTAAATTTATAAAGGGCAGCAGAAATCGAACTCACAAAGACAGCATTTTCCCTCACAAGTCTAAAAGTCTCCCTGCTAAACTCAGCCAACAAGGAAAACAGTAAAACCGGGAAGCTGGTCTTAAATGTTTTTGCACTAGTACTGCATTTGCACTGCTCTTTGCATGGCACAGAGTGCTGGGCAGCACAGCAGAATGGCTAATACACACCACCTGAGGATGAAACGGCAACCAGGCTGCAGGACAGTAGGTCTCTACACCCGTAAGAGATGTCTACATCCCTGGCAGTGGATCACCACTTGAAGAAATAAGGTTTACATCAATTTCCTACATATTTCAACCACGAAAAACAACATTTCAGTAGTGGCCCACTGAGATCCAGGCTCTTTTACAGGATTTTTTAAATTCCTTTGTATATAGCCATGGCTGATGAAGAATATCAGAACTGCTTTCTTGGAGATCACGAAAAATGTAAATGAATGAGGCCTGTTGGCTTTGTGGATGAGCCAAGACAATACTCAGTGCTGCAAGCAAAGCACTAAAAAACTGCTGCTAAAAATACTTAGCTAAAGATGGTGAGAATTTTTTTTTTTGCATCTCAGAGCAACTTTGTTCCTCTGAAAGATGTCTGAGCAAGTGGCATTGTAAAAACAGAATGAGGCTCAGTAACAAAATCTTAACATCTCTGTGTTGATTTGATGTTTTTCCACAGCAAATTAAAAACTAATCAATCTTTTTTTATATTAATGCATCACACCACCTGATTCGGTGAATGGCCTATCTAAAAAGCATAATGAATGTATTGGTTCATGTAGTATATTTTGCCACATAATGAGTCTAACACAGTGGGCAGGTATACTTACAATAGCCTGGAGTTTCAAAATCAGCTGCTAACCTTATAGCAGTTTTGAGGGTGAAAATATTATACAGTAGACCCTATATTTGAGTTTCATGTTGGCTCTTCCAGATGAAGGCAAACACAAAAATGCTTATCTAAGATGTCTTCCTTGCAGAATGCATGTGTGCATTTCTCCATCAGTTTGCATTTCTCCATCAGTTTACATCATGAGACATCATACAGCATACAAGGCAAAACAATGAAACTATCCTCTACAGTCCCTATGCAAGTTTGGGTTTATATCACTTCAATCTTTCCTGTTTTAAATCACCAATAAAAGTGAAAATGAGTGGCAGGCTGGCCAATCTGATCAGTTTTAAGTATGTTAGAGTAATTTAAAATTTTGAATATATTTGTCTACTGTCAAATTTATGCCATGCTTTACCAAAACATAAAGAAGTAACAGCTCCCTGGTAAAAACATGTTTTGGTATGTCATCTCAACTCAGAAAGCAGCATTCATCCCCAGGTGGAATGGTGGTACTGTGATGTATCCAGTCAGATATTGGATTTGGGGATTTCACTTGCAAGAATAAAACCGAGTAAAGAGCTATGCTATCGAAACAGTGTACATTAGCTCATTAATCAAAGGAAACACAATCCATGGATGTTCTGAAACATAAGTTTCTGTCCCTGTGTTTTCATTTTAGAAAGCACTACAGACGGAAGAAAAGAGCCACGACCTAACCTCAGCTCCAACCTTACCCTCTGTCAAGGGAACTGCAATATCCTCTGAAATACACAAAACATCTACTCACCTGCTGGGTTTAATTTCAGAGACCAGCACTATCATTAACAGAAATATTATAGTTTTTTATCTGTGTACCGTCTTATATCCATTCTCAGCAAAATCAGAAAGCTTTTCTCAACAGGCATATGCCTTCAGCTTCTCCTAGCAAAAGCAAATGATTCTTCCAAAGGATACATGAATGACAGGGATAATGTCCAAAATCTTTTTGGAGTGTTCTAAACCCTGCTCCTTTCCTTATGAATGGGTAATATGCATGTAGTCTAAATATCAGTGTTTGGAGTTATGCTCAGAAGTTTCTGAGGGATCCAAACCCTCACTGAACTTCATGGGCATGCATACTCTTCTATAGTTCCACTGCTGCTTTTCAGTAAGTCACATCACCAAGATAGCTAAAATGTGTTCTGTTAGACCTGCGCACGTGCCAAACACACATTCTTCATAATCACTCCTGCATAAAGAAGGCTTACATTCAATTTATTTTTAGATTTACCAAAGCATAAACACGAGGAAGAGAACAAGATTGGAAGAACTGAAACCATGTTCAATTTATAGCATAGTGAGTCCAAATCATCCTCAAAGTTTAGGTCAGTCCATATAAAAATAAAACCAACATTACTTAGCTCTTTCTAGCTGTTCAGTAGAAATATAAACTTTTCCTAATGTCATCTTACTCTTTGTTGATACTTCTCCTCTTCTCCTCCTTCCAGTCCCAGCTCTCCCTTACATAAGCATAATCAAATTACAAGGGCACTATCTGATCAAATTCTTCTTTCCCCATTCTCAGCCTCATCCCTATTATTAGAGTCTCCCCAGTGCCTTTAATTTAATGAAAAGCCCTGCAGCCTAAATGTCATTGCCATTCCAGATTCCTATTTTAAAACTTCAGGCCCTGCAAGGCCTCACAGAAAGCACCACGTCAGTTGGTGTACGCAGAACTGAATGTTAGTCTGAAGCAGTTAGGAACTGCAACCAATACCTGAGCAATAGCTCTCCAAAGACAGGGAAGCAAAGGGGTATCTGGCTCCTCCAAAGGGGTGCGCAAGGCATGGAAGAAAGGTTGGCTGGTTGCAAATGATGCTGGGTCTTCCTTAAGGAAAACAAAAAAGATTAAAAATTTGATGGACTTTTTCATTACCAAGCTTTTAGATAGCTTTAGGAAAGTGTGGGGTTTTTCCTAACCTTCAGGAACAAATCATTCTGATGTTGAAGTTAGATTACAATTTTTTTTAATTTTGTCTTGGGTTTTCCTACTCATAAGTCAGAGAAACAACTGTAGGCAAAATTTTACACCTGCAATGAAATGCAGGCTCAGTCAGTACGATATGGATCACAAAATGCCTAGTTTCACTCATAAAAAATTGACTTTCCAAGCAATTTTAAATGCACCAAAAATACCTGCTAATGCCATCCTTATCTTTTGTAGCTACTTGCACTGAAAAAACTAGAGACATCCAATGAAAGTCTTATCAAAGACAAGCTAAAAACGTATCCCACTGTCTTTTCCTCTGGCAATTTGGACATTTATGTCAAAGTTATGTAAGGGGGCAGAGATAAGAAAATTCACATATGGGAATTCATATACCCAGTATACTACAGCATATGGCATGGTATAATGTGAACATGTGTTCATTTACACACCACACTGCCCTCCCCCCCCCCCCCCCCCCTTTTCTTTTTTTTTAATTTGGGAGCTCTATAAGTATTTTCTGAATACTTGTGAACTTTTATATGGAGGTATGGAAAGCATGGCAGAGAATAAAGAACTTGTTAAATGGGCAAGTGCAATAAATCGATGTAGAGATAACAGAGGTAGCTAGGTAAGCTAACTCTTCACATTAGGAACAAGTACAAAAGAAATGGTGTGTTTAATCAGCAGGCACATGCTTCAGGCCACACCAGTCTCTCAGACTTCTAGTTTCACCTACTTTGCAGGACTTTGTGATTGTTTTGTAAGATTTCAGCAACTCATTGCAAAGCACTTTCTAGGGTAGAAAATTCCTGCTGAATAGATGGAATGTTAAAGTTCTACACATACATATATTATTTCCACATCATATTCTATACATCATATTCTATCTATGATAAATATATATCGCATATAAATCTTTCATACCTTGGATGGGTATGAAAAAATCACACATATTTATTAAAATATAAGGTGTTTCAATGGTATCTAACAGAAAAGGCATCCAAACATATAAGGAGGCTCATCAGCTGCTGAGCTACATGACAGAGCCAGAGGCAACTCCAGAGCATCAACACAACTGCCTGAGGAGACTGCCAAGGAGCCAGCTGCTGCTACTGGAAAATCTTCCAAAGCCTTGCATCTGGGTCCTGTTACTGCTGTCCAAAAAAACAACCCCAACAAACCCTAATAATCAAAATTTCATCTTTGTTATGAAAAACAATATATTATGTAATACATTATTTGCACCATGACGAGTTGTATCTTTGCTCACAGACATTCCTGTATTCTAATTACACAATATTTTATTCCTGGCTTGCTTGTGGTCCGTTCTGTGACCCTGTAATATCTGAGCAGTTAAGACACTGAGGAAGCAATTCAAGCTCCTAATTGTGCATGTGTAGTAGCATTTTAGACACCTAGATCCTAGCTGCCAGTCCTGAAGGACACAGTTGTCCAACAGGTGGTCCAAAACCACTCGAGACACTTAAATGCAAGCTACTGGGTCCCCTCTCAAATAATAGTCATGCTTTAATAATAGCAGGGAAGTTGGTCTTCATGCAAGACAGCTTTATAGGATTTACAAGTGAAAATAGCTATCCAACTTGCTTCTCCTCTCTTTTGTCTTGAGTGACTGGATTAGTGTAGTTGCAAAATGTTATTACATAGGATAAATATCTAGATGGGACTCCCTTGTTCTACCTATCAAACAATAAAATCCCTTCTCTAATTATATCAGTGGAAATAAGCAATTGGAATTTATTCCTTCGAAAGAATACTGCAAATGACCTCAGGTCAAGTTTGTTATAAGGCTGACAGATGACCTGATGACAGTTTTTCACCAGCAGCCTTCAGAAATGATTGAAATCCTGAATTCCCAGAATGTTGCAATGGAACATGCTGAACAGGCTCTGTTCTCTTCTGGTACCTGTGATCTACAGCTATGCAGGACTCAGCAATACAGTATTTAATCTCACTCCTTGTGGAATCCTTAAAAATCTATCAAACCAAGAAATTATGACAAACCAACAAACAAAGCCCAGACAGAAAATACACTTCTGGGAATAGTTTTATTTTCCTCAAGTAAAGTAGAATCTCTCTTCTGTTAAACGTTGTCTTTTCTTTACATTTTTGGGAAGCCAGACAAGATTAAAGAAGAACATGAAAAGGATTTAGCCATAGTTAGCAATGCAAACACGCTCTCACAGAAAGTTTAAGAGGGTTCTTTCTTGTAAAACATAGTTATTAAAACACTTCTGAGCTACAGGTTGCTCAAAGAGAACATTAGCTTATGCAAACAATTATGTGAGCAATTCTGCTTCATGAGGTTTAAAAAATGAGTCATAATAGTCTGCAGCACACAGAGATAAGGGTTCTAGGTGGAAGATATATGCCTGACTTTAGGTAGGAACTCTCTATGGGGAACCTTAGGACTAGGAAGTAGTGTCAAGCATCTGCAGAACTCTATACTTGTAATGTTAATTAGGGTGATATTAAGTGCTTTAGAAACTGTATAAGCCATCTTTTGAAACCTACAGAAAATCTGAAGCACCTGTTTAATTTGTGTAAATATTCCAATTTACCACTTTCACCTTGTAGATGGAGATTACAGGGAACTTTCATACATGCCTGAATCTAAAAATAATTCCATGAGTTGAGCTTTTAAAACTCTGGAAGCTTTAGGCAAACTGAATTAGTTTTAGGTTCTCAAATATTAACTCATTGAATGATTTATTTGAAACATGGATATTCTTTTTCCCTCAGATGTTTATAGTATTTGAGAAAGGTTTTTAAATGAGCCTTTAAAAATACTGCATTATGTTTCTTGAAGCTTCACTGTGAAGTCTGATGAGAGGAAGAACAGTGATTAATTGTAGTTTGCTGTCTTGCATTCCAAAACAGCAATTTTCCAATTTAAATCTCTTGTATATTTTTGTAAGAGTGTAATTTATATTCTCCCTCCTGTGACTTTCCAAGTTAAGACACAATTTAGATAAAATTCCACAATATTAGAATTGGGGAAAAAGAAGCTCTTTTGACTGAATATTCGAGCAAAAAATGTGTTTGGGGCTATGCCATAAATCATGCTTGTCAGATCCTTCAGAGGAATCATTCTGTACAGTTACCTTGTCTATTATTTAGAAAGCACAGACATTGAACAAGATAATTCAGCAGTGCTGCATCTGATTCACATATGGTTGTTTCCCTTTAATCTATAGGTTTGAAAGGATAATCTATTTTCAGTTTAACTTCAAAATTGTTAAATTTTATTTTTATTCCTTCATAATTGCACTACATGTGCACATTTAGAGACTTTTGGGCTTCTGCACAAAGATGATCTGGGGGTTTGATGATAACTAATGAACAATGTCAACCGAATGGTGCTGAACTATTTTCAAGGCACATAACTCACCATGAAATTACTGACACTTTAGGTTAGATCATGCTCCTGTTCTAAACATTTTTCAGGAAATTTCCTAATGGAAATTTTTTCATGAAACCAACGGACTAATTTACAACAGACAGCCAAGGATAAGGAAGCAATCTTGCAATGTGGAGTTGTTCCAGAATTTATGTCAAGTACATCTTTAATAATAAATTAATTCACAAACCCTGCTGCTGAACCTTTAATGTCTAAAAATTACCTATGATCTACTTTCCCACAGACATTCATTTCAACAGAAATATTTATTTTCAAGAGTTTTATAGAAATAAACATCACATTTAATATGGCAAATGAAAAGTTAAACTCATTATTTCTAAGAACATATTGCTTAGTGAAATCCAGTTGGAAACCCTAACAATTTAAATATGCAACTATGATTTAAAGTTCTCCATTTCAAAGGTTTAGGAGGGTTCATAATTTTGATTTCTCAAACCACTAGTTATAAGCTGCAATATTAATTTGGAAAACAAGAAAAATCAAGGAGAAATAGTGCAATAAATGCAATAAGAAAACTTAGAAGTTGTTCTGCAGTGGAGAAAGGATATCATTGCAAAGCCAGAGGTAGATGAGTCTAGAGACAAGGCTGACAGTAGAACTTTACTGAACAGAAAGATGAAAACAGTAGTACTTACCAGCTGTAACACTTTAATTAGGAAAATACTGTGGAATATGTGTTGATAGTATGTATATCATCTGCACTAAAAATAGTTACAGCAAGTGCTCAGGAATAACCATTCAATTATTCACTTTCTTTAAGGATTAAAGACTTAAATTTTTGCATAGCTTTCAAAACTTACACTATTCCCATACTGCTGTCTACAACAGCAATTACAGAAAGACAGACACTTGAGTGAATGTGTCCTGTGATATGAATACATATGCGGCAAAGTATGCCTCAGACTGGACTATACAGTTTGCATGGGTCCACATGCTAATACAGGTTTGACACAAGAGCCTTGACACCTTCAGGGCTTAATAATAACCTAATTTGTTTAATGCCAGCTGGAAATATTTATACAAATTGCAGTGGCACCTTTGATTCTGACTCATAAATCCATTTATTATCACCTTGGTCTCAGGTGATTTAAATGCTAAAGTAAAATACAATGGGACACAACCCCCTAAGCCACATAAAACTTGAAGAATGCTATTCTACAAGCCAATTTTATTAGTAAAATATAATTCTGAAGATGAATTAATAAATATAAGTAGGATTTTAAAAAAATATTAAACCAATAGGAGCTGTGTTCTTCTGAAAATCTCACTAGTATCTATAAGCGTGTTTAAGTCCATAGGATGTCTGTTTCTCTCTCTCCCCACTCCTCTATTCAAAAAGGCCTGAAGCAGTTTCTGTGACTATTTGGTATGACTCACCTGTGTATGTAGTGCCTGTTACTTCCTAAGCCCTAAGAGGACTGCTCCAAGGGCTTATAAAAGCATTCCTAAAGATTTTCATTTGGAATGACCAAACTGCACCAGATTGTAAATGTTTTAAATTTCATTCCCAGCTCAGTATTTTAACTCCTGTTCTCTACAGTCAGTTGCCTTAATATATATCTTCAAGGCTACACATAAACATTTCTAAAATACTGCTAAACGTTACATATCTTCTTTTTTTTTGGTACTCTTATTTAACACTTTCCAGCGCTGCTTCTTTCTTCTGTGTAAAAGCCAAACATTTTTGTTTAACATAGGATAAAAGCCCACAAATAAATTCTCTAGTCACCAAATCCTCCTGGTTTTGAACACATGTTCCATTGTGACAAAGGCTGTATCATGAGCTCACTTGTTAAAATACTAGTGCACTGTTATTCACGATAAGCTACTGAAATGCCACTAACTAGTCTATTAGCTTCTGCTCTGTAAGTAAAATGTCATTCTCTGCACCTCCCCATACTTCTAAGGGGTGTTATGAGCCTGTAGCAAATATATTGGTTGGTTTAGACAAAGATAGACTGAAATGAGACAAAGACTATCACCCAGAGAGTTTGCTTCGACTTGTTTAATTTTGGTGAAGTGGGAATGCATATTTGTATCATGACTACATCTAACTCTGAGCAACCATTAGCCAGACAGTGATATCCCTCCAGCAGAAGCAGTTGCTTGCTGTTTGCCTAGGTGTTATAGCACAAAGCACTGACATCTGAATGTCCTCACTACTATTCTGGGCAACAGAGGTGAGAATTATATTTTTATTTTGAGCTTGGGAAAAAAAAATGCAAAAGAAAAGCTACTAATCAAAGAGAACACTGAAAAATATATTTGTTGGTTGATAGAAACTTAAAATGAAACAAAACCACATAGATTATTTCCTGCTAGAAAGCTGCAGAGTTTACATTACAGTAGCAAACCTGAGCATGTCCTCATACAGTAATACCCATTTCAGTCCTGTTTGGCTCTTTCAGGTGAAACCATAATCCAAAAGAACTGTCTCTTTCATGTGAAACCATAATCCAAAAGAACTGTCAATAGAGGTAAATAGAGGGCATCCTTTAAAATAAAGCCAAAAAGCCAAATGGCTACTAGGTAAACCATATGTATCTAGCAAATAACTCTTTTGACCAAATTTCAAAGACAGTACAGGAATTTTCCTGAAGAGCAGTCCCTACTAGTAAAGGCTAGCAAAGAGATCACCAGTGTGCCTTAACAGATAGCTTAGGGAAGATGGGTTGTTTTAACTTGCACGTACTGCTTTTCATCTACCCCAGAGAGAGATTCATAGGCAGGGATGTGTCACTTCACAGCTCAAACAGGCAGACCTCCTTCATATTTTTTTGTGTAATCAGCCTGGTCATTCCTGTATTTGCAAGGAGATCTATATACTGTAACTTAAGAATCACAGAATCACGAGGTTGGATCTGCCACAAGATGCAAAACTTCCATGGTAGGTACAGAATAAAAAGAGCAATTTTTTCTGTACTTGCTACAGCTTTATATCATTAATGAAGGAACGTGAGGGAATAATCTTGCTATTGTATATCAAAAGAGCTTACTGTCTGTCCTTGATGCATTTGGTTCTTAATAAATTCTGAAATAATAGGTAACTAGAAAAACTCTGTAGAGAACTTCAGTGCCTTCTGACCTCAAGGACTTTCTTGATAGTGATAATTAGCTTTAAAATATTCCTCAGAGATCTTGAGATTCAACGTTTAACTATGATGGCTTCTGTACTGCACATGGCAGTTGTTCAGGGCAACTGGGAGACTAGTCCCTGAACAGCTACAACCTACTTTTTGTTTCAATGTGATCAACAGAGTGGTTGCCAGCAAAATCAAACTTATCTATTAGCATAAATATATGGAGATCTGAAAGGGCTGCTATATACAGCACATGTAAATTATTTACATCTAGTCAACCCAAGTGACTGCAGACATTGTAAGAAGCACAGCTGCTGCTGGTGCTAGAACCTTGAAGCTGTTTCTTAATGTGAATATTCATTATTACACTCCTGGAAGACTGTAGGGGAAAACACAGTCAATAAAAGTATATTCTGTGTTTTGTAGTCAGTAAACAACATAAGCAAAATACTATGTGGAGGATATAGAGCAGCTGCTCTTTCCAAATGAATGCCTAATTGTGAAATATTTAGACCTTAGCACTATGATTTCCTTAACAATTCTTTTTCTTGTTAGGGTAGATTGGGTGCCCTTGTGCTTTATTTAGATTTTCTTTTTTTTTCCTCACCCACATGGTACCACAGTGTCTAAAGCAAACAATCACGTAACAAGGGATTCACATAATGTAACTTAATAACAAACTGCATTTATACAATGCTTTTTATCCTAGAGCATCCCTAGACAGGACAGTTATAGCATACGTGGGAATTTTCCACTGATACAGCAAAATATACTTATGGCAAAGGTAATTCATTTGCCCTTACACCTTTTGCATTAATGGAGAAACCCATGCTATATGCACCATCATCTGAATCTTGGCTTTCAGACAGAAGAATGGTTGTACAAGAAGGTTGTAGTCAGCAAAGTGTACTTCAAACACTTGCCAGTTAACTCCTAAATGTTATAAAAGTTAATATCCAAGAACTTAGGACTTGTCGCCAAGAACTGGTTCTGACATAAAGCACGTATGAAAACAAGATTTCCTTGCACAGAAGCAATACAGTAGCTGAGACTCTGCTCAGGTAGATTCTTAAACCAATTTGTGTAGTCATGATAGGGATATGAGCTAGCAATGGACATCTGCTTTCATGCAGCTGCTGGCAGAATCTGCTCTATAATGAAAACTCTCGTTCTCAGAACTTCCTATGCCTTTGAACACCCCAAAGAGAGCACATTCAAATTTACAGCAGCCACAGGTCTAGACTTTTTTAATAACTTCATTCCTGTTCATTTCACATTATTCCTCAGAAAAAGATTTGGTCTATTTGAATTATACTGACTCTGTCCTAAGGAAAAATATACAGGCAGTTTTATCAGTGTAACAACATTATAAAAAGAGATATATTTTACTGCTCCAAATACCTTCTAAAGTCTCTACAGGAATTAAAAGTACTGTTATTACCAAACCCACCTTTTATTTTCAGGAAATTCATTATAGTTTTTAAAGAATTTTTCATAGACCTGAATGTGAGTGCCTAGACATCCCACAGACAAATTAGAAACATAACCTTTCAGCAGAAGATATTAGGGTCCATATCATACTATTATTCCAAAAAAGAGAAATTTGCCTATATAATTGCAGGTATTGCAGGAATTTTTATTTATATTTGTAGGATGGAATGGGATTCCTTGACACTCTAGAATATGGAATTCAGAAAGTGTCATATATATGTGGTGCTAACTGCTGTGTGAATCTTCCCAGCTGAAAAGGCAAACTACGTACTGCAAGTAAATGTTGATGTTCACTGTGAGAAAACTGGAGCAAAGTGTTTGAACATCTGAAAATGATCTGATCTCAAAGTACAACCACCTTAAGGCTGCTTTCTACTGAATCAGATCATGTGCTTAAATTTATAAGGAATCAACAGTTACTGTCATCAGAGATGACATTCGAAAAGACAATAAAAGCTCTTGTATCATTAACATCACTAGGAAGTTCTCTCATAATGCACTAACAATATTTACCAGTCATCTCTCCAAACTGCTGATTCACCTGAATGCATCTCTATGATCACAGAGATCTTCAGTATGTTGTCAGTTCCCCCCCCTAAGTAATACCTATCTACAAAGGTAAAGGAAAAAGCAGTATATCCAAAGCTGCAACTTATTGGTACCTGTTGTCAATAGAATCACATTCTATCACCATATATGCCACTTTCTACCCAATATGTTTGCAAAGAATAACAGGAGAACATATATTTAAAACAACAGAAATGGGAGAAAAAGCTACAAACAACTAAGTCTTTGTTGTTTCTGTACTTATTAAATGCTTCAAGGCAAATTACCATACTATATGAATTCTAATAGAGCTGACAATTTCTCCCTGCCATTCAATGAACATGTTGAGTGTCATCTTCTGGATCTTCAAAAGCCTATTGCACAAAACCACTGTTCTCCCCATCCTACTGGGAGTTCCTTTTTGTCTGGTTTTCATTCTGAACTAGACACTTGTTCCAAATGCAGTTTCTGACCTGTGCTAGGAATAAATTCACATTCATAGACATTCAGAAACACGTTAACAGCATGATGTTTCATGTGCAGCAGGCTTTACATACTACTGAAGCATAATGCCAGATGTTCCAACAGATATTTAATGACTATGACATTTCATTTCTATTTATTTACCATGGAAGGAAATTAGTATTATAGATAACTTTCAAATTATTATTACACATCAAACGCTGGTGCTGGTTTTCTTAATTTTTTTGCTCCTAAATGATAGCAGCATGGGACTTTTGATATAGCTTTAAATATGCTGTATCTTAAAATGTAACAAAGAAATTAAAAATTAATAAATAATGGAGTTGTCTTGCCTTGACAGAGAAATCCACAGTAGCTCTCATTTTTCCTTGCTTTAATTTTAAATAGAATAAATGCTCCAAGGCATAGGTATCATAAGGAAATGGGTGGATGAAAACCAGAAAGGCTACTTAGCCTGAATCTTCTGTAATGAGTTTTATAGAAACAACTGAGGCCTTTCACATTTCTTATCCTTACGGTTACTGTGACATTTGCGAAGTGAGGGCTGGGAACTAAAACATTTCACACATTCTCCTGGGGGAATACAGCCAGAAAACTAGAAATACATCTTTATAACATGAAACTTTACACACACAATTCATATTCTTTGTTTGTTTTAAACCCTGGTGATAATGTTTTTAGTGTTCAGTATTTACTTCAAGAGCTTGGAAAGTCTATATCTGCATAAGCAAAAAATACATCTATTTTTTACCTACAACTAAATAAAGCTATAGTAACATTTACTTCCTGGACCTTCTCAAAAGAGTATTAATGTAACTCTACAGGCAATAAATATTTGTCAATCAGAATGAAGGGTAATCTTTTGAAAGATATTATTTTAACTATTTTAATTCCCTTTACTAACATGAAACAAATATTTAATTATAACAAATGGCTAATCAGTTCCCTCTTTTTTGTTTTAGCCTTGTGTTCTTTGTTTTAGAATTTTCATTTACTGAATAATAGTTTTAGCTACCTGTTCCTTATCAGCAAGGATCCTTCTTTATCTGTCTTTTCTTTAATCTTCTGTACTTGCTGTTCCTTTTCTCTTCCTTTATTTCCACTTTGCCCATCCCTGCTTTACCTTCTCCACAGAGCTTCTTGTTTAATCTGTCCTACAGAAACTTTCTCCATAGGATTTATAAGTCCTCATTTTCAGCCAGATGTTTTAAGCATATGCCAAGGTGCCTTGTGATTCAAGGCTTTACAGATGTTAAAGAATTAAAATTCTTCTAACACTCCTTTGGCACAGATTACTCCACAGAAACAGAAGCTGAGAGGTTCTGACCTCCACAAGAAACCAAAGGATGCCTACAAAAGCAGTGCTGAAGTTTAACCAAGCCTTTGTCATTATGCTTTACAGCTCAATAGGTAACAAATACAGAAAAGAAAGGGAGAGCTTCTGATACATGAGTAATCAGAGATAATCTCGGTCAAAGGCATATGAAATGCAGAGTAAAAATGCACTTGAGTATTTGTGGAGAAATGCAAGGTATCTGAAATGTCAAAAAGTAGCTCTAGATATGACTGGTCAGGACCTAGCCAGCATTAAACATAATTGTCAGATTTGTCTAAGTTAACTATTGCCACAGACAGGCCCAGTTTATATGGGGGAAATCAGAAAGGAGGTAGAGGTAAAGCAGTCGTGACTCATGCAAAGTGTCTTCAGACTCAGAATAGCTAAATAGTAATAGCTAAACCATCAGTGATTATTGTTGTTGTGCTGCTTTGTTTTAATTTTTTAATTATCTCTGAGTTATGTGAAACTACATGTTTCTGTATGGCATGAGCATTCTGGTGGCTCAGATCCACATCAAGTTAGAAATTCTCTCTAGATGGAATATAGCTAAATTATTGAGGCTTAATCCTGTTCTTATTAGTGAAAATGAGAGCTCCTCAGAAATAAATTTTCACAAGCTGGAAGAACCTTGACAAAAAAATTCAGCATGAACTGCTTACAGTCCAATATGCAATGCATTAAAAAAAAAAAAGAAGGAGAATTTAGGCTTAATGGAGAGAAAGGAATTTATTTTAAACCTAGCTGGATCCTCAAGTATAATCAGATTTAAATTTTAAAAAAGAAAAATGGTTAGAAAAATATTCCAAACAAAATGTAATTGTGAGTCCATTCTTTAGTAACAAAAATTCTATTTTCATAGCTATCTACAGCAGGTCATTCAGGATGAAAGTTGCTTTATTAAAATAATAAACAAAGAAGGCAAGATAATGAAGGTACAGGTTGGATGAATCTCTCTGCAATTAATGAATGAATTAATTAAACTTGACAAAACCAAAGGAAAGCAATAGACAGCTTTTCCAAGAAGCAGTCCCAATTTGGCAGATGACTGTAACCCAAACAGCAGTTAAGATTACCTGAAAGCTTACTGGTCAAAAGAAAACATTTACACCACTGAAGCTGGGTTACCATCACAAGCACATTCAAGGAAGTTAAGCACAGCTTCAAAGTCAAGTGAAAGAGGAAGTTGAAGTCCAATGGAACAGATACTCATCAAACCTCCAGAAGCCACTACTCATTTTTATGCAGGATTTGTTCACACACAAATTAACCGTGCTATGTAAGGAACTTGTCATGGAACTCTAATAGTGCAACACAAGTCATTGTTATTAGAAGTTGCACATCTAAGATGAGCATATTTGTGTGTCGGATGTGGTTTGAGCTCTAAATTGTCTCCAAGTTTACTGACTCTGGGCTTGACAGTTTAGGTAAACTCTTTCTTTAGCTCCAGTTTGGGGAAAAAAAAAAAAAGAAATCTCAAGTCATAGTTTCTCAGCCCAGTCAACCTGAATGGAAACACAGAAAAAACTGTACTACACAGCAAACCAGAATGGCACAAGAGTTTCCAAATATTATTCTGTTTGCAGGGTTGGCTTGGTTTTCATAATTATTTTTCCACGGGAAAGTTGCTTCAGACAAAATGTCATTGTTTTTGCAGAGAGAAACACCTCACCGCCACGTTCACCTTTAATTTCAGTAATTTCTTATTCAGATTGTTGCTTTCTCTAAATGGCAAATTCTTACTTTGAGTGATGAGTGATTATGAGAAATATGAGTGATCACAATAGTCTTTTCACATTCACTATACTGGGCTGTTTTTCCATTTCTCTTATCCATCTACTGAAGAAAATAGAAAGCGGAATAAAGATTTAAGTTTTGCACTGTTTCCATTTCCATAAGAAGCATTCCTTAAGAATTCTGTGGATCTGGGGAGTTAGACTTCAGATCTTTACACAAATGCTTTTTAAGAAAGCCACAAATAAGGGAAGAACGTGTTCATTTTCTCCAGACCGACTTCTTTAGCATCTGAAGTCAGATAGCTGGGGAGGCATCTAATAATGACTCCTTAGAGACAAACTTATTATCGATCGCTTCTCACATGTGTAGTGGCAGGCAGGAAGGAAAGAGACCTCACAGCTGTTTAAATGCTACCATGGTACATTCTTGGGAGTACTTGTCCTACATCACTGCTAGAAATAGGTGGCTATTTGCTCTGTGCTGCCAAAACTGAAGTGCTTCTGGACACATCCAGAAACAGGATTTAAAGAATGCTGCACAATGCTTTAACTCGTGTATCACTGAAGGCCTCACATTCCTGCCTACACTCACCTGAAAGGAGGTTGTAGACAGGTGGGAGATGGTCTCTTCAGCCTGGTGACAGGAGACAGGACAAGGGGAAATGTCATTAAGCTGCACCAGGGCAGGTTCAGATTAGATGTTAGGAAAAAATTTTCACTGAAAGAGTTGTCAGGGCCTGGCACAGGCTGCCCAGGGGGTAGAGTCACCATCCCTGGATGTATTTAAAAAAAAGGGTAGATGAGGTACTTAGGGATATGGTTTAGCATAGAATGGGAATGATTGGACTTGATCTTAAAGGTCTTTTCCAACCTTGTAATTCTGTGATTCCCCCACAGCCTGTCTTTTCACTTCACCCTTCTACTTCTGTGACTACCCTATGGTTGGGTCTCCCAACTGCTCATCCTTGCAGCAGTGCACTGCACACTTTGAACCATCTTTCTGTCATAGTCCCCAAGACAGTGATTCTTTTCAATGTCTAAATCATGCTGCTTCTCCTGTCTCCTCACCCTGTTGCCCTCTGGCTTCAGGTTCTTGCTCTGCACTAAGA
This sequence comes from Laterallus jamaicensis coturniculus, assembly GCA_022605575.1. Lineage (NCBI taxonomy): Eukaryota > Metazoa > Chordata > Aves > Gruiformes > Rallidae > Laterallus > Laterallus jamaicensis. The sequence goes on along the minus strand of JAKCOX010000001.1, from coordinate 9,244,006 downwards.
TTGCCACTACTACCCCATCCTCCTGTCAGCTTCTAGGCTGTTAGGTGAGTCTATACAAGCACTGCCAAGGTAAGGGAGTAACAGTCATTCTAGTATCTGGTGAGTTTCACCAAATAACAGGTGTGAACAAGGCTTAGCAGTCAGTTTGCAACACTTACAGGCTAATTAAGAAAATGCAGTCAGAATCAAAAAGGCAAGTGTCATCAAAGATCAAGAAGAAGGTTGAGCAGGTATTGATGAAAGGTATCAGACTGAGGGGAAAAAACAGTCCCATTTGTCAACATTATGATGACTCCCTGCTGTGCAGAGCAGGACACCCAGGAGAGGATGCTCACCTGGGGACACCCACCACTTCCCTTCCTAGCTGCAGCTGCAACTTTTCTTCTCTGGTTTGTTATACCAACCTCTAAAATAGGTTTGTTATTTCTCCTTCATCTGCTAATTCATGTTTTCTGCAGGGTGGAGGTAGGAGGCCTGAAAAATTGCTAGGTTGAGATTTGTACTAAAAGAAGACATTGAATTGGGTAAATTCATTTGTTTCCTTGAGTTCCAAACCCAAGCAGAAATGGCACGTAGCGGTAATGAAATCAGAAGACACAATGGAGACAAGTGCTGTCCCGTGGAGTGCTATGAGACATTAACAGGAACAAATCACCTTATTTCAGTATTTGTATGATCACGACACCTTTGGAAGCCAGTTTATTGCCCTTTGTAGTTTTTGCCCTCTGGCATCTTATAAGCTAGGGAAGTTGTCTCTATTCTGTGGCAGTAACCTTCTGAGGTGAGTTATCTTGGTTAATATCTCTCATGGAAAACAGAAAAATCAATCAGGAATGCTCATCCTAAAGCAGCTGCTTTCTTCTCCACCCCCCTCCCCGGCCCTGGCCTCCCCCCAAGTTGTTCTCAAATTTATTACCTCAAATTTTAACACTTAGGCTCAAATTCATAATGAAGACAACAGAGGATGGGGGGGTTTGCTCAGCTGGCTGTCTAGTAGTTCTTTTTTTTTTAAATGAAATGGAAGAAGGGAAAGAGAAAGGAAAGGAAAGTTATTCTTTCTCTCATGTGAATGCAGCTATGGGAAAACGTGCTCCAGAGGTCATGTGACTTAAATTACAAAGGTTAAAGGCTGGTTTCAGTAACCTCACATCAGAGCAAGTATCTGCACTTTTCAATTTATATTCTTCCCTCAGTTTACAGAAAGCTGCCCGAGAACAGCGGCATCCTTTGATCTCCCCGAAAGTCACTTGTCTCTAGGTAGGGACACCATATATACAGTCATCTCTCTGTTCCTCTCCCAGCATCCTGCTGGTTTGGTCTTTCACTTGTTTCCAATCCATCTTTTAGTGATACATACAAACATGTTCTTCCTAACCAGCTCAGCAAGCTGTCCTGCCTGGAAAGCAAGGAACGTCTCTCTAAAATGGCTTTTAACAAGTTTCACAAGGATGCAAAATTACCTAAAATGATGCTGTAGATGGTCAGATGTAGCTGTCCCCAACAGGCACCTGGAACTAACATGTAACTGCCTCCAGCCACGGAAAGCAAATTTGAGAGTAAAGCATCTCTTGGAGAGCAATTGCCTGTGTGCGTTCCCACTGTGTGAGATCCACATTTGTGAAAAGCAGTATCTTGGCAGGTGACCCCTTGATGTGCAGAAATTTGCAAATCATTTCAATCTAAGCAATTTTCCCATCCTTACCAGAGAGCACTAAGGCTGCAATTGTACCCTGATAATCATAGCTACTGAATCCTAAGCAAAATGAAATTTCAGCAGAGTCAATACTGCTAAATGCTAAAATGCTTAACAGAAACATCATTTAATTAAAATATCCAGAACTTTTACAGCTAAAATACCTTTGGTATGTTAGGAACCCCAAACCAGGATTATTGGAAGCTGTGGACAAGGATTAAATAATGTAAAGATCTGACATTGTTTTGATGAATTCTGCAAAACACAGCAGTGTTCCTCCTCTCAGACCCCCCACCAAAATGTGAAATTAGAATAACAGAGACTATATACCGTTCCCTTTAATACCTCTCTTTAGACATCTCACTGCCTGAGAAACAAAAGCTTGCTCAGGAATAGATGCAAAAGGAGCTTTTAAATTTCATTATTACCTATAGGTAGGCTCAGCTACTCAGCTTTTAAGCTCTCCCCAGAAGCATCTGGTATCTGGCCAATAGTGAAAAGTGGATGAGATGAATCATGGGCTTATCCTAACATGGTAAAGCCTCTGGTTTAACACTAAGATCAAAATGAGAAAGAAAGAAAAAAATAAATCCAGAGCAGAATAATGTAAAATAAAGCATGTTGTCAAAGTTTCTGAAATGGCTTAGCTAGCTAAAAGCATTGCTTAAGAAGTCAGCTTTCCTGACCTCAGATAGCACAAGCCATTCTCAGCCTCTTTCTAGGATTTAGAAGCAATTAGGTGAAGAGCAAGATATTAATTACACGAATGGTTACTGTTCTTTGCCCATGACAGTCTACTTTCTTGCAGTCACAAAAACCAGACCAAATCCTACATATTCATAGGAATTTGGCCAATCAAGTCACCTGCAAATTCTGCCTGTCTGAAAAAACTTTGCTTCACATGACAAAGATGATCTCATCCCTGCACTTGCATGATTGTCTGATATGGGAATTTGTCTATTTTCAAACTAATACTAAAATATCAATGGAAAGCACCACTCTCTGAAGATGCTCACCCTCTCCAAAATGGCAATTACAATAGTTTTCTATTAACTTTGTGTCATTAAACTTCTCAGATGAGCAACAGAGCTGCAGCTTTCAAGTGTGAAGGAATACAATGCAATGGAAATTGCTTATTCAAAATCTGAATGGAGCTGCCGCTTTTTGCATAAGATGATAAAGGTTCACAGAGGGTCCACAGACTGTATATCTCCAAAAGGGAAAAGAATTGACCCAATATTTTTAAATGGTTGAATAGTTCTTTTTCCATCTTGGATTTCTGGGGTCTTGAAACCTTTTATAAGATACACTTCTCCTACCCACTTCCTATTCATTTCTAATGGTCTTCCCACAAAGTGCTACCTACTGCCTCCTATTCTTTTTTTCTTTTAATTTAACTGTTTTCCAAATTTTTAGCCAATGGTAACATTATGGAAGATAAGTGACTAATGATCAATTTTTAAAAGATTACAGGGCTTAAATCTTTGAGACAGGACACAATAGTATATACTATGTAATTTTATCTGTGAGACATCCATTTTCTATCATTAAACTACACTATATAAAAGAAAAAGCACACTGTAAGAACAGTTATTTCGTCAAACAAAATACTCAAGGATTTTTAAGGAGAGAAAAGAGTGCAAAATCACATGCTGTAAGACTCTAACCATGCAGGAAAAACAAAACCAAACCCATTTAGAATATTGTTTTAGTTATGGAGTCGTAGTTGTAGGATGTCTGAATGCATACAGGCACTAACTTCCTAATGATTAGCACAGTTTCACTGACAGGCTCGGCTTCAGAATCACAAAGCAAACAGAAATTGCAGCAAATTAGCAGAAGATTTTTTTTCTTTTCCTTTAAAGAAAAAACTTTAATGGATGTTTTGCCTGAGGAGCTTATTTCGACTACTTCTCAGTAGACAAGACTGCATTGCCAGGAACCACAGAAGCATACAGTAAATTTAATAATGGCCCTATGCTTTGCCGTGTTTTATCCAGCTACGCAGCAGATGCACATTCAGGCAGAGGTTCTGCACATTCAACCCAGGAAACTAAGCACATCAGAGCAATGAAGGCCTTAGTTTCATTAGGCAGGGACTGTACTCATGGCTGTCTACGATAGCTGCCTCTTTAGAAATCCATCTTGCTCCCAATGAACTTAAGATGGCTTTATCAATAAATTCAATCATGGAATAATTTGGCCTGTAAATAAAATGACTGAAATATACCAAAAGGAAAAGAAGACTGGGAAATAGTTTTTAGAAAAGGATAAAAAAATAAAGAAAATGTAGTATCATGAGGATTTTTTACTACATCTCATTGATCACTATGTCCATATCTCCCTGTATAAAGAGCTACAATGAAACAACAGCTACATGTTGCAAAGACAGGATAAAAAAGCACTGCCAGGAATACTAACACTAAAGCGTGCCATTCAAGTTAAAATTGGCAATGATTGCCAGTCTCCATTCTGTAACATTTTAATTTACTCCCAGCCAACTGACATTCAGATAGGTAAAAAATTACTTCCTACTTTTAAAAACATCAAAGTCATTTTTTCCAGTCTGATCTTTACAATTGACTCTCCACATCATAAACACAGGAAAAACACCAGCACTGGAAGGAAACAGCTTTTAGAGGTGATACTTCATCACGATAGCCACAACAACATCATCGCATACTTATTTCACTGTCTGCAGAACTGGCACATATGCTCTCATGAATAAATTCATTAATATCTGTCTCAAACATTAATATGAGCGGGCAGCATGCTACAAAAACACACTCATTTGGGATGCTATAGAAAAAGGTGCACTTTCAGAAAAAAAAGTGCACCTAAAAATAGGCACTGAAGAATAATAATTATTTTGTTCTTATCTTTTTCTAATATATCTCTCATCCACGAAAGCAGATCCCAAATGTCATGGTATACTCAGTGTTTTGACTGGACAAAATCGTTCATTGTTACACTAATGCTGACATACCCTCTACATGTTGGACAGGTTTTCCTTGCAAAGTAACACTCTTCAGTCTGCTGGATAACACAATAGCCTGGGTAGCAGAAATTACTTTGTATAATTCTGCAGTAGCTTCCATGAACAGGCTATTTATTTGTGTTCTACTTACATGCAAGAGGAAAAAAATCCTAAACCTGTGCTGGCAGAAAAGCCAGTGAAACAGGGGACACATCACCACTGGAGTGTATCTCAGAAGTCCAGTGATTCTCCAAGTCAATAGAGTCAGAGCCCAAAGAAAACCTTTGATCTCCTTTTTGGGTCCAAGCTCTCGTTCATTTGTTTTGCTGCCCTGGGGACTGGGGGCAGAGGGGAGATTTCCTGTTCTAACATCCCTATTTCATTCTGTCTTCTTAAGGTAATTACTCTGGCTCACTGTAGATATACTGGATTTTGACTTAAGGCCTTTTTATGCCAGTCCACGAGGGAAAAAAAAAAAAGTTCTTTAAAGTGCTTGAAAACAGCCTCAAGTCCAGTCATAAATAACTATGGAGAATTACTACCTAAATGTTTACTAAGCTGAGGGAAGAGATAAATCACATTACATCTAAATGGAATAAAAATACTAATAAATAGAAGTTTTGCAGCACAGATGGCAATAGAAACAAGTATCATTGCAAATGTTTTCCTTTTAAAAGCTGATTTAAACTGAACATAAATGATGACACAATCATATTTTAAGGACAAATATAGGTTAAATAATTTATATATTAGATAGCTGAGCCTTGGCAAAAAATAGGCAGTACTGGACAGGAATGTGTGTTCTTCATGATTATTAAACAATTTTATTGCTGTCTATGGCAGAGTGGTATACGATGGCTAATGATTTTATGTTACATTCTGCAAAAGTTAAAAATGTTTATTTTTTTATAACTTCAGTAATGCTATTACTGCAGTGAAATTTACACAGGATTTTGTACTAAAAAGCATGAGCAATATGCAATGACTACTGAAAATACGCTGGAGTGGATTACCATGGTTCCCCTTTGTGCACTGGCAGCACACAACCAAGATCGTAATTACGGTTTGCTACCACCTGCCAACTTGAAGAACTGAACCACATGCCTCCATATAGTAATAAAGAATTCTAAGATTAAAAAGCAAATGAAGGTTAAATCCTAAAGGTCTTCAGGGACCTCTGAGCTGTGTTTTTCTTCTGTACTTTTCATCATTTTACTTGCTCACAAAGATGAAGGCTCATCCCAGTTAAACAAGTCCATCTAATGTGCATTTTCACACAACTGCTTAGAAAATAGAACATCTGTAATGTGCAAACTCTTATTGAACCTCATATCTTTGGATTTACAGCTTTTTTATCTTGAAGCAGCAAAAAAAAAAAACCAAGACAAATTGTTCACACTTTCATGAAAACAGAATCTCAGCTGAGAATTTTATAAGACATCTTCATGTGAAAAGGGGATTACTGGTACATATATATAAGACGACAGGGAAAAATTTTCCAAAATGCTGTTATTGGTCCATGATTAAATTTCCATTCCCCAGGTTTTTTTTTAAAATGCAATTATATTTTAACAGAATGATGATAAAAAGATTTCTTTAGAATCACTTAACAGTGATATGAAGGAATAATTTAAATTAACATCGAGTGTGTATTAATCTAGAAATTTTTGTCTTCAAATGCCACTTTTGTAATTCTGCACTGGTTCACATTTTTACTCACAGAACCATAGATATTAAATTTTATTTCCGAACATTTACATGGGGGGAATGAGTATTTGCTAGTGTATGGATGCTTCTCAATAGTCCATATTTCAGTTTAAATAAACTTAAAAGGGAAAGAGGTTGTGTACAGATATCCTGTGGAGTTTCTTCCTCATAATTTTTATCATTCTTAAAGACTGATAGGCCTAACATACTTAGTACTTAAAATCACTTATAACTATGTTTGAAACTACCCTGCCTATTGCCCAGAATTCATGACCTAAGGCTGTGAAAACTGCCAACCCTTATATGCAACGTTATCATTCCCTATGGCCTTACACATTACGTCTTACTCCTCCTTTCTTACGCTTTCCAGTTTTAAAAACTACCATACAACTCCACCAATACTTACACATCAATAGCTTAACTGTGAACAAACGCAGTGATATTACAATCTGTTCCCAGCATCCCCTCACCGTAGTAATTATTTCTGACATACCAAGCTAAAGGTATTGTTCCAGAAGATTTCGGCTTAGGATGCACTGTTGGCCTGAGAAGTTTGAAAGCCTAAGATTTGCTCACAAGTGGTCCTCCCCACAGTCACCACAGTTGTGCTGGTGATGCTGAATTACATGACATCACAATTTCTGTGCCATCCCCACTTCCACCGACACCTCAATTTCAGAAGGCACATGAGATCAGCAGTTTAAGGAAATTTTAAAAACAGGAACAGAATTCCTATTTTTGGACAGTTTCCTGTGTAGGGTTAAGTTAGCAGGGTCTTATGGGAATTTTATGTTGCCACTTGGGATGCTGTTTCTGCTCTAAACAGAGTTATGACTTTCAAAACTGATGTTTTCCAAAGCACTTAATTCAACAATATTTTTACAACATTGTAACTATTACACAACCTTAATCCCGACTTTATTCTTCCCAGAGAGTCAAATTGAGAAAGAAATTGGACCAAGTCCTTAGATGACTTCTTTATCTTGTGGTCAACTTCAACAAAAAAACTCACAACACAAAAACAGTCAGCTTACTAGAAATACCTTTCCTAGACAGCTGAAGCTACAATACACTGCATTTCAGTTACAGGCCCATAAACCGGTATCCACAAGCTTTCCCCTGTTGTCTGGCATACAGTATCATCCACAGGAAAAGGTTAATCTTCAGTGAAAATATCATCTCTCTGCCCTGTGCATTTGTTGGGGTTACAGAAGCTTTCTTTGAAGTTGGCTGTCATCCCAGTAAAGCTGCATTAAGTAGTTCAAATTAAATATCACTAGTAATACATGTTGGTAGCAAGTTGAAGCTAGAAAGATAAAAGCTTTGGGGTAGAATTTCAGGGTGAAATAGGATTATGTTTGCTCAGTAAAATATTCCCAAAATTATGATTTTCAAAAATGTTTAGGCCCTAGTCATGCAGGAATTAAATCTACTCTGTTCTGAAAGTATCTGAACTAGATCTAACATGCCACAACTAGTCCAGCAAATTTAGAAATAATTTTCATTTATTCCTGGTAGTGCTTTCAATTACAGGGATACTATCATTTTGAATATTTTCCTGCTATAAAGACTTTCCCTCAGGGATTACAGAAGGAAGCCTATTAAAATGCGTCCCCATCCTTTTAGCAGACAAAAAAAGAAAAAACTGAATAAAACAGGAAAGATTGGAGCTCCAGGCTAAAGCAGAACTTGGACAAAGAGAGCAAGCAGGTGTGGGAAGATTAATAAATAGTCATCCAAGTAGCCCCTTGAACATCCTCCTCCTTGATTTTGGGATTCTAGCTAAAATTAGGGTGGGCTTTTTTTGTAATATTTGCCCAAGGTTTTCAGCTATCCAGCACCTTGGCTGAACTGCTGCATCCTTAGGAATCTCAAACTTGTCCTCTGCCTGTATGCATATTTATGCATGGTCCCGATATATCTATCTTGGTCTCTATGTGTACCAAGCCTGATACTTCTGAGCAGTCTTGAACCCTCTGTGGAAGAGCTATACAGATGGCTTTCTACATGCACAGCAAATCTGCAGAACAAATGTATACTTGTGCAGGGGGTTCTGACATTTTCCAGAAATGCTGGGTAACTGTTGTGTATATGAAGGAGAAATGGGGAGGGGATGGACGGGGGGCACTTTAGTTACAAACAATTTTCCACAATAGTAGTAACGGTGAAAGACTAAGGAGGCCCTTTGGCTCCTCCTGGTGTGATTAAGGGTTGTGGTGCTTCTCATTGTCTTCAGGAGAGTTCTGGCCCAAAGTAAAAACCAGAGATAGGAGTTGGCTATAAAACTAGTTCAAATACGTGACAGCCGCTATGAATACAGGTCATGAAGTTACAAGAACAGGGTATTTTTGGTAAGCGCCAAATAACATGAGTATTTAAAGCAAACAAATTAACACGAGCAAAGATATGACCATCTGCCACTTACAGAATCAGTGGTTAAAATCTACTTTCTGATGAATTTTTGACTAGACAGAAAGGCCAACCTACAATTTCTATGGGATCAGAAAAACATTCATGACCATAATCAGCCTGAGCCTAAGCTAACATGTTTTGGTGATCCAGAAGAGGGGATAAAGAGGTAAAAAAGGAGAGTAGAAAGAATTTCAAGTAATTAAAAAAGCTCTCGGTTTAATAGTTAATAGAGGGAGATGGAAAATGCTGTGACCATATGTGGTGACTTTGGATTTCACCACATGTAAATTAGTCATTCAGTTGGTGATTTGAGACTCGAATTATAAATGAATTTCAGTTTGCTGGTAGCAAGTATCTGTCCTGACCTTCTTTCAGGATGCATACGTACAGCTTTCTTCACCGGCACACAGCAACATTTGTATTGTACAAGTGACTTTTAGAGGGTCTGAGTGCCTTCAGCTCCTATTTTTAGGATCTCTGGATAGGAGGTAGTGATCCTCCACAGCTGATACTGCTGAGCTACATTAACTTTCCAAACTCAAAGTACTATGACCCCCCTGTGAAATATTTAATACACAAATATCAGCCCATTGATCTGATTAAAAGTTTTCTTAAGATTTACACTATTTAAAAGGAAGAGAATTTTCAAGTAACAAACATGCTATAGGGAAGACTTCCTTATATGGTAAAGCAGACTCAGAGCTTAAGATGATGTGCAAAAGCTATCTGTAAATATTAATGCACTTTGACATTGAATACTGCATATCATACATTTTAAGTGTTTTTTTACTGTGTGAATGTTTACAGTGAAATGATGTGCTTCTTCATCAGTCTGTTTTCAATCCAAAGTATGGCTTCCTTACAAAGAATGATACATAAAGGTTAGCAGCATGAACGTTTCTCCAGAATTATCACCAAGCTGACAAGTATCCTTAACACAACCTTTCAATTGCTTTTGTGGGCACCAGGCAGCATTAGCTGTTCTTCATCCTCTATTCTACAGCTCCAACTTTTCAGTACCCTAGATGGGTATTGACTGCTTTTAATATGAAGTAGTTTTCCCCAAGCTGGGACTTTATTTTGCAGTTACCCTCATTAAGCAACAAGACACTAAACCCTTGTAAAATTCCTTCAGCCCTGGGAGTACGGCTTCCATCAGTATGTTTTCACACTGTTATTAGTGACTCTGTTACCCTCTTTCATAATTTTCTAAAATACCTAAGCAGAAAATAGCCATGAAGACTTCCAAACACAACAGCAGTATACAAGATTCGTAAGTCTAAGGCAAAATGATCTTAAACATCACATGTGACACTGAGAGAATAAGGATGCTTATGGATGCATATGCTAAGAAAAATATGGAAATTTCATTTAGATTAACTGATGGTTAAGTGGTACTGGCAAGCCAAAAGTGGTAAAATCAGGGACAATATCCCTTCTGTAGCATGGCAACAAAATCATCAAAGCTTCAGAAATGTCTGTATAATGTTTATTTTTCTGTGCTTTGCCATTACTCCAGTGCATGCGTCCATTCTCAGCTTCTGAGGAATTACACAGATCTTTAATTTGGGCTCCAGAATACCTTGATTTACCAATATAAAGTTCAGGTAATTTTGTTTACTCTGTTTTTAATAGGAAGTTTCATTTGCCTCAATTTTCTGCAGCACCTGGCGATAATGAACACACAGAAGGCTCTGAAGTTGGTATCAAGCTACCAACAAAATACGATTTTGCAACAAGTACAGAGTTCCTCGTATATATAAGTAGTTACTTTGAATCTAACCTACCTATCTATCTGTCAAACCAGAATACATGCTGAGGAAGATCAGGTTGCCTTAGTAACCCAAGTCCAGTCGTACAGACTTCAGAAAGACTGAATAATTTTATCTTTCTGAAGCACCATTGCGCCACTGCACTTAAATATCTTACGCATAAATAGATATATATTACCTCAAAGTCTATATGGGGAGTTTGGTATCTCATGCTATGGGTTGTAGAAGACACTGCTTGGGAAAGCTTTTTCTTCTTCTTTCTTACCATTTGTGATCCTTGTGGACGTCATCTATTAAAAAAGCTAACACTTACTCATTGTTCCTCTTTTTTGGGAGTTGGTGGAGAAGAATGACCAACACCATACAGAGATAAAACTACTGCTCCAGCTGTGCTGTGTGTAGCAATTAATCTTCTTCAGAAAACAACTAGTTACTTAAAATCGATTTTAATATATAAGATTGTTGGAATGTTCAGTAAAATCTGTTAGAAGAAACAGTGATGGCACTCATCTGGTGTGCTTTTTCCTGTGAATAGCTTTTGGCTACTCGAATTTCAGGCCTGAATTGTACATAGTATGCTATTAAGTTCTAATAATTGAAAGTTCTAGAGAAAGGAATCTAACGATACCCAACAGAACAATTTTAGTTCCATGAGAATATATTTAATTAACCCTTAATCATTTTCACTTTTATGACACTGGAAACACTTCTAGGATTTGATTTACAAAATTATTATGCCATTAATAAGAGAAAGATACTATTGACATACCAAAATCCAATTTAATTACACTCTGGATTCCTCCAGAGGCAGGGAGAACCTTGCAATTTTCTGACACTATGTTCCATTTTTAATATTGCAAAATAGACAATACCTCCAAGTAGGCCACAAATGTTGCATAATTGCTTCTATCTGAGCTACAAGCACAACTACAACAACGTATTCTGGCTACCTAGAAAGTTCCTTTTTAGCTTTTTCTGTATCAAGTATCCCACTTCAATCTTTACTTAATATTGCTTGTTAGAAATATCCTCACATCTAAGAGCTTCTACAATCACTGTCATGAACTTCTCGCTCTTTCATTTTTTTTAAAGGAACAGTTTGTAGTGTATTTAAGAAAATGGAAATTACTTAAGTATTTTAGGTGTGGATAGCTCATCTGGCTGCTCCAGAATTTGTATAGAAACACGAAAAAAATTCTAAAACTTGTTTTCAAACTGTAAACAAAAGCATGCCTGATAACTTGTATAATGAATAGACTGATAGATCTTAATGAAAGGCCAACATTTACATACTGCAAAACCCACATGAAACAGAGGAGAAAATAGCCTAATAGAGCTGGGCCATTAAAACCTTGAAAAAATGCTGTCTTCTACACACTGTGGTCCACAGTTCTAGCCAAAGCAACATGTGTTCCTATATAATACCACAGGAGCCTGACAGCTCAAGATGCAGTCTGTCCTGGTTGCAATAAAACCAAAAGTTAAAAGAAATAATTTTGGTCTACAGCCATGGCTCACAGGCAACACATCTTGCTTTCCTTGCTCTTTTTTTACAGTTTTTTGAATTCTCCTAAACAGCTCAACACTTCTGCATTTTCAAGACTGTATGTGCGAAGTCCCACTTCCTTTGAAGTTTATATAAATTAGGCCACTGATATTTGTCACCAGAAATTCCAGATATTCATTATAGAGAGATATTGGATAAGATAAGCTGAACAAATGGAGATTTCTTCAATTAGTTCACTCCAGCAGCTTGCCCTGCATTGTAATTTTATGTGCAGCTATCTTTATTTCTCCTGTGTACTGTGAGCCTCTGTGGCAAAATAATCATATCAAGTATTTAGACTGATATGTTATCAGGGACAGATTTTTTTTTTTAATTCTCAGCTACCAGAGATGGAAATAAAATGTGCTTTAAAGTGCTCCATGGAACGTTCTAGCCCTTTTCTTAATAGCAGGTTATACATTTATTGGTAGCAAGCAACTGCAAAGTCTGAGCCAAGAATATGTAATACTGTTTTAGAAAGTACTACTGAGTAGCTCTTACGGTTAGTTTAGCTTTCACTCGCTGGTTTAATTAAACTTCGTTATTTTGTATGCATTCTTCTCACAAAAAAAGCATTAAGGCTGATCTTTCACTCTAGGTGTCAAAGGTCCAAATGATGCAGTATTCGTAACAGTTAAACCAATAAGCGTGGAAGAAATGTATGTGGTAAAATTATTTAAATCCATCACTTCTGTAATACCAGACTGATAATGTAAACAGAGATTATGTGAATATCACCCTCTGATTTGCAATCCAGAAGAAGGAAGACATTGTGAGAGGATAATGACTATCCATTTCCAACACCATATGATACTTCAGAAGACTGTAAAAGTCAGTGACATGGATAAGAGGAAATAATAATTACTCTTATTTTTCATAACCTATATAGTATGTGATTTTTATAAAAACCCACCCATACACACACAATACATACACCTACACAACATTAAACACTGCAGACCTAAGGAAAGCTAAGTCTACAGTTATGTGTGCAATATTACATCACTACTGCTTTCATTTGGATTATTACATAGTTGCTAATTACATGTTCACAAAGTATAGGACTTGTCCCATTGAGTGCAAGAATATACCTGTTTTGATCAGACTTATGCAGCAAGGAAGGCTGGTGTTTATAAAAATGCTGGCTTATTGCAAAAGTTTGATGCTGAGTCAATATTTAGGGCTTTGTGGTTAAAAGTATGACCTCAATATTACTTAATGCACTCTCCAAACATTACAGGGAAGAGATGATCATTCAGTTCCTTGTGGAATTTTGATAATGTCAAATATTCTAATATCCAGATCTCGCATGAACATTAGCTAATGCATTTTTACAATGCCTAGCTTCTACTATACTCAGTAACAGCCTGAAGTATCTGCTGTTCAGTGTATTCAATCTGAAATAATTAAGATTTGAGTTTCTGGAATCACGCATGTTCCAGTCCCAATTTGGAGTGCTCAGCATGAATCAGAACACAGATTGTCAGTTTAGCAAAACATTAGAAGTACCTAAGTACCGAATTTGTGGTGATTTAACAATACATGATTTTCTCTTCATAAGTGCATTCTGGCTACTCTTAATAACCTTCTTGTCTCTAATATGTTTGGAAATGGCTTCCAGGAAGATTTTCTCCATCAGCTTTCCAGTGAATGAGAGCAGGCTGATCAGCGTGTAGATTACTGATTCCTCCTCCTTGAAGACAGGAGAAACATTTATTTTTTCCCAGTTGTCAGGAACCACCCCCAATACCTATGACCTTTCGTAGGTATTCAAAAGGAGTGCTGCAGTGATCTGTAACACTCACGGATGCCTTGCATCAGGTATATTTTGTTTAGATGTTCTCTGACCTGATCTTTTGCCACCAGGTCTTTCTCCAGACTTTTCCTCTGATTTCAGGCACCTGGAATTGCTGGATGTGCCAAAGGCTGGTCTTACCAGCAAAGCCTAAGGCAAAGAAGAGTGAATACCTCAGTCTCTTTCATGTGCCTTGCCACAAGGTCCTCTCCCTTAGTTCAGGGACAGGTTCACATTTTCCAGCTCTTTCACTGCCAGTAGGAGCCCTTACTGTTACCCTCCATGTTCCTTGCCAGATTAAACTCCAAATGGGCACTGACTTTCCTAAACCCATACCTGTGTGCATGGGCAGCATCTCTACATTCTTTCTGGGTCAACCTACCCTGCTTCCACCTCTTGCACACTCCATTTCAATGTTTGAGTTTTTTCAGAGGCTCCTCCTGCCTTGTGCCACTTTTGCTTGATTTTCTGTGTATGAGGTTGTGAATAAGAGTTCCTCAACTTTGATGAAGTGATCTCTGGAAATCTAGCAGTTCTCCTGGGCCCTATGGGATTCTTCCAAGCAGGTCCCTAAACTGCAAAGACCAAGGTCTGCTCTCTTCAAGTCCAAGATTCTGTTTCAGCTTTTATTCTTACTCCTACCTCTCAAGAACCTGAACTTCCTGGTCATCACAACCATGATCCACTATTCCTTGTTTGTATATAGGAGTCCTAGCAGTATGCCTCACTTTGCTGGTTCCCTGATCACTTGTGTCAGCAATTAAATGCACTCCAGACATCTACACTGCTTGTTCTCTGCCCTGTTGCCCCTCCAGCACATACTGTGGTAATTCAAGGCCCCCATGAAGACTAGATCTGTGAACATGAGGCTTCTTCAACTTGTCTGAAGAAGGCCACATCTATTTCTTCCTCTTTATCAGGCAGTTTGTTGCAGATACCCATCATATCGTATTATACTTTGGTTTGCTCTCTAACCCTAATTCTTCAGTTCTCAGCTGGCTCTTCGATTGCCCCCAGGGTTAGGTCCACACTTTTCAGTCACATTTGGTGCACTGTTTTCTTACTTTCTTATGAGTTGTCATCTCCATTCTCCACCATTCCTAGTCCTAGCTCTTTCCTCACCAGGTTGGACAGCTTGTGTAAAATATGCTTTTGCCCCACCTTCACAGGTGGATTCCATATTTTCCTAGCAGGTCTTCCTTGAACTCCTTGTCCAATCTTCAAAGAAATTGTTCCAAATACCCAAAATTACTATCTTAACATCCAAACACATTTAAAATCTGACCATCTTTACAGATGATGTTAGATGAAAGGCAGTAACTTCATAATGCAATCAAATACCAAGAAAACGAATCCATGGGTTTATGTGAACCCATCATGTATTATTGACACAGTTCTCTATTTAATGAGGGGTTTGGATTTTTCTTGGAAAAGACTCAAAATAAAATAGAATTTTTAAGAAAAGTTTTGTTACTCACAGTGGTTGAGAATGTCAAATTCCTAATCAGAAGAGACCACGTGGTGAAGTTCTAACCCTTTAGAAGTGAATTTTAATGAAAGTGTTGACACAGTGCTAGCTATACCATCATGAGTACAACACCAATACATTACTCCCTTATGGTAACAGACAGTGCTGAAGCTGCCCTGTAATTTGGCACAGAACATTTCTATACTAATGTAATGTGACAACATTATTATGTCTGCTATTTTCTATGCCATAATAGCAGTATTCGTTTCCACAAACATGCCATTACATTCACTAATATGGCTATACTTAAAGACTGCCCGAGTAAAAACAGATGTAAACTTATAGAAAGCAGATAATCTCTTACAGATTTGTTTTGTTTTGCCAGAGTAATTTTCAACTCTACTATTCTAAAAAAGCTAAATTCCCTGGGAGGATAGCTTTCACTGCATAACCTGCTGTTACAAATAGTTACGATGCTCATGATGTATTTTCTCTGAGGAGTTGCATGCAGCCATCCATTTGTAAAGAACAGCCATTAACTGTCCTTTTAGTACAGTCTTCTATATCATCTCATTTTGTAGGACCAACTGCTACTGGTCTGCTTTACACTTACCAATGTAACACTTCTGTCTGTCACATCTAATGCACGCTGTTGCCCTGAATGTCCAAATGCCACATCACATCAAAAGAAAAAAAAATGACAATCCGTATAGCATCTTGGGGTCAAAACGTCCCCTGCACTGTTTATCTTCTATTAAATAGGAAGAAATGTTAAATAGGAAGAATGTTCCCACCTGTGCCAGCACGGAGACTTACGGTCCATGGGGACTCCATACTCACTGTAGTAGAGTATCAAGATTTGGAACAAAGCAAAACTTTTGTGTATTCAACTGTGAATGTTTCTGACTACACTTGTAAAAACTGTAGCCATACCCATGACTGACCCAGGTCTTTTTCTATATAAGTACATGTCCCAAACTTCTCCTTCTCTCTAGCTGATACACAAAGGACACTCTTGGACTGGGAAAGAAACAACCTGCCTCACATTGTGCTTATTTTAAGAGAATAAAAAAAAATAAAAAATCTTAATTTTAAGCTGTGCACATTTTCAGCTTCAGTAGTACATTCAGCAGCAGAGGAGTAGTAATTTGCTGTTATAGGAAAGATTAAAGAAACTTCTTGCATACTGTACTAGTGCTATAACACTTTTCAAAAAACCTACTTCTTTCATTATTTCCTCCAAACTGTCTTTTGGAAATTAAAGGCAAGAATGATACACGTGAAACGTTTACATTGGTAAAGCCTAGGAATGATGCCTGTCAAATCTTCGTGCACTGAGGTTACTATGGGAGACGCGCTGGAAGTATCAACTCAAATGCAAGCAAGGTAATTTGTGCACATTTATGCAAATTGCAGATGATACAAAACAGGGAGGAGTGGTTGATGAACCAGATGCGTGTGGTGCCATTCAGAGGGATGCTGAAGAAGTGAGCTAACAAGAAGCTCATAAAACAAATGGAAAATGCCAAATCCTCCACCTGAGGAGGAATAACTCCATACACCAGGACAGGCTGGGGTCTGACTAGCTAGAAAATGGCTTGACAGAAAAGGATCTGGGTGTCCTAGCAGACACCAAGTTGAACATGGATGGGTCAGCAAAGTGGTCTTGCCGCAAAGATCAACAGTCTCAGTGGTTGCATTAAAAAAGTGTCGCAGAAAGCTTGAGAGATTTGATCCTTCCCCTCTACTCAGCACTGCTGAGATGCACCTGAAGCACTACCAGGGAGCCTTGGGCTCCCTGGTAAAACCACATAAGCATACTTGGAAGAGAACCAGCAAAGGGCCACAAAGGCAGTTAAAAGCTTGAAGGACACGAAGAGGGGCTGAGAGAGCACAGACAGTACAGCCTGAAGATGAGAAGGCTCATTGGGGATTCCATTTATGTTATAAAATACCTGGTGAGGGATGGTAAAGAACACAGAGACAGAGTCTTCTCATCTGTGCCCAGTGACAGGACAAGAGGCAACAGAACATAAAATTTCATTTCAATACAAGGAAAATGTACAGTGAGGGCAAATGTGCACTGGTACATGTTACCCAGAGACACTGTGGAATGTCCGCTCTTGGAGATACTCAAAATCCAGCTGGACACAGCCCTAGACAATCTGTTCTAGCTGACTAGAGGGACCAAGCAATCTCCACAGGTGCCCTCTCACCTCAGTCAATTTGCCACTCTGAAATTTCTACTCAAATGTGTTCTCTAAGAACTGGCGGAACAAAATAGTGAGAAACTGTGGTGGGTTAACTGGAACAAAATAAAGAACAGTTTGTGGTGGGTTAATCCTGGCTGAGGGCCAAACTCCCACCCAGCTGCTCATCCACTCCTCCTGCTCTGACCTTGGTGTTCCCCTCTGCTGTTTCTCAGTCTTTTTGTTTACTTCTTATTAATCTGTCCAGCATTTTTGAAAGAATGACATACTTTCCAAGCATGTTAGCATAGAAGTGCCACCCGCATGGCTGAGGGACTCCGCTGGCCATGTCAGGCATGGAGTAGCCCTGGCTTCACCTTACCAAGGCCATTCTGCATTTCCCCACTAACACCACCTGGACATGGACACCCAGTACAAGGAGGGATGCAAGTATCCATAATTTTAACTGTCTCTTATAACCACTGACACTTCTTTTTAAACAGTCAATTACTGAGTTTGGTAACAAAAAATCACTGCCTATGAAATTCTGATGTCCTGAACGCTCAATTTTACATAAACTAGTACAGTCAAATGTGAAGTAAACCAAGGGCCTGCCTGTATAGCAGCACTGGATTAGATTTCAGTTTCTGCTAACCAGTACCACTCCATGTGCAATCTGCAATGGAAACACACTCACACACATCGCTCAGGAACACGCTTAAAGCCTTCTGAAGAGAATGTATTCTTCCAGACCTCTTGGTTGCTGAGAACCTCTCTTCACATGAAGGGAATTTGTCTTATTTCAGTGGTGCAAAGGTTTACCATGTGGTGTGCAGCTTAAACAAGTTATTCAAAACTGTAAGTAACATTTCATAATCCTTCTTTCCATTATGCTCTTCCCAAACACAGCAGAGAGAAGTCCAGGAGCCTCTCATCTATACCAGTCTCATGAGATGTACTTTGCATATTTTTGGTATCTTAACTAATCTGAGGAACCAAGAAAAAGCAGAAAACAAATGTATTGTTTTCCAGACTCTGCATTCTATTATAAAACACCTGTATCAGGGATAAATTTATATCTCATGTTTGTGATACAAGGAAATGAAATTAAAATATTTATCTGAGGGAAAAAAAAAGTATTTTTGGCAGACAGGTGCTAAGGTAACCCATTTCCATAATCGGAAATAGTAGAGAATTATCTGATTGTGTACAAAGTAGTCCATAATGTTACTATGTAAATGATCCTTCACAGGTTAGTAGATGTCTTTAAGTCCATCGGTTCACCAGATTTATGAAATAGTTGCCACTTGAACCAATAATTAATGGAATATTCCAGGTCCAGACATCAGTTATTCCTAAGACAACCTTATAAACAGTGTTTTTTCCTTTGCTAGATGTGTAATATATAACTTCTTCATAGTTTTTAAGTTACCTTTAGAAGGACTGAAAGATCACAGAAGAACAGAAATAGTAACTTGAAAGTAAAATAGAAAAAAATCATTTTCTCCTGTAGCAGATAGAGTACGGAAATCTTTAAAAATATGTGCATTGCAGTATGACTAATCACTCATCGCTGGGAAGGGCAAACTCATATACACAAAGTAAATCCAAACCTTTGCTCAAATTATCAAAAGTTTTTTGATACCACATTTCACTTCTACCGTGACAGCAACTGCTGAGAAACAGGCTGAGATGGGCCATTTCCATACTTCTCAAACATAGTCAAGGGAAGAAAAGTGGAACTTTCATGAGGATAATGAATGTAGCTTTTACATAGAATTAACTTTCTAGCCTTGTGCTAGCCCCAATTTGAGCCAAGAGCTTTTTAGATTATAGTTATTCTGCTATTTCAGGGTTTGTCTGAGAAGGTGCACCTTGCTGTAAGAGTGGAGATCCAGAACAAGACACAAAAATCCAGAAGGATTGACTAGACAGTTATACTAACACTTTCTACCAGCAGTCGTTCATTCAGATAAACGTATACAAACAGAAATAAAAAAAATGCTCAGCCATAAAGACATTCCATCTTCTTAGGGATGTAAAAAATGTGCAACATTTGGATATTTCAAATGTGATGAGTTAAGAAGAAAACTCGGGAGCTCGCTTTAATCAGTTACCATGGATCATTATGGCTCTCGCATATTCCACTTTCACTTCTGCATAATTCTATTTAGATCAATAAGGCTAGATTGGAATAAAACTAGATTATGACACCGGTGAATCAGGCCCCTTATTTTTGACACATTTAAGCTTTTCATGAAAGACCAGATGGTTGGTATATGTTATGTAGTTTTATTCAGATGAAATTTAAAAGAACTAAAATACTCGGCATGCTTTTATTATCGGCATGCTTAGTGTGTCACTTAAAGAAATCTACAAAGGGAGATAATGAGCCTTGTCAACTGTTTCACAGTAATTATAGCCCTCATGATATAATGCCACAAAATTACAATATAGCTTAAGATAATAAAATGTAAAAGGTTTTTCAATCAGGAAAAAAAAACCAACCCAACCCTATTTGTAACATTTATGCAGGAAAGGGATTATTTCAAACAGGTAACCATCAGTATATTAGACATGCAATCAAGTGTAATAAAACCAATTTCTGTCAGCATTTGATCCTGCACATTGTCCAAAGTTTATACAGTATATGCCCAAAATTTATACAGCTGTGGTCATCCCACAAACCCTATAGATTTTTCTCAGGGTTCACCACTTCTTCTAAATATCTAATATTAAATTAATATAAAGGTTCAGACACTTGCTTCAAACATTGCCTTAAAGCTCTTGAGGGTTCAGATCAGCATTTTTTTTAGTGTACTTACGGTCATTGCATAACGGTCCACTAAATGAGGTCATACTGCAGTCACAACTGAATCCATCCCACTGCTGTAAGCACACTCCCTGGTTTGCACACGAATCCTCTTGGCACGTTGTGCTGGGGCCTGATGAGAACATACAAAAAAGGACTTGCACTTTGTCTTCCAAATTATGGTATTTCTCACTGGATCACATTAACTAGTTGCCAACATCTCAAATCAAATGAGAGAAGAGTTACCAAGTAAAACACACATAAACTTGCTGATTTTGTAGCAGCATGTAGTATTAAAAAGGTGGGTTCAGTTTTAAGATTGATGTGTCAAACATGTAAGAATGCACAAACTGAAGCAGAGTTATTCCAGGTACAGTGGGAATGTTAACTTTGTTGTAAATTATTTGTTAATCGTTTGTCAGACCATTAACTGGCTAAAGGTTTTCTACAAACTTCAGTATTATTTTTTTCCTATAAATACATTTCAAACAGCTAAGCCAGATGCTACAGAAAGCAAAGATCTGGGAGATGGAAGTAAAGATTGGGAAGTAAAATTGAAAAAAAATTCATAAAATAAAATAAGAATGAAACTACACTATGCAATGTTTTTAATCCCACAAATTATTTTAAATGATTTAGGTCTAAAATTAAGAGGAGTTTGGGATTCTTTGGAAGGAATGTTGGCAAGTACTGATTCACATGCTTCAGGGATCCCATGCAGGTTCCTTGTTTACAGGGAAATGCAGAAATTTAGACTACTAATGAACTGGCATGCCAAAATGTGACATACACATGAAAAACAGAGCTACTCTATTTCTAGAGAATCATAACTAGACTACTGAAATATAAATAAAATTTGAAAAGGAATGATCAAAGCACTAAAGCAATCACTATACAAACATATTCAAGACTGAAAGCCTTTATGCAAGCTATGCTGGAAAATGAAGGTTCATGTAGCCCATTGTTTTAGAGGTGTGAAAGACAAAATCTGAAACAAAATTACACACTTTAGTTCTGAAATTTGCAGAGCATTTATTGCAGAAATCCAACTGTGCATTGGGGGTTTCAGTCTTGTTTAATACACACAGGGCTATCTACCTTGCAAATCAGCTTTCATCAATGCAACTTTGTCAGCAAAATAAAAAAGCAAAATATATTAAATGTTAGTAAGCAATATTGAAATGGCAGCAAACACAGGAAAAAAAACATTCAGAGTAAAGTGCATGCTGCTGTTAAAGAGAGAAAGAAATGCCATATAATGCAAACAAATTAATGCTAATAGCCATAAATCTTCAGGCAAGCCAAAATAAGAAAGCAGTAATTTGCCAGTATTTTACTACAAATATAATGGTTAATTGAGCTGATGACATGTAATGAAGGAAAATTAAAAGTTGGGGTTTTTTTTCTTCCTTGGATAGATATGAATGCATTAGCAGAGTAAATGCATGGCTGAATCCTGACTAGCCATTTGTCATATTCAGATGCACTGAATTCAAGAATAATTAGCACCGTCATCCTCTCTGGTCTTTCTTTTGTCTAGCCTTGTTGTTGTGACTAGTGAATAAAGACTGAAATACAGACGGTGAACTACAGATTACGCTGAGCTCATTCACATTTCACACTGACTCTTGACATTATAAGAAAAAAATTCAGTTCTGGGATTATAAAATTTGGCTTTTGGAGAAGCTCCATCAATATTCATTTGAAACTCCCACTGCTAGTCACTGATGACAGGGCAAAACTGGTCCAAAGATTATATAAATATTCTAAATTATCCTGTGGAGAGAAATCCACTTAACCCTTCTTTCACATTAAAGCTCCTTCAAAGATCTCAGTGTGGCATTTTCTTTTGATTTGCCAGTATTTCAAAAAAATCCATATCAATATGATTTAAGTCAGTCCAATGGCCTCTTGCTTGAAATGAGGCTCTGCTCAAGCACACTCTCAACCAGGGCCTGAACAGTCACCAGTGCAATTAAGAATGAGGGCAGTGTATACTGCATCCCTGTTCTGGCAAAACCACTACCTATTCTGTTTTATTCTGTAACTACAATAATAACAACAACAACCACCACCACCATAACTGATTGATGGCAGTAGGCGGACATAGGATAGTGATTTCCTTTTCTTTGGAGTTTTGAGCCCAGAAGTTTAAACATTTGGGCATTACATCACCCTTTCTTGAGCTGGGGATTATAATGACAGAATCCTGTAGCTGACAAGATAAGACACATTTTTTTCTCACCAGATTCTGCTACTCGGAAACTTTACAAAGATGAAGTGAAAATATCTGTAGGTGTTTAAATGTTATATATTCATGCATTTATTTACACTTTAGTTATGCAATGTTAAATTTCCTCATCTTTGCAAAAGTAGAGCAAAAGTCACAAGGACTTAAAAGTGCATAAACTGCAGGACCCTGAGGCACATTAAAAAGCACGTGTTAAAACATATATTTGGCAAAAATGCAGATAGGATCTTGTTTAAAAAGCAGCGTATTTTGCTTTTTTATGAAATTGATTCTTAGTACTTCTGGCTTGTCAATACTAGTCATTATTTTGAAATTGTCATCAGGACTTGGTTATGTGTAAGAATTTATTTTAATAAAAGCAGGTGTTTTTTTTGGTTTTTTTCCCCCTTTTTCTTAAGAACAGAGGAGGACTGCTTAATGTCGGTAAATAATATAATATTTAACATAACAGGTTTATGTTTCTATATACTGCAGACTAAGCTATTTAGTAAAAATATTGTAATGCACTCTTCTCAAGCACCCACCTTTTGATTCACATTTATGTAAATATTCTAATTTATTCAGTTTTCACTGCAGACTTTTTAATTGACTGGATTTGGTTTCTCATTTACATTTGTCTTATGTGAGAGCTTACATGCTATATATTACACAAAAAGCATTATTAAGTAGCATGTACCATGTTTTACCATATTAAAAAAACAAATTCAATATCTCTCAGCACCAAGAATCTTCAGGTAGGTTAATACTTAGAATCTTTTCCTATACATCATTTGATACACAAATTGCATTATATGTGTGCAAGCATGCAGGCAGTGCATTTTTCTCATATACTTATTAAAACATGCTGTAATTTCTATAAGCCTGCTTTACTTACAACATGTAGAGAAAATACAATGGATTTGACTAGAGAAAAACTGGGCTTACACTTCTAACCTGGCTCTGGGGTTTGCGGTTAATGATTCAAAGAGCTAGTTAACATATTTTTGTTTCTAGCTGTTAGTTTCGATCTGTTCTAGCCATTGAAAATTTGTCAACAAGGTGGATTCAGCCAAGTGTAAATTATATTCAATGCTCAATGATAGAAAAGAGAGATGTCTATCTGCCTGTGGCTGGAACTTCGAAACGCAAGCCTTGTAACTTGCCCCACTAATCTCATGTGTGGGTTTGCAAAAAATATTCCAAAGTAAGATTTTTTTAGCATGCACTTACAATGGTAAAGTTATTGAGTAATATCAATATTTTAAGAACAAAATTCTAACATAAAATTAATTAGAAGTCTACTATGCCTTCACAGGTTTTTTGGTTTGCTTGGGTTTTTCTTTTAATGGCAGAAAGGTGGGTAGTTCAGCCCCATGAGAGTCTGAAGAACATCAAAACCAAGTTTCTCACTTCTCAGGATAGATTTTGGAGCAGGCCAATAACTTTACAAAAGGACACATATAGACCCACCAGTACACTCAGCTGTCTTCTGGATTGAGATTAGCCTTATTGTTTTGAAATTATTTCTGTTGCTGTGCCCTGGGATCTTTGGACTCAACATCTCAGGAGACTTAGAGAGCATACACATCCCACCGTGAGATAGACGCAAAACTGCTCAGCTCTCTAAGGATGGAGACAGTTTCGTGTTTACACAAGAGACTTCTAGAAGGCAGGTAAATTTGCGAGTGACTTAAATCATATTTTAGGAGTCAGAACATTTTTTTGTATATCTGATCCTTGGTCTGCAGACAAGAGGCTGACAGATGGGTCAGACAGGAAGACTGGAAGTTAAAAAGGGAAACAGAAGCATTAACTTGCAAGGGTTAAGCAGAAACTTTGGATAGGAATATTTCATTCCTCACTGTTAAAAGATTTCCTTCTGTGAGCAAAGGACTATTGATGAAGCAGTTCTCTGGGAGCCAGGCAGCACATCTGGTTTGACCATTTCGCTTGTGTCAGGTGATTTTGGTGTTGGAAAAAGCTAACTGAAAAAGGACAATTTTTGTATGGCTTTTATTAAATTGTTGGTAGCTTTATTAAATTCACTGATAGCTGAGTTGTGCCACTGGTTTAAAAGGTGAACTTGCACTCTAGGCCTGTGGCAATGTGTCTTTGAAGTACATAAAATTCATTTAGAAAATTACACAATTTCAAAGGAAGCTATGAAATGCATAATGGAATTAAGGTGTACTTTGACTCTCAAAGGATGGTGCAGGCATGGAATTTGCTAACATCATTCAGAAAGCAGAATCTAATTTTCAAAACTCAGTGACAAACTAATTTATATCTATTTTTTCCATTCCTGATAGAAATAAATAGTCACGAAAGCTAAGGAAAAATAAGTTGCAAGTTTTTACATATTTCTATGTGCTATCAATAGAATTTATACTGGTAACTAGAGACAGCAGGTAAAGGATAAAAAATTTCCACCTGTACAAACTTACTGTAAGCACAACAAAAGAGGGGACAGAATTTACCCAACAAAGTTTTATCTCGTGAACCTTGAGAAAACCCCCTCAGCTCTGCTTAGATTTTGTACAATGTCTGTTTGCCAACTTAACAAACTTAATATCAAAATCAAGATTACAGTGTGAAACTCTACAGTGTCATTTACACAATTTTCTGTCCAGAGAAGAACGGCAACTGAGAGAGTGGAGAACACCTAATATTGAAGATAGCCACAAAATTCAGAATTGTGTGAATGTGAATTATATGCAGGGACAGAGAATTGATTTAAATTATTCCATAAATCATAGTAAAAATAATGTGGGATTAAATGACAGTTGGAAAAATAGCTAGAGATTGACACCCTTGAATTACATATGCACCTCTTCAAATTCTGCCCTCGCTTAAATTCCATGATACTCCAGATGAGTCAATAGAGATATTAAAATGTGAGAGAAAACATATTTGGCTGTTACTGATTTCAGATAGGAAGGCTCATGACAATGCAAATCTCAGGGGTGAGCAAAAAATAGAGAATATGGAAGATTGTTCTTAAAGCAGTTTCATAAATTAACCTTGAATTAATCAACTCAAAATGTCTGCTTTAAAAATGGAATTAATTAGCTAGTGTCAGCATTAACTAATGCTTAAGTGCTATAAAGGAGTTCATTGAAGCTAACTGTTATTGTTTCTAGCATTAATTAAAATATATAATAAATAAAGAATACATGCAAACTATCTTGCCACTGAAAAAGAATGAAACATTTAAGAAGTTATCTCCTGCTCTTAGATCAATATCTGTACTGTAAGGCAGGCACTCAATTGTCTGCATACTACTAAAAAACATGCAGTCTTATTGTAAGACAGGGTCAAACAAGATTAATTAGAAGCCAGTAAAATACAGTCTCTTTATGTATGGAGTGTACATATCAACAAAATTCTGCAGGATTCACACAATACTTTCATTATGACATTAAAAATTAAAATGTTAGCATATTTAATACCTTCACATCCTCTTTCTATTTGCCCATTGCAGAAGAGCGCATCTGAGATCAGATCTGGGAGCCGTCCATTCAAGTCAACTGATGCGAGACAGCCTTGGAATCCCTCTTTTGCGTGCACCAGTTTTGGCAAGGACTTATACATTTCTTTGGCCACTCCTCCAATATACAAATCACCTGTTGAGGAAAAACAAATATTACTTACAGGAAAAAAAAAACCCTGCCAATCTTTGACTTGCTTGATCTGGTGGTTTTGTGCTGAATGACAGGTATCTCGGGAAAACATCCTTTAAGATATATGTAGAAGAAAACATTGATAGCATATATGATGCAAAAAGACATTGCAGGAATATATATTTTTAAATGCATATGTGGAACTTACATTTGTATTACTTCGAAGTATTTTTAAAAATTGCTTCTTTAATTACTCAGAAGTTCCTGGACATGTCATTTATGTGCCAGCTCATATATAGAGGAAACATGCATCTATTTCACAGATGAGGATTCAGTCACAGAATCCACATCTACAAACGTGTCTAGCAATGACATATGTTGTTAGAATACTCAGGGAACCTGTCCATAGATTTTCCTTGATTATGGATTAAGCACACTGAAAAGGCAGCAAATGGAGCACCAAGATCCACCTAAAGTCTATACATCCAGAATCATCCATTTAAAAGCACAAGAAACAAAAGGTTTAGGGAAGGAGAAGACTTCGTGATACCATTGTCAAGCAGCAAAATGACTGATTCTGCACATCAAGTTTCATACGCTGTGTCAGTCACGCAGGAACAGGGAGGAGTTATGTACCTTTAAAATAGCATTCTGCACACTGACCAAACAGAATTTGCCAAAAGTACTTCTGACAACAGACATACATTATTACAAACAACTTTCTTTGATGAACCTCAGGCAACTTACTCCGTATTTACTTTGCAAGGGTATAACTATAACTTTCCCCTTAAGCACCAAGGGAAAGGATGCATTCTTCATATTTTAAAACAATCCAGGCTGCACCTTTCTTTCCTGGGTTTGGTGTCTCTGGGAGGCAGAAGAGTGCTGTTTCAAATGAACATAACCTACCTCCCTAAAGTGCAGCTTATGTGTTAGACTATATTTTTAACTAGGTGCTTTCCAATTGCTGGAGATGTGCTGCAGAAGAGTGTTAGATCTGCTTGGCCAGAGAGGGGAAGCATGATCAGCGTAAACACAGCCCTAGTTAAAAGGCTTCAGTCCTTCTCCTGGCAGGCAAGTTGTGCTTGATTCTTTCAGCCACAGACAAAAAGAAATAAAACTGAAGATTCCTATATCTTGTGTGAGTTTACTGTCCTGCTCTGTTATCCTCTAACTCGGAGAAAGCAGACACCTTTGCAAGCTTGGTGGGAGTGCTCTGAGCGTGCCTGCAGGCAAGCCCCCTTAGGCTCCCAGCAAGAGGACATCTGAGCTTCCGAGAATCCGTTTCAAGGAAGGTGCTTATGGAAGCATATGACTGTCAGACATCATCCGGTGACACAGTTCTTATTCTACCTATGCATAAAATTCTTCCTGGTGACATGCTATGTGCTAGCATAAATTTTCCATAGACTATTTGAATATACATTCTAATCTACCTTGTGCTTTCCAGTATCTCCCCCAGTCTGGATGATTATGAAGCTTAGGATACAGGATGTACCAGAGTGTTTCAGCATCACCTCAAATGCAAAATTGTCCTTTTCCCAAGTGTTTACCAAGCTTTGCAGGCAGATTTTATAGCAACAGAACTGAGAACGCTAGCTATCATCACTACCCCATGTGGCTAATTTTAATCTCCCTCTTACTGATACAAGCAGCAGTCACACCTTTTCCTGGTTCTCCTGGCATGCTCGCTTCCTCACAAGGGAGCGCAATTTAGTGTTGTTTGCAGTGGTTACAGTTTGTCTGCAAGGAGATGGCCTGAAACAAATGTCTATCAGATTGTGAAAAATTTATAGTCACGGTGTACCAGCTCTAAAACTCCACTGTATCTGAATTGGTGAAATGGAGACAAAAAAACCTAACAACGTGCATATTATTAATCTTACAAGCCAAGAAACCAAAAGTCTTAGCAACCATTATGGCATTGTGGTCTAAGAAACCTCAAGTTTTCTTCATTCCACATAGATAATTTGAAAAATAAGACATTGTTTTCCCCTAGAGCTTTGAGGTACAGTATCAATCTCAGAATCATGATATCAGACATAACAGACTAAAATATGGTGATCTGTATGTTCCCACAAATAGGATTCAATTCATCCACAGCTGAAAAAACTTCTGTATTTTTCAACCAGCTGAACTAGAACCAAAATAAAAAAATCTTGCCTCATAAGCAAATTTCTTCATCTTTTCCTCAGGTGGAACATCTAGAAAGTAAAACCCTTCCAGGTTTCTTGAAATTCTGTGCTTTCAGCTATTGCTAGCACAGAATACAAAGGTAAAATCATCTTGCTTGGTTCCCAAACAGGGAAACTCCAGAGAACAATACTAAGAAAATCACACCTACGCTAAAAGGGTTATACTTGTTCACATGCAACCTCTTCTTAAACCTCCAAACATGTATACTGTCCAAAGAACCATTTTTATTCTGTGATTGGTTAAACCTGTAAAATGATGAAATTTCTTGATCTCCTGCTAATTCCTATGATTCACCCCTGAAGTATACTGAGATTGCTATATACAGGCATATAGCAGTTGTCAGTTATAGCTAATGGCTAGTAGAAGTCCAGGTCAGTGTGCCAACATATGAACCTTAATATTAATATTTGTTCCTGAAAATATACACTGGAATGTTTTCAAGTAGGTATTATATAGAATGGCAGAATGCTTTGGGTTGAAAGGGATCACAAAGATCATCTAGTTCCAACCCCCCTACCACGGGCAGAGACAGAAATCAGAAATACAATACTTTCAGTCTAAAGTGTAATTCTATTCTTTACTTACAGTTCCTTAAGACTACTGTAGCTACAGTAAAACATATCTTAGGTATCGAGAACCCATACTCAGTATTAGAATTCACATTTCATAAGGTGCATACAAGTATTTTTGTGACTTTCAGCTAAACCTTTCCCAGATTTAATATCAAATGTGGTGTGAGTTTGCTGCCACTGACATAAAAACACAGAGAGAATTTTATTAAAGGATAGGCTCTGGGATTAAAACTCAGATTTTTTTTTTTTTTTAAAGCTATTTAAATTTTCTCACTTGCTTACTTTTTCACATCTGCCATAACAAATGTTTTGCATAGCTACTTTTATTTCAGTTAATCACATGCTTCATTTTCACATTCATCTCAATGAAGTAATTTCTGACTAAACTCACTCCGCCTCAATCCGTTAGAAATTCAGACAACACAGAACTGCAGAAAACATTGTTAACTAAAATATTTGTATACTGAATGTGCATTAGCAGAGGTTCAGAAATGATGCACCTTGTTTGTATACTGAATGTGCATTAGCAGAGGAATCAATAAGAGTATGACAGAGATTCTCATATTTTCTCCTTTCTACTTCTAAGTACAGCTTTACTACTGGAAACGTTACACACTCTAAACCAGGATTAATCCCTTGTGTGGTGGTTTGACCCTGGCTAGAGACCAAATGCCCACCAAGCTGCTCGCTCACTCCCAAGAAGAGAAACAGGGAGAGCCACCATGGGTTGGCATAAGGACAGTTTACTGCCAAATATCAAAGTAAATACAGAACAATAACGGTTCGTTACACGAACACCCAGTGCTAAAATACAGTACCTTATTGATCCGATGATTACAGAGGAGTGCCTGATGATAAGAACGGACCAACTCGACATCCCAGCCACACTCCAACCGTCCTAGAGGCAAAAAACAGCCCCCACCCTTCCACAAACAGCTGCTTTTATGGGCAAGTGGTGTCAGATGGTGTGGAAAACAGCTCTGGCTAACTCAGCTCACCTGGGCTGACTCAGCTCACCCGTGTTGGCTGACTGGGGAGGTCAGCCCTGGCCTGGCCAGAACCAGGACACCTTGTTGTGTATCTGCCTACTTACCCTTATAAATTGCATGTAAATAATTGTATTAAGTTAGGTATCACAGTTCATCAGATCAATGCTAAGAGATCATGACGCTATCTAAACCAGCTGCAGCCTAACTGCAATACTGCTACCACTGAAAATGTGTGACTATTTCAGAAGTTGAGCACAATGAAAAATACTATTCTATTTCTTTCTTTCAGCAGATGAGTATTTTTTAAAGTACATATATAAGGGGACATACTTGCATTACAGTGCTAACCACAGTTTCTGGAACTAAAGTTTAGTCATTACCTTTTTTACATATATTTTCTTCTGAAGTTTATTTTGATTTTTAAATGTATTCCTGAAAAAGCCTCTTTCTCTTTTTCATGATCATCCTGGCTATCTTTAATTTATAAAGGAGAATAACCAATTTGATATATCAACTGGCATAAGTAAAGTAGCAGATAGTTAAGAAATGGGTGAGGGAATAGAGTGCTCCAAGATTTCCTTCTGATCTCTGGAGAAGCTTCAAATAATGCTCTTGATTTGAGAGCAGGTACTCTTCAATCTCAAAACTCTCTTCTTACTTATGTTAGGAATCAGTACAAAGAGTTATCCCCTTTTTATTTAGAAAGGGAGGATTGTTTCTTCTCGTTTTCCTGTGGCCCAAAAAAAGAAGTGTGCTAGAACATATCTCACTGGCACATTCACTGCAGGCCAGAGGAAAGCAGCACTTCAGAGCTATACCTATAAATCATGGCATTATAGCACTGGTCAGTTATTTCATAAGCACTGACAAAGAGAGTTTAATGGATACAATTTATATCTTTTACAGGTAATGAAGACCTTTGTTTATTCAAACAGGAGCTTTCCTATTTACACCTATGCATCTCTCTGACTTACAGCTGATTTGTGCTTTGATGAACAAGTGAATTTAACACAGAAACAAATTGCTAGCTAATAAGGAACTGAAGTTCTCAATGTATTCATTATTGGAATCACACTTAATAAAAACTGCACAGAACACCACACAACAGTGAGTCACACACAACTGTTGGTGAAACAAATACTGCCAAATCCTTCTATAATAACTCCTCTTTTTTATCACAAATCTCCACATTTCTTCAAAATAAGAACTTTGCAAATGTTAAACCAAAGAAGTATAAAATAAAAATTGAAGATGCTGTTCTAGTTGTTTCTTTTCTGAATATGTAGCAGAAGTATCTTTTTATTCGGTACTACTGACATTCTGTGGGGTGACCTGTCAGCACTTCCCTCCTTTCCTGATGCCCACACTCAAAAATTCTTAGGTGATACGTGCTAGTGGCAAAAACTTCTCATTTAATATAACAGCTAACACTATCTTCATGCACTAGCAGAGAGGGGATTATTATCCATGTGTTTGTAATGGTAACAGCAACATGTAAATACGGCTCAGGGAACGAGTAGTTTAACCAGGATAGAGTTAGGCTTCTTTACTCTCCAAAACCTGTATCCTTTGTTGCACTTATTTGCTGTTTGTTTCTTGAACAAGGTTTATTCAAACATGATTCCATGTTTGAATGAAAACAAAACAAAAAGAAGGGAATAAAACAGTAGAAGGAATTGCAGCTTGACTTTTTCATAACCTGTAAAAACAATAACCCTAGAATGTTTTTGTATAGCTGCACAAAGGCACCTTCAAATCCATCACTCTCTCCAAAAGCAGACATTCTGTCCCTTCACATCTTCTCGTGCTGCTGGTTCCAACTGTACTTTCAGCTCTTCTCTTCTTTTCTCTTTCATTTTAAAAGAAATTTCTCTGTCTTGTTTCAAATGTCACATTGTACTAAATCACTATTATGACTAGGAACAAGAGTGCTTCTACAGTGTGCTAGAGTGGTATTACTCCCCAAGAAAGAGATGGATAGCCCTGGCATAACCTGGTGGGTTCTGAAAGTGCAACAGGAATATCCACAATTCCTTTATATAACATGTGAAAGTACAAAGGAACATCTGGCTGTGGTGAAGCCAAGGTGTCAGGCCCACTTTTCTCCAAATATGCTATTTCAAAATGATTAAACATATAACAGCTTCTTCCCTCAGGCACGCAATGAGGAATGAAGACTGCAAAGGCTGAGAAATACAATAGGAAAAGCCTAAACTTGAAAGAAAAAAGCCCTTATTTTCTTCAAGTCCTTCATAAAATGATGTTTTGCTGTTACAAGATCAATAGAAATCACTTCATAGTATCTTAACAGTTGCACAATGAAGTATTAGGTGGAACTCAACATAAGACCCACACAGTTCCAGCTATAATAGGAAAAACGTTCTTCACTGAAAGGGTTATCAATCACTGGAACAGGGAAGTGGTTGAGTCACCATCCTTGGAGGTATTCAAAAGGTATGTAGATGTGATGCTTAGGGACATGGTTTAGTGTTTGAACTTGGAAGTGCTAGATTAATGACAGTTGGACTTGATGATCTTGAAGGTCTTTTCCAACCAAAACAATTACATGATTCTAACTCACGGTATTTTTGAGGTAACTGAAATGTGAAAATAAATTATTCTCACATAAGCAACGACTTAGAGACAATAAAGAACATCCTGATCTTGAAAGAAGGGGTATTGTCTCGAATGAAAATGTCAGGTAGGCATCTAGATGCCTTTGACATTCAATGAAATACAGGAGCCCACTTGGCCTTAAGAACCTTTTCCCTTCTCCAACGTATAAAAACACCTACCTACCATTTACATTGTGCAATATGCAGAGTGGTGACTTTTCTTTCATATGTGGGGTTTCAACCCACACTGTAGAAAAGGAATTGAGCCTGAACAGCAGATGAGTGATGATTCTAGCCACTTTCATTAGTCATGACTAAATGTTTACTTTACGTTCCATATTTAAAAGAAAAAAAAAATTGATCCTTTAAAAATGTTGATGAAATATAATTGTTCTTTTTTGAATAAATCAAGAAGCCTGCTGTGATCATAAACCAATAATAAATTGAAGGACAGTCGATAAAGACTTAAATGATGATTCCACACAGCTTCTGCAGCACATACGCTCCAGCATATGGCTTTTAAAATCTCCCTTTACAGTAGAGAATATACACTTGCTGCGCATTCACAGGCCTGTTTGGTGCTAGAGCCAAGCATGACTGAATTTTGTCTACCACTTGCAAGGGCACTTGAGGGAAGACATGAATGTGTAAATGTAGTGTTTTATGCCCACTAATTCACTTCAAAGAGTCCATTCTGTAGCTTCAGTATTGATTTGTGGTTGAAGTCTTTTGGGTTTGATGTGATTTTTTTTTTTTATAGAAAAGTAGGCTTTTCAAATATTTTGCCTGTTGAAGTGATGAATTCCATCACTTTTAGATGCTTGCTCACCTAAGAAGGGAAAGGGTAGCTTGTTTACTTGTTCAGGTTCTGCTGAGTTATCTGTCCTTTCAAATAGTTTGGGCAAAAAGAAGTTGTATTATGTGACACGTGGTATCTTCCATTTTTCCCGTTCCCTCTATTGGTGAACAAGCAAGGGAAAACAATTATAGGCAAAAAAGGAATTTATGTGTTAACAAATTTCTGTTATGGGAAGGAATATGGGAGCTGATCTTCTCAGTCCCATTCTACACTGGCTTCAGTATTTTCCCTGAATACCCCAGTAAAGTTATTCCAAAAAAAAAGAATTACTACCACTGAAATGCTGGCACTGTGGATTCTCTTTAGTCATCCTTATTGGCATATAGGACATACTGTAATTATTCATCAAGATAATTTAACTTTGAAGATATTTCCTCCTTTGGCTGATACTGTTTTTTTAAAAAGAGTTTTGTCTTAGCACCACACCCGAATCCACACTGACAGAAAAAGAAAAGGCAGGGAAGATGAAGAGGTGCCATAGAGAATGAACAGTTGTTGGGGGCACCAGGAAGAGCACATTACTGATTTCTCTTGCCACTGTTTTCTATGACAGTCCACATTGAAAATATACTTGCTGCCCTACCTTTCTCCAAGTCTCCCAATTCCATCACATTGATTTTAAACATGTTACTCTCCTAACTGCATTGAAAACTTTCCACACTTGGTACAAATATGCTTCTGTCTAGAAACTTCTCCTCATGCTGTTGCTGTGCTGCTCACACTGAGCTCTGCAGGAGCTTCCACGTATTTCCACATTTATTCCATCACTTCTACTTTCACCTCTTGGTGAAATTATCATTCCTGTTACACTTTTCTTCTCAGTTCAGAACTGCTCAATGGTTATGCAAATATGCCTGTGTTTCACAAGCAAGTAAAGCTGTGGGGTAAAAAGTGTGTGTAGAGGTCAACAGCATCAACATGGCAATGTCCTTAGCAGCTAAGTTTTCAATAGCCAAAAGTAGATACTCAAAAGGAAAATGTTCAAGTCTGAACATTTCCCTAGATTTCTCCAGATTAAAATCCACCATTTCCCCAACAGTCCTGTTCTCAAACGAGGTATTTAAAAAGATATGTAGGTGTCGTGCTTAGGGACATGGTTTAGTGGTTGGACTTGGAAGTGCTAGGTTAACAACAGTTGGACTTGACGATCTTAAAGGTCCTTTCCAACCTAAATGATCCTATCATTTGTTTTGCATCTTTTCCCCTTCTGAGGACTAGAGGAAAAGCACTGGCATTGAAAAAGATTAAACAGATTTAAAACCAAAGCAGTCTGCTTCTCCAATGGACTGTGAGAAAAGCTGGCGATGCATGTCAAATGGTAAATAATAAAATCTAATTGCCATATAAATGTGTGTGGTAATCTATCTCCCACAGAATTGATGTTATGCCAATTACTCTGTGTGAGGGGGATGGTTGTGGTGGAGAGGTGAGGCTTTCAAGCACATCCAACGTCCTTCATTTCTCTCCTGTTCTGACCACTTTTGTATATTGTATAAACCTGAAAAATAGACAACAGTCGAATGAAGCAGGCATTTTCATGGCATAGAACATGCTGATTTCCCATCCTACTGATATTCTTCTGAAATAATTTATTCATTCTCTGATTCAATAGCCCAACACATGCTCTTAGCAGAGCTCGTTTTCCAAACAGTGAGGATTTCTCCTCATAAAGCTACCAAAAATGCTGAGAGGTTACATGTTCTCATTTTGAATGTAGGTTTACAGAGGGAAACACTTTATTCAATATTACCAACTCCTCAAGGAAGACAATCACCTCCAGAATCTAAGGGTATTATAAAAGCACCTCTTTTATGAAAAAGGACACTCAGTTGAATTCCATGAGGATGGTGCTCTCATACCCATGGCAGAACAGTTTGAAAAGAAGTTTAGGAATGCTTCTTGGTTGGGGGAGGGAGAGAGTGTGTAAGGATTTGGTGGGTTGTATTTATGCTAAATAACCAGATTTTTTTGTAATTTTAAAGAGCATATATGTTCCCTATATTATCCTTAGCATAATTTTTACTTAGTATTCCAGAAGGGTTTGAAAGAAATTCGACAATCAGCAATGGTAAGAACCTGCATGCCAAACAGGTGTAGAAATGTAGGCAAATCTACAGATTTGTATGTGTGTAGGAAACTGAAAAGAGGGGGGGGGAGAAGAAGCAGAAAGCAAAGTTTCTCACCCTATGGAGTGATCTGAAAGACTACTGCAATGTTGTTGACTTCACAGAGATCAGCACAAACACTAGGGTGTTTTCTTTAATTGTTATTTAATCCAGAAGTACTGGAGTAGGTTTAATTTTTTTTTCCCAATCTTATAATTTTGGAAATCTGGACACTATTTCTGAAGGTTTAGCATTGCCAAAATTGTTTTCACAGCCTGGTAGACAGCATAGCTCTTTAGAAGCAGTCTGCGACAACTTGCAAAGAAAGGGGGATAAAGGAATTTGCATTAGATCAGGTTGTCCAATCTCCTGTTATTAATCTGCCCATATGTCTTTGCTACATGGGAAATCTCAAGGAAGAGCTCTCATTTTAAGAACCTTATTTTTCCATCTATACAGAGGCTGCTTTCACAGCACTGTCAGGAAGACAACAGCTGCATTTGGCACTGTCTACTCCAACAGGTCACATCAGGAAGATCTATTTACTGCTGACAATATTTGGAACACAATGTTATTTCTGCATGAAGAGTTCATAGCCCACTGGCAAGGTCATTACAATTAACTCATGCGTGTTTATCTGAGAAATTTAAGCATTAATACTTGTTCATTTGAGCAAATTGGTCTTTTTATATAAAATACTTATCTGTGCTTCTTAAAGCTTTGTTTCTTAATAATAGGAATACAAAGCATCACAGCCATTGAGACAATGCAACATAGAGAAGAGCTTATAGCAACAATAATAACAGGCTTAATATAAAACAACAGGGAAAAATATTATGTGAAATTGAAATAATTTCAATTTCCAATGACAAAACAAGAAATCTTCTTTATGATCAAGACTAATTTCACTCAGTTTTGCATAGCATGAATAAACTACTTTGACAGGCAAATGAAATATCAATAGATTAAGTGACTATTAAGAATCATCAATGAATATGCCAGGCCAGTAGATCAACTGATAATTTAGATAATTGCATTAAAAGTTTACAAAGATGAATTAATTGCCAAATTAGTCTTTATGCACATGGAAGTACACGTGACATGCATTTGCAAAACTGCTGGGGTGATACCAGAAATGAATGCTATTTCTTTCAGAAGCTTCAGGCTAGGCTGCTTTTGCACTATTGGGGAAAATAGCAAATGAAAAGGCAAATGTATCAGCACCAGCACCCATATTTCTTACAAAGTGTTTTGGGTTTTTATGGCAAGTTTTTGGTAGCAGAGGGAGGCTACAGGGGTAGCTTTTATGAGTAGCTACTAGAAACTTCTGCTGGGTCCAAAAGAGCCAATGTCAACTGGCTACAAGATAGACCTGACACCGACCAAGGCTGAGTCAATCAGTGATGGTGGTACTGTGTCTGTAATAACATATTTCAGGAGGGGAAAAAAAACCCCAACTTGAGTGGCAGCTTTTTGCTGCAAAAGAAAGGAGGGAGACAATGTAAGCAACTTTGCAGCCACCAAGGTCAGTAAAGATGGAGGGGGAGGAGATGCTCGAGGCATCAGGGCAGAGATTTCCCTGCAGCCCATGGAGAAGATCATGGTGGAGCAGGTTTGTCTGCCTGCATCCCATGAAAGATGATGGTGGAACAGACGTTCCACTTGCAGCCCATGGAGGACTCCACACTGGAGCAGGTGGAGACACCTGATGTATACTGTGACCGAACCGGAAGCCCTGTCAGGATTTGCAGCCCATGGTGAGAGGAAATCATGCTGGAGCAGGTATGCTAGGGAACTTGTGACTCCATGGGGGACCAACACTAGAGCAGTCTGGTCCTGCAGTTCTGCACCCCATGGAAGTGACCCACGCTGGTGTAGAACTACAGACAGTGGGAAGGACTTGCACTGGAGAAGTGCATGGAGGACTATCTCTTATGGGAGGGACCCCATGCTGGAGCTGGGAAAAAATGTGAGGAGATCTCCTATTGAGGAGGAAGGAGCAGCAGTGACAATATGTGATAAACTGACTGCAATACCCATTCCCCATCTTCCCTTGTGCTGCCTGGGGGGAGGAGGTAGAGAAATCTGGAAAAAAGTTGAGTCTGGGAAGAAGGTGGGAGTGTGAGAAGGTGCTTTAAGATTTGGTTTTATTTCTAATTGTCCTAGTCTGTTTTGACTAAGTAATAAGTAGATGCATTTTATTCCTAGTTGAGTATACTTTGCCCACGATAATAACTGCTGAATGATCTCTCCCTGTCTTTAGTACAACCTGGGAGCTTTTCTTATTTTCTCTCCCCTGTGCAGCTGAAAAGGGGAGAGATAGAATGGCTTTGGTGGGCACCCGGCCTCTAGCTGCGTTCAACCCACCCCACAAAGGAACAGAGAAAGTCAGAGGCCACTGAAGAGCTATAGAAGTAAACCTGACAAGAGATCCAGACAGGATTTTTACATAATTCTAATGTATGCTATACTGTGATCAGCATTTTTTGAGGATGCAGTGACCTAACAGGACAGGAGTTACATATGACTTACAATGGACTCTAAAAGTGACATTTGGGAAAGTCATGTGGATAAGAGTGTGAGACAAGTTGAGAGTATTGGCAACAATAAGGAAAAGGGCACAAGTCAAATTCCGCTTTCACTGGCATTTTTGAGCCCCGTTGAGGCTACTCAGATACTTCAAGACCAGAAGAGCACAGCACCAAGTACATGAAGCAAGATTTCCCCTCCACCCAAGGATTTAGCTCTGTGAAGGCCTTGAGTTGTAGCTGTGCTCACCATCTGAGCTATGCTGAAAGCAGGACAAGGAATCTGCTCACGAAATACACAAAAGCAAATTTGCTGCGTAACTGGATGTTGGCAGGCTTTAAGCTGCACTGCCCTTGCTGTTAAGACTCGTTCACAGGTTATGTGCTAAAACTGCACTGGAGTACATTTTGCTAATTTTTTCTGCTAGGAAAAATAACAGTTCTTGGAATCCAAACACAGGACTGTTTTCACTCGTTTATTTGTCTCCAATTTATAATTTACCCATCTAATTACAGCAATAATTAAGCTGGAAAATTTACTGCAAGTATTTCCACAGGTACCCACTCCAAGCCACTGAAATTGTGCCAGAGGTTACACAGGGAACACACGCCTGTAATAATGGATTTTCTATGTTATATAGCCAAATCCTACACCCAAAAGGAAACGTATAGTGAAAATTCTCTCCCATATTTTTATGGCAACTGTCTGCTTTCCCAGACAACTGGCATCTTATGCAGCCTCTACAACAAAATCTGTGTCATATCTATGTACTGAATTCTCTGTGTATTTGAAAAAAAAAAAAAAAAAGCATGTATTGATTTGTCTTTCCAGGATTAGCTTGGATTTCTGCATCTGAAAACTGGTAACTCTACAATTACTCAGAAAGGCTACAGATTCTCTGTTATCTCTACACATTTATATTTCACCTAATGCTAAGCCTGGTTATACAGAATTATTGTTATTACTAGCAGGGATTAACATTTGGAATTTGATTTTTTGCTAAGGTTAAAATAAGATAGGACAACAGACTAACCGTAGCTGCTTGTATCAGTAATGTGTATGAAGTGTTTATACCATAACATAGATGTGTCACCATAAGAAACACCGACACAAAACAGAAGAACAAGCTACAGGCAATCATTTTAACTGAATACAAAGAAAAAAGAAACAATGATGAAATGCCATTTTTTTTTGTTCTTTTTAGCCTGCTGGCTAAAAAAAATATCAGCTTGAACTCCCCCCAAAATAAAATAAATTTTAAAAATCTTGATATATGCTGTGCCATATTTAAGGTAGCTGACCAAGCAAAATATAGTAGAATGCATAAAAGAAAATAACAAACTGAACCCCCAAAACTTAGTACAGTGAGAAAACAGAAGTTGAGGATCTGCTATGCTAGACCAATTTGAAAAAGATGCTTACTATACATTACTGTACTGAATATGTCAGGCTTGTTATTCTTTTACTAGTCACATTTCCTGGGTGGTGAATTACAGAAAATCAGCATCTAATATGGTTCATCTTCCTTGCTTCAAATCTCAGTATGCTTTTTCATGCTTTTCAGTATTTTTCCAAAGAAATTCAAGGTTAGAAAATGCACCAGCTATAGATAGAGTTTTACTTCAAAGGGGTAAAAAGCAAAAGTAGAATTTTCAAAGTGAAGAAAACAAAGGAATGTTGGATTTTATAGGTTATCCTCGCTGATGATCTTTCCCTGTG
The DNA here is from genome assembly GCA_022605575.1 of Laterallus jamaicensis coturniculus. Taxonomy (NCBI): domain Eukaryota; kingdom Metazoa; phylum Chordata; class Aves; order Gruiformes; family Rallidae; genus Laterallus; species Laterallus jamaicensis. Next base: position 9,204,201 of record JAKCOX010000001.1, on the reverse strand, counting down.
CACTACACAGTGCATTTAGTGAAATAACAGTGCCCTCTAGTGTTATCATTAAGCACATTGTCCAAACTTAGAGCAGGATACTAAACCCACCTCATTCCGTTTGAAAAAGATGTGGCATAAAATGATTGTTTTAACTTAGCTACCTGTTCTTAACAGGATTTTTTTCCTTCTCAGTTCTAATTAATTAATTCTCAGTTCTCTCAGTTCTAATTAATATACGGGTGGAAAAAGAGATTAAACACATATATGTGCATGTGTGTAAATAGTTCTTAGAGCAAAATATGTGAAAGAATAAAGTGGATGCTTTCTCTATAGCATCAAAAATGCCATTAAATATTACTTTGCCTTAATAAACATCGACCTTATTTACAAGAACACAAAAATGAGAAAGAACATGGCACAGATTTCAAATACAATTTTGGATATATGGAGTGTGAGCTATCCAAAAAGCTTTAATTTATAAACCAAGCATTTCTGATAAAGAGGCTCTCACTGAAGATTATGACAGATCAAGATATAGTTTTCACAGTCTTTCTTACAATCTTAATAGCACTTTCAAGTGAAGCAAACATGTAAAATATCACAAAATCCAGAATAATTACTAAGGTCAGCTCATTATCTGTGACTCAAAGGGAGTTAAAAGAAAATCCAGTAAGGAATAAGCTCTTGATGGAATATTAATATCTACGTTGAACAGCCTGGCTTTTGAAATATTAAATTTTCTTTTACTGTTATGAAATGTTGGTTTCCTAACAAGAACTTTTATAAAGACTCCCAAAACACGCAATACTTTTTCACCTCACCAGCACATACTGATTAGGTAGATGGTATTTAAAAAACATACATCCTTTCAGAAAGATATCTTCCTCTGATGCAAATTGGCTTTTCAGAAGACTGTCCTTAGCGCTCATTACTATTACTTATTTTAAAATGTACGTGTATCAATTTGGTTTATAAAAATGGGTCTTAAGAATCTAGCTGGACCTGTAAAATGTAGATTTAGACCCATAAAACAAAGTTTATCCCTCCCTACAATTGAAATTACACCTTACATATTTTGGTGAATATATGCTTGTGATTCATTACATCTGGCAACTTGTATTTATAACTGATTCATCGTAGGACTGATACATATGGGGTTTTATGTGGAATACTGAACAGTAGGGGACAGGTCAAAATGTTCCCTGATTCCCTAACACAGAGAATACCAGTTCTGTAAAACCTCTGTAGTTATATTATAACACTTGGACTGTGGTTTCTGTATGTTACTTAACATGACTTATGTTCATGTAAAAATCAAGCCTGTTTTCATAGACATTTTTGAGCTACTTTAGTCCTCCAATTATCTTTCTGTATATATGGACCACCCCATCTAATGTTCTTACTATTTCACATGTTTTTTCTCCTGTGGCATCTTCACACATTTAAAGTTGTACCTAACTGTGCAGAACTACTGCTGAACTGGCATTGTCAGGCTAACATAAGGATGATGCCATCTCTTGTGATCATATTACTTGTTATCAAATAAAACAATGCATATGGCATTACCATGTAATACTATACAGGTTATCATTCCATAATGACCTTCATTGTAGGTTATACAGGAATTTCTGTACTTACTTTTAAGATCTAAATTTCTGGCTCCTGCTGTGCTCTGTGTTGTGATTTTAGTGTCAATCTTTACAGTGTGGAGATTGTTGGTATCCCTTGATATCATCACATTATGCCACTGGTTGTCATTCAGAGGTTTATTAGAACTTCCTTTGATGAGATTTGCACCATTTCCCAAGTCAAACACATAGTGTAAATACCTGAGAAAAGAAAAAAAATTGGAAAAGTTTCCTTTTTCTTTACATAGCAAGGGGGCACTAATTAATATGTCTAATATTTGCTATTTCCTTGTACACCTGTTGCTGGTACAATCAGAAGGCAACAATGAATGCCAAATGGGAAAGCAACCTTAATTCAGAGGAACCATCATTCGTTTAGATGAGCCGAGATGCAGTCCCAAGGTTCTGGAAAGTAATGAGCACTCCATGTACCAGCACATGCATACATAATGTAGAGAGAGAACAAGAGGAAGGCTACAAACTAGTAATTCTTTGTGGTAAACACTACAGAAGTTATACCTATTATTTACTTTCATATTTTTCAGGCATCTAGCTTCATCTGAAAGAAAAAGTCACAATAAAGCACATGAAGTTTGACATGAAGAAATATTCAACAACCATGTATGTCCAGTCAGATGAAGACCTGTATCCTAAATTTTCCTTTGTGTTTCTCCTGAGTATACATTTATACAGACTGATTTTTTCCATTATGCTAATCCATACATACCCTTTTACTAATTCAACCACAATGAAATCATTTCCATCGCCACTGTTATAAAGAATCAATCCATCCAGAGAGGTTGTTTTGAACTGGAAAAAAAGGTGCATAGAGGTATATGCTTGTAGCGTGGCCAATGCAACATAGCTTGCTTTTGTTTTAAAGGTTACAGGATCTGCTATGATGTTCCTGAACCCAAATCTTGCATTTAGCTCACAATAATCGATGTCTCCGTTTTTACATAAGTCAATGTATGCCATGCCATTAAATGTAAGACTCTGTAGATGCCCAATGAAATTAGAAGGCACAGAAGACAGGTAGCGCCGTTCTGTTATTATTCCTGTTTCTATGTTGTGGAATTCAAGTCGCGTGTGATCACCAGCCATTTGACCTTTAAACAGCAACAAGAAAACACATGTCAGCAAATGAAATGGGAGGTCAAAACACACATCACCTGATTAAGTAGCTGCATCAATTTCACACTTCTCAGAATGAGCAAGCCAGGTCTTGGCTCCAAAGATGATTTTTTTAACTTCACCCAAACTACTGGTAAACATCTGGGAGCCTTTCCACTGAGTTCAGGGTGTTAGGGTAAGGCCAACAGCAAGGATTCTATGCTGAAGCACAATACCACAGTATATTTGAACTGCCAACAAAATCCCTCACTTTGCTTACACTTAACCAGAGAAGTTTTACTAGAAGCCAGTGCACTTAACACAACGTGAAGAACACAAAGGCAAATCTCAGAGCTAAAAGTACAACGTTAGTTTCATGGAAGAAAGGCGTAACAGTTTGGAAGATATTACTCCATGTTTTTTGCTTAGAAGTGCATGATTTGGAAGAGGAAAGAAGGATTCTTGTTTAAGCTCTCTTAGGTACCTTAACGCTGGCCCAGCTGCAAAGCCAGTGCTGCAAGGCTGAACAGAGTCTTCCTTGAAAGCAGCTAGCTTTGTACCACAGGGATAAACTGTGGGACAAGGGGACAGAGCCCAAGAGATGGACAAAGCAGAAAGCCTGTAGAAAGGGTGCATAAGAGCATTTTATAATCTTGAAAATAACAAGGGACTTGCCTACATCAGAAAGATGGCCAAAACTAAGCCTCACATCTGCCTTTGGGTTTTTCTTTGCAGTGCAAGGACTCCTGCACAGTGGAAAGCATGAAATTTGCTGACTGCAGAGCTAATCTGAAGGATCAACACTGCCAGGGTACACCGTGTACAGGCCAGGTAAGCTTTTAAGCTAGTTATTAAATACCTTACCCAGCACATCAAAGTTGTGAAGATTTCCCTTTTCTAACACAGCTTAGATTTATTTTTTTTAGCATGCTTATTTTAAAGAAGTAGAGCAGTACTATCACAAGGCTGATTCATGGTCACATTGTGTGGGTATGATGACAAAACAGCTTTTTATTACTGAGAATTTTTACCACTTAATCTACACCTTTTCCAAACTATAGACAAGCTTTCCCAGTTCCTTAAATGTTTTGTGAATCTGAAATAAACATTGACATGAAAGTGATATATAATCAAGTTCCCGCAGTTGCAGCATAGAGGTGTTGACAGCCCAAGTTCCCTCTGTCCTTCCCTTCATGTACTACTCCAAGAGGGCAATGTGAGCTCTGACCCAGGCTAGATGGGCTTAGTGGCGGTGCAGAAAACCCTGAAGCCTTAGACAGCTGTACCTTCATAGCTTTTATAAGCAAGTGCCCTTGTACGCACTTGTGAATGGAGGACAGGTAAGGGCAAGATGAATGCAGATACTTAAGTTTTGCCTGGGGGGATGGATTCACAAACAGGTTAATTCATGGCACTGAGATACAAATACAAGGTATCAGTGAAGTTACAGTGAAAATAGCTCTACAAGCTTTAATAAAATTGTAAAAAAATTGCTCTAATAATGTATGATATTTATAAGCAGCTTACTGAGCTTCTGGATGTGTACTGACCTAACTCTACTGATGTCATTGAACACCATCAGCATCTGGAATGTGCAGTCATACAGGCTGAGCAACTTATTGCCCAAGGACAACCCTCTTGATGTTCTTGTTTCTAAAGGCTAATTCTGAAGGAACCACTTCTCCTGATGTATTAACAAAGGCAGGTTCTTCCTTGCAGTAATGAGTCACAGAGCTGTCTTGAAAAGTGTCAAATCTGTAACTTTCTGCAAGGCCGAGAGCTGTATATTGGATCACCACCAGAGAGCTGAAAATCATATTTTAGAGGAGGAACATTATGTATTCCAGTCTTACATCACTTCAGATGGCATTGCATAAATGTCATGGCAAAAATCCACTAAGCTTTGGCCTGTAGCACAGTATCCTCACTACATTCACTACCTTAAATGTATTTCTTTCTTAAGCCTGGTAATAAAATATTCCAGAATCTGGGCTCACACTTCCAAATCTTCCTCAGTTGTACAAACCTGTTAACAGGACTTGAGACTTCACATAACACTCCACAGTATTTGCAACTGCAGCAATCAAGAAAAAGAGAGACTGCAACTTGTGTTTACAAGGTTGGTTGGTTGTTGCGTTTTTGCTTTTGTTTTTTTTTTAAACTTCACAGGTTTCCACACAAAATGTTTTACCTCTTGCAATGCTATGGGGCACACAAAAAGTAATTTCTGTTCATAACCATAAGCTAGGTAATCTTGCCATAATACAAGTGTGGTAACATCATTCATCTCACTTATTTTCTATACATTTCTAGAAAGCAAATAGCTTTGGGGCTGCAAGTATTTAAACTTCTCTGTGATGAGTAAAAACTTCAAAAACTCCTCTATGATTTCCAATTGTAGCTAGCTATGATTCTGAAAGACATTGTTTATCCTTACATAACTTATGCGTTAGTCAAAGGGAACTAAGTTCAGTACTTGGATGAACAGGCGATTATTTTATAACCTGTAAAAAACAGAAAGTGAGGCTGAATTATTTAATGGTTTCCACTGCAGCTTAAGCATTCTGGATCTGATTTTTTTTCCCCCCATGTGTGATACAGGAAATGGAATAAAAAAAAAAGCTGGAATTTTTGGGAGAAAGTCCATTTTTTCCTCGTGCTTCCATAAGATGATAACTTTTCAAAGGAGTAACTACAGGGTTATATTTTAACCACATTTCTGACTGTTGGGATATCTGAAGAAAAGTTCTAAGCAGTTTAGAGCAAGAGCACTCCAATCTGATATGACAACTCTTACACTACCCCTTTAGGGAATTCAAACTACCACACATTAAATTGCATTGTGCACATTTGACTTTCTACCAGATGGGAGTGAAAACTTAAGCTCCTGAAAGCTTCGGCAACATGCAGTCCTGCATGACAATAAGGATTACTCTTTTTCTATGTAGAAATGTAGTATTCCTGGGACAAACAGCATTTTTCCTATGCTATTAGACTTTCAAGTTCCCTCTAAGTTCCTCTCTCATTCCAGTTCCCTCCTCACTGATGGAGAAAGCCACAGATGGGCCACACAGCTTCCCGCAGGGTGTTTAGGCAGACTTTTTTCCTCCCAAATACTGGGATGACTTTCTCCCCTTGCATGAAGAACATTAAACATCTGTGGATTACAGAAATGTAGGCACCTTCCAGTTTAAGAATTGAGACGGATTTTGAGTCAATCAGTCAGCTTCTGATACAGGTACTGACACATGGAAAGAAGTGTTGTACCAGAAATTTGGACCCACAGGCAACAGTTTTGCATTATTCCGTAGCAACTACAAAGAAAAGACTCACTGGTTTTGTCAGCTAGAATATAGTAGTTCAATTGGAAGGGACCTACAACAATCACATTATCCAACTGTCTTACCACTTGAGAGCTGACCAAAAGTTAAAGTACATTATTAAGGGAATTGCCCAAGTGCCTCTTAAACACTGACAGGCATGTGTCATTAACCACTGCTCCTGGAAGCCTGTTCCAGTGTCAGCTATCTGAGACCGTAGTATTTCATAGTAACTATAGTTATCTGCAAAGGTGAGTGATCAGCAGAATTTACAGTCCTGTGTTCTTTACTGGACTAGACCACATATGATGGAAGTCTCCTGTTTTCATCTTAATCTTTCACACAGAGTTTGAACTTTTTTGAAGCTGTGCTGAGAAGCTGGAACTGAACCTAGTGGTGAAAACAGCACTTCTTGGTGGGTTTGTGATCTGTAGTATTCATAAATTAAAAAAATCTGCCGTGAGGAGCCCACAAAATCTCCATTTGGTTTTAGACCCTGTTTTATTCCGAGGTACTTCTAACTAGAAAAAGTCCTCAAAGTAACCTTACTGTTTCAGTTGCCGTTGAAGTAGCACAATGATATTCTTCAGTACAGTTCCTCCAGTTCTACATATTTATTTTCAGAAAGAAAATAGTTGGTTTAGGTCATCTGCTTTCTTGGGAGAATGACCCAAAACATAATCACATACACATACACTAAACTTTTGTTTCACGTCTGGAAGATCTATTAGTAATTTCTGATTCTATCAAAGTGTGGTTTTGTAGCTATATGAATACATAGCAATTGTTTTTCTACCAGTGTCATGGTCTTCCTTGTTCTGCTGAGGTGAAGAAAGACTACTGAAGAAGGTATTTCCTTTTTTAAAAAAAGTCAAAACTGTTACCCTTTAAACAAAGCTTAAAGTGAATGACAAAAGCTATTTAATCCTACACGAAAACAAAGGAACATACCAAACAGCTAACACAAAATTAGGCACATTGTGTTGTGCAAGGAATGACGGCCAGAAGCCAGGTCTGTTGCTATTAACAACACTTATCTAACAGAGCAAAGTCAAAGTCTTCTCTATTATGATTTAAAAAAATATGTACAGAGGATGTATATTTCTAATGTCTGCTAGCATTCATGCCCTGTTTATTCTCCCATCTCAACTGCTATTTTAGTATTTGAGAAAAACCTGTTGCCTAACGTTGAATTATTGAGGCCAGCTGATGCAAGATTTAAAACACAATAGAACATCCTTCAAACATTTATGAAACTCTTTCTTGCAGCAGTGACTTAGAGTTTAACCTTAGTATAAATTCAGTGTGTTGCCAAAAGCATTTTACTTGCCTCCTCATTAGCGATGTATCTAATGACTTCTCTCCAATTACTGTATAAAAACATTCATTTAAGTCAGCATGGAGGTTTTCATTAATTTCAACAGCAACGTTAGAGTCTAACATTAACATCAAGTGTAACAATGCACTTGTAGCAGCAGTATTTCAAGATGTGGAACGTGGTTTTTTGATCTTATCCAAGAAAAGAGAAAAAGTATCTGTTGCTTTCAGATAAAGGCATTTCACTTATGCTGGTATTTTGCTTTGTGTTTCCCCCCAGTAACATGGAGTCACAATGCCACACTACCTGTCATGGCCTGCTGGTCATCCACCATTAACTTTAAACTTTTTCCTCGCCGCACCACACGCACTGTGTGCCACTCATTATCATTGAGGTTATAGCCAGCAAAAAGGGTTTCTGGACCTTTGCCTGTAGGATATGCCAAACAGTCATTATGCAATCTTTAAATCAGTTTACATGCGAACCTCACAGAGAAAGAGAGAGACAGAGAGACAGAGAGACTGTCTGGGCAAATGTTAAAAGTCACATCAAGCAAGAAAATTACAAAGTATAAGCAAACCTCAAAATTTGGAGCTATTACATAACTATATAAATGAATTGTATATGCACATTTATCGAACCAGGTTGTTATAAATAGGCACAGTCAACACGGATTCAGTTATGCCTTTCCAGTCCTTGGCAAGCTATTAAGAAATAGGAATCCTGTGTCCAGAAGAACTTCAGCAAGTGTTTACAAGATCAGATTTTTGTTCTTTCATTATAAACAGTTTGAGGGAAAGGTACAAGTGGTAAATGTGTGTGCATTTGTGTTATATTTTTCCTAATTTATGTTAGCTTCTCAGCCTATGTTTGTTCATTAGGACTCTTTAGAAGATCATCTATTACATTGTCATCCATATGACCCATTAACATTTAGATCCACTACCTTCTGATGTTAGAAAACCTCCAAACTATGCTTTCCTTTTTCATTGCATGCATACCTTTTGTTTTGGTTACCTGATATTTTTGTAAGCAGTACAACAAACAGTTTAGAAGCAAGTATAATCATGTTTATTGCACAATGTACTTGCAATAACTGAAGTATTCACAAATCTAGGAAACAACATACCTTTAATACCTAGGGAAATATATCTCAGAAGAAAATTAGTATGGAAATTGTCCCTTGCACTGTTGTACAAGAAGAGACAGAAAAATCCTGATTGTGAGCTATCTGATATGAGTGGGTGATTGGCCAAGCACTGAATCAATCAAAACTTCTGTGTGGAGTTTTCAGATCTATGTGGTGACTGCCTGAAAGGTAAAGTTAATTTGCAAATAATAACTTGTGTTCTTCCAAGACTGAGACTTCCCTGGACTGATTTTCAGTTCCAATGGCCTAATAAACACTGCTGATAACTAAAGGAGATGTACAATAAAGTAATATTTGACAGGAAAATATTTGGGTTACACAGAGTCAGACAATTACCTCCACTACATCTCTCCAGGCGATTACATCCCATCTTTCAGCCTTCTTTTAAAAAAGGGATACACCAATGGCTCTGAAACTCTCCCAGATTTCTTTTTTGCTTCTTTTCTACTAAGTGCAGGCTAATTGTGAAGGAAGAGGTCTAATACCAGATGGGCAGTATATGACATTGTGTAAAATCAAAGTTGCTCTGACTTCAGGACTGCACAGAGGGAAAAAACATTAACAGCTTGATGTAGCTGTTCAGCATATTGGACAGTTTTAGTATCAGACTTTTTTCATTTCCTATCAGCATTTTTTAAATTGTTGCTGCTTGACTGCCCTGCTTTCATATGCAATTGTTGTTATTTTGAACATATCAAGGGATCTCTAGGAATTAAAATACTAGCTACAGCCAAGGCAGTGACATTCTGATAACATCATGCCACTTTTTCTATGCCACTGTATTGACACAAGGTTAGGAAAGTTGTGCAAATCCAGAAGAAAGAGATGTATATGTACTCACTGATGCAAGCTACCTGCATTATCTGCTCCTTATGTGTTTACTTTCTCTGACAAGAGAAAGGCCAGTTTGGCATAAAGCTTGAGTGAATAATGTTGTCTTTGGAGACACTGACAAAGGGGCTGTGAATAATGCTCTTCAAGCAATCGCTATTATTCTATATTTTATTGGGGACTTCAATGGAAACAATTTCTAACTACATTTGGGAGTTAAAGGATGGATTTACAAAAAATGCTTAAGTGACTTCAGTAAAAATCTCAGTGAGACTCAATAGGCCTGCTTAGAAATATATCACTTGCCATTATATTAAACGTTAGCCCTTCTTCATTTGTTAATCTAACTACAATTTTTGAAAATACTTTTAAAGTTGTTGAACTACTTAGCCTCCCTTATCTCAGCACAGATCTGTCAAATACCCAGAAGCATATGCAATTTTAATTTGCTCTCACTTTAACAGCCTCTGTAATGTCCCATTCATGCAAAGGTGCCTCAGTGTATATAAATATAAAATCTGACTTGTCTGGCCACATTCACATAGGCAAATATGTCTATTATCTTTTAATGGTTAGGCACTTGTAAACTCTTCCTGTTGTAAAATTAAATATATGTTTTCCTATGCATCAGTCTATTCCCTTTGCAAGAGTACTCTGACTAAAAAAGTCAGGTCAGAACTACATGTGAGCTGCCCTTGTTCGCAATGCATGCAATCCAAAACTGGATTAAGGGGAACTATGGTGAAAGGGCTATGAAAGGGACATGGGTGTGCATAAACACACTATGGGAGCAATACACTGAAAGCACTTCTGGCCTTGTAGAAACTAGCTGCTTTGCATGGAAAAGAGGCTTTTCTTTCCTGAAGCTGAATTCTAACAGAGATTTTTGCTTTGTCATAAAGAGTGCAAGGAACTACCAAATAGGAAGTCCCAGTGTCCAGGTATTGTGTGTGTACCTGTCACATTGTGTTGCATCTCTGCAAAGTAGCATAGTTTTCCATGGCAGCTAGAGAGGTGGATGAAGTACGGATGTCCACCGTTCCTGCAGAGAACGTAGCGCCTGGGCTGCTCCTGACCAAGAACACGCTACTGCAGATCAAAGCAGTAACTGTACTTGTGAGCAGTGGATTTAGGACAAAATTAAACACAAAACAACCATGTAGTCCTTGCTACCACACAAATACAAGGCCCGCAGAAGTAAAGAAACTCAACATATTTTGTTAAGTGGCATTGACCAACCTCAAAGATAGTTTATATTAGCACTTCCCTCATTGGCTTTTAAATATATTGACCGGAAACAAATTTAATCATCAGGCTATTGAGATTGTAACAGTTCAGACTCTTTTTCTGTCCTGGTTTATAGGGCTCTAGTTTATAGTGAATCTACCATAAATCTTAACCTACTATATCATTTGCTCTCAAGTCTTATTCTGACTTTACACTAATCTGATTCCACTTCATTTAAGTCACAATGCAGAAAGTGCTGTTGTATTTAAGTAGGAATTGGCATATTGCCACCCCCCCCAGTCTTTTTTATTATCTTTTCTTTAAAATCCTCAAATATTCCCCATGAGAAGAAAAGCAAAAGCCTTAATTTAAAACAAACAAACAAAAAAACCCCAAACAACAAAACCCCATAAAACATTTCTTATGGACTGATACAACCCTTCCAGCTCTATGTCCTTCCACTCCTATTTCCCACGCTGTCTTTCCCCTGGAACTCAATTGTCCTTTTCTAGAAAGGACACAGTTAATTTGCTTCATGTATCCAGCACTTTCTATTTCCTGAGCTACCGATTCCCTCAGACACTAATACCTTTATTATAAACCTTTCCTTTCAGAGACAGACTGTAACCTGCAAAAATACACTAAGTATCTCCTCTTGCTTAAGTATGAAATTTATTATCAATGTCTATATTCAGCTCTTTTCCCATTTTAAAGGCTTAAATAAGTACTAGATTTTATGCATCCCTTGTGTGAATAGACTGTAGCAAATAAAAAACTATAGGCACTTTTATGGCTCCCACAATTTGCTCATAGTCCATCACGCCAGTAAAATCTGCACATCCATTGAAAAGCAGGTAATTGCTTGTACAACCATCTTTTTACATGGGAAAATACAGACTGTGCAGCCAGCTGATAAAGGTACAAATCTTGATGCAACTCATTATGAACTAGGACATACAAGTGTAAAGCCCCAGGCACCCTAAGTTATACCTTTTATTAAGGCACCTGAAGTTGAGCCTACCTTGTTTCCAGCACCTCAGCTAGAACCTATCTGCCTCGCTCCTTTTTAAAGTCAAAGGAAAAAAGTATAAACCTCCAAATGAGAAAAAATTATATCTAATTTTCTGTGTGCTGAATATTCTAAATATTCTCTGGAGATTCCTATTCTGTTTATTATGTGAGGAGCCTGTACTGCCTAATCCAAGCATTGAAAATTTACTGAATTCAAAAGAGGCTCTTAACTGATCTTTTATAGATTTATATCCTGTTTTAAATAAATTGGAAGATTTTTTAAAATCCACTATTTGAACAGAACATCATGAAAACAAGCTGGACACTTTGAAACAAGATACTAGCTTTTGGCATTGTACCAAATGTTCAAAAGTAGTCACCTGAACCAAAACCAGGAATTGTTACTGGATCTTGCTATGCCATTCACCACCAAGTTCAGCAATCAAAAATGAAGCAACAAAAGAAACACAAAGTAAATAGAGACTAACAAGGGAGACTGGATGGTTCAGTGAATGCTCTATTAACCTGTGAAACCCAAGTCAGTTACAGGCAAACTGTTACTATCTATTTATGGGTCAGTATAAGAAATACAGCAGCGATTTCAGCCTAGTTTGCTGATAGATAACCATGCATGTTGCAGCAGTCAATAGTAGGTCTCATTTTCCATTTGAAATTTGAGATAATAAGTGGACAAAAGGAAAAACCCCTGAGATCACTCCAGTTAATAGAGAATATGACTTTCAGGTCAGGGATACCAGGATTTCGGATGGAGTCTTCTGGTTAAGACATATATACACACAGCAAGCTGAAAGGTAAAGCCATCTGAGGGGCTCTGAGAGACACCTAGGAGTATTGTAAATACCTGATGCAGAACCAGACACCTCTGTGCCATCTCATTTATCCTGTTTTCCAGGGCAAATCTAGCATGCCTGTAAATCCAGGTTTCTTTTCCAGCAAGCAGCCAGTCTCTGAGCCACAGGGCAAACCTTGTGAGGCATCTATATTGTACAGCAGTCTGCAGCACAAAATGCTTAGAGAAGATTCCTCCAGAACTAGGTGCATAAACACAAATTAAATAGAGGAAAGCATCTTAATCTTCATTATCCTTTCTACGGTGGTTGGCTGCAGAAACAATTCTGGCCTTCCAAATCATTCATTTGTAAACTTGAATTAAAAATACAGTTGATTCACTATAATAACTGAATTTTAAATGACTGCATCTGCATCATCCTGAAATTCCCTGACTATGCATGTTTCTTCTCTTTTAAAGATCAACGATGTGTATCAGTTTATCATTTAAAGCTAATTGATAAATTGAGAAAGGCTTATTGTGGTTAATATAAATTTTGCCAACTGTATTTTCTTCCTAACAGACTCGTACAGAAAATTCCACAGGAACAGCACATTCACTGAATCATATCAAGCAAAACATATCAATCTGCACTGCTTGATCAAAATGTTCCAGCCCACAATAGCTTTATTATAGGCAAAATTGCTTTTCACAATTTGGGTAAAGTATTGGCAGTTTAGGGTATTTTTATGACTTTTTAAAACAAGAGTTGACATTTCAGAAATTAAAATGATGGAGATTAAAAGTTGCTAATATAATCCATTAGTCTTCATTTCATCTCTAGAATAGATTTGTTTATACTGTTCTGAGTAAGAGACATCAAATATTAGATCTGTTTCTGTACATGCTCTCATACAGAAATGCAGAAAGCTAAACAAAGTACTTTCAAAAATGCTGCTGGCTTCCTCTACATGACCAAACTACAAAGAGGCTGCATTGAATATTGATCTCGTTCACTAGTGAGGAAAACCAGCATACACAGTGAATGCACTGGGGAAGAGATATCCATAGAGTGATATAAAAAAACCAATCAATCCAGAAATCAAGCACCATATTCAGGTCTGAGGACACAAAGTTTTCTATAGTAGTTTGGCTGGTTTTTTTCTCTGTTTTTCTGTGAACTTGCTTCCCCTGCCCATGGTCACAGCTGCTCAGTATTTCCCCTTTCCCAATGTTGGCTTCCTTTCCCATAGGCAAGCTACTTAATTTGGGGTGTGACAGCATATATACTCATCCATTAATTTCTTTAAAGCTGTGAGCTATTAACTGTTGATGACATTTAAGTATCTACATGGACCCAGTGGATCAAGGAGGGAGGCCAAAATGTAAACAGATTCATTGGACTAAATTATACCCAAGGATTCTTGGTGTCAACCAAGAAAGGTGCTGATGATAAACTACAGTCTTGGGAAAGCCTGTTCTTTATAAAACAGAATGAGAACCACTACTGAATTTCACTAAGATGGAGAAAGATAGAAATACCAGAAAGTAGCAAACTTTTTGAGTTCAAGTCCTGCATATAAATATGCTCTCAAAACTGGGAAGTGTGTTTTACTAGTTACTAATTTGGTTTAACCATAGTTCTTAAAAAAAAAAAAAAGTTTTGAAATGGCAGTAGTAACTATATCTGAATTCACTGTACCTGAGAGGATAAATCTGATTTTGTTACTGCATCATGAAATGTCTAACCCAGCTAGAGACATTTATCAACATGTTACTTAAAACATTTATTGTTAGGAATCAGCTGCATTTTAATTTAGTTTTGTAAGTCATATATCTAAACAAATGAGACAAAACCAGCCCTATGGGCATATAATTTTCATTCTTCTTGGAAATAATGAAAGAAAAGTACCTTTTAAAAGCTAAAACCAGAAGTCAGCTAGATCCCTTTATTTCTAGTAAGAGTGCAGTTTCTCTTTTGTACCATTCTCTAAGGATCGTGACTATCAGAAAATGTGCTAAGAGTACTAAAGGTTTTATGAATCTACCCCAAGGCCCTGAACTAAAGCACAACAAAGTCAATGATCTTGAAACATAAGGTTGTTGCTTTTTCAGTACACTGCTGAACATTTTCAAGCAAATTTTCAGAAATTATGTTGAACTTGGCAATTGACTTTGCTGTAGGTAGGGTGAGCGTGAACTTTCACTACATGGCAGTTTTACACTAATTTGAAGCAAGCTTCAGTGCAAGATTATTTACTGTGTGTTTAACTGCAAGTAAAAAGAAGGTGCACTTGCAAAGAACATGCTGCATTACAAACACACTGTAAGGTCATAATCTGCCTTGAATCATGATAATTTTTTTTAAATGCACCCAAAGCCTAGGAGTCTCAATTGGGATTCAGCAAATTCATTTCCACAAACCAGTTGTGTGACTTTTAAGAAATCTTGCTTTTCCCTTGGCTGCTATAATGAAAAATTCTAAGAATTTTAAGCTGAATATATTCAAGCATTATGTTTTTTTTTAAAAAGCAAGGCACACTTAACACACTTTCAAGTCAAATTTTTTGGCTTCATTTTAAGCTACTGCAGGACATTAGGAAATCAGCAATTTAATTAAAAAAAAAAAAAGAGTTTCAATTTAAAATCCCCTTTTAGCTCCTTCCTATTAAACAAAATTTGGTAGAGAAAAGAATGTCTAATTCATTTGGAAGCTTTGCTTTTTTTCCTCCTGTAACAAGAATATGATTGAAAACCATAAAAACCAACTTGGCAGCTCCTGTTTAAAATAGTACCAAGACTAACATGACACCCAATTTTAAACAACACAGGAATTAATTTTTTTAAAAAGTAAGTAATCAGTATTCTGATATGACTTTAATGGCATCCAGGATGTCATCCAGGATTCATTAATCCTGTGTGAATTCAGAGTTCTGTCAATAGTGTGAGTGATGTGATTTTTAGCTAAGGGAAAAAAGTGATCTTAAGATACATTCATTTCCTCCTTTCCCAGGAAGAGACAGATTTTTACCTTAGCGGACTCATTCTTGTCTTGACTATCCAAACCAAAAGCCCCAAGCCCTACAAAACATGAAGGCAGAAACACATAGGTTTCTTGTCCTGGATTTCTAGAAACAGCAAGAATATTCCTGTAGCTTTCTAAGAAATGGAGAGTGATACACCTGGCAAGCTCCTTTTTCTTAGACATCATCTCTACAAATTACTGGTCAAATACAGTGCTCCAGTTTCCAGAGGAATGTTGCTATCTCCTCAGAACCCAGGCGATTTGGAGGAATTCTGACTTGGAAGAAAGATTTCACCATGAGACAGCTGTCTTAATAACGTTGATAATGTGGACCTTAATCACAGATCTGCAAATCGCTGTCCATCAGCTAATAAATAAAAGAGGGCTAGGATACACGGCTGGTACAGGGAACCGTTGTGTAGTCACTTATAGCAGATACCTCTGTGTACTCTGATCATGCAGACAGACTTTTTAAGTCTGAAGAATCTGTGCTACTACTCTGTTCCACTGCTAAGCCTGCCCTCTTTCTTTCCACTTAAGTCCTGTGCAAGAAAAATAACCTAAATTGCAGTGACTTTTTCTTGTTTAGATAATGTTGGTACACACTTGTTTTTTGTGAGGTTTTGGGTTTTTTTTTTCCTTAAGAGAATTGAAAAATCTGTTTTAATTTGGTTAGTTTATAACTGACAACTGGAAAGAGGCAGAAACAACTTGATCACAAATTAGATTTTCTGACTTCGATATTGACTGTGCCCATTTATATCAAACCACGGCTGTCAGAACTCTGAAGTATATTTAAAAATATAAGTAAGCCCAACTTATGTATGCTTCTCCATAATTAACCTTTTTATAACACACATTACCTTTATGTTTGGAGAAAAATTAACGTAAGGAAAAAAACACTTAAAAATTTCATTTTACCCTTTTAACTTGCACATTGTGCCTAAGAATAAGCAGATTGGTAACTAGCTGGCACAGAAAGGAAAAGAATTTGGACTGTGACTTTATTTTAAGAATAAGCTCCTCTTAATTTACAGGTGTCTTCATTCCAAGGCACAGCTGCTATAAAATATATAACAACTACATCTCACACTCGCATCTTTTTTTATTAAAAAACCCCAAACAAACAAAACAATTAATTACAACATTTTGCCTAGTTAAGGGTAAAGAGAATAATGTTTAAAGATTTGTGATTGTTGATTATTATTTAAATGCTTTAAAATAGTTTCACACTTATAAGTACACAACAGTTGACACATAAGGTCTAAGCTTATTTTAATAAACTACTTTAAAAAATAATTACAAACCCACACTTTTTCTGATTTGTGTATTTCTTCTTCACTACATCATGTCATTCTTGCTCCAAGTTTCTGCTTGTAAAGTGTTGTTACTACAGTGTAGTAGTTCATAAATACTTTCAGACCTTTTCAACTTCTGAAAAGCCACCAGTTCAGATGCATGGAGTTTTATCCTGAATTTAAGATTCTTGACACAGGCCACAGGACAGAGCCTCTAGCATACTAACAGTAGCAGGGCCATGTGAAGAGAATTTGCATCTTAGGTTTCCAATGCTCCAGTACTATTATAAAAATGTAAACAATGCACATTAACAGTTTTTTTAAATCTTTTTTATAATATAAATTAATTTAAAGGAAAAAGACCTTGAAATTTTCAGGTTGAAATAGTAGTCAATAATGTAAATAGTCTTGAAGTTTCTTTTGATTTTGAATTCTGCCTGATCTTCCTTACCTGCAAAAAGCTAATCTGAATACTAATTATCAGGGAGTTTATGTTATTTTTAAATGGAAATGTTTATTTTTTCAGGATTCTTAAGCCTAAAATAGAGAAAATACTTATTCTGATAAAGATTTTGTTGGGAACAAAAGTACTCTACTGTCTTAGATACCAAGTATGTTTGAGACAATTTGTAAAATATTAATATGGTATTTTATTGAAGGTGAATTTTCAGCAACTCCTCCAGGTTATTCATGTAATTTCTTACCCAAAAGACCAATGTGTGTTTCTCTTCCATGAACAATGCCTTTTTCCGCATTTTACATCCAACTTTTCGTACTATATTTCAGCTGCTTCTAATGTATTACTTTCCCAGGCATGTAGTTGTGGTGGCTAAATGAAACTGAAGTTAACTGTGGGATCTACAAAACTGAATTTTCATTTTACTTTTTCATTGTTCACTTCCGACTCTGAGAATTTCATTTAGCAATTATGACTGCTCAAGCATTTGCATGCTAAAAATATGTACAGTCAAGCACCCTTGGCTATGTGTTATTTCCAGGCTGTTGCTTGGTCTGTCTTGCATGCCTGTTTAAATCTAAAATAGAATAACTTACAAAATTGACTAGATGGAATTGATTTCATCATTGAGGGAATCTCTCAAATACTCTTTTGTCATTTGATATCTCTAGGATTGTGCTCAGTGTCAGTGAATGACAATTTTGTTACAAAAAAAACAAACCCAAGTCAGCTTCTTACAAGAAGCTCCTATTTGGACTTTCTTAAGGTACACTCTCTATTTCAATTTATTTAATTTTAAGAAATCTAGAATACACATTTGAGTCTTTTCTAGCCAGTGCTGCTCTATTCATAGCTGATTAGCTTGTCAATTGACTTCCTAAGCGTCTTCTATCATCTGCAACATGTTAGCTAGAGATACAAGAATACTTCTTCCCATGACATCCTGTGGTGTACATCTACATTGCTGCCTCCCAGGAAATAGCACACATGATTTCAAGCTGCTGAAATGCTACATAGTAAAAAATGCATGTATAATTCAAAGTATAGCAGTAACCACAACACAGATTCAACAAGTAATTTTTACATACAGTCAGCAACTACAGTGCTTAAAGTACTGTAAAATTAGAACTGCTTAGATGAGCATAATACCTATTATTCTTCATTTCTGATTTCCACAGGTCACACGTAAACAATTCATGGTATGTGACTGAAAGGTGGAATTGTTGACTTACCTATTTGGTCTTTCCAGGCAGATTACTATTAGCAAGAAAAGACTTAATGTGCAGAGAGGAACTTTTACCTAATGAAATGTTATTTCTATGTACATGCACTTCACTCCTCAGAAGAAATTCTCACATAATAAAATTAATGAGAAATCATCCAAAAAGAAAAAGTATAAGGTAATTTAACCACAACTCTCTCTTTAATAGCTTTTTCTCATTCCATGTCTTGGTCTTCATCTTGTATCTTGTTGCTTCAGTAAAGCCTAGACAAATAACTGCTGAAGAATTCTTTGCACACTTCCCAAAGGGGACTGCATCTCAGAAAGCGAACTTTATCTTGATGGCTCAACTCAACAGAGTAATATCTCCTTTGAAGTGACTTGTCTGATGGATTGAGGCCTAGAAATCAGCTGGAAGGGAGCATAAGTTAACCTCTTGACATGTCATCCAAAACCAAAATGTGCTTGGATGGAAATTTTAACAACTAGCTGAATATAATTCATTAAAGTAATTCTCAAGAAGAGATAATAAGGAAGAAGTTATGTGGTTCCAGTAATAAGCTGAGTGCTTAAAATGTTATGATAGATATTTCATGCATTTTAATAGACACAAATCCAAAATGTGCAAGATACAGAGTGTTTTTAATATAAGAAACTGCTCATCAGTGACATGAACTGGGTAGATGTTTTTAACACTTTTAGCTCTTCAAAAAAAAAGCACGCTGAAAAAATGAATTATTGTTCTCATAACCTTAATGGAGAATAATATTGTCACTAAGTGCATGCTAGACTTCTTCATCAAGACTGAACTTCTGAAATGATCACTTGCTGCAGAGAAGTGAAACAGCACTTAGAGAATATTTTCTGCAGACAATAAAGGAGGACCCTTCAAAATGCCACAGAAAACTCAGAAACTAGGTTCTGTGAACTTGTATTTATGCAAACAGGCAGACAACTCCTGCATTAGAGCACAACATGCAGTGCATGTTCAACATTGTTTATAATCAGTCCCCACTGATCTTAAAGCTTAAGGAGTAAGATAATTGCTTACCAGGGGTTTATTTGAGACTTCCAGCACTACAAATGTATGAACATATCAGAATAATTTAAATTTAATTAAAATTAATTTGGTAGTCCTTTTTTCCCCCCATATTTTTTTTTCTCTCTTTCATTGAGTAAGAGATAGTCAAGCTTTCCCTAAGCAATTTGGTTTTCCTAATCACATCAAACTGAGAAACAGGACCTGATCTGACTCACAGAAGTTGATTGCTCTTTTTTTATCATATAAAAGTATTGGACTGAATATCTATTGATATGAGGAGGACAGACAGAAACTTGGCAATTCACCTCAACATATGTTAAACCTATCGCAATGCTAACTGGCTGTGCTGGTGAGAACCAGACATCTCATTCACTCTCAAACACTCTCTCTGATTCTGCGCTTCCCCTCTCCCTTGTCTCTTACCAGTGTGTATCCATTCAATTTAAAAAAGGCAAAGACTCATCCCATGAATTCTGTGCAAGTATTTAATAGGACAGAATGATGGCTGGGAGCTTGGAATGTGTTGATCAGAAAAGCAGTATCTACCTGCAGAGAGATGGCAATTTGTTTGGTTTTCCTTGAAAAGTTCTGGACATAACCACAGCAACATTGATTCAATAAGGCATCACATTCAGAAAAAGTCCTATGCATGTTCTTGGTATATTTAAATGTTTTCTGAACTAAACTATTAATGATTTTAGTATCTTTTTAGACAGATTTATTTGGAGAAACCCCTAGAAAAACTCTCTTTTAACTATAAACCTATAATAGAAAGATTGCAGTATTTTTCTATAGAATTTTCATTTAGAAACACTTCGAAATGTTTTCCACAAAAGTATTAAAAAGTGAGTATCACAATAGAATTATTTCTTACAAATGAGAAATACTGTGAAAAGCGAATAAAGGTATCTATAAATTAAGTCTGATAGTATTCCTAGACTGAGTATACTTTTTAAAGCACTATGAACTAAGCAATGCTGAACTACTGAATGCTAAATACTGAACGCTAGCAATGATTTTCTTTTGAAAGAACTGCAGACAAATGTTTATGGCCAGAAAACTCTTGGTATTAAGTAAAAAAAAATAAATTAGCCACTCTTAGTACATATGAAATAGCGAAATTATTAATTAATTCAAATTTGACTGGATTTATCCATTAATTAAGAATGAATATTTTTGTAAATTTGTTGAAATATTAGCTAGTGTCATCTGCTGCCATCTATGTGGAAATACTCTAATTTTCATAGAATCTGATAACAGAGATAAGAATGACTATATACACCCCAGCTGATGATGGATTTATACATGACTTTCACTAGCAATTTCCTGTTTGCTCTGAATATAGGGTAGAAACTAGTGATAAAATGATTAGGAAAAGAAGCTGCAAAATCAGAAAGGATGTGGTGCATAAGGCAAAAGCTGCTATACTGAAAGTTACACACACATTCTATATTATCTTGTATTCTGTCTTCAACAATGACAAGGAATTAATGATTAATGAAGAGAAAAATATTAAGGGATCTTTCCCTTAGTTATTTGGCACCAGCTTCTAGCAGCAAGTAGTTTACAGACCTTTTGAGCTAAGACTGCATCTAGACCATCAACTTTAATACCAATGGCAAAGTTTTGTTCCGTTAAAAAAAAAAAAAAAATCTGTTTGGAAACATGAGAGTGGTATTGCTAGGTGAGACCAGAAGTCCATCACTGTGCTTTCAACAGCAGCTAAGAAAAGGTGGGTCTTTTATAGTATATTCCTTTAAATATAGTAATTACTACTCTAATACAGTCACAGTTTCCAGTGACTGACATATGAGGGATGACCGGAGCTACAGGAACTGCCTTATCACAGAAAGTCCTTTAATTCAATTTCATACTACATATTAACTTCTTGAGGCTTCTCATAGCTATATAATCATATTTTTATAAAAATACATTCTCCTAAGTATCTTTTTTTTTCTTCTTTTTCCTAGCTTGCCTAGCTCCTTCATGTAGGAAAGAGAATCTGTACCTGGAATCCTCCCTGTTGCAACACACTGCATTTTTCCTATTCATCATGAGGAACGGGAACTGAAAACACATACAGCATTCAAAATGTGGCTAAACAAAGCCTGCACAACAGCATAATGCTGTTTTCTCTTCTGGTCTCACTTCTTTTCCCCACAGCTACTAACATCCTTTGGGATTTCTGGTCACTTCTGAGCACTGAACTGTTTTACAAGAGCTATTTACAATGACTGCACAATTTCTTCAGCTCAGTGCTAACAGACTCCATTGTTCTGCTTGCATAATTAAGGCTACTTATTCCAATATGAATTACTTTGTACATATTTATATTTAATCCCACTGACTGTTTAACTATCCAGCCATTCAGAATTTTGAAACACTTCAAAAACCCTCACATGAAGCATTTAATTTGTTGTTCCTAAATAATCTCATTGCATCTGCAAATACTACCATCTCAGTGCTCCTTCTTTTCTCTCAATCATTTATAAATATGTCAGCAGAGACTCCTGTGGGACCAGCTGGTAGCAGAGCTTTACTGTGAAATGACTGCCATTGCAGCCCAGTTCACTAATATGAAGGATGTTACATTAGCTTTTATATATTCTTCTCCAGAAGAAAACAGCTTTCAATTGCTTTGCTATTACTAATTAGAACGCTCCTCAACATCCCTGTAAGACTAGACTGTAACACCCACTTTCTGTCATGAAAAAAATTGTGAGGATAATTTAAATCACCAATCCTGAAATGTGATTAAGTCATCTTCCTTTTCAAAAGCTAAATGAAAAAACCTAAAACAAGAGAAATTTAGGAACCTCTGTCATTTTATGAAAAATTTGATAGGACCAGTATGAGCTAGACACACACTGCTCCCTTGCATATAAATCAGGATTTATTAATTCAAGGCAATCTATTCTTATAGATCTAGCACATCCTGGAGGCTGCTTTGTCCTTATTGGTAAAATGAGAGGTTACAAGCTTGCTGCAACTTTTTCCTTCCTATCCTCAAAAAGTCCTCTTGTCATAGTCTGGATTTTGGAGGATCTTCTGCTATTCGCTCCCCTCTAAAAGTTCAGGCTGAAGTTTCAGAGGGAACAACTTCAGTCAACTCCAGACTATGCCCTCAGGCTCTGCTAGAAGTACCTTGGCAGCATGCCAATGCTCAGATCCAGCAGATATACAACCCACCATAGTCCTGATTCATATAGTTCCCCATATATACTAAAATGAAAACTATCTATACCTGGCCTTCTATATCTGACCTCATAAAATACAACTGTACATTGAAATATCACAACTGAAAAGTCTACTGCTTTTCAGCAATCTCAAAATAGCTTCTGAAAACATTTACATGGCAGTACTAAAAAACCCCCATGAGTCTTCATCTGAACATGTACCTAATGATTTTTTTCACCACTAATTAGGGGAACTATCCTTATTGTATGAATTTTCAAATTCACTTAAACAACCATATGTTTAATCTTTTACTGTTGCCTTTTTCACTGTGTGTCTCTATTGCAGAGCATATCACTGTGCCTTAAGAAAGTCACAGATACACTACTATTATATATTTGATTATTGAATCCCCTGTAAAATCAGTTATATCTTTAATGTAGCATAAGTAGAATGTGGGATTTAAAAATAAGATGGATGAAAAGAGTGAAAAGAAAGGAAAGAATCATACACAGAAAAACATCTGTTTTCAAGAGAACTTGAAATGATATTTTATTGATAGTCTACCAGAAGACTAACAGCAATTTTCCCCTCTGCTAGCTAAGAAAAAGCAAACACAGATGAGGTTTTATAAGCAGTAAGTAAGATGCAGACATGGAAATAAATTTTATTGCTGTCCTTCATATAGGCTGGAAGCACTGACGGAGCAAAGCCTTCAATCTCCAGCAGACAACCTTGAAAGCTTTGTCAGTAGGGAAAAAGTAAGCATGACAGACACTTAAATGGTCAGCCAGCAAATTTAATGTACTTATTTTCATTCCAATGAAGATTTGAGCTTTTGTTTGGTATGTTAATATGATGATTTTCACCCATGGCCCGGCTAAGCAGGTTCAGGCCTGAGTTGGAAGGAAACTTACGGATGCCTCATCACTGGCATCGTTAACTTATGTATGAGCAAGATTTCTCTATAATAAGCTAGTTTGATTCAAATTTTCTTATGTACTTTATTAATTCAAGTTTCTTTCCCCCACCCCCTTAACAACTATAACTGGATAAAGAAGGGGTAAAAATATCAGTCTTTTGGATAACCTGAGTATTTCCCTGCATGATTTCTGTGTCTACCTAAGCATAGATTTTAGCTGAGAAATTGGTATATCACAAAACTGTTGGGGTTTTTTTTAAATCATCCATTAAGGGGGAGAGCTGACAATCAGAAGACCAATATACTTTCACTGTCACCTTCTCAAAACCCTCTCTCAAGCCAAACTACATCCATATGAAATGGTCAAAAAGCACAGCATCCCCTCAGCTGGCATGTCCTAATGTGCATCCTCTTCTTGCTGCTCAATGGATTTGCCTCCAGGCCTCAGATATTTGCTTATGGCTTGTTCTATGAGACAAATGCAGGAGAGAAGGAAAATAGTTGTGATGTATATAACCAAAGATACAGCCATTTACTGAGAAATCCTTCCAACATTTCCCTTCAGATGTCTGAAGTATCTCTCCCGTAACTGATACAGATTAAGCATTTCACATCTCAAGAAGTGATGTTTCTGCCTTTCTGTCAATAACATGTATTTTTCCAGGATGTTTTTGCTTAGATGTAGGCTGGATGAATTCACTTTGGGACAGCAGAAGTCTGCATTGCCAAAAAAACGCAATCCACTTTCCCTGCCAGTGGTTGTTTTTCTACTCACTCTACACCATTCCTTGCCTCCCTCCTCTCCTGTTTATTCTACAGCAGGCAGCCACGTGTGCCACATACTAAAACTGCTCAGGAAACTGCAGCAACTTAAAATTATCGATTTTACTAATGGGTCACTTCTTTAGTCAAATTCACCACATGGGTACTTGAACATTTTTGCTGTCAGCAAAGCAATAGGCAATGCAAAAGCAGGACCAGCAGGCAGGAAAGAGGGCTAGAACAGCACAATTTTAAAGTAAATGGAAAAACATTTGAAGAGACAGATGCAATTCTGCAGCACAAACCCCTAAAGAATGCTATGTGGAGCATCTGAAAGATGGTCAGCAGCAGTCCTGATGTTTCCCTTTGCATTCTCAGCTAAGTCACACTCATTCAATGAGCAGAGATATACTTCCTGAGATTACCTTTCTCAGAGATACTTTGGAGCCTAAATATTTCTCAGGACCTGGTATAGGCCTACTGCATATTTATGACTTTTCATTTAAAATCCAAGATGTAGACTTTGCCCTAGGTTCTCCCTAGGAGCAGAAGCAGGTTATAAGGGAGGGGAAAAAGCGACTCCTTTTCTCCAGAACAGGTGGGGAGGTAGGTGAATGTCTTATGATGGGCTTACATAGCATAAGCTGTGCAGCATCTCTTCTTTTCACCCTATCATTAACAGAGAATGAGGAATCAGAGGGATCTCTCCTAACTAGCTTCAGTGGCTGTACACAGAAAATTGTTAACTACTTTAGACCTCTTAATAATGTTTATATGGGCTATTTTGGTTTCAAACCTGATTTTTTTTGCCTAGTCTAACTGTTTTCAATCCCACTGCACAGCACAGCGCCTGAAAAAATGATACAGGCTGGCATTAACACAGCTTCAGGATAAAGTACTAAGGACTTCAGTGAGAGGCTATGAGTAAGGAAGCAGTTTTCCTTTTTTGTATGTCTTTCACCCTGTTTCCTCTGATTAGATACAATGACCCCATTTTCTAAATCTACAAGGTATAGCCAAAACTTTAAAAGAATTATTTATATCAAACTTTACACCCCAAACAGAGAGGACTCCCTGACCAAACTTGCAGTGAAAGTACCCTGCTGATTTGCTATATATCCTCTATGGTAAAGCTCTTCTGCGTGTCAGCCATACTGAATGAGAAATAAGATCAGAACCACCTCACAGAATTCATAGGCACTGCATAAGGAAACAGGCCACACAGAAAACCTTACTTTTTGGGGGGAGCTACAATATTGTATCATTTTAATGATTTTCTACTGCCAGCACAAACAAAAAAAGGAGCAAATAATATATTCTAATCATTCTTTTCACCAGATAGTGAGAAGTTAATGCATGGAACTATATTAGTGATTTGCTTATCACAGTGGACTTTGCAATATCCATTAAGAGCACAGCTGAAGACTCAGGACATGGCAGCAAAAACGCATTTTTACAAGCAGTAGCTTTCAAAAGGATGCATAGCCTTCATTTAAGCTTTCCCACTGATTAAAATCTGTGTGCAAACTGAAAATACACTGCAATTGAACACCATTGCTGGTTCTTCAATACATATAATTCGATTGTTATTTTCCAGTAATCTGATATAGCTCTAGATTTGAAGGCTACCTTAACAAGAAGAAAATGCTTCAGTAACAGATGTTGTACATACCAAAAATAATAATAATCAGTAATGTTAACATCTGGAGAATAGCAAAGTTTGGAAAGAAGGGATGTACAGAACAAGGAAGAGATTAAAGGCTATAGGGTAAAGAGAAATGAAACCAAGAAAATAAGATAAGAATCATAGAATGGCAATGGTTGGAAGGAACCTCTGGAGATCATCTAGTCCACCCATCCCCACTAAAGCTGGTTCGCCTAGAACAAATTGCATAGGATGGTGTCAGACTTCACAACCTCTCTGGGCAGCCTGTGCCAGGGCTCTGTCACTCTCAGAGTAAAGGAGTTTTTCCTCATGTTGAGATGGAACTTCTTGTGATCCAGTTCAAGGCCATTGCCCTTTGTCCTGTCACTGGGTACCAACGAAAAGAGCCTGGCCCCATCCTCTTGACATCTACCCTTAAAATATTTGTAAGTATTGATGAGATCCTCTCTTGGACTTCTCCAGACTGAACAGCCCAGCTCTCTCAACCCTTCCTCATACAAGACATGTTCCAGTTCCCTCACCATCCTCACAGCCTTACACTGGACTCTCCCCAGCAGTTCCCTGTCTTTCTTGAGCTGAGGAGCCCAGAACTGGACACAGGAAAAATAAAGGTTACAAAGAATGGATGAAGAACTAGGTAGACATAGAAGGAGGGGAGCATGCAAATACAACTGGAAGGACAAACAGAAAAGCCTCAAAGCCCAGAAAATTGTTCCTAATTTGGTACAGTAGAAACTCAGCAAAACAGGTTGATACATTCCCTGGGGAATAGTGTACATGCAGTCTGCTTCCTAACACTCTGTGGTTCTCATTCATTTCTACGACAGTCCTACAGTTGAGTATAAGTGAATTCAGTGGGATTGCTTTATGAATTATCGCTTACTGAAGCAAAACTGTGTACCAGAGAACTGACCTATATCATTTCTGTACCAATATGTGCCATAAATTGAGCAGTCATCCTGCATATTTCATATTGAACAAAAGTATCAGATTCAGGAATGAGAGCCAGCTCTTTACCAGATAACATTATTATTTGTATAATGTATCAATTAATAAAAATCCTATGGTTCCACTCTGCTGGCTTGTATTAAAATGTAGACAATTTATTTTCAGAAATGACAGGAATGCAAAAAAAAACCCCCGAAACTCACAAAAGATGAAATAACATATAAGACTGCTCATGCATGTGAAAAAAAGCATACTGCACATAAAAAACAGCAGCATCTGGAGTTAAAGGTACCTGGAATTTTTTAGATGCTAGTGTTTTGGAAGCATTAAAACTGGGAAAAAGGGAATTCAAATTAAGAGAGTGGAAATATGGAAACACAGCACATCTGTATTTGTTCACAAGTAATTAAAAAACTTTTCTTGAGCTCCCATGTATATTTTATGGGATGAGGGAAAAATCCCATTCAACAGAATTCATTGATGTTTATAATTTATGCTATACAGTCTGCTATTAAAGTGTAAAAATTAGTTCCCTCTCTGAAAGGGAGAAGTGTATGTTTTTAATTAAATTTAATTTTTTAAAGAATATTTCCTTAGGCAATTTTTCAAGATTAGCTCATTAATTTTATATAACGTCTAACTGTACAGCAATCAGTTTACAGTTCTTTTTACAGAACAACTAGTGCCAAAAAATGCTGCACATTCCTGTTATTTGAACCAACACCAGTCACCTCAGACTTATTTTAAAATTAATTCCTCAGTCTGTGAAAACTAACACCAAAGCTATCGTAGGCATTTCTGTTCATAAGTTTTCCCCTTTCTCCTAGATGCCTCAGCCTCAATATTGATGTATATATACTTGCAGTTTAAAAGGATCATTTCTTTCTCTGCCTGACAGACAGTTTTGTTTCATAAGCTTGCAGGTCTGATAAACACAATGAAGTGATTTAAGGATGTGCAAACCCAACATTTCAACAATGGTATTTTTTGATTGATGAGAGACAGAATTTCTAGCAGTGTAAGGTTTTATAAAGATACCAATCTCATAACCTAGCACAAAATAAAAATTGTTTGATTTTAGTGTGCCACTCAGCTCCATCAATATGGCATGAACAATCTCCGTAACATCGCCAATGAGACACAACCTTAGCAGTGACCTGACATCTGATTAACTTTTTAAAATGTCTGTATTTCATACAAGGAAGACCAAAAAATGCCACCTCTTCTGCAACACAGGTCTTTAGCTGAAGATGAAGGCATGACAAAGCGTGGAACACATTGGTACCAAAATCTCAGCTCTGACCAGCCAACATTAAGTCACTTGATCTGCAGTGGAAGACAGGTTTCAGGCTGCACTCAAGAGAAAAGTGGAAGAGAAGCTACAGTAATTTATTCACTGGGTTTGCAATTCACTGTGAGATTCTTACATTCATATTTTCCTTTCCTTCTCTCAAGCAAAACACTGACTTTTGGTTATGCTTGGTTTGACTTTTTTGTTTTTAAGCCGTCTCTCAAAATTCAAACTAGACAGTTTCATCCTGGCCTAAACTCTGTTACTAGTCTAGCTATAACACACAGTATTTCAGTCCCAACAGTGAAATTTTATTAAGATTACTAACTTCTAAGCAACAGAAATGGGAAAATCTGAAAAAAAAAAGTCTGAACCATAAAGAACAGATTTACTTTTATCAACATCAAATCAGGACTGATATACATCCAGCTCTCAGTAGGTCCAGAGAGACAGCTACTGAACTACTACAGTGTTTAGCAAATTAAGACTCAAATTCTGGATGCTGTTGCTTTGAAATGAACTCTGTGTGTTCCACTAAAATCCATTATATTGTCTAATAAGCAAGCATCTTCTAAGAACTACTTAAGAGCAATAATTCTTCATAATCTAGAAAGTTAAAACACAGAAATTGCTCATGAAACATTATCCGGTTGTTGAAAGACTACAGCGAGTGCTGATAAGAAAGCATTGTAGTACTTACCGTACTGAAAGCTCACAAAAATCTGTTCAGTACACAAGCACCAAAGGGAGAGGAAACTAATCATGAAAATTCATTTCTAATAACACAAAGACTACAAAAAAAACTGTAAAGAAGAATAATTTAGGAGCATTTGATACCAAGGATATTCTGTACAGAGGTTATGCTGCTTCTATGTGAGACCAAGAACAACTTGTAACTGCAATTCAATTCAGAACATATTTTTCTCCTGCTTGCAATCCTCTAATTGGAGGCTTATTACTTACTCTGTATTTGCAGGTTCACTTTTGATCCCAAACCTGCTTAAAAATGGAACCTAGAAATCATTTTAATTTATTTTTATGACACCTCATTTTGTCCAAAATAGATTAAAAACCCAGATCATCCATTGTATTGTGGCTTTATTACTTTTTTTTTTTTAATGTTAGTAATTCCCTTTTCAGAGAGATTTTCTAATTTTATTAAGGAAGTTAAGAAAAAAGCAATATTGCTTTTCCTGAGGAAAAAGGAATTTGCCAGCAGCAGGCAAACTCATTAAATTTCTGCTCAAAAAGCTGCTTGTCTTACACTTGAAAATCTTTTTCTAATTGGGGCTTCATCATGAACAATAAACAGTGTGATGTGACAGCCCAGGAAAATGTTTGAGGTTTTTTATGATTTTATACTTTTTGGCATTGGACAATGGACATTTTTGGCAAGTGGAAATATTTGTTTCGGTTATTAAATAAAAATATAATTTTATTTTTTAATATGATGAAGCTATCTTTATGCCTTGGTACCTCAAGTGTTTCCTTTACTGCATTGAAAACCGAATTTAAGTTTGGTTTGGATTTAAAACTTGCATCGAGCAAACTTTGCTTTTTAATACAAAGGCTGTATTTTTGTCTTCTAAAGTTATTAATTGCAAAAATCTGTTAGTAGATGACACTTTATAAGTAATTAGCGTTCTCTGTTTTTCTTTGTGGACCACGGAACTATTACATGGGATGTTACATTAACGTCTTTTGGGAAACTATTATCAATTACAAATTCTTCCTATGTGGTTTGTTGCTTTGTTTTTTTCTATTTGCATCAATCCAATCCTCTGGCCTGCAAAACCTGTTAGGAAGGGAAAGAAAAAGCAACCCAAAACTCAAATCTACCATACTTACTATCAATAATTTTGTTGACACCATTCAGGAATTCCATAGACTCAAAATAAAATCACAGTCCTTTTTCTCCTTTCAGAATATAGCCTCTTAATCCAAATAATATCAGAGAAGTTAAAATTTAGTCCATTCATCTGGCAAATGTTTCCCTCTGTTTCATAAACATGCATATCACAGAGAAAAATTGTTCAATTTAAGGTTTCTTACATGATTAGAGTGTAAAAAATCATCATAGAAGCATGGTTATTCTCAGTCTTAATAGTGTCCTTATTCTACTGTGCTACATTTCCATAAAACAAAGATTTAGCAAACCCAATTGTATAATAAGCAGCCAGTAAATACAGTTAATTGTCTAGGAGGATTATAATAGAAATTCATGTACTATGGACAATTATGTTCCTACAGTCTCACCGCAAGTTGGAGGTAAGAGGTCAAGAAAACTAGGAGGAGGACATGGGGGGAAATATGTGATAACTTATCAGAAATGCAAGTTCAAAAATTCTATGGCTACTATAAGTAAAATAGAACATCTAGAATAATACAGTACTACAGGTACCATTTCCTCTAAATATGTTTGCAACCTGTAGAATAGTTCCTTTTTTGTATTCCAGTTAAAAGTTATATCCTATGGGAAGGACAAAACAATACACACTGGAGTATATGATGACTTTTTACACAATGATAATTAATCATCACATTTCATTAATAAATTATCAAGTGCTTGCAAGCTGTCCACAATCTTTTTCATCTAGTTTGCATATTTTATAATGGTGGAATAACATTTTAAAAAGTTTGAATAGGCACTTACTGGAATTACAGTTAATCCTGATACAGTCTAGATGGGGAAGAATAGATGAAAAATGAAAATTTATCCTTCAAGGTAATAGCTGCAGACATCCAATAAAATCACAGTCCACCCTTCCGGGGACAGACACATGCAAATATGGCCACTCCATATCATCAGTCTTTACATACTGTTATAACCCAGATATACTGCGATAAATCTTTATAAATAGAAACGACAAATAGGGTAAAAAAATGGCCAATTTCAAACAAAGCTACATGGTGACAAATCTAAGTGAAAAAAATCAGGGTTAAATGTCAAAGACGCTTAACTGAGGCAGGCTGCAACTTTCTCCCCATCTGTGAAAGAACAGGTAATTTTCTCTCAATGCAATTAGAAAGTGCTCTGTCACAATGGGTCATAGAGCAAGCCAGGCCACAATCAGACATCTTGGACAACTTGTGTATAGTATACCTCAAAGGCTGATCTTCAAAAACTAAGTAGTAAAACACAAAGCTCGTTCCCCGAGCTTATAAATAGGGGTTGTGCGTTTATATTTCCTTAACATATAGGCTTAAAAAATGAATGGTGGCTACATTTAAAGCTACGTTAATATACAAAAAAATAATAATCTATTTATAAATACTGGTAATTAGAGGATCCTGTCTGCTTTCAGATTATTTCCTTGCCTGACTAAGAAAGGAAAGGAAAAGGGGAGGAAAAAAAGGGAGGAAAAAAAGAAGAAAAATAAAAAGAGAGGGGAAAAAAAAAGGGGGAAAAAAAAAAGAGGAAAAAAAAAAGAAAAAAGAGGATGGGAGGGGTGTTGGAGAAAGAAACTACGTTGCTAAAGGGTGGATTAATTTACTTTCTTAGCTATAGAAGTGTGCAAAAACTGGCAGAAAGCAGTGTTTTGTATATAAGGAGTATGACCTGATCTTTAGTAGGATCCTCTGCTGAGCTATCTGCATTTATTACTGATTTATTACTGGGGGGGGACGGTGGGGGGAAATTAATAAAAACATAAAAACTATGCCACTGTGTTTGTGCAGCTACTCCTGGCTGATACCTTTGAGGAACATATATACCATCAAACCTAGATTTTGTTTCCATATAGCTGAGTTTGCCATGTGTCGTCAACCGCATCAGAAAAGTGGTGGCAAACAGCCAAGGACCAGCACTCTTGCGCATCCCCTTTTACAGAAAGCGCGGCCGCGGGAGGGAGGTTCCGCGCCGCTCCGCGCCGGGCACTGCCCACAGCCTGCAGGAGCCCCGGCTCGACACTAGAGGGGACTGTACGAGAAGAGTAGGGAAGGGAAAACCCTTCGCTTCGGCTTCTCCCTGCGGAGCTCTAAACGCCGGGACAGGACTTGGGCGGGTGGAGAAGGAGGGGGGCGGCACTTTTAGTTAGTGGAGGGGTGGGGGATGATTTTCTTTCCGCCCCCCTCCCCGACGTGTTTTCTGGAAGTCGTTTTCTGAGCAATTACAACGATAAAATACCTAATTCCCTTTCAAAACAGCATTCCACTGAACGGGAATGACTGCACGAAACGTGCTTTCCCCTGAGAACGCTTCTGCTCTCTTTCACATCCTGGCTTTGGTTTATTCATAAACACAGCAGAAGCGCTTTAATTTACTTTTTTTTCCTTTTAAACCTGAGAAAACCGTAATGTCCTATTTTGTCCATCATATTTCAAACCAGGAAACCACGTTTTAATTTTTTAAAACTATTATTATTGTAATTATTTTCTGTAAAAGGGCTTGCGCCTCCTGTGTTCACACGGCTGTTTGCTGAGGGCCGCAGTCTTTGGGCATTGAAGGGTTGTGTTATCGTTCGATACTACAAAAATACCACTACAGAATTGTTTAAAGAAGAGGAAATGGATTTAACTACAGAACTGACACCTAAAAAAAGGAGACCAAGAAATCCATCAGTGGGAATAGCTAATTGCAACGTTTTCAGTGTTAAAACCAGAAATTCTCTGGTACTTTTGCATGTCGTACATTAATTGGTGGAGGTAAAACTGAACTGACCTACATACACGCCGCTTTCTGCTTGCACATTCAAATTGGAGGGCTGCTACTGTGAAGTAGCAGTGG
Organism: Laterallus jamaicensis coturniculus; assembly: GCA_022605575.1. Taxonomy (NCBI): domain Eukaryota; kingdom Metazoa; phylum Chordata; class Aves; order Gruiformes; family Rallidae; genus Laterallus; species Laterallus jamaicensis. Next base: position 9,171,298 of record JAKCOX010000001.1, on the reverse strand, counting down.
AGGAAGAAAAACACTTTCACAATGAAGACTAATAATTTAGCCCAAAAATACCACTGATGAACTAGTCTTCTCTTTTTAGAATACACAATACTACAAAAATATTGTGATGGGTTATGTTAAGACTATATAAAGAATACAAAAATGCAAAAGAAAAAAGAAAATAAAATATAACAATGGGCATGTAATTTGTGTGTGTGTATACATATGCAAATGTTGCATTGACATGTGTTTACATTTCATTTCAGTTTACTTTTAATGCTAAAACAGGCTGTTTCATAAATGTTTGCAAGCAAAAAGAAAAATGTAAAGAAAATGTTAACTTTGGGAGGAAGAGTTTGTTACCTAGGTTCACCGTTAGTTTAACCCGTCCTGCATCCAACTCTAAACGGAGGGTATCTGCAGATTCCCTAGAAGTAGTTGCCATTAAAATGCCATAAGCTCGCTGAGACCTGAACCGTAAAGAAACATCTTCAGCCTCTGTATGCATCACAACAGGGAGCTGTATTTTCATAAACATACTTCCATCATAGCTTAAAATTGTTGCCTCTGAGGAAAAAAAAAAAAAAGAGAAAAATCAGTTATTAAAGAATGATGATACTGAATTTACAGAAACTGCTCAAAGAAAAGATGGTAAATGTCTATTCACTCAATATGACACAGAAAAATTACATATCACGAAAATTACCAGAAAACATACTCAAAGTTTTGTTTAGTTTTTTTAAAGCAGCGTATTTTAGTGCATTTTAAAGGAATTAAGTTGCCCTTTTGATGAACCAGCCACTCATATGTGCAACTTCAAGCAGATGGGCAAAATTACATGTGAAGATATGCTTGAAGACTTGGCTTGTACTACTTAAAATAGGTCAAAGCCAGTAAAAAGCTATGCAGGTAAACCTTATGGCTCATTAAAGGTCATGTCTGACTATCATCCACCCTAGATAATTACCTTAGGGTACTGTATAAATCTGTCAGGGTCGCTACTTCCAGTTACAATTATCACCCAGTTAGGAAAAATCCACCTGAAATGGGTAAATATCCTCAGCATGGTTTGGATGGAGCACAGATTGCTTCATGACCACCATGACTACGGCATGATAGAATCAAAAACATGTGCATGAATGTTACGACAGCCTCAATGAGAGGATCGAGACTGGACTTGGCATATTGAGGGTAAGATCTTAAAACCCCTGAGACAAGCAAATAACTGTCACTTTCAGACATTACAGGAAACCCTCCCGGCGAGTGGCTCTGGCAGAGAGCAGTCACAGTCTGTTAGCCCAGAGCAACCAGCCACAAGTCTTCTTTTCCCAGCCTCCAGGCTGGTAATGAGAAAGGTAGCAGAAAGACTTCATTTCTGCTCACAGGGAGTCACAGCAGTTCCTGGAAAGCAAAGGACATATCTGTTTCTGAAACATATAATAGTCCTTTTTTTTTTTCAGGAGAATCAAGCATTGCAGCCAGTTAACCACCATAGCCTTTGGAAGTGGCTCTTAGGCCCATGGATGGTGGCACATTACGGTGGAAGGGGCAGTGAAGGAGGAAGATCCTTTAACCCAAGCCAATAGTGAGTGTGCAGACTGCCAGGAATCTCCAGGGTAACACACAAAACTAACCTAACCACATTACAGAAGTAGAACCACTACGTGAATGGCAAAATATCTACTATCTGAATCTGCCCCATTTTATGCACATCTGATTGTTTACCTGCCATTAATTAACTAGAGACCTTCTAACTTCTTCCATGGGTCTCCTACATTCTTTAACCTACCCAAAAGCTCTCAATCTTAGCAATTGTTGAAGTGTTACATGATGAGGTCTAAGCAAGATGCTGCAGAATCTTTCTTAGATAAAGATGCAATCCTGAGGACACCTCAACTCCCTGAAAAAAATATCAGTTCCTTGCCCAATAACAGGCCACACAAGCAACAAGAAGAAAGACAGCAGAGAAAACCTACAGAAAGCTTCTATATCCTTAATTTGCTGCAGGATAATGGAGACTCTACAGCAGGTATATTGTGGTCTTATATGCAATAGTATTTTCAAGGATGATGCCATCGATACTATGTTTAATTTGTATCATAACAGTGTTAGAATATTTTTTTTTTAATAGATGACACTCCACGGAAGGAAAAGTTGCCCACTAACTCTGTGAGCATGCTGGAGGCAAAAATTATATATGGTATGTTCATTAATACTTCCCCAATAAAAATTTGAAAAAATAGTTTGATGTTGAAAAGAACAGTTTGATGTTGGAGAAAAGATGAATACATTTAAAGGTTTGATGAATTCTAACCATAGGGATAATAATGTTATCTGCACTTTTTAAACCTAAATTTTTTCTGTGTAGTAGATAAAATACTTAACTCTCTCCAGACTGATAAGAGATTTTGAGTTTGTAATGGGAGTTGTGATGTTTATTGATTGTTTGGTTATGGTTTGGGTTTTGGTTTTTTGGTGGTTTGGTTTTTTTTTTGGAGAGGGGGTGTTAGAGGAGGGAAGGAGACTGTGAGTGAGCAGGGGGTTACAAACCATTCTTATATCTAGCCGTCTACTCTGTACATCAAAAGCTCCCAAGATCCTCACCAAGGTAAACCTGGTGATTAAAGAAGTCCAGCATAAAAGTTTAAGTTATATGCTAATAAAAGTTATATGCTAATATAAGAGAAAACAAAAGGTGGTTTTGGTTTTTTTTTTTGTTAAAAAAAGCACAGTGATACTACTCAAGGTTTTCATAAACTTGTCAAAATCAGATTTCATAGGAAGAATGGCATTCAATTACACTAGAGGTCTGTTGCTAATAAATTATGCTTATGTACAAGAAACTTGTCAAAATCAGCACTGGTAGTGTTTGCCAGCTTTCCTATAATCATTTAGTCTTTTAGAAAATTACAGAAAAAGGAGAGAAGGAACTGTCTTAATTTAATCAGAGATGACCTGTGAGTATTTAACATCATGGTGCACAGACCTGATGTGATTAGATACTCAATCCTCCTAAACCATACTGTGCCAGTTATATTGGAAACAGATGTTCCAAGAACAGACCAAGGAGACTGAACACAAGATCAAATGACTTAAAAACTCTGGGGCAATGAGAAAACCCCCTCATGTCAACTAACTCCTTTCAGCATGGGGAGCTCCAAATCATAAGCTTTCTAAATACAAAGGTAGCACAGGAAAAACAACACCAAAAACCCACAGAACTGGCAGGAAGCTAGGATGATTTGAACAAAGATTAAGCACTGCCCTGAGAGCCATAACTGGTGATCTGAGAAACCAAATATTCCTAAAATAAAAGCTACAACTATGTTCAGTTTACTCACTTGGCAAGAGTCTGCAGGTGCAAGTGTTGTTTGGAAAAATAGTTGTAAAACCATTATTAAGTGATTGCTATGTTAAGAAGTTTGAATGATACTATGTATCATATATATATGTATACTATATAGCATATCTACTATATATACTAAATACTATATATAGCGCTCCTCTTGAAGGATGGAAAAGTGGGGTTTTGCAGCATGAATTATCTATTCAACTCAACATCTCTTCTACTTCACCTGGGCATTACTCTCAGCTCTGCAAACTTCCATTTCTCTTTGTCTTGGTTGGACAGAAGGGATCTAGTAGTAAGCGTGTAAGACCTTTGACAGCACAAAGTTTTCCCTCTTCCTTCACTGGTGTCTTCCTTGTAGGTCCCTGTGGCAATTCTTTACTATACTACCATTATGCTTGGTGGCATGCATTAACAGAGAACTTTGGTTTTCAGACAGTGGGAGAAAGCAGTTTTCAAGAAGAAACAAGAAGGTCTTGTTTTGTTTTGACTTTCTTGGAAAGAAAGTTGTTTAAGGGAATAGTTTCCATCCTGCAGTTATGTCAGTTGTCCAGAATGGATGGTTCATTTGCAAGGCCTGATCAGTAAGACAGTGATCTGAATGAGGAACGGCAGTGGGGGTTACACCAGTTATGCAAACTTTCAAAAGAAAGAATTGGCTGAAAGTATGTCTTAATTTTTACCCCTAACTTTTCTTTTGCTTTGGCCCAACGAATTCCAAAGGGGCGTATTTCTCATCTTTCCCTGAGAGCTACACTGCTAAGTGTTGTCACATAAGCGTTGACAGAATGTCTTTTTCTCTTGGTCAGCTTCCTCTTAATTATTAGATTAAATACTAACAGACCATAAGTTTAGTTCAGAATGTGCTATTCATTAAAAGAATCAGAGTGGTCTCCACTGCAGGGAATAATAATTTTACTACCACTTCAGTGTTGCAAGCATAGCATTTCAAAGAAAAATAGCAGAAAACCATTATAAAACATTACTGACATTTTTTGTGGTAGCAGATAAGTTCATGCTGTAGAGATCTTAAGAAGAAATAAACCGTAAGATATAATTCAGAGATTGATAAGAAATGTTTTGTATGTCCTTTCTTTAATATTTTTATAAACCTGACAACTAAACCCCTTTGTTGCTTCTGTGCTGAAAACCACTCAACCAAAAAAACCCAAACAAACAAACAAAAAACCCCAAACAAACAAACAAAAAAACCCCAAAACCCACTGAAGGGTTCAGTTCCTCTCTCCATTTTCTTTTAAATTTCTTGCTGATTAAGATATCCAGTGCTGGATACACACACACACACACTCTACCTCAATAGGGTCTGTGCCTATCACCAAGGATACATCTAGACTAGTCCTGATATGAGATTTGGGACCTTAATTTTCACTTCTGCTGGGAATACCTAAATTTCTGAAGCTGCTGAGGCACCTAGTCTTCCAGAAACTTTCCTATACCTGTTTCCACCCTCAGAAATACTCAGCCAGGTATTTATAGGGAGAAACAGAATTCTCCAAACAGCTGCTATTCTTCAAATAAAGTGAAAGAATTCTGGAGTAGGCATTTGAATTTCAGTTTTCTTCCTCATAAATTTTACAGTCACATTTGTTTTGTTTTTAACAACATAATGCATGGCAGGTACAGATGCTTACTGCATGTATTTTAATAAATAAAAGGGGAACTTGATTCCTCTGGACCCCTCGTGGTGCTTCTAAAGTCCTAATGACCGAATTACTATTTTTTCCTGCTTTTTCAGTTTCAAAGTGTCTGCAATATGAGGACTGAGTTGCATCCTGCAGAGCCATTTTTAAAGCATGAAATCACCCTCCTTGTCTGCTGTCTCCAAAGTCACACACAAACTTTGCCCATAAAGTGACAGACGATACACTGAAGAGCCATGCCAGAAAGCCTGAGAACAATCTGGATCATCAATAATCAAGTATTCTAGTTTGCTTTCTAACCCTGTTTTATTTACCAGTATAAGTAGAACAACAATATCCTGCTCTAAAAAACACTTACTGATGTATATGATTTTACTCCTATAAATTGTGTGAGTACTCAAGTATACTTATGTCCATGGATTCAAACTCAAACTTCCAGGTTTTTTTCTATTCACAGGCATACATTCAGCTAAGCGCTGCTTGTGTGTTTGCTGTGGCATCTATTTCAGTCCATCTGGGCTAACTGGTGAATCATGAGGAACCTTCACATCAATCCGACAGAAACAATTAGTTACTAGACAATATGTGAATAGAAGATGAAATTATTCCTCCCAATTTCTACACTGGAATTACCTCAGAGCTGAGGTTCTAAGCCACGTTCTAAAGGTTCCAGAACTTGAACACACAGTACTAACTAGTTAATTTAAGTCAGAGATGCAATTACTATAATATTTTCAACACATGATTCTTCATAGCATCTATCACAATATCAGATGGTTTTGGGTTGTTTTTCTTTTTTAAATTTTAAAACATCAGATAATACAGCAGGTAACTCAAGGAATGAAAGCTCTATTTCTTTACTTAACATACATGTCAGTGTGGATGTGCAATGTGGACATTGGACATACATGTTCACTCTAATTTGAACATATTTTCTCCTCAGAAACATTGCTTTGCATGTTTACTCTTGTGCATTATTCCTGGCCATGCAGTCAAAAGTATACACCTGCAAAAGGCTTTGCTCAGAGGCAGTCACATATTGTGGTCCACAATCAAAGTATGATAGGAAGCCAAATTATATTGCTGTGACATCTGTCTGTCCATCTGCTGTAGTTTCCATAATCTACTAAAGCCAATCTAGGGATTATACTGATGTTTAACCTTACTGAATATCAAGAATAACTTGAACAGTATAAAAAGCACATTAATATTAAAAAACAATATCTATTTTAAGTGTACTGAAATTAAAACGCAACTAAGTTGTATTGCTAAGCTTTTGGGTGCTATTAAGCTGACCAAAATTTTTTCAGATACTGTATTGCACATACTCCTATTTTAAGGGAAATGGCATGAAAAATAACTGACGACACTAAAAAGTAGCTACATGTTTTCATTTACTGAAGATACCTTAATCACTTAAATTTAAGTTACATTTTCCAGTTGTTTAATCTTCAATATTTTATTCTAATGTTTTCTTTTCTTTGTGGAACAGTATTGTTTGTTGAAATGAACATGCTCCTGTTTTATTTAAATTAGTTTGAACAATTATATTGCTTATATCACCAAATACAAAAGTTTATCAGTTACTGCACATGGGTAGTAGTTATAATAACTTTGTGTGGGAGGATGCCAACATGCCGCTTCCAGAATCCCAAAAGCTATAATCTTATTAGTGCATGTCCATTTGGGATATGAATATTACTGGAAGGAGATTTCATTTCAGTGTAGTTTCCTCTGGAGAGGGAAACCCAAGAGCAGGAAACGATCCCATTCTGTCTGAACGGCCGCACATATTTCTCTTGGACAAGTACCAAATACCATTGTAGGGAAGCCAACACCACCACAGTACCACCATTCCCACTAGGGGAAGGCACTGGAAAAAAAATCAAGCTCTATACTGGAAAATGTCTGAAAAGAAAGTATGGGAAATAAAAAAAGACAAAGGTTTCTATATTAAATGCCACCTGTCAAATATAAGTAATTGCTACGATAAAGCCTTGTTTTATTTGCAGATTTGCATGTGTTTTTGTCTCTAATGCACATGTTTTCTAGCTCTCAAGTTGAAAAAAATGCAAATTCTATTTTTACTTCTGACATATGTAATAGCAGAATTTTGCCACAGGGTGGTACACCAGACATGTTTAACTGAAGGCTTTTGTAATGCATTAGACAGCTCGGTTATGCCCTCTGCCAGCTTCATTCCACCAGTAACAGAACAATCTGGAGATCTCATAATAACTGGCCATGAGCCAAAGGAGTATATATATTCAAAAAATGAGACAGAAAAAACCAGAAGAAACTTAGAATCCATTTGTAAATGCTAATAATATGATGGTATTAATTCTGCATAAATGCATATCTATTTACATACAACTTCAATGCCCATCTGGCTTTTATTTTTAAAGAATACATTTTTGTCTCCTTGCACTAACTAGAAAAATTATTCAAACTAGAAAGAAAGGACTTATGTTCCCAGCCAATAAACTTTAGGTTTAGACTTCAGCTTGAAGAGAAACTGCACAGTGTCAATTGTGAGATGAAAAAAATACAACTACTGCCATTGAAAAACTTCCTAGTCGAATGAGAATAAAATAAATACCTAAAATATTAACTAAACTTTATGATTGTTTTTCTACATACATTAAGTATTTTATTAGCATAGTCTGTAGTATTAAGTAAATTACAGAATTTTCTTCCTATAAACTAGCGTCAATGTCTGTTTCCCTTGCACTATCCACCTTCTCGATGAACTACATGGAGTTTGTCAACTTTACACTTCCCTTTTCTAGGCAAGAGGGATACTCAGTGATTTAAGATAAGCAGAAACACTTTTCTTGGGTACTACAATATTAATAGTTAACTATGAAATATATATTCCTACAGTGATTCTTTTGCTTTAACTCATGGCTGAAGTTCTGGCCATGGATTTAAATTGATAGTGTGGAATTCAGAAGTCAATTTAATAACACAGAGGTATTGACATAAATAGAGAACAAGATCTTAGTCTGGAATTGGAATGTGACTGTTCAGTAATGAAATAATAATTGAAATTACTTTTACAAAGCTTTTCAGAACTCAGCAATGTAAAAATGATACAAAACCGAGACATTTTCTATGAGATATTTAGCAGTACTGACTCTGTCATGGTCAACTAATAATTCTTCATGCATCTTAGAAACTCCCCTAAGATCTTTCCTCTAGAGTTATTTCTTTCAGTCCAGGGCAGGGCTCCGTCTCACATCAAGAGACATCAAAGGTGCTTTTTCTGTCTCAGAAGAATCAATGATATTTTACCATTTTTAATCACCGTGCAGGATTCTATAAAGTAGAAATACAGCCATCCCATGGAACCTACCTCTTTCACACGATCTGCCAAGGTACCCTGTACCAGAGCAATCACAAACATATCTGTTCCACCCATCCCTGCATACACCATTGTTTTTACAGGGGGTGCTAAGGCAAGGTTTTGCAGTTTCTCTTGAGCATGAGGGTTTTACTCCAGCTGTACTTTGAATTTCAGCCATCTGTCGAATATCTTTGCTTTGACCATCAATAAACAAATCTCTAATGCAGCCGACGTATCCATAATTGAGAAGTGCTGTCCACACCTCTGTTGGGAAGATGAGGCCTGCTTTATTTTCTGGTAAGCCTCCAAGATATAAGTCATCATCCAAGTCCAGGATTTCACTTTCCCCTGGTGCAGTGTATGGTGTACGTAACGTGTTCACAGATATGGTCCCTGAGAAGAAAAGAGAATAAAATGCATAACTTTCAAGAAATGCAAAAAGATTTTGATACTGTTTTACTCATTAACCTATATGCCACATTAGCTCCTGCCAAATATTTATAAATAAACATATATATTCTATTTGTGCAGCTATACAACAATAGATACACTTTATTGTTTTCATTACAAGGTAATAAACATGTTGTCAGGAAGCAAACAATGTAAAATCTATGCACAATACTGCATGGTCATAACGTTAAAAAAAGTCAAAATAACCTTACCAATATTCTAAGAGTAGGGAGGATGCATTTTAGAGTTATTTTCAGAAATAGCCTGCTTGTGTAACAAAAAAAAAATATCTATTCATAACCTCATACATGCTTCAAAGCATTAAGACTGAGGGTTGCATCAATAGGTTGCAACCTGGGAGGCAAATCTGTGTCTGGTTTGGATCCAAAGACACAGCATTTTAAAAGACTCTCACCACTTTCAGTGGGCTTTGGATAAAACTTTTTTCTTTAAGTGCAGAAGGAAAATCATCAGCTGCCAGACAGGCAATCATTAAGAAGATAGTGATGTGCTCCTAGAGGGAAAAATCAATGCCTCTGACACTTACCTCGAAATGTGTGCATGTTACAAAGAGAGGGAGAGAGGATGTATATAGAACCTCAGGAAATCAGAAGTATCTTTTCCATTTTAGTTTAAAAAGTAAACAAAATTAATCCTAAAATAAAGTTATGTTTCTAAAATGTGTCTGAACAAAGAAACTGAAATCAACTGTGAAGATCTTCTTGTACTTTAAAAAAGTAATGAGGCATCCAGTTTTTACAATTTGAATAGGTAGAAAACCAAACTTTGTACATGGAGTGACAGAAGATATTTAATGTCAGACAAATTTAATTTTATTTACTAAGTTAAATTACTTGGAAAAAAAATCTGCATGTAGATCTTCACAGAAATCACTCATTACCATTTGATATGGGTGCAGAGCAAGCAAAACATAAATCAAAACACTATATAGGTCACCAGATTATTGTGATGTGTCAACTACATTGTGCAACACTGTTATCTACTGGACACACTATTAAAATGTGTTAATGATGACAGGACAGTAAAGAATCATATTTACCACAAAGTATTTATCATACATATATAAAACTAGTATGACTCAGTATTTCCATTGTCAGCATGACACAGATTCCAAAAGATAACACTGATTATCAAAACTGTTTTCACTGTAGCAGGAGTGGTGCATGAGAATAATAAATTCAGAATGTTTGTAGCATAAACATACTGAAATGTGAGTTTTAAGCAAACAGAGGTAGGTCAGACACAGATCATTCTCTTATTTGGATACATCTTAAAATTTAGGTTTCTCTTTTAGCAATGGAGTCCTGTGGGAGCTACATATTTTCTTTGTTCTTTTCTAGGTTCAATAAGTTAACTTCAACAACATGGACAAAATGGTTATCTAAACAGTTTGGATCTTCAATAAAAGCTCTTTGGGGTAGAGGTCTCAGGAGATCCAACTGCCATGTAAGACTTGAGATGTATAGATTTTAGAAGAGCTGAATACTACTACTACAAGAAGTCTCCCTACAATTGGAAGGGATCTAAAAAGATAAAACACAGACTTGCATAGCCTTTGTGCATCTTTATGAACGTTTAAAGAATGTCTGAGGATATGGTCACTTTTCCCTTTCATGTATTATCAGAAATGGTTTCCATATCAGTTGAATAAATCACATAGATGTAAAGTGAACTTCCAGTCTAAATTGTGTTTAATAGACATGTTGAACCCAGATCCTTTTTCTTCCAAATCTACACCTGTTCAAAACTGGTAAGACTATTACATTTTGCTATCTCTAAATATTTCTATTGCTGCTTGGAATCTTGAAGAAAACTTAGCACTGATAAGGAACACTTGACCTTAGGCATACAAGCATAAACATTTTGAGGTTTTATTTCATTAAATCAGCTGCCTCAAATGAGGACACCAGCAAATGACCCATTAAACCAAGACACCTAACCTTCCTGAGGTATCAAGAGGGACTGCTTACAGCCAATAGATCATTTCTCCTTTGAAAAAAATTGAAGAGTCTTTAAATATAAATCATACAGCACGCTCTGTCATTCTTACTGCTATTATGGCTTGCTCCCACTTGTTGCTGTACAGGCTAGTTTATGACTAAATGCTTTGTACCTATGTTGAGGCAGCACTTGCACTGACAAAAGTTAACTCAGCTGCAGCCTCCAAAATCAAGATCGTGCCTGTGCACACTACTCTGTTTTCTCCCAAAGATGCTTGTGTTTTCAAGCTATTCATCATAGAATCACATAATATCCTGAGTTGGAAGGGACACATAAGTATCATCAAGTCCACCTCCTGGCTCTCCACAGGACTAGCCAATTCAAAGCATATGACTGGGTGCATTGTCTAGATGCTTCTTGAACTCAGTGCTGTGACCACTTCCCTGGAGAGCCTGTTCCAGTGATCAAATTAAATAAATTAAGTCTTGATCCTTTCAATGTTCAGGAAAAGAAAGTTAAATCTCAGCTAGTGTAGCTTCTACATTAACCCAGTGGTTCAAAATGTAAGTTCTGCAAGCACAGAAGGCTGAGAAAGGTGAGCGATAAAGGGAACTGTAGACCACCACTACACTCTGGTAGCTGTGAATTAGGTGATAAACTGAAGCAGAAAAATTTTCTGCTGTATGTCACAAAGGATTACCATGGAGAAAGCTTAAGCATTACCTTGAACAGATATCAACAGATTCTTAAAAAAATGAACCCTTTGTTTCCCCTTCCCATGAAATGAGACCACATAAATTACTCCTTGGGAGAAGCCATCGGTAGAATAGTCATAGCATCTAATGACTAAAAGTAGAAAATCACAACAATGACTTTTCTGCACACCTTTTTCATGTTTTGGAAGGCCATGAAGTCCCTACTAATCAGCTGGACTGTCTCCAGTTTACAGCTGGACATATCCATGGCACTTCCACTGACCTACATACTGTGTGTATTACCCTTGATCAAGCAAGTGTAAGTTAGCTTTGTTTACTTCTTTTTGTTGAGAGCTACACTGAGTCAAATAGTACCTGCAGAAGATTCAAAGCTTTAAGAACTCGCTCTGGTTCAGCTGTAATTTAGAAGCTTGATCAAAATATCAAATAGCCCACTGTCTAGAACAAGAGCTATGGCTATAATGCAAACATGTTTTAGCCTATCTAATAGCAGAACCCCCATGCCTGGGCACCAAAACTCTCATGTTATCAGTTACCAAGTTAGCTTAGTTTCTGGCAGCCATACAACCATCACTGCTGCTGGTCTCCAAATTACTTTTTATGCATCTTTATGCAAACTTTACTTACTAATTGCTTTTCAAATACAGGTGAAAAAAACCCCAAGAGAAATAAGGGCAAATAAAACTTCCAAAATACATCCAAAATTATGTGTTTGCTTTTTTTAAAATATCCTAAAATAAAATGCAGAACTCAAGTACAGAAATTAAATAGTTGGTTGATAAACACTTTCAGATTCACTGTGCATCCAGAGCTGTGACACAGAGGTTAGAGTGTGCTTTTGCATCTTGCAGAGGATTTTTTGTTTTGCTTTTGTATTTTTGGTTTGGGTTTTTTTTAAACCTATCATCTTTCTTCAAGTTCTACTGAAATCATCTCAGGCTGGACCTCATGACAGTGGCAGATGCTACCACAGAATCTGGGGACAGAAATGCAAAATCCCTTTGCTGAACTTCAATTCTTCCTTTCCTGGGAATTATAGGCATATCATCAGTGTGCTCCAATCTATTCAGATGTTTTTACTTATGAATGTGAAAGAGACATCACTTTCCTGTTAAGCAGAAAGAGGAGAAGCTAATGTAGGATACAAATTTCTTATGAGGTCAGCACAGGAAAAGGTTAATAATTTGTCCTATAAATATAATGTAGCATCAACCCTTCTCACACCAGAATTGTCATTTTGGGTTGGAGGGAAAAGAATGGGACACATCTTATTTTAAAAATTATGAGGAAGCAGCAGATTCAGAAAAGCGTTGGCCTCTCAATGGAAAGAGAAACTATAACCTTAAATTGTACAATTTCTGTAGTAAGAACATTCCTTTAGTAGCCAACATAACAGCCCCCATAACCAAATCAGTAGTTATACTAATCCTTTGAAAAGAATACAACTGAGCCAATAATGTCTTCCTGGAAACAAGCAGCTACCATGCAAAGTTTTTTAATATTTAAGGTAGGAAATACTGTCTGCATTTCTATGAGAAAGAGAAGGAAATGGGGAAAAAGCTGATAGCAGAAAGAAGATAAAGGGGAAGAGTGAAAGACAAGAAGGTGTGGGGTTATTTAGCCTGAGAACACACAATCTTGATCCAGACTCTTGAAAAAAGTAGCATTTCATATCCCAGAAACTGGACGTACATTTAAGGGCCCTATAATAACCTGATTCTGATTCTACAGCATTTCACCTGAGAGCAAAGTGAAATTTGAACATTCAGAAACATCTTTATGTGTTGGAGGAATACCCTGAGAAAAACTAATAAAATTACAATTTTCAGTAAGAAATACTGACTTAAAGGATAATTGTTTAGTGCACAGCTCTTTGAGGGAAGAGTCAATAATATGAATCAACAATAACATACATATGAGCAAAATATGAAATATATTGGGATATATAGAGAGGCCTATTGTACCACTTTACTGACCAATGGTAAGGTTTACTTTGAACTAAGAAAGGTGCAGATCAGCTGAGGAGACTTCAGAAGACAGCAATAAAAATGGTCAATAGCTACAGAACATGTCATATAAGGATAGGAAACAGCTGGGGTCTCTGTCTGTGAAGAAAACTGGAGACCGGCCCAAAAGCATTCAAATCATAGAAAGTATAGAGCTAGGACACAGGGAAAAATTGTGGTGTATTTTGAGCCTGCTGTGAACAAGGAAACGATGGACAAAATGGCTTGTTTTGCATACAGAAATATTCAGTTTCTGAATGATTACATGGGGTGGTTGTTCAGTGTCCACTGCTGGAGGTAATGCAAAAAACCAAATCTGTCAAGACTGATGCAAGTACACCATCCCTGCTTTCATTGGAGGGGTGAAACAGAGGAACTTTCAAGGTCACCCCATCTCAATTTTTCTATCTGCTCATGAATAAATGAAAAACACTAATAAGGTCTTAGGAAGAATTTTCCTTAAAATGCAAGATAAACCCACAATCTCAAATATGTAAGCTATTAATATTTGCTGAAATAGGAACTTGTAAATCTCGCAGCTTTTAGATGGTTGGAAAAATGTGGGAAGGAATACACAGAAATGTGCATGTAAAACATGAACCTGCAACAACAATGTATGTAACGGATAGCAACAAAGAACTACTTACAGTGAGATGCTGATTATAGTTAAGCTCTAATTACATACTCCAGAGATAATTTCTGGTGTTTAAGCTGAAGCTTTAACTTCATTTCAAATTTTCAGTGACTTCTTAGCCCTTAAGAACAACCTACCTGTGAATACATTCTGATATACATTTTAACACTGCCATACAGAATTGTAGGCTGACAAGAAGAGTAATTTTCCTCTCTGATTTTACTGTGTGATGATGGTTTCCAAAGGATGAACGGTGGTTTAGTAAAAAAACGCTCTTACAAGGTTATTCTTGAATATGGTAAACAATGTAACAAAAATTTCAACAATAGTCAGAAAACAGTTATTAAACCTAACACTACTGTGTTATAAGAAACATTTGTAGAGTTGCCTTCTGAAGGCAAAGACCTTGGTTGGGTTTTTTGGTTGGTTGGCTTTTTTCTTTTTCCCCAAAGTCTTTTTCTGCAGAGTTGGCAGTACTGTTAAGAGCAGAACAGACAACATTTCCCTTAGGTATGAGTTAATGAGCCTCTCCAATCATATTCATTATCTCAGCAATTTACTTTTTCATAAGTCTGTGTATAAGAAACTGAGTTATATTTCTAAACCTTGCCTCAATTTTGATCAGTTAAATATGAACATTGTATCTACCTCCACTACTTCTGATCTCTATGCTTATTTTAAGTGGCCTATTAGTTCCTTTCTTTGCACATGAAACACATTTGCTTATCAAGAAAGGGTGAAAAATCAGAGCAGATTCCAAATACACTTTACATCTTGCATGCTAAAGCATAGTGTAGTAGTTGCAATGAGGACTGTGACCACAGCATACAGCCCATGGTCAAGACAGGGTACACGTGAAACAGCTATCGAGCTAGTGCCCTTCACAGAAATTCAGAGTAACCATGAATAACTCGGCTTACATGACCAGACACAGCAGTTGGTACCAGGCTGTGTCCTCTGCTGAATACTTAAAAAAAAAATATAGGCTGCTGGAGAACATGTGTTCCCTTTCCTCTGCTGCATACCTAGCAAGAATGATAGGCCAATTGTAAAAGTATGAAATCTTCCTTTACTTAACACTGGGAAATAGGGTCTCAGGAGTTGCTTCTCACTGAAGGCAAGCTTTTTAAGTAAGGAATCACTCAGAGCAGGTCTTATAGGAAGATGGGATTTTAGGGCGAAAAACTTCTATAAGAATAACAGATCAAAAGATCGAAAGTTAAGTCATCAAAACAGACTTAAAGGGCACAATCTCTTACCCCTTCCTTGTGTATGCTAATATCTGAGGGGATCAGCAGAATTACTAGTGAATAGGGCCTGGCTAAGCACAGTTTAAAAATATGATCTCATTTCTTAATTCTCTGTACCACAGTGCCAGACAGGCAATGGCAAAGTCAGTAGTTTAGACTGGGTGTTCTCTGTGACTGAGGGTCCAGAAGAGAGCAAAGAGTGAAAAATAAATTATTTGCTGATCCCAGCTAATATGAAAGTCAAGGAAATTAGCAAAGCTCCTTGAGAAATCTCACAGCTTTCTATTATCAGAGGGAAATACCCTGTCTTGGATTTGAAGGCTAGAAGTAAAAGGTTTTAAGATACCAAACTTCACTTAAAAAACAAAAAAATCACAGGTTATTTGAGCTTCTTATTCATAAATAGGAGTATCTCTTCCTTCATAATTGATAGGTTGGGAAGTCTTTTGTCAACAGCAACAAATGTTTCAGAAAAGCCAATTTTTTAAAATATTATGTATATTCATTCACTTCTACAAAAATTCTGAAGGTAAGCAAGTGAAAAGTGATGATATTCATATGATTTCCAGTATCTTTGTGTTTGGTTAGAGAGAATAAATGAAAAAGCTTACTGGAATAGTAAGGAGGATTTTATTATTCATGGGAAAAAGCATAACAAACCAACATGCATAAGTCATGAAGACATAATCTGAGCATAGCATATTGATACTTTATGTTCCAATCATAAGAAAATAGTAACATACAGTTCATTGTTTGTTTTAATTGTTAGGCAATCATTTTACTTACTTAAGTCTGATTGGTGTATGATACTGTTCAGCCAGTATTCTCATTAAGAAAAACACCAGCATTGCCACTGTTACCAGTACTTCTACTGTGAAGTATTACTATATGTATTAAAATCACAGAAAAATCTTTGATGTCTGGTTCAGATTTCAGCTAAAAAAAAAATCAGTTTGTCAACCCATATGCCTACATATTTATTAACTATTCCTTCCAATAGTTCAATGTTTTAAGGCAAATATGTGCTATGGCCAGTTTTCAAGGGTGATAAGGAAAATAAAGTTCACTCATCTTGACCATAGGCACTTCATCAGCTGAATTAGTTTTTATTTTACCTATATACACACATAGGACTATTTCTAATATGACTTAGAAATAATATGCAGCCCTAATTGTCAGCTGTGTATTGCTTCCTAAAATTACTTTACATTCTTCCTGATGTCCATCAACAGTTTAATAGACCTACATAAAGTATGTCCTAAACTTTTTTAGTGGTAGTTGTGAGATACAGCTTTTCTGAAACAATGAAAATGCAGGACATATCCTTAAATGTAAAGAATTGCTATGCATTTATTTCTTTTCTTTACAGTTGTGTTGACTTTGGAGGTAAGAATAAACTTTGCTTTCAGTTGAGTCCCATAGGCATGATTATGACAGGATTTACTGCCTCATGTGAATCTCTGAAATAGTACTTAAGAAGGAAGCCTGAAATGAAAATTGTAATATAAATAATATAACCACTGGATATTCAATCACAATTGAGGATTTTGAGAAGTTGGGTGTTTTGTTGAGTTGTTTATTTCTTTTTAAGCTCAAGAAATGTAAATAAGCAACTGACATTATAATCAGAAAATCAAACTCTCTGCAAACAGAATTTAAAGCAGCACAGCCCAGGAATAAAATCATTATTTTTTATAATCCGGGGGGGGGGACACACTGATCAGTTGAATTTGGTCTGACTTTCAGCATGGATTTGACTAAAATCTTCAGTTTAAACCTGCACCTAATATTCACTTGATGTGAAATCTGATTTGTGGGTAGTAGAAAGTAAGTCAGGAAACAATAACTTTTTGCGGGTGAAGTTTCAGAAAGAAATAAATGGAAGTCATAAAAAAGGAGTCACTAAAAGGAAGAAAGTAGGAGGAAACCCAAAAACTCCAAAAGAAGTGGAGTTCACAGTTTTCAATATTCAATTTCAGAGTGTGCATGAACACTGACATTAATCAGAAAATGCTTTGATGGACTGAATTACAGACACAGTACATTACCCTTTCTCTCCCCCAAATTTTGGCATGAACTACAGGAAGGATACCATAGAATAAATTTGTCATTAAATTAATGGATAGCAATTATTTGCTGAAGTCAACATAAATACTCTAGAGCAGAAGCAGCTCAAACACGGACAGTTTCACTAATTAAATGCATTTTATACTATAGCAGATTTCAGGAGCATTAGGAAGAGTTTATCAATTCTTTACTTTTACCCTTTTCAGTGATATCATTTGCTGAATGAACTACTACAAAATACGAATCATTCTGTTAGAACACAGCAAGTCACTTAGTTCCATTTCTGCTGATAAGTGTTGTTAGCCATCCATTAGCATATCATTTAATTATGCTGAGATCTGCTGATGTGATTGGAAGGTTTGTGCTGTTTCTGTAGCCCAGCTACTCCTTATGTTGGAGATTACTTTCGGTAATTTTTTTTTGGTTTATTTTTATTCTTGAAACTTGCCACTTCAGCTATTCGGTGTAAGCAAGCACAGAGGGAGATTACTGTTTGTTTTGGAAGTACATAGTACACTTACTTGCAAGATTAAGTACTTGATTACCCAATAAATGTTAACATAAGATATTTTACTTTGCAAATCACTGTATTGTGGTACCTGACAGTAACAACTTCTCATATTCCCTTTATTTTTGAGATGACACAACTCCAATGGTGCCAACATAATATATACCCAGTATTCTCTCAGATGCAACATGAAAAGTCATACTGAATATTAAAGGAAGCAGCTTACCTGACCGTCCATCCCGTTGAAAATCCACATGGTACCATTCACCATCATTCACCTTCTTCTGCAAGGCTTTTATTTTTATAGTACCTGATCCCATGTCTAGCAGCAAGTAGAGATGTCCATCAAGCATCTCAATGGCAAAAAAGTCAACCTTCACCATCTGTGGGTGTTTGGCATCTTTTTGGTGCCTTGGTTTTCCATGACTGAAAAGAATCAGGCCATTTGGCTCAGTTGTACGAAAGTCAAATGATATTGAGCCTGTTTTCTTGGCATTCCACTTTGGCAGAGAGATGAAAGACTCTGGTGTTTCAAATGTGATTGGATCTAAGGTTGCAACATTCTCACATTTAAACGCTACAACCCCATGAATCTTCATTTTAGGATCTCCTTGCTTGGCAAGTCGAGATAACTCCAATCTGACATCGTTATTTTTATATACAACCTGCAAGTAAAGTAGAGAAGTTACTAAGAGAAACTTGACCATTTTAACCACACTGATACAATCCTGAACAGGCATATTATTTTAAAGATAATAATGACGACATATGAATATGATAATTTACATACACAGAAAATTAAATAACTATTTTCATTGACTAATGATTTAATAATAGTTTTCATTAAACCAAACAGAGTTGCTCTAAAAATATCCCTACAGTTAATTCAAACAATCTGAAAGAATCTGCACATAATTGATACTATCAGTCGCAAATTAGCTTGCATGGCCTTGATTGCTTAAAATCCCTCTCTGCACAGCCATTCTGCTACATTAGAGAAATATTAGATTTCTTTTTCCACTAAACCCTTTGTCACTGTCTTAAGTCTTCTGTTTACGTACAGAAAATGTACCAAGGTCAGATACTTTATAATTTAACATCTTTTCAGTTTGTCCTTGGGGGTTGAGGAACAGTAGCATCCATGATATTCATGAAGCTATAGAATAGGGAAACTAGTATCACAGAGATCAAAACAAACACAGGACAATCTTTGAGTCAGTTCAATTGGATGAAAAATAAAACCACTTACGTATTTTCCCTGACTGAAGACTTTTCTGATAAAAATGAAAGACAACATTAGTTTTAAATCCAATTCACCTCCACAGCAAATATTTTTGCTTCAAACCACATGTTTTCTCTGCCCAGAGAAGCCTGTTGTAATATAACTATTTCCCAGGGTTCTGGTCTTTACTAGTATATTCTGAAACTGCTGTTATTTCTGTGTTGTCCAGGATACAAAGACTGCTTAAATGAAGCTCCCCCATAGCAGAGATGTGCATGAGTAATTTGTCAATATTTTTAATTATTCAATAAATTATATACTCAAGCTAAAATGCCACTAAAGGGCTGAATATGAATAGTGACAGAAGCTAAAACCTTCTCTGTTTCTAAGGTTAAGCCAACATTAGAAACCAATTTGGAGCAAGTTACAGCTCAGGAAATCAAAGCACACTGTGCTGACACTTACTCATCTACAGATTCTATACGATTCAGGAACAGACCAAGTCTGGCCCAGTGTTCCAACTATACAATGTAGTGTGAAGCTGTTCAGCATATCAATTACTGGTTTAGACTTTACATCCCTATTAGAGATGGGAATGTACTTAATGAATACTTAGGGTAGAGCTTCTGGATTAATTTCCTCTGAAGCATAGTTTGAACCCAAATGAAACTGACACAAATAAGTGGAAAACATGGGGATGAGCTGCAGAACTGTGCTACTGTTAGAAAACAGAACACTAGCATACATGCAATCTAAGATGGCATACCTCACAAGTGATAGCTGCTATTGAAAAATGGTGTTTAAAGATAGAAGAACATTAAAGAGACGATTGATATATCAACAGGTTTTTTGTCTTAAGAATTATGTTCTTTGAAATTGTATCATTATCAACCTAGCAAATTTCACCTCAAGCCAAGACAGAATTATTCTACATTAAAAATGTGTCCTACAAGCTAATAAGCCTATTTCTCCATTTTATTTCAGTGCTTGGTACAAATACTGCTGCCTCCACTGGAGCTGTGCCTCCAAAGACCACCAGTAAAGCTCACTGGGGATTCCTGAAGTGATACCCTGCCACAGAAGAGGACAACATGTGTTGTCTTAAGAGAAGGCATCAGAAGCAACTAGAATTGCACTAATGTGTAAGTTAGACTAACCTGTTAGTTGGACTAACCTGTAAGAGAATAAGGATGTATATTTGCATTTATCAAATACTTGTGTAAAACCTCAGAGATCACAGACTCTGCAAAAGAATTTAGCAGTGTACAGCAGAAGGAGCACATGGCAGTAATCTCCCATTGGGGTGATTTTTTGTCTTTCAAGTGAATAAAAGCCAAAAGGCAGAAGAATGCAGCAAGAAGCCAGGGGCCTGGCAGGCAGTACTACATAGATATCTAGTCTCGTGAAACACTGGCCACTTTCTATGGCAAGAGGGATTTTGGGTAGCTTCCACCTCATTTGAAGGAGTTGCAGGGTGGCAACCTTTCTAGAACAGACTGAAAAGCATTAAATGCAAGCTAGAGGCTATGATTAAAAAAAAAAAAAAAAAAGAACAAATGGGCTCTCATTAGAATTAAATCAAGCTGCTGACAATGAAAGTAATTAAGGCAACAAAGAACATGAGTATTCTTTAATTGCTTACTGAACAGAGGTAGGTAGCAGGACAATACAAATAAATGTACAAAGATAATTTCTTGTTTATGGACAAATTCAAATTGCCTGATATTAATAAAAGCTGGGTGGCAATAATAAAATTAGTAGGTAATAGTTATTTTAGAAACAATGAGCAGAGAAAAGGAAAGTTAAGCTTTCCTTGATGCCTAAACCAGCTCTGTAGTCTTTGAAGTAATTTGTCAACCCAGAAACACTAATTTTTAATAAATATGATTCAAGGACCTCATATAAAGAAAGCTCAGACAGGAACACTGGCAATATTTCCCTCAATAACTTGTCACTGGCTCTTTAAGTAGTTGAATATATAACAAAGGAGGGAAAAAATTGCTATAGCACTTTAGTAAGACTGGCAAATATTGGGAATTGTGTGCCACCCATATGAAAACATCCTTGGGATCCCTACATATTGCATATGACAATATCTTGTTTCCATATTCCACAATTAAAACTTTGTAGTTACTGAGATATGAATGATTGCATTGTATTACATTCATTGTGGTGAAACAGAATCAAGTCTATATCTATGTTCTACAGTGTTTATGTTTTAAGTTGTAGGGAGTTTATATTTTTTTCATCTTATGAAATTGAAAAATTTGAACTGAATTATCATGGATAATTAGTATCAAACCAGGAATATATGAACCATAACTGAAAACCATAATTGAAAAGAACTATAAACTGTTAACTGAGCACAGCTGGCATTTGGAAGCCCGTTTCCTTGTGTTAGGCTGAAATTCTTACCCCTCTTCCCACCTCTCTGTCTATGAAAGATGTACTCAGCCATCAGTGAAGTGGAGCAAAAGGGAGAAAAGCAGTATGTTCCCAAAAAGTAGCAGTCATTAAATTTCTAGAAAAGATCTGAACAGTAAGGAATAATTCTGAGACTAGCATCTGCTTTATAACTCATGGAGGTATATGCTTCAGTTTCAATAGCTTGCAGGCTACAAATAATATACTCATTTATTATTTTCCAAAGATTCTGCACTGTAACGGGTTTTAATTTTTTTTTTTACTTTCTGGATACATAAGGGGAAAAAACCTTTTAATAGGGCTTATATTACTCACTGCTATTTCCATCTGAGACACCCAGCATAATGTTCTTTAATGTTAACTCAATACATTTTCTCTCCAATAGAGATATGAATCCACGATCAGTCAAGTGAAGGCAATTTGCAGTGGAGTAATATTTGAGTCACATTCACCTTTACTCCTACACAAGTGACCAGTCAGTATCCTTGCACTGTTATGTGCTTTCCTAGCACATCTATTGGGCTGGCCCTGGTAATGGGTTGCTCGCTCTCCCACTTGCTCTCATACCTGAGAAACAACACCACAATTTTCTTGTACATGAAACTGCAAGGCCTTGGGAAGTTGTATCATGCTATTAAGAGCACCTTGAATTTGTCTTCCATACACAGGTATTCTTCTCTCTTAATATTAAGTATGGTTCAAGACCTTCAAGCCTTTAAAATATATAATTACCCCATTCTTGGAAACTGAAAAAGGTCACCTACACTCCCATGGAAAAAAGGTGCAGTTAGTAATTCCCTGCATAACTTGCAACTGAACTCCCCAAAGCAAGAAATAAATTTGTTTTCAATGAGACAAAGAGCAGACCTACATATCATTTCACAGTCAAGATATGAGCTCCCTTTGCTACCATTTAGGCCAACCACATGCTGGGTAACTTAAAATATCACAGTGCTGAGACTTAACAAATAAGTCCAGGTAAGGGCCAGCAAATATTAGCTTAAGATCAGCCCTCTCTTTAACACTATCTATGGTTCATCTTGAAGCACAATCAAAATGACTTCATTCTTCCCAAAGATATATCATGTATATAATTTATCACAAGCCAGGGCTCTAGTATGCAGTGAACTCTGGAAATGTATTAAGAATCCACTACAGATCTTGTTGGTCATCATGGCAGATGCCTTCAACA
Source organism: Laterallus jamaicensis coturniculus (assembly GCA_022605575.1). Classification (NCBI taxonomy): domain Eukaryota; kingdom Metazoa; phylum Chordata; class Aves; order Gruiformes; family Rallidae; genus Laterallus; species Laterallus jamaicensis. The sequence continues at coordinate 9,148,532 of JAKCOX010000001.1, read as the reverse complement.
ACAACAGAAATGTAGCAGAGCAGTCAATAAAAAAAAATTAATAAATCAATGTGGAAATATATGAATGACTTTGAGATGAATAAGAAGACAAGGAATTTACTGTTGATATTAGAGATGCATCCTAAATATACAACAGTTAAAATATCAAATTTTAAAAATATATAATAAAAAATCAATAGCAACAAAACCCTACCAGTTCTTTCTACTGATCCTATCCCATGAAATGTAAAGCTATGAAATTTATGAAAGAATCCAGAATCCAACACCATTTTCAATTGAAAGTGCAGCTCTTTCCACATTAAAGATTACTCTTTGCATTTTGTTCATCAAATACTAGGAGTGAAGATATGGCACTACTCTTACATATTTCAGAATACTGACAAACTTTGCTAGCAGTAACCTTTCATCACTATGATTAAAAGCCTTTAAATTACTATGAAGCATTTCTTTCAAATTACTTAGTATTATTAAAACAAAATATGATCCTTAAGGAGCTAATCATATCACCTAATTTGCAGCATCTAGGCTTCCTGGAAAATCAAAGAGAAACCAAAAAGTTCAGAGCACCAACATTCTGATCTCATGCTGAAGGGCTTGTCTGTTTATTTAACAGGGAGGTGGGGAAAAAAATTACTTCTCCAAATGCAATTTCAATCAATGGATGAATCCAGTCCCTAAATCTATTGAAAAAACTAATCACATAAATACTTACATTACCATAAAGCATTATTTTCATATTTTCATGAAATCTGGACGACCTGGTACAAACACGTGCAGCTAATTCTCTAAAATGGAGACAAGTATCATCCAAAATGGCTAAGGTAGGGGCTGCTAACCTACAATTTTTGCTGCACAGTTAAGTCAGCAGAAGATAACTTAGTGTTGTCAGAAATTGTAGCCATGGGACTTACAGTAAGTGAAGCCTGAGGCAATTTTATCAGCTTGCTTTAACAGCCACTGGAATTTCCGTGCTCATTCAGAACTACTCAGTGCACACAGCATCACATACCCAAGAAATCCAAATGTAAAACTGACCATTGAGAGTTATCATTTTTTTTTTTTTTAATATTTGTTAATGATTTTGAACTAATTCACCAATGTCAGCTTCTCACAGGACACTTGCCATTTTGCTAATATGCCTCCTTTTCCAACGAATATATAAAGAAATACCGTAAACTACAGATAATTTATACAAAATTTAAACACCCCAAGTTCAAATGTTTGCAATGGGGTGTATAACTGAACACAATGTGAAATCACACATGATTAATGACAACAGCTATTCAAGCCTCTAGGATTACTCAACTTTGTAAGTAAGTTTTGTTTTCTGAATACAGAGATTAGCAGGTACCATGAAAGCTACAAGGAAGCAATTCATTTATCCTCAAATGAAATAATTTTAATTTATAGATACATAAACACCTGGAGAAAACTATAGTGTATGCATTTTATTGCATTATTGAGGATCAATTAATATGTTCTGGGAAACTGCTCTGTAAGTTTCAGATCAAAAAAAGCTTGACTTAGAGCTAGAAAAAAAGAGCATGTCTAATTAACAGTGCCACAAATTCCATGTAAGATTTATCTGGGAGTTTCACATTCTCATATCTCTTCTTCCTGTCCAACCCCATGGATTAGAAACAGAGAACACTCAATTCTCCATGTCATCTACTAAAACTGTATCTTCCATGGTGACAGAAAAGGAAAGAAACCCACATGAAAACTATTGCCTGTCCAAGTCCATAGGAGCACTGACCACTGCTTGAGTTATCCAATAAGAAAAAGTGAAAAAAGAAAATTTAATGACTGGAAATATGTAAAATAGCTTTATTAGACCCATCTCTAATGGTGCTTGACAGGTCGTGGCTTTTGAAAAACATGAAATGGATCTTTTCAAGTCTAGCATTCAGTTCATCTAGCCAGATTATATACTTTCCTCTACTGATTATATCTCGAGATATAACAAGTATATTTTAAATCAGACAAACTCTTCACAGACTACTTTATCCTACAAGGTAGAAAGAATGATTAGAATAATTCTTACTATTAGAAGCCAGGACCAGAAATTCAGGAACTTGGGTTTAATCTGCACCTGAATACCTCACAGAGAACTTATCTTCTCCTTGCTTCTCTGCAAAATGGATACACCGTTTCTTCACAGGGAAAATTTGCATTAAGATTGAAGCTTGCATTAACAGCTTCAGGTATAGTGGAGCTTTGTCCAAAGTAATTCATATTTACACACACATTTCCTACAGGGTATCATCCCCCTCCCACTTTTTATTTAGGAAGATGTCAGACACTATGACAAGAGCATGAAATTCTGACTTTCTAGTGTGCAGGTACAGAGTAAAGAGCGCACTGACCACTGAAACAAAAAAACCCCAAAAGTATTGAATCTAGTTAAAGCTACCTCAATAAAAGCTTGGCTTGCACAATACATGTCTCAAGGCAAACATAAAGTGTAGTATACTATGCCATGGTAATACACTCAGCTAGGATTTTAATGCTACATGGAATGGCTAACCAGAGACGATAAATTTGTGATGTTTATTGTTTCTGTAACTAAGCAACTTGAACATTTTCTGCACTCATCATTCTTAATATTGCAGGATACATTGCACATCAGACATTTTCAAAACTTATGTTCACGGAAAATTGACACACTTAATGCAGACAAATATATGTTCTATTTAAAGTGCTTATTATCATATTGCTGCAAAGCTTAGGAAGGCAAATAGAGAAGAAATTTAAAAAGGATAAATATTTAGCATAATTATATGGAATTCCACTATGGACTCACCTCAAAGTCCATTGTAGGCTATCTGAAAACAATCACTACCCCAAACCCAAACAATCAACTTGAAAGAATGCCCAAAAAATGGAACATCAAATAGCTCACAATTTGTTACAGGGAAGATACCTTAATTACTCTTAGACAATTTTAAAAGTTAGTAATGGTTAAAATACAGCTGCAGAAACTAATCCTGTACTAACAGAATCAGAGTAAAATTAATCTGTATATTGTGAATGATACAGAGCAGTGTCTTGAAAAACTTTTTACTTGCTTTTCTTTACATGCACAGCACATTACAGGGAAAGTCCCCTCAGGTTTATGCATCAGTCACCTATTTACAGAATTAATGTAGTTGTGATATCTGACCCTCTAGGCAAACTGGTCTCTTCTGCTGGAGTTTTGAATGCTGATCTCAGAACTGTTTGTTTCTTTTCCCTCCCCTTTGACTGCCTAAATAGAGACATCTAAAGAGGAAGCCAGACACTGACTTTTTATATTCTAGGTTACTGGCATATTAATTAACATACTATATTAGCAGAAGTTAGAAAAAAAAAAATTAACATGTTTTCCTAACAACCTTGATAATGGGACTGTTGTGTTTCTCACCCTGCTGTGGACACAAGTATTTGGAAGATCTTTTTCCCCTCTCTTCAATAGACTACTTTGTTATTCTTTGTATGTCCTTCTGTAAGCTGCCAGACGGCTAAATGTTTCTGACTGTGGTTGCTATGCTTTCTGTTTTTAAGAAACAGGTTCAACCTTTATTTCTTTTTCTTTTTTTTTTTCCCTTCACTTTCCCCTCTCCCCCCCCCTCCTTTTTTTTTTTAAACTTCCCATGGCAAAGACTCATAGAAATTTCTTGGCAACATCTAAATTGCAGAATTTAGTCACAAGTTTGTTGCACAGAAGCTCAATCATCTCCTAAGCAGGAAGAAAGCCTTATACAAAGACATGTCATGAAACAAAACCAAGAGAAAACAAGAACCACCAAAAGGAAAGCAAAGTGTATTATTTGAGGTAAAAGCAGCTTTGCATTCATACATTACATAAAGTCGAAGGAAGTAAACAAATGGTATTTCCCAATGACTATTTGAGAAAAGAAAATACTGCAGGAGACTCAATTATGTTGGATTTCAGCTTTTTCCTCCTCTTTCTTTCACAGTGCACCAAGAGTTACCAAAGACTAATTCTACAAAAAAGTCAGAAACATGCTATTTTTCTACTTTGCCCATTAACCATTCCAGCTCCAGATCAAGAACAAGAACTCTCTAGAGACTGCAAAAAGGAGGCACTGCAAAGGAGAACACAGTAATTATGTAGGGTTCAAGCCCTGTTTTTTCAGCATAACATTCATTATATGCTTGATTTTCCCAGTCTTTACCATTTAAAGCTTTAATTTCAAGGTCAGAAAATACAGAAACAAATTATGGGAAAAAAAAAATGTAAATCTAAAAATGAGTGTTCTAAGAAACATTTCAACTCAAGTGTACCTGAAAGCATTGTAGGAGATGTACTTAAAAATTGAGCTACCTTTATTTAGGGTAGGAATTGTATGTGAAAAAAAAATGGAAATAGTCACAAAAAGAGCAAAAGAACAAATGTCAAATTAAAGAGAAAAGTTAAAATGTACTCAAGACAGAATCCAAGTTTAGGAGGTCACTGACCTGGAGACAAACTCACAAAAACTTGCTAAAAAAAATCAATCCAACACAAGTCATCCTGAATGTGGGCAAATACTTGAATAAATATAATTTTTCACATTAAACACATTTGAAAACATATATAAAAACAACTGTATGTTCCAATTCAATGCAGAATATCAGTTCTGCATACCCTTTAGTGAAATGTAGAGGGTTATTCCATACCTCACTAGCTTTCTTTCCTTCAGCCTCTCCCATCAGTACATTACTAGCTGCCAATTTACAGCTCTTAACCTCATTACTTCTCCAGAATAATAAATACCCAACTGCTTTTTTCTTCTCCTCCTGTCTGACTTCTGTAGGTTACTCTTGCATCTATCTGAATAGCTAGCTTTTGGCTGTGGGTGTTTCTGGCTGCTTTCTGTTTCGGACTCATCTGCTTCATTTCCTGATTCCTGGTCTGAAAGAACCTTCTGTTCCGCCGAGTGGAAAATAGCCCACTAATCCTGGGCTGAAATGCCATGGCTTTTGTACAAACAGCCAGCATCCATGTAGATCGCACCCTTCCCTTCCTGCAATGTTAGCTGCCAATCTGTTCAGTGAAGTTGGTTACTTCTTGTCAAGCTACAGAAACTTCACTTCTCCCATCCTGGGAAGTGTCTATAACTAGGTTAGCAGCTCTCTGATTTAGGTTTGTGATATTAATATAGCAAGAGTTTATGCAGTTTTGGCTAAATTCTGCCTTACTGTGATAGATAAATAAATAATTTAAAAAAAAAAAAATAATCCCACCCATTAACTACACCGCTCACTTTCCTTCCACTTGTGGAGTGACTAACACATTCCTAGAAAACATCCAGGAAAACTCTTCCTTGCAATCATCTGCAATTTCTTATGAATCCTCATAATCCTTTTACTGCATCCTTTTTGCCTTCCAATAATGCAACTTCAGTAACACTTCACATTTATGCTTTGACACAATCTTTGCCTTATCAGATACTTCTGACAATTGAAATTTAAGTTTTCTGTAGTACTTTTGCATACAAAGTTATTACTATAATTCCAACACAAGAAACATGGATGCTATCAAGCTGCCACATGTTGTTCAGAGGCAGCATTTCCTTCACTATTTTTTAATGATAGAGAGGTACACCGTGAGGCTGCTGAGCATTCCTTTGCATTCCATTCCACGATCAAATTCCTTTTCTAAACAACCTGTATTTCCTGAAATAACAGACAAAAAAACAGTACTTGTACAGACAAGTAAGAGGGAAAAGCAAGGGTCTTCCACCTCAAATGCTGATCTGCGTACTGCACAAGGTGTATAGATAAAAGAAATTTTTTAATTGTCATGAAATTTAACTCATGGCATATTCCTAAGGCATCTTACATTTAAGGTATCTTTAACCAGAGCCTACCTATGGACCATAATTATGTTAATATATTTTACTGAGGTTAAAGCTGTCCTCCAAAATAAACTTGCTGAACTAATCCAAATTAATTTTCATCATTAAAATTACAAGAAAAAGGGATGCTTTACTTGGTTTTCAAGATGTGGCATCTCATTGTACTAAGAAAATGAATCAGAACATGTAGACTTCAGTATGGTGTTATCTGACTCTTCCAAATGAGCTCCCAGCCTGAAACTTTGGTGTCACCTGAGTACTAAAGGAATGTCAAATAATACAATCTCCTTTTGCCTCTTGAGACTGAGGACCTTTTACTGAGAGGTCCTCAGCCTCAGGAAAATCAATTCTTTTGAAAGATAATCGATAAAAACGTATAATACTACAACAAAACTGCCTAATAACATTCAAGAAGAGCAGTTTACCATATCAAATTTGGAACTAACAAGTAGCTTCACACAAGCTATTACTGGTCACTGTAGTCTAATACATATATAAACTTTTGAAAGTGGGCTGTTCTGCAAGTAATATAGGTTTTCTACAATATTTTTTGCTTATGTAATTGTGTCTGTCACAATAAACATTCTTCTCAGTGTTTATTTAGAAAACAGTTATGAAAAGGACTAATTCTTAGTAAAGGGTAGACAGTACAATTAAGCATTTCTCACTTCCCCATGCCATTGCGTACATCAATCGAACGTTTCGGCAATTGTTCTGACATTTGTTTTCACCTTTAAATTGTTTGGGGTTTTTTTTTTTTAATTTCAAATAAACATTTCAACTTCAAGCTACGTTTTGTATCAAGCATATTTTGAAAGGTTTTGAAATATCACTTCAGAAAAGTGTGCGTGGAAAATAGTCTTTTCCTTGGGCAAAAGTATCAGGCAAAAATTATTTTCTGACTATTTTCATTGAAATACTTTACTTGGACTACATATAGGACATGTACTGAATTGTGCATAAATAAAAATTCATTAAGGGTATACCTGAAACCTAAAGAAAGAATCCAGGCAGGCATGTGTATACTGCTAACTATTCCTTGTGTTTATCTTGGTACAACTCCATTCCCAAACCCATTGCAAGATTATGCAAATACTTGTAGCATGCATTTTCTTTGGAATAGTTTGTCAAAATTATTTTCAAGATACTGTTCTATGCAGCGGGGCATTAGTCCCACTGAAGCCACTATGTTCTGGCTAAAGACTGAGAGAAAGCCTACTAGGTAACGACTGATGTGCAATTAAGTATCGAGCTGTTGATGATGTCTAATAATTTTAATTCATTAATAGGTAACAGATAAGAAGGTAAAACGGTAGTACAGGCCTCATGATTACTGTAGCTCACAAAGAAGAAAAGCACCTGCTTTTCTGCAGAAAATTAATTCAGAATAGTCACATTCTGACAAAAAAGAACACTTGAAGACAATATTTAGCAAGCAGAAAGAAGTACTGTGGAAACACTATCTGTATTATATTTAATATATACCAGGGCATGAGACTAAATCCTGCTGTGTGTTCCTATGTGATGTCACCAGGAAACAAATGCACACTCTACACCTGGTTGGACTAGTGTCAGACAAAGGCATAATCCATTCTTTCCTTTGAAAACATTTCTTTCTCAAACAGGTGGTTCTTGAAGATGGAAGAAGATGCACACTGCTTTCAGGAATAATTTGCTCTTATATAACCTGACCTGCTCAGGTTATTTTCATTTCACAGAATCATAGAATATCCTGAGTTGGAAGGGACCCATAAGGATCACTGAATCCAAGTCCTGGCTCCACAAAAGGCCAGCCAAGTCAGGTCATTTGACTGAGTGCATCATCCAGACACTTCTTGAACTCAGGTAAGCTTGGTACTGTGACCACTTCCCTGGGGAACCTGTTCCATTACCTGACCATCCTTTTCACTAGAGAGCCTCTTCCTAAGATCCAACCTAAACCTCCCCTGCCACAGCTTCATACCATTCCCTTGAGTTCTATCACTAGTCACCAAAGACAGAGATCAGCACCTGCCCCTTTGCTCCCCCTCACAAGGAAGCCAGTTAGATCCACCACTGATAAATGAGGGAAATTGCTACTTTACAAAATATGAACATGCACACAGGGAGACCCTTCCCTGGCATTTTCAGAGAGCTCCAGTGAAAAAAGAACAGGATAATTTTCAAAACATGAGCTCTGGGGTTTTTTTGTGCCACTTTGTTTTTAGAACCTTGCAGAGCTGTTACCTGTATGTGCAAGTAACAGATTTACTTCACAAGAGAAAGAATGGGGATAGTCTTCAGAGTTCATGTGGATGTTCAATATGCACAACCACCCATACAAGACGGTGACCCAAAATTCAAGTACTGTTTTTAAAATATGGTGCTGTAACTAGAATCCCATCAGATTTATAGAAGAAAAGCTAATGACTGAAAGGTTTCATACAATGATTTTTTTTTTTTAAATTCTCAGGAAAAAAATTAAGAGAAGTGCTGAATTAATCAGATTAAAATTGCTTCCTAATTGAAGTATAAGAAAATTGTTTGAAAAGCTGTTTCTTTTCTTTACAGTGAATGATTTAATTTCTGATTCAGACTTTAAGTTTTCTTTCAAACAGTGAAAGAATATTTCAAAACAAGTCAGTACATATTAAGATGACAAGGGTTCTACATTGAAACAGGTTGCCCAGAGGAGCTGTGGCTGCCCCCACTCTGGAAGTGTTCAAGGCCAGGTTAGATGGGGCTTTGGGCAACCTGGTCTAGTGGAGGATGTCCCTGCCCATGGCGGTTGGAACTAGATGATCTTTGAGGTCCCTTCCAAAACAAACCATTCAAAAAAATTCAATTAAAAAAAATAGTAAAATGTCTTATTTTCCTCCTGACATCTATTTTGACAAAAACAATGCAGCTGACCTTAGAAAAAGGAAAAGGTATAACCAGTTACTGGCTGAAGGCTATTTTTCACATTCTTCCATTTTTGACCTCTCACAACCTGGTCCCTTAGCTGAGTATGGCAATATGCTTTCAAAAGACAAGCTTGGAAAATAACATTCTTAGCCACCCCAGATTTTAATAATTATTGACTCAACAGATACAACAAAAAACATACCATGAAACCACTGTAAGTCAAGCTATTTCTAACTCTGTCTCCTAGTAATGTTGAACTTGACTTTTATGCTTCTTAATAACTTCCTCCAAGCTTAAAAGAGAGGATGGCATAATGATTAATGTGATTTATTTAAACTTGGAGTATCTGTTCTTAACCTATACGTAGCTTAAGTTTGCCATTTACTTCATACCTCAGTAAGAGATTGCAAAACACTATATTTTGCAACTGCTTAACTGTCATAATGAATTACATCATAGATTACTAATTCTCTTTCCTTTCTTTTTTTTTTTTTGTCTGTCAGGTAAAGGAGACCAAAACAGTGCTGCTGCTCATCTCAGGTCTATCTACATCAGCTATGAGCTCATGGATTTTGAATTTTCTTACCATTTTCAGTATATCAGCATGCAAGGCTTGAAACTGATAAGAATGGATTCCCCCAAAACAGATACAAGGAAAGTATTTCTACAAACCTTTAAAGTGTCAGGTATCCTAATATTTTTGTTTGCGTGTTCATGGATGAGCGAAAATACTTAGGCTTTTACCTACATAAGTTACATCACTAAATGTTTCCTTCAGAGCTCTTTGCATTCCATATAGGTATGACCTTATTATTCGCAACTCTGAAGATACTGCAGCTGTACACCAAAATAAAAAATTAACAAATGTTTACAGGCTACAACTCTTACAAAAAATAGAGAGGTATCAGTTGATACTAAAATTAACTTTTTTTTTTTAGACTGGATACATAGATAGAGCCACAAAAATCTGGAACTTTTGAAAAAAATGCTAGGGGCTTTTGAGTAGGACACTAAGGTATTTATATAGTTTAATTAGCAATTGCATCTTTAAAAATCCATTTTGATACCTTTCCAACCTGTATAGTTTAGTATACTAAACTGGTTTTAATGAAAAACTGTGGAAAGTATCAATCTAACCCAAACATACTGAAACAATTGTGGAAGAAGTCAAAGAATGGCTGCATTGTTACTCTAACAATAAGAGGATATGAGGACTGGCTCAAAAAAGATATACAAATTTTTGTAGTTCTACAAATCTTCTTTGTTAAAATGTTTTAAAGCATATATATAATCATTATAATCTGAAAAGTAAAGTAATTCTTATCTCATTATTCCTTTCAAGCTGTCCAGTCAAACCTTCAAAACTATGTACCATCTAGATGGCAAAGTAGCATCTCAGTCCTCGGCAGCTCTTATGCCTGAAATCAGTCTGGTAAGGAAAATAGTTGTTTGGTTTGGTTTTGTTGGGTTTGTTGGTTAGTTTTTTCTCATACAACTGTAATAATTTTGTAGCACAAACATTGTATTTTAAGAAACTAGATATTTACATTCTTGTCTAAAAACCTATCTAAATTTAAAGAGAATTGTAGTATGCCATTTCCTAAATAAATATTCTGATTTAATGTTATGTCCTTAAAGTCTAATATTAGAATATCGTACTTTCTGAAAGAAATGTAAGTACTGCTTCAATATCTTGGGGGGGTGGAGGGGGGTGGTGTGGTATTGTGGGGAGCAGGGGGACAAATGCACTTCTAATTCTTAATTTTCAGTTATCTTTTTAAACTAAGAATTACATGGGGGCAGAGGGGTGTATCTTTAAAATACAATTCTGAAGCAACCACCAGTATTACATCCCTCCCATAACATTAAGCAGAATAAAACCCCTAAACATTTACTTTCACTATTATAATCCTGAGAAAACAAAGAAATTGCAGCCACTACAAATCATCTGTAGCAGCAATCACAATTAAGGTTAACTTTTCTGTTTTCTACTGAACAAATGAAAAAAGCAGATTTCAACTGCTTTTAACAGATCCAACTGCTCTGAATCAGATTAAATCTAGAAAAAGGTAGCATAGCACAACAACACTAATTGATAAGTGCACACCAACACCTAAGTAATTTTACTCCTGTGAGCCATCTCAGAAGTTTTTTTTGTTTGTTTTTGTAATTGTAATCAATATAGTCAGAATAAAGGAGTCACTTGAATAGATTCCTTAATTCTTCAGAGACAGACTATATGCTTGTTTACCATTTTTCAAAGAATGCAGAAATAAAACAAACAAAATATTACCATAATGGCTATATTAAAAAACAATTTACTGATATAATGTCTGGGCAAATATGATTTCTTCATACTCCATACATGGACAAGAGCATCTTTTCTAACAGACAACTTCGGTATGAACTTAAATGCAAAGTTTACAGCTAGCACAATTCAGTGCTATTTTTACAGCAAGTAATAGTTTTCTGATCAACTCAGTGAATTTTATGTGTGTCTCAAGAGAAAAAGCACAGGATAGATCACTCCTAGGGTTCTTACAGAAACTACCAGCACTAAACGAGTACATCATGCAAGCAGAGTTTGTAAGGACCTGGAAATTGACATTTGGTGTTTATACTGGTCAATTTTACCACACAATTTTGGACTCTGATGATGCATTACAGTAATATGTTTTCAGAGAACTTTCTGTTATTATGTCAGTGTAACACATCACCAAATTAAACAGTCTTAAAAAGATTAATATTTCCACAAAGGGAAATAGAATCTTTAGCAAAGAAATGGAGAATATAGGCAGCAACAACTAAACAGAAATAAACATTGCCTCAAACAAGGTTTGCAACCTTATAATGTCCAGGATAATGACATTTTGAGTTTGAGAATGTTCTGTTCTATGATTTTGGAGGAATAAAGCTCATCAACATCTTGCTGTCAGGTTCTGGCTACTTTTGTCAGATTATTGTCTGGCTCTTGAAGTTCAGTCTGCATTTTCCCATCTTTTTAATTTGCTGTATTTCATACAGAGCAAAATATTTCATTTTTTCCAAATATACTGATGAAAAATAGTAGTGTTTTGAAACACTTTTTTGGAGCAGTTTTCTGGTATCTTGCATATTTCCATTTTCATCCTGATGTTGCTGAGTTGTGCTGAATATTTAATTTTGCTAACCTGTCACTCCCTCCCCCCCTGCCCCCATCTATATAAGCATGAATATTTATGAAGGCAGCAGTGGCTAACCTGCACCTTGTGTCATCTGAAAAAGATATGCAAACTGGAGGCATGAGATGAGAAGGGAGGAAGACTACAATTGTTTTTTCAATCTTTAGAACACAAAATAAGAATTGTCTGAATTAAAAGGAACATGCAGTTCCTTACAGTAATTATTTTAAACATTCCCACCATCGTAGAACCACTGAATGGTTTGGGTTGGAACAGGTGTTAAATACCATCCAGTTCCAAGCCCCTTGCTATGGACAGGGACACCTTCTACTATACCAGTCTAGGGGTTCAGGAAACTCAGTCATTTCCAAGCTCTGGCCTCTCTGCATGGGCACATAATAATAACTAATAGGTGGGAAAAGGACATGGAAACAAATAGGCACAGAGTGATTGGTCAATGGGGTTGCGTAAGTCCACATCAAGGGACCAAAAAATCTCCATGACCACTTTTAGTTTCTTCCTCTCAGGTATGTTTTGAAAGTAGAAATAAAACCAATAAGTCAATACACATCACTGCCAGCCTCCACCGCAGGATACCTAGATCAGAAGTTTATCAACATTGAGGGCTATTCAGTATGAAATGGGTGTCCTTCTTGCTGGTATTTCAAAGGGTAAATGTTCCGAAGATCTTAGGCCCTAGAGAGGAATTCATTCTTGAAAAACTCCCCAGACTCCTTTGATTGGCTCCAGCTTGAGCCTATGCAAAGCATATATAAATCCTTGAAAAAATACTGTTGGTGTCTGAGAGGCAGTGCTTTTTCTGAAGGTCAGATGCTTTAAGGAAGTATAGTCCTAAAACCTTCTGTGTTCATTTCCTCTGGATCATTGTAAGTTGCACTTTTTAAAGTTAGTATCAGTACCCAGACAGCTGTAAATCTTGGAGTGTAGGAAGAAACAGACTAGGGATAAAGGATGCAACCCAGGTCACAGTGAAATCACTGGGTCTGTAAATTTCCAGAATTCCCTCCTTGAACACTTCCTTTGCCAGAAACAAATACCCTATGTCTTTCACACTCATCTTTTTCCTTCTCTGCTTTAAAAAATTCTATTTCACAGAAGCATAATGAATAATGTATATAAAATACTGTGATGTGATATTGATTTACTAAGTTTGTGATAAACACAAACTCACTATGATCAACTGAGTAGGATATATGAAAAATGATATAGAACTTCTTTCAATGAGCAAAAAGCCATAACACAACTCTAAATGATTCACAGAAATGACTTGTAGCAAATCTATTAAGTCCTGTAGCATAGCTCTCCAAGAACAGCATGTTTCCCTGCAGAATTGCTTTTGCTTCTTTATACAATCTACTCTGAAGTATCTCAGTGAAGACTGAGACAGGGCTTTTACCAATACCTTTGGGAAAGAGCTCCACTACATAATCTATTCTCACTGTCAATCACTTTTTCCTAATACTCAATGAATCTGAATTTTCACTTTAGTAATCCCATCATATTACTCCCCCTGTACTTCTGTGCTTCAGCATTTATACTCTTCAAATATTTATAGGTATTGTTAAGCAAAAGAAAAAGACATTTTCCCTCAGCATATCAGTTTCTCTGCCTGAATGCTGTTGGTTGTCGGTTTCCCTCACAGCACTGTATTTCTTTGCACATTCCAAATAACTGTCAGATAAATTATTATTTGCTGCTGCTGGACAAAACAGACCATACAGAAAACACCTTTTCCCGCCTCACTTTCCTGTTACCCCTCTGTTTTCTTTTAAATCTGATGTTACATTATCTAAAGAAGTTATGGAATGAAGTTTTCCAAATAAGGAAAACAAGCAATAATCAGATATTTTACAGGGACCCACCCCACCCACCCCCCATATATAATAATTTTGGATACCTGGTCCAAACCACAAATTATTTTTACCAAACACACTGTATTAACAAAACAATGTATAATGAAAACATCTTGTAGGTCAGGCATGCTTTGGTGATCTTTCCATTCTGATTTCAAGTGCTTCAGAACTGATGACATGAAAAGGAAAATAATGTTTCTTTTCCTCTCTCTCCTTTCTTCATTACTGCCTCAACTTCATTAGAGGGCCAAACTCTGAAACTACACCTTTCACTCTTCTTTGCCTATACAGTTACTTCACAACACCAATTTAAATTCCTTTAAGATAAGCAACATTTTCTCCTTTCCTAGACTTTCTCCAATTTTCACAGACTCTTATCATAGAGTAGCCCAGGTTGGAAGAGATTTCAGAAGATTTTATGGTCTAACCTTTCATGGGCCAGCAATGGGGATTCCATCACATCCCTTTGCGTGCTAGAATACTGCGTGCGATGAGGTCTCTCTGAGCCTTTTCTTCTCCAAGGAGAAAAGACCCTGCACTCCAGTCTTTCTTCACAGAGCAAATCCTTCAGCCATTCTAATAATTTCCATGGCACTTCTTTAGATCCTCTCATCTTTCCACATCTTTTTTGAATTTTGCAGACCACCACTGGGAACAGTACTCCAGATGCATCCTGACAAGTGCTGAGTAGAGATGGATGATCACTATCTCTGCAAGCAATGCCCTTGAGGATGCAACCCAGGATCCAATTTACCATTACTCTTGCAGCAGCACACTACTGACTCATGTTCCCCATGTCCCTTTGAGCAAGGCTGCTCCCTAGCCAGACAGCAGCTAGCCTGTACTGGGCTCTTTGGTTATGTTGTCCCAGGCACAGGACTTCATAGGTGTTTTAAGCTTCATACTGTTCATGCTAGCCTACTCTTCCAGCCTGAGCAGCTCTCTCTCTAATATGGTTCTCCACATCATCACCACCACCTAGTTCAGTGTCATCAGCAAACTTAGTGAGGGTGTTTTCAAAACCATAATCTCGATTCTTTAAGAAGATATTCAACAGTATGAGGTCCAATATTGATCTCTGGGGGACCCCACTTAAAACAGACTACTAGCCTGAGTAAAAAACGTTGATTATGAACCTGAGTGCAACCCATTTCACAGACCATCCATCCAATCTGTCGTGTTTTATGTAGGAGAAGGTTGTGGTGTGTCTAAGGCTTTCCTGAAGTCCAGGTAAACAATATCCACTGGTTTGTTGCAGAAAGTTATCAGGTTAGTTAGTTCCTATGTCTTGCTTAATTTTATTTCTCATCTGCTTTCTGTAGACTCCTATCCCCCTTTTATAGATTAATATTTCTTTATATGCTTCTGAAGTATTTGATAATCCCCCCTGTAAAAGCTGTTGTGAAGAATCACATTTGTGTGCCTCCCCCACTCACCACTGTTGTGTTTGGTGGTATGTTTGAAGTACTAGTACCTGCAGTCAGCTAAAGAGACCTAACGATTCTTGACCCATGATCTAACTAAGTTTGAGCTTCGCCAGTAAAGCTGCTTTAAATAGTGACCTTTCATAGAATGTCCTTCAGGGTGGCTGAGGTATTCCAAACTGTTCTAACCCAAACTCCCTTTTTGAAACCAGCAGAAAAATACACCATCCTCTTGATCATCCTAGTAAAGTACACTGGTGTGCCTTCTGGATTTTAACACTATTTTTTCACCATTCTTTACTCACTGTAGTTATTTTCTGTTCATCCTGAAACTTATGGCTTAGAATTGATTGATAAATTGGAGTCCTTACTAAAAAGGACCCGCTTTTTTGATTACTAATAATATAGATCACCAGTTTTCCCCGTTTTCCTTCAACTCCTTTCATGTTGGCAAGAAATGGATTTGAAATGTCTCTTTCAGGATTGTCTGCTTTCCATTTAGTTAAGATGACTTCTCTGTAATTTATGAATTTCCTTGCTAGTTTGCTGAAAGTGCTACTCAACAGAAATATAGGTAGTTAAAAATCTCCCATCCTTTGATACGCAGTATCTTCAAAAGAGACAGAATTTCTTCAGAATCACTTGAAATATGCCTGATGATAGACTGCTTTGTTTATATTTCTTCACTGGAAAGTTATCCAGCAGTTTCCTAGCCCTGTAAGTGTTTTTTAAACATCATGGCCATCCATTTACTTGTTCCATTTTCATTTGTCCTGTATAAATTACGTTACACTAATCCATACCAAAGCCTATTAAAAAATTACCTAAGTTCATCTGAACCCAAAACTGGTGTTCACATATACTTTCAGACTCTTTCTGGGCATTTTCTGTATCTACAGCACAGGTGCTTCATGGCTCTTAACACTTTTGCCAGAATACCTGTCTTCTCACTTTTATTTTGACAGGAATGTATATGCCAAGTTACCTGAATTAAGTAACATTTCCATCTCTGTATTTCTTGGCCACTTTAAATAACACTTAACAAATGACACACATACTTATTTTTTCATTCATAATATTAATTTATATCAATTTAGTTACTTGAAAACCTCAGTGCTAGAGAAACGTAATAAACAAATGTGTCACTCAACATAGTCTGACCATTTTGTTTCTTTCAGTTGCAAGATTTTCCACAGTGAAGTCTTGATATAACTCCTATTAAGGTCAGTGGGAGATAGTGGCAATTACATTAGGTTATCAATCAGGATTAGAGAGATCTGTATATTGACTGATCTAGGGGAAGCAGGAAAATCCACTAAGATGTAACAGCTGAATTTTAAACATGCAGATTTAAAAAACAGCAGTTAAAATATTGTCTTATGAACCCAAATATTCTACTTTATAGTCTTAATCATGCCACTCCTCAGGAAATACAGATGTATTTCCAAATATCTTAATACAAAATATTAATAACAAATATCTTAAGTATGGGGTGCAGGGGGAATTGGCCAGCCCCTTTTCTGTGGTCAGTGGAGATAGAACAAGGGGCAATGGCTGCAAGTTGGAGCACAGGAAGTTCCGCACCAACATGCGGAGGAACTTTTTCCCAGTGAGGGTGACAGGGCACTGGAATAGGCTGCCCAGGGGGGTGGTGGAGTCTCCTTCTCTGGAGATATTCAAGACCCATCTGGACGCCTATCTGTGCAGTATGAGCTAGGGAGCCTGCATTGGCAGGGGGGTTGGACCCCATGATCTCTGGAGGTCCCTTCCAACCCCTCCAACTTTGTGATTCTGTATTCTGCATAGAAATTAGACGCATCTAATTCAAAAGAAACCTGAATGGTCTATGTACCTCAGAAAAAAATCTCAATGGCTCCTGGTAGATTATCAGATAAAGATTAACTTTTGGTAACACAATCTGTATAAAAGAGGAATATAAAACTGAAAAAAGTAGGGAGACTGACGGATAAAAATGGTTAGACAAGGTACAGAGATCAGCAAGACTGACTGAAAGACTGGAAAAAATACCACACAGGAAAAAAACCATAGGATTTTTGGTTCATTTCATTCAGCAATGAGGTGAGCAACTGCCACAGTTCAAGAGGATCTACGGTGGATGGAGGGGGCAGAGAAAGTCGGTAACAGAGCGTCCAAACACAAAGGAAGATAATCTGAAAGTAGATTCCTTCATGTGTGAAGCTACATACTTATAACAGGAAGGCCATTTAATCACAATAAATATTTCCAGTGAAAAGTAGTACATTCTATAGTTTTTTGGGTTTTTGTGAGGGCAGGGTTCTGGTGTGGGTTTTGTGCTTGGGTTTTTTTAATGGTGGAACAGTAAAAAACCATACAGCGGCTAGTGTATTTGAGAAAAAAATACTTCAGCTAAACCCAATGACCTATTTTATATAGGAAGCCATGTTAGATTATCAGTGTTCCTTGGAAACTGTGACAGTTTTGATTAATAGAAGATTACAGAATAGGGACAATCTTAAAGACTATGAGTGTCAAACTTCTGGTTAAATTTAATGCAGCTATAAATGGGTCAACACAACCACAGATGTCACCATACTTGCTTAAACTTAGCTGAATAAATCACTCTTGACTACTCAATACCCTTGCATTCTTCTGCCAGTAACGAGATAATCTACTGCTTCATAAAATCTGTGGCTTCAGCCATCCAAGAATTTCATGGAATTTTGCCCCCTGGAATTACCCTCACACTGATACACTGCATGCATCACTAGAAAAGGCACCATAAAGAATCAAGTGTTACAAAGCCCCAGGTCAAGGAGATTGGCTGCATCTAACATTTTGCAAAGGTACACAAAGGCTTCATGAATGCCTTGCAAACCAACTTGAGACTTACACATGGAAATTCCAAGACCAGTATCCAGATATGGAAATTCCAGATTCCTTATGAACATGATGGCTCCTTAAACATAAGCACCTTGTTTGTGTGCCACAAGGGAGAAAACTGGTCCCTCTACGTAATTACTGATAGGTTTTTCAAGTGCATTTTGATGAAAGCAGCTTTGATTCTGCACTGTTGAGATCAATGAAAGCTTCTCCATTTTTTTTTCTGGTGTCAGGGTCAGCCCCAATAAAAATCAAATAATGTGTTACACAAATAATGTAAATCATATAATTGATTCTAATGACATAAATCAAGTACAACTTTTACCAACAGCAATGAATTATTCCAGGGCATATATCCAAAGAGCCTCTGCCTATCTTCCAGTAAAGCTCAGAGTTTACCAGCCAGCAATCAACTTTTCTTGTAAAGCGCTCACTCTTGCTTATACTAAATTCCAAAATTTGGAATATAAATCAGCCAGTGTAAATGTACAAGCTTTCCAGCTTTTTAAAAAATAAAAAGTAATAGGGAAAGCCCTCTTTGAAAACCCAATATCCTTCAGTTCAGACTTTCTGAAATCTTCATGATTCTTTTAGTGACTTGGTTGCCAGCATGAAAGCGGGCAACAGTAAAAACTACTTGATACTCATGTACCCCAAGTTCTGCAAGGTCTGCATTCCATGACCAAATGGATAGACTGCTTTGAGAAAAGTTGTGGTGGTTTCGGGCTGGTTTGTGTTTTGGTTGGTGGTTTGTTGGGGTTTTTTTCCCCATGGGTTACAAACAATATCCATTAACCTCTTTCACATTTAAATTACATGTGACAATACTAGTACATGTAAGAACTTTTCATTCTATAGTATCACGCTCCTCTCACAGATCGCACTCAGCAAGGAACTAAAATGGGACTACTTTCAAATCTGTAGTCAAATCTGGATTTGTGCACTTGCTTCTCCTCTATATTAAATGCATCTGTGGAATTACAAAAAAATAATTATACAGCTCAAGAATAAAGTTTCCTTGCTACTGTTTTTCATCCATAAAAACCACAATCAATTAAAACAAATGGGAAGGGAAAGGAAATAAACCAGCAATTAACAAAGAGTTGGAGTATTAGTCCCAGTAAACCAACACAGTAGAAAGCAAACGATTGATTTTTAGGGAACATCTACCAAGTCTTAAGATCTCTATCTTTTTAATTCATTTGCAATGATATCTATCCACTGTGCATGAAAAACAAACACATATATTAGCAGGTGTTTTATAACCAGAACCAATATTTTTCTAGCATCATCTAGAAGCTTGCAGAACTAGCACCAACAAATAACCTGCATCAAAGCCTCAATTATTGCAGGGCATAATCTTTTTGAAGAGGTCAGGAGGTCTAGTGTTCATATCCAAAGGGTACCAGATTCAATTGTACATTTATTGTTCATTTGGAGTATTCAAAATGTATTCCTTGTAATTTCTATGACAGTAATACGTAGTACAGGCACAAAAACCAGCTTGGTTTTTAAAATGTAAATATTAAACTTAAGAATTTTAAATAAAACATTTTAAATAGTTGGCTCATGTTTAAATTTATGCTCTACATATACATGGAACTCTTAAAATCCTCTCTGTTAAAGCTGACTAACACTTTGATGTTACTCTGGTCTATTTTTATGTTTTAGGGTTTTTTTATAAGCTCTGACAATTTCCTCAGAGCTGGCTCTTACAATAAACTTTATATATTCATTAAAGAAAACCCTGGAAACAGACAAAATTTGTGTCTTTGGTCCATATCTAGCCCATTATAATGCATTAATAATTTCAAATTAGTCAGACTACCAAACTGGTAAGTTAATTAACATTTCACAGGACTTATTCTACACCACAGCTAGAGGATCAACAGCATTGATTTGCAGCAGCAATACCAGTAAGTTGCTACTCTGTGGTAAGAATTCAGGGAGGAAAAGTCAGTGTCACAAAGATAAGTCAGCCATGTAGAATGACTTCCCCATGACATATTTTTCCTCCAAACCATATCAAATTTCTCCTCTTTCTTCCTGCAGGTAACTTACAGAAGAGGAGCTGCCCAAGATCTGGAGAGTAGGGAAAAAAATTCAATCAAAACTGGAAAGATAAATATACTTCTTAAATAGTCTTTTATGACTACTTTTATGATGGGACATAACAACCCCGTGCAGCACTACATGCTTGGGGAAGAGTGGCTAGAAAGCTGCCTGGCAGAGAAGGACCTGTGGGTGTTCATTGACTGCCAAGTGAACATGAGCCAGCATGTGCCCAAGTACCAGGAAAGCCAATAGCATCCTGTCTTCTACTAGAAACTGCATGGCCAGCAGGTCGTGAGTAGTGTTTGTGCCCTTGTACTCGGCATTGGTGAGGCTGCACCTCGAGTATTGTGTTCAGTTTTGGGCTACAAGAAGGACATTGAGATCCTGGAGCATGTTCAGAGAAGGGCAACCAAACTGGTGAAAGGGCTGGAGAGCATATCATATGAGGAGATGCTGAGGGAGCTGGGGTTGTTCAGCCTGGAGAAGAGGAGGCTGAGAGGAGACCTTATCGCCACCTCAAAGGAGGTAGTAGAGAGGTGGGTGTTGATCTTTTTGCCCAAGCAACAGGTGATAGGACAAGGGGGAATGGCCTCAAGCTGTGCCAGGGCAGGTTCAGATTAGACATCAGGAAAAAGTTCTTCACTAAATGGGTTATCAGGCATTGGAACAGGCTGCCCAGGGAGGGGGTTGAGTCACCATCCCTGAATATATTTAAAAGACAGGTAGACAAAGTGCTCAGAGATACGGTTTAGTAGAGAGCAGGTTCAGTTGGACTCTCAAAGGTCTTTTCCAAGCTAGTGATTCTGTGACTGTCACATACATACATACATAAATATTTACATTTAAGACCCTTCATCCACCACAGAGACTGGATTTATGAGAGAAACAATGGTAAATTTGGCAGTTCTTCACCCTCAATGGTCTACACCTGTCCATCCTCAATAAATTTTCTTTTAATGACAGTTATTAGTGACATAGAAAGGGCTTATGTGCCGTGTATTAGATGTTAATGTTCAGAACACAACTCATTTAAGGGCATAAACCCTATCACTAATTTGAATATACAATTTGCAGCATTGGATGGATATAAAACAGCACAGATACATCTATCTAGAAGGCAACTCTAACATTGTCTAGAAAATATGAATAAACTCTGCCTGTGTGAATATGACAACCCTCTTACATAATTAGTTACCAGTATGCTTTGCATACATATATAAGGAAAACCATATGGTCACCAGACGAAGGTGTTATTGACAAAAATGTCACTGTTATGCAAAGCAATTGCCATACTTTATTTGCTGCCTGTAAGAACTAGAACTCTTTAACATCTGTTAATCTTTCGGGCATGTTTGCAAATGTACTGTTCAAACCTTATGATCAATGCAGAGCAACATCTTTAAAACACATTATGATATTCTACCTGCTTTCACCAAAATCACGAAACTCCATTGATTAGATGAAATTACATCTTTGCCTCCCTTCTAAACAGACATACAGTGAAATTACAACTAGGCCACCTTTAAAACAAATTATTATCAAAACCTAGAAGTTTGTTTTTAAAGATACTATAGTATGCTAGTTCTTCCTGTCAAGTAAACACTGCCAAAACCAGTGGAAACTCTTTATAACACAATTCTATCTTAAAAGATCTCTATTAACTATAGAATGATGTAAAATGTACAAATACCATAATATCTGACAATTTGAAATAAAATTATCCCAGAGTGATACCTGGTCTCTATGCCAAACTACTTAATCAACAAATGCATAATTAATGTATCCATCTGTTATAATGCAGTAATCCCAGGTAGCACTGTGCATTCATTTTTACAATTCAGTCCTGTGCCACCATATGAACCAATCTGCTCTGTCCACTGTGTTGAATGATGACAATAAACTGAAAACAAAACAGAATATTAAACTCTGTGTGTCAGGATATATGAATTCCTGCATAAACCAATAAAATATTATGGAAAAAGGTTTTATTTTAAAGAATTAGTAGCATCTGCAGAATATGATCTTCCATATTTTCTGGTCTTTTACAATAGATTCAATAAGATGATTTTTTATTGTAATCTCTAATGTTTCTTTTAGAAAAATAGTACTGCACAGAATACTGGAAAGAATATTGTAAGACCATGTTTTTACTATATGAATTTCAGAACTCTGTGGAAGGAGGGATAGCTTAAATAGATCTTCATTCCTTTTGTTATTTCTTTAAATGAATTATTTGTATTTTTTCACAGACATTTTCAGGTATTGTGAAGTAACTATTGGAAGTTAAGTGCACAGAGAAACAAAAGAAATAAAAACTACTTTATTAATAGTGATCATGTTCCTCAAATCAGGAAGCCAGGAATACTACAGAGAGAGTAATTATCTTCTAAAAGAAAAAAAAAACACTAAGTCATTTCAGTATTTTTTCTTAAGGAATCCCCTGCTTACTGAAGGACAGAAGGAAATACAATCTTAACTCCAGATTAAAAAAACTCCAAAACTAACGTAAAAAGCACTACTGAACAGACACCCATGCTTATGCGTTTTTTGAAAAATCTTGTAATTTCACTTGAAATTACAATTTCAGTTATTCTTTTCTTTTTCTTTCATCCTCAGTATGATATCCAACCTACTGATAACAAAAAGAGAAAAGAAAAAAGACAGAAGCCATGTTCCCACTGCCTTCTGAAGGCTCTACACTTGAGATACACAATTGAATCCACTATCTTCTCTAAGTTTTTCTTTGTAAATGAGCCCCTCTGCAAAATATTACTGGTTTTGTTACATACAGAAAACATTAAAGAAACGCCCAAACTCTCATCTAATTTATATCCCATCCCTACACCAAACTATTTTTTTCCTAAATGATGATGATATTTTCTTGCAAAATGGTATAATTCTTATTTCTGCTCAGTCTTAAAACACACAATGTGTACTTCAAGTTGATCTGATGTAAACAAAAATTACTTTTATTTGCTATGCAGAAAAAAGAAATCACCATATTTCAAGGTAGGTGATATTTTAAGGAGCATCTTCCATTAAATACCTCAAGACAACTGTATTTCAGGTAGTTCTAGTCCAAGTATAAATTACCTCAGTCCTCACCCTAAGCTGTATGACATTAAAGGCATCTGATATGAATTGTAGGTGTAGTGGTTCAACCAAGAAGTGACCATAAGAACTCCTGTATGAATTCCATCTGGCTTAATTTCAGTGATAACGCAATGTCACTCTAGATTTTAAACATTTCAAATCAAACTGTTTCAATGGAAACTTTTTCAACAGCAGAAGTAAATGAACAGGTAAATACAAATAACCAAGGGATAAAGACAATACCACACAAAGCAGTAAGAAACCGATAATAGCAATATAAGACAGGTTTGTAGGACGACAATCTTCTCGATGTGTCTTTAGATTATCACAGCTATAGAAAAGTATCAGAAAAAGGGTGAAGGAGAAGAGACAGATATAATAAAAAAATCCAAGAAGAAGCAGGATATGATCAATTTGTTCCACCAACATTTCCAGTAGATGTCCAACAACTAATCCCAGACTGCCTTTCAAAGGTGGACAGGAGCACAGACAGTAAGACCACTGTTTTTTCTGGATGTCAGCTTTTGAATTCTGAAGTCTTTTGGCTCACATAATCCCAGCATAATGAGAGCAAAATACATCATAGAAAAACAACTGTAGCTAGGTACTTCCCTACCATCTCCATCTGTAACCTCACAAATCCACAGATCATGTGGGTGAAGAAGAGCTTGTGTCACAAAAATAGCCCCCAGGAAGCAAACAGCTATTATAAAATATTCATAGAGAAAGTACTGGTGGTTTTTGTCTTATTTTGAAGGAAATACTAGAACAAAGTTAGCCTTCCTAAGACACTAAGGAAAAAAAATTAAAATAACAATATCACAGTATAGAAATCGCAGAAAGCAAATTACCAGGGCAGGCTTTTAAGTATTTTCTACAGAAATAGCAGAAGCATATATAGGAAACAGTATAATATGTACAGAAAAATACATGCCTGTTCTGTCCATTTGAAAATAGTAATATAAAGAAGCAATATTGTACTAAATTTTGTACTAAAGTTTTGACATTAATTTCACAGAAATCTGCTATCATTCTATCCATCAGTTCCTGTTACATCTGAAGGAATGTAGTATAAGTTAATATTTGAAAAAAAGTTTGCTTTGATCTTGGGAAGTCACATGAACCCTCAGATTTGATTTGTATCTATTTGAATATTCAACATTTATCATTAGAAGCCTGCAAGAAACCTTTCACACACCAAGAAAAAAAACCCAAAAAAAAGAAAGAGAAGCAAAATCCTTTTTTACAGGCTGAAAGCTTTCTTCCAATATTATTCAACAGAGCAGAAAGATAAAGGTGTAAGAGAAAAAAATCAGCTGAAAACCTCTTCAGTTCAAGATTCAAACAGAAATCAGTGTCATTGCTTCAATATATGGAATCTGTCATCCATAAAGGTATTTTATTCTTCTCCTAAAGCACTCTTTCACCCCTAAACACCTTTCAACATGCAAGAAAAAAAATTATAGAAACACATTACTCATTCAGAAAAATGACCCTGTTCTCTATCAATACTGGTTCAGAACGCCAATGTTCTTGATCACATTAAATAAAACACCACACCAGATATATATATAAAAAAATAATGTTCCAATGGGTGCAATTTCAGTGTGGCATACATGACTACTATAATTCAGACAAGAATTAAAAATTTTGAAACAGCAATCATTTATGAATATAATAGCTGATCCTCTCTCCTTGGTTACAGGAAAGGAGTAGAACAACCTTCAGAATTTTATTCTGCTTTTGGCTTTTTTTAGAGCAGTATAAATCACAGAATTTGAATGCTTTATCTTAATATAACTAAAAAAAATTACAAGTATTTCAAAATTTAAATGGTCCTACACTACATACAGTGAACAAAGAAGAACTGGAAAAAAGTATTAGCAGGGGCCATTATAAAATTTAGAACTTGAAGCAAACACAGACTATATGGTTTCAATATATAAAGCTAGATAAAATTTTTAGATATTGCCTTTTATGTTCACCTATTATTTGGGAATGTTCCCACTGAAACATGCAGTGTATTTATGAGCATTCCTATCCATTATTGCCACCACCACACTCCATAATACTGTCTGTATAATTCTGAGCACTGGACATTTCTTGCACTGCACCAACTATTTTGTATTTACTAGGCCCATGTCACTTTGCTTGAATTTAATGTGAGGTTCCATTTATTATTGGCTTTGCTTTGTCAGGCTACTTGTTCGGCAGAAATCCAGATGTTTTTCTTGGCACACTTACACTTCAATAGTAAAAAAGCATAAATAACCAGAGGCAAATATGGACATACAATATCAATAGTATTGTTCTAGTTCACAACAGCACAAATAAAAATAATTCAAGAATAGGTGAAGTTACAATATAGTTTAACATGACTGAAGGTGATGAATTCCTCCAAAGTGATCTCAGGCCAGCTGAAACTATTTGCAAACTTTGCATAGTGTTATCTGGGAAAAAGACGTAAGCATTAAAAATACATATCTGCAAAGGTCTTTACTTTGAATAAAGTAAATTATTATTTTGTTTGGAAAATGTGCTTGAAGTTTAACTAAGTGATTGCAAAAATAACCCCCCAAGAAAAAAACACTTTGTATTTAACCTTTGAGTATTCAACCTGGTGGCAGAAGATGTACAAGGCTTGATTTGAATGTCTATTTACATCATTCAGATGAGAGGTGCTCAGCATTCTGCACAACTGGTTTTTAACTGAGTGAATATAGAGATTATACGGAAATCTTAAAGATCCTAATTACTCTCTTTATCCAAGACTGAGCTAGAATAAACTGACTATATTAGTATATTAACTGTTCAAATGTAGTCCAAAACTCTCACAACAGGAGGAATACAAGGCAGAACAACCTTCAACCTTGCAGTATTGACACGAATAAAAATGATATTGCATGGATATTGCATGGTATTTGATATGTCAATATTATGTCTAACAAGATGATGTAAACCAGATGAATGACAGCTAGTACTTTCCCTTCACTACTACTAAGCAATTTCAAGAGGATTTCCAGTCACAGCTAGATATTGCAGACAGGAGCAAAGCATAGTTATATATTTATGTCAACTGAACACATAGAGATAATTTTATTTCCATTGTGGTTATTCTTCATTTGGAATACTAATATTGCATTGCAGTATGTGGATATATTTTGGTAAACAGGGTCTCCTTGGTTAAAGAGTTATTCTATTGTTCCACTAACAGGCATTCCTGATGGTAAACCCAGAAAAATCACAAGTCCACCAATAATTTCAGCTATCAAGAAGCATTTCATATGAACAGCATTATTTCTTTTTTATTTCATAGATGGAGAAAATGTGCCACCCCATGAAAAGGTGTTATAGAAGGCATCTTGAAAGGAAAACTTTCCTAGGATGTTAACAAGGCAATAACCTCAAGTCAGAATGTTTTGTATGCAACTGCTCACCACTAGCCAGGAGAGAAAGAACACAGGTGGGTGAGTATTAAAGTTTAGTACTTACATGAAAGTCACCAGGCAGAAGACAGAATCAGTCCTGAAAGCAAGTTGCTCTGTTCTTATGGTCTTGGACACTAGACGTACTTTTTCTGAAACTCTTATGTCAGCCTAACAAATCTGAAATCCTTACAGCACTGTAGCTTCAGCAGGACAAGACATACAGGCATTATTCTCTACAGAGAATAAGTTGGTGCTGACTATACTCACCAAAGAAGGTAGAATGGAAGTTTTATTCTCTCGAAAAACCAAACCCTGTGTCCCACATTCTGAACACAGCATTACAGTTTCTGCCCAAGCTATATAAGAAGTGCCTATCACTAATATGTAAGAACAGAGCTGACTCTGCAAAACTTTGGGAGTGCACACCTCTGGGAGTGGGAGGTTGAAGGTATACTGAGTTTCTTAATTTCAGTCGAATGTAGACATGAAGTCTTAATGAGCTCTTCAAACATGTCAGAATTAAGATCTAAGCATCAAAACTTGTGTAAGCACTCAGGAAAAAAACAACTTTGAAGAACTTAAGTCAACTTCCAATATCTCTAGGTACTCCTACGGATAGAAATCAGCTGACTTGCAGATTTCAGGATTGCAAGTTTAAACTTCAGAAGACTGCAATCTCACAACAGTAGGGCGGCAAAACAGCTGTGTATCATATGTACCATTCATTTTCCTGCTAGCCAAACAAGGAGAGACATATTGCACACATAACTTCAAACCAAAACACAGCTAGGTGTTGCTGCTCATTGCTTCAGAGCTGGAGAAACCGAGGTAAGCAAAAATCTAAAGCAAAGTGCCATAAAGAAAATTCAAATGTGATAAACATCAATTGCAATAGAAAGTTTATGTGCAAAAATCCATACTCCACTAGCAACAAAATCTTTTTTCTTTTGCTATCAAAGTTTTGATTCAGGCCCTCTCACAGTTCCTATCATTTGAAAAATATATTGTTTAAAGATAAATGGATTCCTATAAGCATTCACTGTATAATACACAGAAAACCGCTATTCATTTGTTCATTTGTGTGTGGCCCCAAGTGCTCTGGGCTAGTGGGAAAGATGAGGGGGGGGGGCTGGAACTAATAATTCTACTAATCATTATTTAGCATGTTAATTGTATGATTCCCTTTGACTTTTGACACACTCAGTGTTATGCTGGTTGCGAAGGTTGGATAATGGGAAAAAGCACAATTTCAGGCTTGGATAATGCTAGTAGAGGACATTAAGTAAACAAACATTATTGGCAAACAGGTCTATCTTTGAAGGGAAAGCTAATGTTCTGAATGTTTTTGGTGAAAGCCAGCAAAATTAACTGTAATCAGAAGAAAAAAACTTTGAAGTTCAAAGCATAAAACTGAATTCATAAAACTTAAGCTATAAAACTAACGGCAAAAATAAAGATGTTTGCATGTAGATCTAGCTACATGCAGAGAATTTACAGAACGTGTCTGCATTTAAGGCCATAGCTGTAAATACCGTCAATGCATTCAAGAAGCAGCAGGCTTTTTCATAGTACTAGGAGTGGAGAAGGATTGAAGACAACCTGGCTTGGTAGATCACTTAGGTCAATATAAATTTAAGTAGTGCAGCTTTTGAGGTACACATTAAATCTCACGACATAGCAAGCCCTTACATGCTTTTGGCTAATAAAGATTCTAAATTGTCAAAGCATAATATTTCTTGGTCTGCTTACAACAGGTATTTCTTTTTCCAATCAGTATAGATTGCTTATCCCTATGCTGTATTTTAAATCGGTGCTTTTAAGTATTAATCTTAAGTTAATTTAATGTCATTAAACCTTTAGTAGGTAGCTTTTTTTAACCTGTTCTTGTTATAAATTGAAGTGGATCCATGTCCTATTTATTATTCCATACGAATGCCAAGACTTTAAACATGGGAATCTGACTTATCTTCTACGTGCAGTGCAACACTGTACAACAGCACAAAAATCTGGAGCCGTAGCTTCTGATCTTCCTGAGCCTCCTCAGAATGCCCAATAGGTGCACTGTTGTATACAGGGATGACTTGACTTACATTCATCTGTACCTTAAAAGACTATCAGAAAGCAGAGATCAAAGATACAGAGCTACTTTGATAAAAGGAGGACTGACACAGGCCTTTCACAGCTCACAGAACTAGTCATAATGACTGTAAAAGGAAATATGTTCCCCACTAGCTCTCCTTGTTTTTTTCCTACACTGTCTTGGGCATTGTCCTTTTTTCAGATAATGTTCATACAGTCAAGAAAACTTATTTTAAAAGCATCCCCCACAGTTGTCATCTGCTTTGAAACATATTTATGAATTAAAAAATGTTATAAATTGCCGTGCAATAACTCATAAAATACAGAACATTCTTTAACAAAATAGTATTTCAGAGCATGTTACCATTCTATGCATACAAATTGCAGAAGAGGCATAATGCCAAAACATGACCTTTTCAAAAAGGAGAGATGGATGAATTAACAAATACATCCTTCCCACTTCCACAGCCACTCCACATAGCTTCTCCAGATTAAGTACAAATATTTTTCAGCTCCAAAATACAAACAATTTTGTGCCTGTCTCCTTGCTACAAATTCTATATTTTTTCTTTAAAATCTGTGCCAGTGACTACTTTCTACAAATGATGTTGATATTATATGAACAAAATCCCCTTGAACTTCAGTAATGAAGTCACTAGTTGAACAAGTATATTTACAGTGACCTCTCTGATCACAGTGTTAGTGAAAGGTTTAGGATTTTTTTTTCCCTTCAACACTGAAGTGATTCCTCACACATTAATACATTGCCTTCTCTGTTTCTCGTAGCAACACAAGACTTATTAATTTGCTGTCCCTCAATTCTGCTCTCCTGAGTCATTCAGGAGAGGACTCTCAGCCCATAGATATCTAAGCAAAAGTTTGCCAGATATTTCCCTGGAGTCAGCTTGAAACAGATACTAAATAATGTGATTTAGGTATCACATATTCCCAGAGACTACAGATATTTCATATGCAAAATAAATATCTGAGAGAGGAAAGATAACAGAAAAAGTGAGAAATAAAATCAGTGAACTAAAGATTACATGGAAAAAAGAAGCAAGATCAATGATTAATGGCAAACAAAAAGAAAGAGTATGTCAGGCAAGACATACAGATGCAGAAATTGTGATTTTAGAGGCAGATGGAGGATGTCAGAATTAGAACAGCTGTAAAGAGCTGATGATATCAAATCTGCATGAGAATTAAAGCATGAGTTTTCTTAAGAAGTACAGACTGTTTTCAGAGTAGAAGGCAGTCAACAGCCATAGAAATCAAAAAAATACCAAACTTAAAAAAAACCACCGAGTTCATCAGGAAAACAAGATAAATTCAGAAAAAGTAGAGAAAATGGTTATAGTCTTAATTGAAAACAGGCACCTTCACTGATCTTTAGATATTATAAAAGAAAAAAGTTTCCCCAAAAGCAGCAGTTGCACTAAACTTATGGCATTAATGTCTCGAGCCAACAAGAACAGGCAATTTTACATTGTTTTGATGTATTCTAGTTAATATTTTAAAATTATTTCAACATTTTAGCCCTTCTAGTTAGAAACAAAGGTCCTTAAAATGTCCTGTTTGAGTCAGAACTCTCCACAGTTTTTGAAAAAAGCGCCATTTCTGTTCAGCTTTAAGCAGTTCTATTCCTCTTTCCTAAACCTGTTTCTTCCATCAGACATCATCTAATTTGCATTAAGAGCCACTCTGGAGGGATTCAGGATAGATCGCTTCCATAGATGCATATATAGTACAAACACAGTAGCGATGTGCAAGTTACAGTAATTTAGAACAAAGAGATGTGAACATTCATTGGCAGAACAGTCACTATGTCCTGACATAGTTCCAAATACACAATTTAGTCCCAGTTAGTACACTCAGTATGGAGGCTGTGCTCAATTTAGCCACTCCTAAATGGCTGGCAAAATGTGTTGGGAAATCAAAAATGTGATGAGAGCCACATCACTGATTTCTCTACCACCAATTGCCTATGGAGGGCTATCTTGGTTTTACCAACATGATATGT
Organism: Laterallus jamaicensis coturniculus; assembly: GCA_022605575.1. Taxonomy (NCBI): domain Eukaryota; kingdom Metazoa; phylum Chordata; class Aves; order Gruiformes; family Rallidae; genus Laterallus; species Laterallus jamaicensis. Next base: position 9,117,807 of record JAKCOX010000001.1, on the reverse strand, counting down.
CATTTAGACACAGGCTTTGTTGCCTTAAGATCTCAGGAAGGCCAAATACAGAATTTATGTGAAGCTTTTGTATTCTGAGTGGTAATAAGCAACTCAAAATATACCAGTTTGGGCTTCAGATCTGCACAAGCATTCTAACTTTTGGTGCTTCACTTGGTCAGGATTTAACTTCCCACACAACCATATACAAGTAAAGCAAAATTCTGTTTTAAAGTAATACGAAAGATACACACAGTAATTAACATTTTAAATAGTCAATAAGATGTAAGCCTTCCATAAACAAGATAACCATGACTTGTGACTTCCTTTACATTCAAATTACTTAATAAACCTGCACATATATAATTTAATCATGCCATACAATACTGGTATCACCTATTACTCTAAAAGTCATGGAACAATGTAGGTCATAGTTACACTAAAACCACACAAAACTAAAATTTGGCAAACATTTTGTTCACAACCCTTAGTTACCTTTAGTTAGCTAGTTACCTTTACAAGTTAGCTAGTTACCTTTACAGTAAATCATGGTAATAGTTTTGAAAGATTTTTCCAATGTTCAGGTAACGATGACATTCATTGATCAAAACCCCTTGAAGACACAGGAATAGAGCTGTTTTATGGCAGCTTCAGAAAATCTTAAACCCTCAGAGCACCAAAATTATTTGCAACATGTAATAGAGTGAGAAACACAGATATAATTAAAGACTACAGTAATCTAATTAAATTAGGATGACTATTTTCAGTGAGGATTTGATTCTCTCTGGACTGTTTTCCTCCATTTCATTATTCCTTAAATAATATTTTGTTCAACTTTAATGAAAATATTAAAAGGAAGATATTTTGGACATCCAAAAACCATAACTGCAAAATACATGGCTCTTCCTATTGCGAAAGGATAGGTTCTCCCCTTTCACAGAGGAGTTCTCTTCCTTGCTCAAAGCTACATCTCAAAAGTTTTGGGAAATAGTGTTTTTAACATGATCATTCACGTTCTGTACTTGAAAATGCACATGCACCTTCATGGGATTTGGGATAGGCCTGAAAGGTGTGAATCTTCTTATCTCTATCTTAATTCTCTCACCATTTCTCACAGTGATGCATATATGAATCTCCTGTGACTGCACACTGCTGTGGGAAACAAAGATACAGGTCTCCAAGGCATAAGAGAATTTGCACCTTCACAGTTTAAATTCCTGTATTAATTATCTATGAAAAGCTCTAGTGGAATACTAGACTATATCTAATTCTCAGTATCCAGAAATAAAATGCCATCTCCAACACGTTTATGTTGCCAGTTGTTACCTTCTAGTAATGCTGAAAGTCCAAAGTCTACTGAGGTTCTGTAAAAAAAGACAACGTCTGCACTAAGGACTTTAGAATCTGTCCTGTGGGCCAATAAAGTGACTTTGGCACAAACTATTAGATGCAGAATTATGGCCACTCTAGAGTTATTTTCAGTCTCAAAGATTTACTGCAGACTCTGCAATTCTGCCAACATCACAGCAATACTTTGTACCATGAGGTCTTGTCACACGGTGTTGAAGAAACAGAGTCAAACATTTCAGTCTTCCATTTTACTTGGCTTTCAAAAATTTGTCAGCTTGGATCACAGGAAAGCATAGACTTCCCTGAAAAACAATGGTAACTTCCTCACAAAACCAGCTGTTTTGTTTTGCACTAGGTTTCTCTACAAATGTTCCCAGTGCAGGTAACATGAGGAATTAAATGTTTACATTGCATATATTCGGACACTAAAACAGAATTTAGCAGATCATTTACAACATGCTTGAGTATAAGCAGTATCCTTTTGACAATGCCAATGAAAAACAGCAGAAATAATCTTTAAAAACCCTACATTCCTCCTCCTAGGTAATGGAAATTAAATGTTTTGGAATACTATTTTTCACCAAGTCTGGATTACTTTACCTAAAAAAAACCCCAAACAAACTTATACCCCCCACAGAACAGATCCAGGACAGCCAAGATGATCTAACTTCAGTGAAGGTGCTATCAGTAAACTGTTCTGTTGGTCATACCATATCCAGAAATTAAATATATTGAAAAGACTCCGTAAGAGCAAGATAGGTATTAATCATTCATGAATTATCGAAGTGGTGACAGACTGAATCAAACTAAGTCAAGAAGTTTGGAGATGAAAAACACATTGGATATTTTGCATATAAAAGTGATAACAATATTAGACATCACAGAAATAACAATTCTTTGCAATGCTGGTTGAAAACGACTACTGCTCTTTTTAAGATGTTTAAATAATGGAATTTTATTTTAAAAATATATTAACCACCATATATAAAGAAAAGCCTTACATACTAGTTAGAGACATCAAGAAAGAGGACTGCTGAACTCTACTGAACTACAGATTTCAGATTCTCAAATATAATTTGCTTAGGCCTCATTTTCTTCTGGTATTACTGCCAGAGGAAATGATAGCAGAATGTTTTTCCTGGGAAGATCCTTCAGTTTCCCAGGCCAAAGTTTACCAAAAAAACCCCAACAAAAACCCATATCCACCTGCTCTTCCTGCCCACTAGGGAAAATCTTACCTCTCCAAACCCAACTAAAAACTATACATCTCTTACTATCTCATCACAGCCTCACAAATTTGAATTTTCTCACCCTTCTACTATGTGCTTCAAACAAACTGCTCTTATGTGTCCTTATTATGTGTCCAACTAGTGCTTAATTGCACGCTTCCTACTTCAGTCCTACCTCCAGTGTTCTGTACAGAAAGGGAAGTTACAGATACTACACAGGACAAGGAGAGAAGGGAACAGAATTCCCTTTGGCAGCTCCCAAAACAGTCACAACACTACTGCTGTCACCATAATCTTTATAGTGATGCATCTACTGCTATGTTATAGCTGGCACAGTGAGGGAGATTGTGATCTTGATGGTTTGTAACCAAAACATCTGGTAGTTTCGGTAGAACTGTAGATTATTTTTGCCTCAGAAGTTCTGAGCCCACTGGACCAACACAGTGAACAGAATATGAAGTCAGTGCAACTGAGCATCGATTTGTTGTACAGAGTTGGCAATGCTATCTCAGATTCATACCTTGTATGCTTCAGGACAGTTTGTACCTAACATACATGATGCATTCTCAGATATGCATATAAAATCTATATCTATCCAGATACATATCTTCCATGGAAAAAAGTCTGGAGGCAAATCTGGTGATATGGGATGTAAAGCTTAACATTATCTGTATATGAAACTCTGCAGTAATCAGAACTGATACAGTCCTGATTAACAAAAAACTTTTGTCTATATATCTCAACTAAGAATACATCTGCAAGTCATATGTTAGGGCAGCTCTTGGTAAGAAAGCAAGTATCTTTGTGTAAGGTACTAGACAATTAATTTATGAGATACTGGAAATAAAACTTTATGGTGTACAACACAACTGTGTCTATACTCATTGATATTTTTTATTGTTTGGGGAGGAGGTTGTTTTTGGGGCAGGGTGGTTTTTTGTTTATTTTCTTTTAATATAGTATAAATTGTTCTACTTGAAATATTAGCATTTTTAATATAACACAAAATGATTTAAAACTGAACTTTGATCTTTTTGACATTAGCTTTTAAATATTTTATGAAGGAAGTAATGCCAAATATATGTAAGCTTGCAAGAATGTGGCTTTATTTAGTTTTATTTTGTGCTGAGCTAGAACACAGTTGGGGATCACTTTCTGAGCATTAAGTGGGCAAGACAGAGGGCAAAAAACCCAACAAAGTGATTCATTTTGGGATACGTTCTGTTCATGCTCTTTTTGCAAGTCTTGTTCCTACAGTGCCATTTTCATTCACATTTCTTATGACTAGTAAAATCAGTTGTCACCTTGCACACAATATTAAAAATAATTGCCCACCAGCTTTTCCATAACACATTAATTGAGAAAGCCATATTTTCTGTACTTGAAATGAAATAATATATAGAATACATTTTTGTATTCTTAATATAGTAACAAATATTTGTAGCTAATTCAGTGTAGAAAAAAAGATCAGTCTACTTAGTTTGAAGGAACTGTAGGAGCAGTGGGGTCATTCCAACAACTGACAGAATCTTGAAAATACAATCAACAAGTCGAACAACATGTTGGGATTTCAGTATTACACTATTCTTGAAAGCAGTTAAAACCAACTTTAAAAAAAAGAAAAAAAAAAAAAAGCAAGACACCTAAAACCACACAGGACAAAAGAATTGCCTATTAGGAGGAATCGATGGGACACTATTTGAAAGCTGGCCTAGAGAATGATTAGACTGAGTTTGAAATCAAATAGATTTCAAGAAAGGAAAAGAAGAGTTTTTCTGGGGAGGGAGAGAAATTTATTTGTTTTTTCCTAGTTTCTAAAGTGAAAATTATGTCAAAATCTCAACCACATTATTTGAAATCTGAGAATTCATTATCATTATGAAGTAGTAGTTAATTTTTTTATTCTGCATTCTCAGTGGCCTCATACTCCTGAGCAAATATATAGAAAAGACTCCTCTTTGAAACTGTATTTTCTAATTCTCTGCCTCCTACCTGTTTAGATTTATTGTATAACTTGGCATGAGCTATTTTAACTCCAAGAAAATAGTTTAGAGTAAGTTAAGGAAAGCAAATTCACAAGTTACTCCAAATGCAAAATCAGCACCTTTATAGCAGAAGCTGCTGTTCAGAAAGGATGGCTGTGAAAATTCCAGCTTCAACAGTTATCTCAGCTATCAGACATCTCAGCTATCTACATCTGTTTATCTGACAATACCAAAAATAGCTATCAAAGCACAGTGCAAGCACATTAGCATCAGTGTTCAAACCTTAGCCTGTTATGTTTAGACATTTGTGGGTATTTGGTAGGGTAGACATGCTACTAATATTATAGATCCTAAGGCTTTTATTATAATCCTTTGTCAGCATTATAAACCTTGAAAACAAACTTTACCACGGAATATGAATGCTTTTTGAAAGTTGGCTCAGTAAAGACAAATCCTACAATTAAGAGGATAATGAAAATAGACAATACTCTACATATATCAATTAGAAAATATTTTTTTAAAAAGAAGCACGATGTCCTTTATAGTCCTGCATTATTGAGAGGTGTTAGTAACTGACTTTTCTGTCAGTAGCCATTAGTGATAACATACCACAACAGGCAAAAAATTATAGCCAAGTCATCAGTGGCCCTTCAGTATTTTCATGGATCCCTGAATTCACAGCAGGCAGAATTTTTCAAACACCACTTTCATGTATTGAAAAATGAATATTCAGGTCAGCCTGGATGACTAACATATTTGTGTCACATTTGCCATTTTTTTGAAAGAATCAAGAGTCATTTTCAATTCCACGTGTATATAAACTTAATTTACTCTAACAACGGCATGAAAGCAATATTTAAGGCATCATTATGATGTTTCTTTCAGATCAATTTGAAAGGTAAAGAGAGTCCCCAATCATTATTTTTAAAAAAACAGCTACAGTAGCAACCCATGGATGTTGCATACTGACAACAACAGTAATTATGTTAATTATACCTGCAAACTTTGGTAAACACTGGATCAAGCTCAATGTTTTACTTCATCAAACTCTTTCACCTTCATTATTAGATAAATAAGTCTAACATACATTAAAAGTATCACAAGCACACTAAAGATTAACACAGGCCTCCAAGTAAGCAAGTCAGGCATTGATTTGAAAGAAGACTGCAAATTTACTGGAGATTTCATAATATTTTATCATTTTAACCCATTCAATAAATGTATTCAATATGTATTATTATTCATAAGCAAGGAAAAACTGCTCTCACTCATGTGTTACCCTAACAATAAAATTTTTGTCAGCAACTTAAATTGATTGTGATTCTCAGGAACACAAAAGTGATCAGTTAAATGGAGAAAGCATGGCTACTTCTTAGATATTTTTGTTATAAATCACTCTTTAGTTGGCAATCAGAAAGTATTTGAAGATGTAGAGACGTTCAGTTGAAATCTCCAATGTTGAAATCCCAATTGGGAATTTAAGGATTTTTCAACATGTCTGAGTTCATAAAGTGCTCAAGAAGTACTGTTCTAGTTTGAAGGCTAGATTTTTATTCCAAAGGGCCTGTGTCACATATTTTCTTTAGCAAGTTGTATAATATTATTTCTAGCCGTGCTCCAAGACAACATGATAAACCTACTCTGGGAGAGAGGACAGGTCACATTGACCTGATTCATCTCCTATTTCATTACAATGCTAAGTAAAGCAAGTGAACTTAAACCTCCTCTCAAGATGAGTGAAACTATTTACTAAATTGCTTACATAAATCTACTGCATTGTCTTGAAAAGCCTGAAGAACTCAGACGTTAAGAAATAGCAAGTGAAAGGTTGCTTTGCACTTAGAATTCTGTTTTCTCATGCTTGGGCATTAGTTTAGAGACTAAAATTCTAATCACTGTCCTTTTTTACAGAACAGATCCACTGAAAACAGAGCGGGATCACGACATGCCAAGAAGCTAAATAAAATGAAACTTCTAAGCACTACACAAGGAAGCAAGTTCCAAAGTCAGAAGAGTCTTCCACCAAATTCATATACCTCTTTACATGTGGGGGGGTTTACTCGCCTCCAATTTTCATAACCATGACAGGAAGATCTGACACAGATCGTTGAAAGTAGAAGTTCCAGACTATTTAATACTTAATATACAAAAAAAATCTTGTGTTCAAATTGTTATAAAATTGCTATAAATCTTAAATATTTTTTTTCAAATAATTTGTAGTACAGCCAGAGACTAAAGGTGAGGAAGTCAGTATGGGACACATGCTCTGCCTTAAAAAAAAAGCAGAGGAAAACTTTACTTCCTCTTTGAAGCTGGGCTAACAGCACTGCTCAGCTCCCTTTTCTCTTCTGCAGCTCTGGGAAGATGACCCTTCTGATGAAATACATTTGTACTTACATTTTCTGATCTCAGTTTACACTTTTTAGTGTAGCTAAGCCACAAACTGCTAA